>CM077082.1:106775019-107484317 GCA_039513925.1 Platanthera zijinensis | reverse complement strand
GGCGCATCAGAAGTCACCTTTAACAAGGTTCACTCAGAGAGAGATAAACCTTTAAGAGCATAAGGATTGATACTTAGAATCTTTGGTTCTTGTATTGAGTACATTCAGAACAATAACAAGAAATACATTCGAAAGTTATGCAGCCAAACAGACTGAGAATAAGCAAATTTGTTTCCTGAATTCAACTCAAGGGAATAAGCAAGGCTTATGGGTAAATAAATAAATTACTAGAAAATGGAAAGATCTATTCATATACATTTGATGAGAACTAATATGGTTTACAAAAGAAATACTTTTTATGTTCTTTGCAGGTACCTAATTTTGATAGAAGTTGGATGAGTTAACCCTCACCAATGAGGCTATTACATATCCTTCTCCGCATGTTACTGAAGAAAGTGAAGATGAAGACACTGAGTTAAATGTAGAGCAAACAACAGCTCACTTAATTGCACCAGTGGAATTAATTCCCCATGTAGTTGCTCAACCAACTTCTCCTACTGAATTTGTCATACTTAGAGATCACCCTCCATCTCAAGTGATTGGAGACATATCAGTGGTTATGCATACAAGGCATCAACTCCACCAGGACATGATGCATGCTTGCCTTATATCTCAAACTGAGCCCCAATCCATTAAAGATGATGAGCAAGATCCATAATGGATCATTACAATGCAAGAGGAGCTCAACCAGTTTGAGAAATATAGAGTTGGGGATTTAGTTCCAAGACCCAAAGACTACCCAGTCATTGGAACTAAATGGGAATTTAGAAACACGCTAGATGTTCAAGGTACTATCATAAGGAACAAAGCCAGATTAGTTGCTCAAGGATATAGATAAGAGGAAGGCATAAACTATGACCAAACATTTGCCCATGTTGCAAGGTTAGAAGCAATAAGGATATTCTTAGACTATGTAGCCTATAAGAAGCTCACAGTATACCAAATGGATGTCAAGTGTGCATTCCTTAATGGTGAACTCAAAGAAGAGGTCTATGTAGAATAACCACAAGGTTTTATCTCTTCATCTTATCCATCTCATGTTTTTTAGTTACATAAAGCTCTCTATGGTCTAAAGCAAGCTCCAAGAGCTTGTATGAAACCTTAGCTAGATTTCTCTTAGAGCATAAATTTTCTAGAGGCATAGTAGATAGGACTTTATTTATTAAGCATCATCATGATAAAATCTTTTTAGTACAAATATATGTAGATGACATTATTTATGGTTCTACTTATTCCAAACTATTCAAAAAGTTCTTTGATCATATGCATTCCAAGTTTGAAATGAGTACCATGGGTGAGCTCTCCTACTTCCTTGGTCTCCAAGTGAAGTAGTCCCCTGATGGCATCTTCATATCCCAATCCAATTATGCTAAGGAGCTGATAAAAAGGTTTGGGCTGGCTGATGTTTCAGCTAAGAAAACACCCATGGCTACAAATGTTGTGATTGATTCTGATGAACATGGGAAACCTATAGATCAGAAACTATATAGGGCCATTGTTTGGTCACTTTTATATCTCACAGCAAGTAGGCAAGATATTATGTTTGCTACTTGTCTTTGTGCTAGGTTCCCGGTAAACCCTAAAGAATCTCACCTTATTTTCCTAAAAAGAATTTTGATATATATAAAGAGGTGCCCAAATTTATGACTCTGGTATCCAACTAAGTTAGAGTTTGAGTTGACTGGATACTCAGATGCTGACTTTGCTGGATGTAGAGTGGATAGGAAGAGCAGATCAGAGACATGTAAGTTCCTTAGTGCTAGACTTGTGTCCTGGTTTTGCAAAAAGCAAACATCTATGTCTACATCAACAACAGAAGTTGAGAACATTGTAGTAGGCAGTTGTTGTTCACAGAGGCTGTGGATTCAAAACCAACTCCTAGATTATGGTTTCAACTTAAATAATTTAACTCTACTTTGTGATAATACTAGTGCAATTTCAATTGCACTGAATCAAGTGCATCATAGTAGAACTAAGAATGTAGAAATAAGGCATCATTTCATTAGAGAGTGTGTTGATAAAAAGAAAATTAATCTTGTCTACATCTACTCTAATTTGCAAAGAGCAGACATCTTCACCAAACCCTTGGATGAGAGCAACCATCTGGTCTTTTTGAATCAGCTTGGTATGATCAATGGAGAAGCATTAATTTGATTTCTATATGGGGTCAAACAATTTGCCACAGTTCGTCGAACAGAGATCGACGATCTGAGGACAGTTCTTGAGAACATTCGTTGACCTGAGATCGACGAACACTCTGTGAGTGAAGTTTTATTCGTCGACCGGAGATCGACGATACAGCTTCAGAAAATTTTCGTCAGCCTGAGAACGACGAAAAGTTTTCCATTCTTCAGACTGAGATCGACGAACTCTTTTGTCAATAAAATATTTTGTCAACCTCAGATCGAAGAACTTTTTTTATTTCGCAGGACAGAGCTTGACGCATCATATTCTAAAAATCTTATAACTAGGTTTTATTTGGGCTCCATCCCGCGCTTTATGTTCCCTTTGCACTTGATCTCTCTGTTTTCCTTTTGTAGGCGATCATGGCGATTTCGGCAAGCACCCTTGCAGCGATGAAGTTCGATATAGGATTTGACATCGACTTCAAGTCGTTCCAGCATTCAAATCAAATTTTTCTAAACATTCTGAAATTGTTTGAAGAACAGAAGTTGAAGAAATTTATGACAATAAGGATTAAGATTGCGGCCACAGAAATCCGGGAATGGGTGTTCACCTCCTCCACACCAGATGCCGACACAATGACATGAACGATATCGGGTAACCAAGTTTCTCTCAGCCCTTCCGTATTGACTGAAAATTTTGGATTGCTTAATGGTGAAGAAGAGCTAGAAATAGATAATTCTGAATTTGATGAAATGTTGATTAAAATGGTTCACACTGGAGAAAACCCTAATAAGTTATTGAAGAAACCTTTATCTTCTGAATATAAATTTTTAGCTGATGTGGTGAGTAAGGTATTGCTGGGTAAGCATACTGCCCATGATTATATCACCAGGCAGAAGTTCCTAGTGATGTGTGCAGTTGTAAATAAGAAGCTAGTGAATTGGGCTAAGATACTGTTTGATTTGATTAAGGAAAAGAATTACAAGAAAGAGGTGTGTTTTGGAAGGTTCCTAGGAATCTTCCTACAGGAGAAGGCTACTGAATCCCTGGTCTCACAGACCATATTCATCAATGCCTCCAAAATGCTCACATGTGCCTTATTTGGAAGGTGGGTGAGGAATATCCCAAAGCCATCTAAGGCTTCTTCCTCTTCCTCCATATCATCTGAGGATGCCAGAGCTATAATAGTTGATCCCCCACCCACAAAAGATGTCCCCTCCATAAACTTTTCATCCACCGACATTCCAACACCTCCCTCTCATCAACTTATCTCCACAAATCTCAATTCCTTCCTCAACCATCAAATATCCATCCACATCTCAAGCCCATACACCAACACCTCCTACTTCTCCAGTCCATCAACCAACACAAATTCAATCTCTATTACATTACGCAACACCTCATCAATCCCCACTTCCACAACATCTAGCTGACATCCCCCTCAACAACATCACATCCATACAAACTTTTGATCTTATAAAATCATCTCCCATCCACTCTCCATCACCTTAAGATGAGCAAATGCTGAACTCCAAACCATTCCCTCAATCATCATCCACCATCCATCCTTCTGTGTCAACTCAGACACCCTCTGAGTTTATGTAAATGGATTACTCCTCCATTTCAACTCTTATGGAACTACTAACTCCCCTTATCAAAAATCTAATAGCAAAGGCAATTAAACCTCTTGCTGAATCTATCTCATACCTATCTGCCATCTTCTCTACTGCCCCTACTGTCCCTTGTTCTAGTGGCCTTGCTTCAAGACCCTCTAAACCCAGGCAGGGGTAGATATCCTGTGAAGAAGCTCCAGTCTCTTCCCCAGCAGCAGCACCATCAGTTGTACAGATAGATGAGCCAGAAGATGTACAGATAGCTGAGCTAGCAGAAGTAGATGTACTTATGATTACAGAGGCTGGGACAATTGATTTTGATATGTTATGTACAGATGAACAAGTTGTTCTTCCAGAAGTGTTGACTGTTGGTGATAGTTTTGTCAATCCCACAGTAGATTTATTTGGGCTATTAAATTCTATTTATGCATATATATATTTTCTTCCAAAGGTTTTTCAAGAGCATTCCATGGCCATAGTATGTTATACTCCAACAATAAGTCCTGGAGTTGTTAATCAACTAAAGGAAATTTTTGCTATTAAAATGATCTTGAAACCATCAGTACCAACCTATATTATGGATGATAGCCCAATCCCTAATCTTGATGATCTAATTGCACAAGACGTTGCTCAAGATCTAAAGAATGTTCAGAATGATCCTGATTTGGATGAATTTTTGTTGGCTGACAAAGAAGAAGAAGATTATCAGATGGCTACTGAAATTGATGCTCCTGAAGTTACTGAACATCAAGTGCCTTCTCAAGCTGAGAAGCAAATCTCAAAGGAAGCCTTGAAGGAAATAAATTCTTTATATGACAACCCTCCAGAATACTATGATGATAATGAAGAAGATTCTGATGAATCAGATGATATAAAGGCTAGAAAGAAGGTGCTATGAAAAGGAATGTTGTTCCAAAAGCTGCTCCCAAACCAAACCCTACTCATGATACTCCTTATTATATCTTGCAAAAGATTACTCCATACCCAGGTATGCCACAATGGATGTGGTTATCAACGAATGAACAAAAAGAAAATAAGAAGAGGAGAAGGTACAGGTATCCTCCTAAGCAATTTTAAAAAGGCAATCCTCCTCCTCCTCCATCTTCTTGGGCCTCTGGAAGTCTATCTCAAAGATCAGCACCAGTTACTAAAACCTATCAGAGAAACTCCAAGCCACGCAGTAGCCAGCAATCCTCTCAAAGCAAGCCTCCTATAGTTAAAGATAAGAGAAGTACCTAAGTTTCTATTAATGATTCACAGAAGGATGCAAGTCCTAAAAGGCTAGAATCTCCACCAATACCATTTGTAGATCTAGAGTTGGAGACAACAACAAAAATGGCCAGGTTATAAGAGCTGTTAGGACTCTCTCAAATCAACAAAGCAAAAGCTGAAGGAAAGGATCCCTCCCAATATTCAACTATGTCATCATACAGGGAGGAAGCACTAAAGAGGTATGCCAAAGCTAACAATTTTTTCAATGCTGATGATTATATGAGCTTGCATCCAGAAGATGTAGTTCCAAGAGCCACATTTGTCAATATAATTCGTACATCAGACATGACCATGACAAAGAGACAAGCTGCTGATCCTAATAGAGAAATTATTTTCAAATAGCCTTCTGATAAAGCTGAATATGAGAAGCCAAAGAAGAACAAGTGACTGTTTGTGCTTAATTCATATTTTTCTGAACTCTATTTGTTTAATCATGAAGTACTTATTGTAAATATCTACTGAATGTGTTTATTTCTGGAAGATATATGTTTTTATGCTTTATGATTGTTTTCTTTTATTTGTATTAGTGACCTCGCCCAAATAGGGGGAGATTGTTGGATCCCTAGTTGGATTTGGGCTAGATTCACTAAATTAGGTTGAGTTTGACCCACAATGTATAGCCAGGGTAAAGTCTTTGAGTCCTAGATTTTAGGCTAGTCTTTAGGTTCAACCTTCATGGACCATCCAGCAGAGGACTTCGGTAGACTCAGAATTAGAAGAATTCAGAGATCAAAATTATAAGTTTGAAATTCTTCGAACTCAGCTCGACGATCGTCGATCTTAGATCAACGAACTCTGAGTTATTACTCTGAGTTGAGCTCGACGCTATTCGAGCTCAGGTCGATGATCTTTTCATTCAGACAGATTCTCAGCTCGACGAACTCAGAGCGCAGAATAGGCAAGCTATTTCCAGAATAAAGTTTGCTGAGCTCAGGTCGATGAACATGGAACTCCAGTTGACGAATTCTGTTCTGAGGTCAACGATTTCTTTCCCGATCCAGAATGAGAAGATTTCCTTACTTTTGTCCCTTATTTATTAAATTATTTTGCGGTAATTTCTTGAGTAATTAATTCTCATATTCTCTTGAACATAGCCGTTATTGGCAGCATTAATCATGGTCTTCATCAGGTTAATTACTTGCTTATTGTATTGGGATATTTGGGGAAACACATTTGAAGAAAAAATTCCATCAGTTTCTTTCTCCAGGGCAATCAGCAATTAATGTCTGGATTTCAAATTTTAAAGGAGAAATTTTTGACTGCAGAATATAAAAGAGATTTTCTCTTTTCATACGAAAATAGAAGAATTATTGTAAGAATACACAGACTAGACCTGCAGTAAGAACATAAGAGCAATACAGAGAAGAAAATACAGTTGCACAGAACAACATCATACAAAACTTCATCTCTGCATAAAGAAAACATTCAATTTTCTCCCTTGTCTTTTCTGAAGAGTGAAGAAAAACAACCACTCAATATCATGTGTCTTCTTCAACTCCTCCTCCAGGAAAATTCAAGGACAACATCTTTGAATCAGTCAGAAAGTTCCAGGATCTATTAAGATAAGGCTGAAGACCTATACCCTGAGCAAGGCTCCAAGTTTTTTGAATCATTCAAGTATTTCATAAGGATTCATGACTAATAGCAAATCCAGTAGTCTTCTTTGTTGGATAGAGAAAAGAGAAGACATCATCACCCCCTCTCACCTCCTGTATAAAGTGTTTATTAACTCCCTTCAAAAGTTTATTATTGGTTTTTGGGTACCTGATCAAAAGCCTAAAGGGTTGTGAGATCTCCCTGGAAATAGATCTTGTGGTTGCAGTCACATGATAAAAAACCTGATAGTGGATTCCGACTAGGGTGGTAGAAGAGTGGATGTACCCAGTGTGGGGAACCACTATAAAATTCTTGTTTTGTCTGTGTATGATCATTTTATTTCTTGTTCTTACTGTGTTGTGATAGATAGATTAGCTTAGCCCGTTTTTATTTCCTTCTATATTATTATTGGTATCACCTTTTTTTTACTCTGATAAATTTAAAAATAGCCAAAGTTTTAATTACTCTATTCACCCCCCCTTCTAGAGTAAATAAGGTCTAACCCCTATCTTTCACATCCCTAGAAAATTGAAGATATACCTGACTCGAAGAGATCCGCGTACCTCTACTGCATCAGGTCCTTTGGATCCTAGGTGTGCTCCTAATTCCCATAATTCCTCTATAGGACCTGACCAACAGACCCTTCTTGCATCGCAAGACCTGCCTACTGTATTATTGATCGTGTCGGCTCCATGCTGACTGTTCGATTAGAAGCCACCAGCCCATCTATAGTGGAAATCAGCTATTCAGGCCATAAAAGAGCACTCCGAAGTGAAGATACGTGGAAGACGTCATGCAATTCCGCTAACTCCGGCGGCAGTTCTAGTATGTAAGCCAAAGGGCTGATCTGCTCCAGGATCCTGTAAGGCCCTATATATCTCGGACTAAGCTTCTTGATGGAGCCGACTTCCCATGACATTTGGCCAAGGAGCATCCTCCCTCTGACGATGATGGTGACCCGGTAGATATGAATGGACACGATGGCCCGCAACTACTTGAAGACGGCGATGGCGCACTGACACTTGACCATGAAGAGTGTCGTCACAATAGTCGTCCGGAGCACAAGCCCATTTATAATCTATTAATAATAAATATTAATAAATTATTATGGAGTATTAATATATTTTATTATTTGTTTTATTTCAAAATTATCATTGTTATTTCGTGTTTAATTTCCTGTATTAGTTGTTACATGGTTATGTTATAAAACTGATAATACGTTTTGTAGCCTAAACTATTATCGTATTTTATATTTTATATTGTACAAATTATGTCTATTATTAGTTTATTTTTATCCTTTTTATGAAAATTTTATTGCCACTAACTTTTTCCTGTCTTTTTGCAGGTTTCCAGAAAAATTGCCAAAATGACCAGTCACGCCCCCCTATCACGCCCACCCTGGGCGTGACCTAGGGCGTGTCACCCGATCCCGAGGACACCTGCTGGAGGGGACAGAAAACGGTCAAAAACCGCTGTCATGCCCCCCTAACACGCCCTCCCCGGGCGTGTCACCAGGCGTGACATGGGCGTGTCGCCCTCTGCCGCAAAGCCTGCCGCCGCATTAAATGCCGTTCCGCCTCAGCACGCAAATAGTACTATCACGCCCCATGTCACGCCCGTGACATGGGCGTGACACCCTCCTTTTTCGGTGACTGACGGATTTCCGACGAATGATTTGGACATGACATGCCTGTCACGCCCCCCTGTCACGGGCATGACCTAGGGCGTGACCACCGACGTACCGAAGCAATCATCCCTCCCGCCAGAATCCAGAGCTCGAGGTCAAATCCGTACTTATCACGCCCCCTGACACGCCCCCCCTAGGGCGTATCGGAGGGCGTGACCAACCCGAGAAAAAAAATCTATAAATAGAGCCCCCCCTCTCCATTTCAGCAAGTTTTGATTGAGTGGGGGAGGTGCTGCCCCTTTGTTTCTTGATCCTTTTTCATGCTTTCTCTCTCTCTCTCTCTCTCTCCCTCTCTTTGTACTTTTTGTTTAACCCTAGTTTAATCTTAGTTTGTTCTAGCTTTTATTGTAATTTTCTTCTTGCTTAATGCTTAATGTAGGGCTAGAATAGGGTTTAATTTTCATGCACTTGTAATTTTATTTTCATTAGTGTAACTTGCCCTTTTTCATTAATAAAATTGTTCTTCCATTAGCTTGTGTTCTTATTAGGTTTTTCTACTCATCTCCCTCCCCCCTCCACTCCATTATGATTAACTAATCCTCCTTGTACTCGATCTTGATGATCCGAGGTTAGAGCGATTATGTTATGATGTTTTAATCAATCTTTTCTTTTTAGGTTAGGTCCTTGAATTACTCTTGATTAATTACGGGTTGGGGGTATATTTTCGATATATACTCTCCGCCTTTGCTTTCATTCTGGGCTAGCCGAGAGGCCGAAAGAATGAAGTGAGCATTCAAGAGTAAAGGGAGTTGTATGCACCCCTCGAGAGAGGCAGACGTCCAAATCTCCCGGATTGGAGTAAAATCCAATAGTGGGGTTCACCGCGTAAAGCGAGTTTTAGGCCTCCGATTTAGACGAGAGTCGGTCGGACCTTCCTAAACTCAGTTGGGCACGACTTCGAGAGAAGCGTGTTCAAGCTTTAGGAACCTCCACGGTCAAGGACCCTTATCCTATTAAGTTTAGATTTTTATCGCATTTTCTTAATCGTCTTTAGCCGAGGTGAATCTTGATCGGGTGCATTTCCATTTCATATTTTCTTCCTTTAGTAGTAATCTCCTATCTTGTGCTCTTTAATTAACTGCAGTAGTTTCCTTTCTAGCATAGTTCTTTACTTAACAGCTTACTTAGTTGCAGTGTTTCTCTTTCTAGTATAGCTTTACTTTCTCCCCTGCACTTAGATTTTCTAAAACCCTAGTTTTTCCGTCGATAAGATAATAGCGTTCGTGTGAGTAAGCTTAGCCAACAGTTCCCGGATTTCAATACGACACTTGTGTCCCCTTGCTACAATTCGATAGGTATACTTGCCTCATCGGGTTGCTAGTTCGGTTGCGTTTATTTTCTTCGAACCCTAGCGCGCAACAAGTTTTTGGCGCCATTGCCGGGGAAACAACTTTCGTTGATATTTTGAAAACACGAACCTATTAATTTTATCTCTTCTCTTTCTCATCCTCTTTCTTTAAAATTTTAAAAAATCAAAAATATTTATCACCGCTCTTAATAGAAACCAACCTCACAATTTTTCTACGCCACCTAATTCTCTCGAAAAGGGCAAAGGGCTTTAAGCGCCATTGTCTTGTCTAGTACCTTGCGACCCGTTCACGGGGTAGTCCTTGGGAAGTTCGGGAGTTAATCTATAAAAAAAATCTATTTCAAAAAGAAAAAAAATTTCTAATCTTTTTTCTAGTTTATCCTTTTTCTCTTCCTCTTCTTCTTTTCTGTTCTTTTAGTGCATGACCCGCGGGAGTCCGTCGGTTATTTTGGACTTGGACCACGAAATTGACGTACTCTTCGGAGAAGATCGCGATTTCAAGGTCCTACTATCCAAGTGCCGGTTGAGGACTCCGAGTCATTTGCTACTTTAAGAATGGAAGAACCCAACGTAGATGAGGCCGTGCAAAGGACTATGTCCTATTATGCACGACCGAACCTCGAGGGAACAGAATCAAGTATAGTCCGCCCTGCTATAGCAAATAATAACTTCGAACTAAAGCCTAGCATAATTCAAATGGTGCAGCAATATGTGCAATTTGATGGACTTCAAGATGAAGATCCGAACGCACATATAGCTAGCTTTCTTGAAATTTGTGACACCTTCAAGATAAATGGTGTCACAAATGATGCGATCAGGCTAAGACTCTTCCCCTTCTCTCTAAGAACTAAAGCTAAGCAGTGGCTTAACACACTTCCGAAAAATAGCATAACCACTTGGAATGAATTAACTGAAAAATTTTTGGCGAAGTATTTTCCGCCAGCTAAAACTGCAAAACATAGGAACGACATCTCTGCCTTCGGACAAATAGACTCTGAAACCCTTTACGAAACCTGCGAGAGATTTAAAGAATTATTAAGACGATGCCCACATCATGCGCTGCCTGTATGGTTACAAGTGCAGACGTTTTATAACGGGCTAAATCAAAGCACGAAGCAAATGATAGACGCAGCTTCTGGCGGTACTTTAAATCATAAGACCCCGGAAGCCGCTCTTGAGCTTTTTGAGGACATGGCCATGAACACTTATCAGTGGAATGTGCCTAGGTCCCGCCCGAACAAGCCTGCAGGTATCTATGAAGTGGACAACGTCTCCCAGCTCGCTCTGCAAGTAGAAATCTTAAGCAAAAAGATAACGGAGATGACTGCTGCCTCCGCCCCTCAGGTATGGGAATCTGCAACCCCTACTCCAGAACATTTAGATTATGTTAATAATATGCCTAGAACTGCTTTTAATAATTTTTCTGCTGCGAATTTTCATCCGCCTGGTTTTAATTTTCCGAATAGTTATAACCCCGCTTTAAGAAATCACCCGAACTTTTCATGGAGTAATCCATCGAATGCGATGCGCCCACCCCCGCAAAATGATTTTTCTGCACGACCACCACCACCTCTTCAAAATTACCCAAAACCTCCAATCTTGGAGGAATTACTTTCTAAATATATCACCACAAATGACGCCACTAAAAGAACGTTAACCGGAAGCGTAAAAAGTCTAGAAAATCAAGTAGGACAGCTCGCGAAAATAATTTCTGAGCGACCCGCAAGGTCTCTTCCTTCCAATACCGAACCCAACCCGAGAGAGCAAGCGAAAGCTATAACTCTTCAGAGTGGGAAGCAAGTCTCCTGTATGGTAAGTGAAGAGCTCGAGGCAAGCTCCGCTCCTGCTTTTAAAAATCAAAGCTCCGCTCCCGCTTTTAAAAATCAAAGCTCCGCTCCGCTTCCACCCTCTGCTGAAGAAGTAATCACCCCCGCTTTAGAAAATAATCTCACTCCACCACCCATCTTCAAAATAATTCAACTCCTCCATACCCCTCTGAACTTAATAGACAACGTCAAGATGATCAGTACTCCCGCTTCTTAGAAATCTTCAAACAAATCCACATTAATCTTCCCTTCCACGAGGCTATTTCGCAGATGCCGAAATACGCCAAATATCTTAAAAACCTCACAAACAAGAAGAAGTTAGAGAATCTTTCGCACGTCACGCTAAACGCCGAGTGCTCCGCCGTTTTAACAAACGGTTTGCCGAAGAAAATCAGTGACCCGGGTAGTTTCTCTATCCCGTGTGTCTTCGGTGATCTCTTTATTAAACACGCGTTAGCCGACTTAGGCGCAAGTATAAACATGATGCCCTTTTCATTGTTCAAAAAGTTAGGGATTGGTAGCCTTAACCCCACGCGTATGAGTATCCAGCTAGCCGATAGATCCGTCAAGTACCCGTTAGGAATAGTGGAGGACGTTCTAGTGAAAGTCGACAAGTTCATCTTCCCGGTGGACTTTGTCATTTTGGACATCGAAGAAGACGTCGAGGTTCCCCTGATCCTTGGCCGACCCTTCCTTGCCACCTCCCGAGCCATCATTGACGTAAGCAATGGTAAGCTCTTTCTTCGAGTAGGCGACGACGAAGTCACATTTTCTATCACCCCTTCGATGAAGAACACCTTAGCGAACGATGACTCATGTTTTTTCGTAGACGCCGTGAGTGATGATTCTTCCTACTGCCTCTCCGAGTTTGAAAAAGAATTTCTACTTTTTGCTCCTCTTATCTTACAACGAATCACTGCAAGGAAGTGATGAATCTTCTTATTGTCTTTCTGAGTTTGAAAAAGAATTTTCGGATTTTTGTTCTTCCTCTTTTCTTCCCACTGAATCTCTACAAGAAGCTGTCTTGGCTGCTAGCCCCACCCCTTATTACGTTCCTTATAAAAAAGTTTATGAAGATATTATTTTTGAAAAAGAAAGAATCTCAAAATCCTCTTATGAAGAACCCCTACCCTAGAACTTAAAGAACTTCCCGAACACCTTAAGTATGCTTTCTTAGAAAAAGACTCCAAGTTACCAGTTATCGTTTCGGCCTACCTCACGGATACGCAGAACGATAAACTTCTTCTAGTTCTACGTAAGCATCGCCGGGCTATTGCTTGGCAAATTTTTGATATCAAGGGCATAAGCCCATCTTTCTGTACACATAAAATTTTAATGGAAGATAATTCACGTAACTCTATCCAACCTCAGCGCCGTATAAACCCAAATATGAAAGAAGTAGTTAAGGGCGAGGTTATTAAACTATTAGACGCAGGAATTATCTACCCTATATCGGACAGTAAGTGGGTTAGCCCCGTTCAGGTAGTTCCAAAGAAGGGAGGGATAACCGTAGTTAGTAATGAGAATAATGAATTAATCCCGACACGGACGGTGACGGGTTAGCGTATGTGCATAGATTACCGTAAGTTAAATGACGCCACCCGTAAGGACCACTTTCCTTTACCGTTTATCGACCAGATTTTAGAACGTCTCTCCGGCCATAGCTTTTATTGTTTTCTCGATGGTCTCTCGGGGTACTTTCAAATACCCATCTCTCCCGAGGACCAAGAGAAAACTACGTTTACTTGTCCCTTCGGCACCTTCGCGTACCGAAGAATGCCGTTTGGATTATGCAATGCGCCAGCTACATTCCAGCGATGTATGCTCGCAATATTTGATAAGTACGTAGAAAGCATTATGGAGGTATTCATGGACGATTTCTCCGTGTTCGGCAATACCTTCGATAGATGTTTAGAAAACCTCAAAAAAGTCTTAGAACGATGCGAAGAAACTAACCTTACCCTAAATTGGGAAAAATGTCATTTTATTGTGAGGGAAGGGTTAGTTTTGGGTCATAAAATTTCTGCTAAAGGTATTGAGGTAGACGTTGCCAAGATAGAAGTTATTGAGAAGTTGCCGCCGCCTACAAACATAAAAGCTATAAGAAGTTTCCTAGGCCACGCTGGTTTTTATTGTCGTTTTATAAAGGACTTCTCCAAGATCACTAAGCCCCTCACCCATCTCTTAGAAAAAGACGCTCCATTCATTTTTGATGACTCTTATATTTCTGCCTTTGAATTAATTAAAGAAAAGTTAATTAACGCACCGATTATGATAGCTCCGGTGTGGGATCTTCCTTTCGAGATTATGTGCGATGCGAGTAGTTTTGTAGTGGGAGCCGTATTAGGTCAACGCATATCTAAGAACTTCCACCCCATCTATTACGCTAGTAAAACCCTCACATCTGCACAAGAAAATTACACCACAACTGAGAAGGAGCTCTTAGCTGTAGTATTTGCGTTTGATAAATTCCGCCCTTACATTACTCTTTCAAAAATCATTGTTTTTACGGACCACTCGGCCCTCAAGTACCTTCTTGCCAAAACGGATGCCAAGCCTCGCTTGATTCGCTGGGTCTTACTCCTCCAGGAGTTTGACTTAGAGATCCGTGATAAGCGAGGAGCCGAGAACTTGGCCGCCGACCATCTGTCTAGATTAGATTACCCCTTTATAGAAAAATTAAATGAAAAATCTTTTAATGACTATTTTCCTGACGAGAAGCTGCTTTTAGTTAATACATATACTTCTCCTTGGTTCGCGCGCATCGCCAACTATCTAGTGGCCCGGGTGCTCCCAAAGGAGTTCTCCTCTCAGCAAAAGAAGAAATTCTTTTCTGAGCTGAAGAACTACTTTTGGGAAGACCCGCATCTTTTCAAAATTTGTGCGGATCAAGTGATAAGGAGATGTGTTTCTTTTGATGAAGGAATTGATATTCTTAAACATTTGCATGAAGGTCCGACAGGTGGGCACTATCAAGCTGCACGCACCGCTCATAAGGTGCTTTGCGCGGGTTTTTACTGGCCTAGCCTGTTTAAAGACGCGCAAGCCTTTGTGAGCAGGTGTGATAGTTGCGAACGGTCGGGCAATATTTCTAATAAAAATGAAATGCCGCAAAATTATTTCTTAGAGTGCGAAATTTTCGACATCTGGGGAATTGATTTTGTTGGCCCCCTTCCTTCTAGCTTCGGAAACAAATATATTTTGGTTGCTGTTGATTATGTGTCACGATGGGCTGAGGCCCAAGCTCTTCCTACGAACGACTCCCGAGTTGTAGTCATGTTTTTTAAAAAATTATTTTCTAGATTCGGTACACCACGCGCAATCGTTAACGATAGGGGTTCCCATTTCTGTAACGCGCAATTTTCAAAAATCCTTACTAAATACGGCGTTACGCATAAACTGTCCACTGCCTACCACCCCCAAACTAACGGTCAAGTCGAAGTAGTTAATAGAGAAATAAAAAGAATATTAGAAAAGACTATTTCAACTTCTAGAAAAGACTGGTCAACCAAACTTGACGATGCTCTATGGGCTTACCGAACAACGTACAAAACCGCACTCGGATGTACGCCGTATCGACTGGTCTATGGAAAATCGTGTCATCTGCCCGTAGAGTTAGAACACCGCGCCTTTTGGGCCTTAAAATTTTTAAACTTCGATCCCCACTCAGTCGGTGACCTTCGAAAATTTCAACTAAATGAACTCGACGAGTGGCGCTCTTATGCTTATGAAAATAATAAACTTTATAAAGAGCGGACGAAGCGTTTACACGATAAACACTTAAGGCACCCTAAAAACTTTAAGCCGGGCGACCAAGTCCTTTTATATAATTCTCGTTTACGATTATTTCCGGGCAAATTAAAATCTCGCTGGTCTGGCCCGTTTTCTGTGTTAGAAGTATTTCCTTTTGGAACTGTTTTAATTTCTCACCCTGATAAGGGTAATGTCAAAGTGAATGGTCAGCGTCTTAAACTGTATTTCTCTGGCGATGATGATGTCAGTCCAAACATTATTAAGTTTCTGCTTCACGAACTTTAATCATGAACTTTTAATTTTTTTGCTAAAAACAATCTTCTTTCGGGACAACAATATTTTTGGACAAATATTTTTTTTGATGCGTCGAGCTCAACGACGCTTTAACCAAAGGGCGCTCTTGGGAGGCAACCCAAGTTATCTTTTTCTGTTTTCTTTATTTTACAATTTTTGCCTCGGACGGCTCCGACAAGCTGAAGCTTTTGCGATCGCCTGCTCAAACATTGCTGAATCCATCACAAAGTCCAAAGAAGACATTCGGGGAGCGGCATCACTCAGTTTTCGCAGCAAATAAATCCGGGGAAGTACCTGTATTTCAATTCTGTCTTTCAATTCTGTACTTTATTTTTCTCTCATTCTCCAATCCCCTTCTTTAGCCATCGAGGACAATGTCTGTTTTAAGCTTGGGGGAAGATTTCCTCCTTCATTTTTGCTTAATGTAAATAATTTCCTTTTTGTATATATTGTAAATATTTCCAAAAAAAAATGAATATCTTAAAATTCCAAAAAAAAAGAGAAAAAATTATCCAAAATCCAAAAAAAAGAGAATATTTCGCAAATTAAAATATATATATATATATGTGTGTTTTTGAATAGTTTAGACATTTTGGTATTTCAATAGTACCCCTAGTTTTTGTTTTTGTTTCACTCAAAATTTTCTATAAACAACTTAGTTAATTATAATATTTCTAATCATTCTTTTTAATTATGTTTCATAACTAAAATGTTGGTCATGCTGTGTTTCTAATTCGCGGTAGCATGTTAAGGTGAAATATTTTTCTAAAACTCGCATTTCTATTATGGTTTTTTGTTGTTTATTTCCTTTACTTTCTTAAAAATTCATCATCCACTATTTTCTATTTCGTTTTTGAATAATTTTTGTAAAGTCAACTTTTGAATAACGTAGTAGATGTGAACGATCCAAATCACCTATTATTTCTATTTTCAAGTTAATTTCATCAATCTTCCTTTATTATCTAGGACTCGCTTTTTGAAAATTTTTCAAACCTTTGTTTTAAATAAATTCAAAAGCGTGAAAATGATTAGGCCATTTTTGTTTCGTTTGAGTCTTCCTACCAACCTAAAAACTTTTACCACTAGTTAGCCATTTTTGAGCCTTTTTCCGATTTCATTGGATAGCTCCTCCCTTCATTTCAGTTTCACCAAAGCCAAAAATTCCAACCTATCGAATCACACTAGCCTGTTTGAGTTTCATAATTTATTTTGACGATTTTGATAGGGTATTTTGTGATTTTTATGGGAGAAAGGTTTTCGAAAAAAAAAGTATGTTCGAAAGTGATGTTTATTTTTGATTGGCCAACTCAAAAAGGAAAATAAAAATATTTATGGCCTTTGTTTTGAAAAAAGAAAAAAATGAAAAGAAAAGAAGAAAAAGAAAGAAAAAAAAATGTGTATATATTTTTATGAAAGTTTTTGAAACTCTTTGCTTTGGTTTAGTGTGATTTTAAACCTTCACGTTTATCTTTGAATTCCACTCCTAATCATTTTCCTAAACCAAACGTTTCTGTCCTATTTAAGTCCTTTTGATTCACGCTTTTTGATTTTTTTTATTTAACAACTAAGAAAAGAAAAAACAGTAAATCAGTTTTAGTTTTAGATTTAAACCTAGATTTTTGATAATTAAATTGATATAATTATAATGCATTGCTTGGATCTAGTAACAACTCAATGCGTGTTTTTCATTTTCGTTGCTTTACTTAAGTCCATTTAAAAAAATCTCGTTAAAATTTTGGAAGATTTGTTTTTATTAAGTAAAGTTTATAAAAGTTTTACCATACCTAAATAATTGTTTTAGACTTACATTTCACGCCCCCCCTAGGGCGTGTACATTTCACCTTTTCCCTACTTAGAATTTCGCAAAGTACTTGTGTAGGCATAATTAGAACTTTTTGATTAGTCCTTTTTATAAATTTCTAGTTTTTATATTTTTGCTTGGGGACAAGTAAAGCTTAAGCTTGGGGGAATTTGATAATACGTTTTGTAGCCTAAACTATTATCGTATTTTATATTTTATATTGTACAAATTATGTCTATTATTAGTTTATTTTTATCCTTTTTATGAAAATTTTATTGCCACTAACTTTTTCCTGTCTTTTTGCAGGTTTCCAGAAAAAATGCCAAAATGACCAGTCACGCCCCCCTGTCACGCCCACCCTGGGCGTGACCTAGGGCGTGTCACCCGATCCCGAGGATACCTGCTGGAGGGGACAGAAAACGGTCAAAAACCACTGTCACGCCCCCCTGACACGCCCTCCCTGGGCGTGTCACCGGGCGTGACATGGGCGTGTCGCCCTCTGCTGCAAAGCCTGCCGCCGCATTAAATGCCATTCCGCCTCAGCACGCAAAAAGTACTGTCACGCCCCATGTCATGCCCGTGACATGGGCGTGACACCCTCCTTTTTCGGTGACTGACGGATTTCCGACCAATGATTTGGACATGACATGCCTGTCACGCCCCCCTGTCACGGGCGTGATCTAGGGCGTGACCTCCGACGTACCGAAGCAATCATCCCTCCCGCCAGAATCTAGAGCCCGAGGTCAAATCCGTACTTGTCACGCCCCCTGACACGCCCCCCCTAGGGCGTGTCGGAGGGCGTGACCAACCCGAGAAAAAAATCTATAAATAGAGCCCCCCCTCTCCATTTCAGCAAGTTTTGATTGAGTGGGGGAGGTGCTGCCCCTTTGTTTCTTGATCCTTTTTCATGCTTTCTCTCTCTCTCTCTCCCCCTCTCTTTGTACTTTTTGTTTAACCCTAGTTTAATCATAGTTTGTTCTAGCTTTTATTATAATTTTCTTCTTGCTTAGTGCTTAATGTAGGGCTAGAATAGGGTTTAATTTTCATGCACTTGTAATTTTATTTTCATTAGTGTAACTTGCCCTTTTTCATTAATAAAATTGTTCTTCCCTTAGCTTGTGTTCTTCTTATGTTTTTCTACTCATCTCCCCCCCTCCACTCCATTATGATTAACTAATCCTCCTTGTACTCGATCTTGATGATCCGAGGTTAGAGCGATTATGTTATGATGTTTTAATCAATCTTTTCTTTTTAGGTTAGGGCCTTGAATTACTCTTGATTAATCACGGGTTGGGGGTATATTTTCGATATATACTCTCCGCCTTTGCTTTCATTCTGCGCTAGCCGAGAGGCCGAAAGAATGAAGTGAGCATTCAAGAGTAAAGGGAGTTGTATGCACCCCTCGAGAGAGGCAGACGTCCAAATCTCCCGGATTGGAGTAAAATCCAATAGTGGGGTTCACCACGTAAAGCGAGTTTTAGGCCTCCGATTTAGACGAGAGTCGGTCGGACCTTCCTAAACTCAGTTGGGCACGACTTCGAGAGAAGCGTGTTCAAGCTTTAGGAACCTCCACGGTCAAGGACCCTTATCCTATTAAGTTTAGATTTTTATCGCATTTTCTTAATCGTCTTTAGCCGAGGTGAATCTTGATCGGGTGCATTTCCATTTCATATTTTCTTCCTTTAGTAGTAATCTCCTATCTTGTGCTCTTTAATTAACTGCAGTAGTTTCCTTTCTAGCATAGTTCTTTACTTAACAGCTTACTTAGTTGCAATGTTTCTCTTTCTAGTATAGCTTTACTTTCTCCCCTGCACTTAGATTTTCTAAAACCCTAGTTTTTCCGTCGATAAGATAATAGCGTTCGTGTGAGTAAGCTTAGCCAATAGTTCCCGGATTTTAATACGATACTTGTGTCCCCTTGCTACAATTCGATAGGTATACTTGCCTCATCGGGTTGCTAGTTCGGTTGTGTTTATTTTCTTCGAACCCTAGCGCACAACAAAAACCATGAGTTTTGATTTCATTTTTCATGTTGGGCTGCATGTAGCCAGTTGGAGTGTTTGTTGTAGCTTATATATAGGCATGTACCCCTTTGTTTCTCATAAGTGAATGAATAAAAGAAAATCGAATTTCAAGTTTAAAATCCTCCTCCCCCTTTTAAGGAAAATTTCGGCCACTATTCTTCTTCCTCTTCCTCTTGGCCGCCTGCCACCTTTCTCCTCTCTCTCTCTCTCGGCCTCCTCTCTTCCTCTCCTTCTTAATCACCTCTTTTCAACCAAGCAAAACCAAGCCATCTTCCTTCCCTCACCTAGCCGACCACCTCCAACACTCCTCAAAACCCGTGTCCCCTCCTCCAACCAAGAGAATCGGCCACCACCCTTTTCCATCCCTCTAAGCCGAGCCATCATCAACACCACCAAGGTAGACCACTACTTCCCTTCATAAAACCGGCAACCACCATCTCAAACCTATGCTCCCTCCACCACCATCAAAACCGACCCCCTCCGAAAATCCCTTTCCAAATCCAAAAATATTCATTGCCAAAATCCCCCTTAGTTACCATATTCAAAACATATCCCCTTCCATAAATTTTCCACATACCAAATTTGAAATATCTCATTCCTTAAATAATCCATGATCGTGCCACCTTTTCTCTCTCCTACCTTAATTGGAATATTATTTCCACATTTAGAAGATTTCGCTGGGATTTTCCAAATATATCGTGACACGAAGAAGGCGACGAGTTTCTCTCCCTCCGACATCCATCCGGTGGTGCCGTTTAGGAACGATTCTAGTCAAGTGAAACCGAATTCATCCAATCTGGTTGGGGTAACGAAAATTTTTACTTTATGTGTTTCTCTTCCCTAAATAATTCTTGTGGCATTGGCAAATCGCGTGGCTTGTGCATCGCTTGGTTTTTCGTGGTTTTATTTATGTTAGTTATTATCTTGCTTATCATATTTTCGTTTAAGTTCGTGGGGCGTGGTGGCCCTCATTTTTATTTTGTTGGGAGAGAACCACCCTTGCCCGAGTCTTTTGTTTTCGATGGTTTCTCTTTTGGTACAACTCGCTCGATCGAACCGTGTTGGTTCTTTTTCGCTTGAGAGGACCTTGGCCTATCGCCTTGGTATTATCTTAAGGGGCTTTGCGAACCACACGTAATTGTTAGTCAAATAGTAATATTAATTGAATCGCTGCTACGTTAAATGCTAGAGTGTAGCGTGAGAATTATTCGAGAGCGTCGCGTTAATTTGTCGGCCACCCAAAATGCTCGAAAGAGCGGGCCTACATAAATTTGGTTTCAGATTGAGGTTCTCGTCAATTTCCTAATTGGAACTCCTCCCCCTCTTATGTGGCACGTACGTACGCACTCATCCGTTTCGTTGAAGATCAAAATTTAGAAAATTAGTTTTCATGAAATGCATGGAAATTCCACAATTTCAAATTTAAAATTAAAAAACAAATGAATTTCAAAGTTTAAATTTCAAATTTCTGATCTCAAATTTCAAATTTCAAAATTCAAAATTAAAATTTCAAATTTAAAATTTCAAATTTCGAAATTTCAAATTTCAAATTTCAAAATTTAAAATTCAAATTTAAAATTTCAAATTTCAAATTTAAAAATTTAAAATTTCAAATTTCAAATTTAAAAATTTCAAATTTAAAAATTTAAAATTCAAAATTCAAAATTCAAAATTCAATATTCAAATTTCAAATTTCAAAATTAAAATTTCAAATTTCAAATTTCAAATTTCAAATTTCGAAATTTAAAATTTCAAAATTTAAAATTAAATTTTCAAATTTTAAATTTAAAATTTCAAAATTTCAAATTTCAAAATTTCAATTTTCAATTTTCAAATTTCCAATTTCAAATTTCAAATTTCAAATTTCAAATTTTTCTCCAATTAAAACAAAAAAATGGCCTACGATGTTCACGTTTACCGAATGAAACCTTTAGGTTCCGTCGTGAAAGTTAGAATGCCATTCCATTGCCCAGTAGTGGAAGAGATTAAGGGGTTGATTGGCCAACTAAAGGCTAATAAAGTTGCACCACACACATCTAGGCATGTTAGAGTTCCTGCTCTGACTTATGATGGGCTATGTAGAACGCAAGAGTTTTTATGCTAGGTGAAGGCTATGGAGTGCTATTTTGAGGGATATCAGATTATGGACCCCCACAGGATTCCCGTTGCGAGACTTCAATTATTTAGTCGAGCCCAGACCTTCTGGCTCAATGAGGAGAGACATTTTGGGACATCCCTCGATGATTCACCTGTAGGTTGGAATATTATGAAGAATCTTTTAACGGATGAGTATTACCCTCCCCACTATCATTCTCAGTCATGTGAAAATCTGAGTGAAGCACCACCTATGATTATGCCTACACCAAACCAGTACGATACCTCGTACTAGGACGTCATATAAGTTTACTTCTCGCCGCTAGAGCACTAGACCCCTACTTGATTATGAGAGTGTTCATATCATCGTGGGTAGTAAGGCGATCAAGACACATGAGACTAGTGACACATTTGGGTTTGGTACTATCGATCATTCTATTCTGACTATGCCTGTAGTCTCCTTAGAGTCACCCCCTGAGCTGTCGGATCTAGTTATTGATTCCCCTGATTAGTCTGAGGCTAATTCTACGATTGCGCCTGTCACTGAGGACGAGGCTATTATCACTGACGAGTGTAGCGATGTTGAGGAGATTGGTTACCCTAGTGACCTGGATGAGGATTTCTCTTTTGAGGAATCATCTCCACCCCCCTTCAACGATATTTTAGTCATGGAGTCTTCTTATGACCCTTAGTCAGTTGACGTTCCGATAGAGTTGGTAGAGTCATCTGAAGCTGAGAGCGTACCTGTTACTGATTTAGGTGATGACTTTCTAGGACAAGATATTATTATGGTTGACCCAGGCTTATTATATATTTCTACGGTATTGAAAGAGTCACCTTGGGACGGTTGTTCAGTTTGGGAAAACTTTAGTGTGATACATCCGAGAGTTAGTTCCTTGCCGATATCATCTCCTCTTGGTATTCAAGCCAATTTATATACTCCCCGGGATTTGATTTGTCCATCCCCATATTTTGACTTAGACGATGTCCCTACCTCATGGGAAGAATTGGTCGATATAGGATGTGATGTTATTGTAGATTTACCCTGCGAGGAAAAATTAACTTTGGATGATTGTTGCACTGAGGGCCCGATAGGCTTTTCGTTGATAATAGCTCCTTCGCCTGAGGCCCGAGTTAGTTTGGAAATTTTATCGGATACGAACCTGCCTACTATTGAGACGATCATTGTTTCTGACTTTAGTAAAATTTCAAATGATTTGGTGGATTCATTCTGGGGCGAAAAGTTAACTGAGGATGAGTTTTCTGTAAGAACGAATCCACTATTCGAGTTTACTTTTGGTTTTAAAGGCTTGCAACCGGAGGCGTTCTCTTGGATGCTTAATCCATCCTTTGATGTTGATTGTGACTTGGTTCCCCCTACAGAGTCAACCCTATCGACTCTCCCTCTGATTCCCTTAGCTCGGGTAGATGATTTAGTCATTTCTAGCTCTTCATATTTAGAGAAGTTTATTATTTCCACCTTTCCTTTATGCTAACTTAGAAGGACGTGGGCGAACGTAGTTGGTGACGAATGTTTTCGACTAACTATTTATTATGATATTTTTAAATCAAAATTTAATTCCAAAGTTAAAACGAAAACGTTGGAACCCACTACATTAATTTTTGAACTTAAAGCACATGTGCCACCGGACATAATTCCGTTATTTTTTACTATTAATTCAAGTCATGTGGCACGGGGTTCTCCCCTCATGGTTTTAATTTAATTAGGCGAATTTTTAATTTCTTGACACTTCTAAAAGTGTCCTTTAAATTACTTGCGAGGTTGTGTCGAATAGTCGTCCACCAATATAATAATTGTTTGGTATTGGTTTGTCTCACCCCTAAACGGATGCCCTCGGGCACTTTCGAAATATTAATGAATTGGCTAGTCTATTCTTTACGAATTTTACGAAAGTTTGGTGACATGACATTCCTTTTAAAATTTTCCACTGAGTGGGGCATAGCTCCTATTTTCATCGTTACATACTTTACGGTTTATGCTTTAATGCCACCTAAAATTTCTACCTCTCCGTATATATTTTTCACTATGCTTTCTATTGGGTTTGGTGGTGACAGTTTTCTAGGATCGTTCTCCTTCTCGATCTCCATCGGATGTACATTGGTGGATGTTGTTGAAATTCTTTTTTCCTTCTTTGGCTAACGCGTATTTGAGGTCCCTCAAAGACCACCTTTTTCCATGAAGGTCCTTCTTCCCAGCCGACGACCTTCCAGACGAGTACACATAGGCATACTCATTAGTAATGAGTATTTTTAAGAGGGGGAGGATATATGTATCCGACTTCCCACGACATGTGGCCAAGGAGCGTCCTCCCTCTAACGAGGATGGTGACCCGGTAGATATGAATAGAGACGACGACCCGCAACTACTTAAAGACGGCTATGTCGTACTAACACTTGACCATGAATAGCATCGCCACAATAGCCGTCCAGAGCGCAAGCCCATTTATAATTTATTAATAAGAAATATTAATAAATTATTATGGAGTATTAATATATTTTATTATTTGTTTTATTTCAAAATTATCATTGTTATTTCGTATTTAATTTCATGTATTAGTTGTTACATGGTTATGTTATAAAACTAAGAGTTTAGATTTCATTTTTCATGTTGGGCTGCATGTAGCCAGTTGGAGTGTTTGTTGTAGCCTATATATAGCCATGTACCCCTTTGTTTCTAATAAGTGAATGAATAAAAGAAAATCGAATTTAATGTTTGAAATCCTCCTCCTCCTTCTAAGGCAAATTTCGGCCATTCTTCGTCTTCCTCTTCCTCTTGGCCTCCGACCACCTTTCTCCTCTCTCTCTCGGCCTCCTCTCTTCCTCTCCTTCTTCATCACCTCTTTGCAACCTAGCAAACCCAAGCCATCTTCCTTCCCTCACCTAGCCAACCACCTCCAACACTCCTCCAAACTCGTGTCCCCTCATCCAACCAAGAGAATCGGCCACCACCCTTTTCCATCCCTCCAAGTCGAGCCATCATCAACACCACCAAGGCCGACCACTACTTCCCTTCATAAAACCGGCCACCACCATCTCAAACTTGTGCTCCCTCCACCACCATCAAAACCTACCCCCCTCCAAAAATCCCTTTCCAAATCCAAAAAATATTCATTGCAATAATCCCCCTTAGTGACCAGATTCAAAACATATCCCCTTCCATAAATTTTCCACCTACCAAATTTGAAATATCTCATTCCTTAAATAATCCACAATCGTGCCACCTTTTCTCTATCCTACCTTAATTGGAATATTATTTCCACATTTAGAAGATTTTTTCGGGATTTTCCAAATATAGCGTGACACGAAGAAGACGACGAGTTTCTCTCCCTCCGGCATCTGTCTAGTGGTGCCGTTAAGGAACAATTCAAGTCGAGTGAAACCGGATTCATCCAATCCTGTTGGAGTAACGAAAAATTTGTACTATATGTGTTTCTCTTCCCTAGATAATTCTTGTGGCATTGGCAAATTGCGTGGCTTGTGCAATGCTTGATTTTTCGTGGTTAAATTTATGTTAGTTATTTTCTTGCTTACCGTATTTTCGTATAAGTTCGTTAGGCGTGGCGGCCCTCGTTTGTATTTTGTTGGGAGAGAACCACCCTTTCCCGAATCTTTTGTTTTCGGCGATTTCTCTTTTGGTACAACTCGCTCGATCGAACTGTGTTGGTTCTTTTTTGCTTGAGAGGACCTTGGCTTATCGCCTTGGTATTATCTTAAGGGGCTTTGTGAACCCCACATAATTGTTAGTCTAATATTAATATTAATAGAATCGCTGCTACTTTAAATGATAGTGTGTAACGTGAGAATTATTCAAGAGCATCGCGTTAATTTGTCGGCCACCCAAAACACTCGAAAGAGCGGGCCTACATCACTTCTTCCACCTGCGTACCCGCGAGACTCCATGCATCGGCTGTATCTTCAAGAAAACTCGGTCTCCCACCTAGAAATCCACCTATCGATGTAACGCATCGTAGTATTTGTCCTGTCTGCTCTGGGCATCCAGCATCCTATCCCGAATCAATCTCACCTGAGCATATATGTCCTCCATGAACTCTGAGATGAGTGCCTTTGGATCCTCATCCTGGATCCAAGATAATGGGATAGTATACCTCTGTCCTTACAGTGCCGTGTAAGGGGCAATGCCTTTGTTATACTAGTGACTATAATTTTAAGAGAACTCAATCAGCGACAACAATCTCTCTCAGGGCTCTCTGCGGTCCAAAATTCATACGCACAGAAGATCCTCCATTTTCCGGTTAGTGTGCTCCGTCTCCCCGTCCATCTGAGGGTGGAAGGTTGTGCTAATAATCAACTGAGATCCTAGGTAAACTTGGATCGACCTCCAATCCTTCGATGTAAACTTTCCATCCCGATCTGACATGATCCTCCTAGGCACTCCATGGTAGCAGACAAACTGCTCCACAATTCTCCTCAACAGATCATCTACCGGAGCCTCCTTTCTAATTGGAATAAAATAGGCCACCTTCGTCAATCTATCGATGATCACCAAGAGTGAATCGTTCCCCACATGAGATCGACGTGGCCCATATATAAAATCCATGACTATATCCTCAAACTTCCATTTTGGCACCGAAAGTGGCTGCAATAATTCGGCTGGACTCTTACACTCCGCCTTCACGAGCTGGCAAGCCTCGTAATGCATCACAAAGTATGTGATATACTTATTCATGCCTGACTAATACATAGTACTCTTCAGATCAGCTGCAATCTTTGTGATCCCTAGTTGCACTGAATATCTGTTGTAGTGAGCCTCGGTCATGATATCCTCCCGAAATTGGCCTCCTGCCGATATATAAACTCGGCCTCTAAATCATAGTAGCCCATCTCTCAGAGAGTAATCCCCTGCCATTCCTTCCTCCAAGGCTTGAAAATCAGCTCCATTTTTGCATCCATCCTATGCCTGTCCCTGATGCGATCTCGGATCTCCTCGATAGTACTCATATATGCTAGGTACTCCTCATACAACTCTTAATCATCCTCGGATACGAGAGATATCTGCATCTCTCCTAATATCTGTACCAGCTCAATAGACATATATTGAGGTCCTGCTCCTGATGTAGTGGCTCTCCGGCTCAGAGCATCTGCTACCACATTTGCCTTCCCAGGATGATAGTGCATGGTGTACTGATAGTCTAACAAAAACTCTTCCCAACATCTCTGTTGGATATTCAGCTCTTTCTGCGTGTCCATATACTTCAAATTCTTATTGTCCGACATGATATCATAGTGGACAACGTAGAAATAGTGCCTCCAGATCTTCAGAGCGAGGATAAATACCCCCATCTCCAGGTCATGTACTGGTAGTTTTGCTCATCTTTATTCAACAGGCGGGAGGCATAAGCTATCACGTGCCTATTCTGCATCAGAATGACACCCATCCCTTGATAAGATGCATATGTATAAACCTGAAATCCTTCCTTCCTAGATGGAAGGGCAAGGATAGGAGCCAAGGTAAGCAGACCCATCAGCTCCTAGAAAGCAGCCTCGCATTGTGGCAACCAAAGAAAAGGTGTCTCCTTCTTTGTCAAGAATGTAACCGGGTGTGCAATCTGGGAGAATACCTCTACGAACTTACGGTAGTAATCGGCAAGTCCTAGGAAACTCCTCACATCAGAGGTTGTCTTCAGCTGTGGCAATCCCGTACTGCCTCAATCTTTGTCAGATCCACTGCCAGTCCTTGTTAACTGATAATATGGCCGAAGAAATCCACCTCCATCAGCCAAAAATGGCACTTGCTGAATTTGGCATACAGACTGTGCTCCTGGAGCCTCTCTAGAGTCAGTTCCAAGTGAGGTGCTTGCTCCTCCTAAGTCCTCAAATATATGTGGATGTCGTCAATAAACACTATGACAAAGGCTTCCAGATAGGCCTCGAATACCCGGTTCATTAAACTCATAAACGCGGATGGTGCATTCGTGAGCCCGAAGGGCATCACGGTGAACTCATACAGTCTATATCTACTACTAAAGGCGGTCGTCGGGATGTCCTCCTTAATTCGCATCTTGTTGTATCCTTACCTCAGATCCATCTTCGAAAATAAGTGAGGTCCCTCCAACTAGTCAAACAGCTTGTCAATCCTCGGCAGAGGATACGTGTTCCGGGCCATCAGCCTGTTCAGTGCCCTATAGAAAAAACACAGTTGGAGTGTCCCATCCTTCTTCTTCACGAACAACACCGGAGCTCCCCATGGTGAAGAGCTTGGCCGGACAAATCTGTCTTCCACTAGATCTTACAGCTGTCTTTGAAACTCCACCAACTCCTTCGGGGCCATCCAATAAAGAGCTCTTGATACTTGCTTAGCCCCCGGCATGAGCTGTATCTGGAAATCCTTCTCTTGATGCAGCCGCAATCCTGGAAACTTCTCTATAAATACATCAGCAAAGTCCCGCACCCCCATGATACTAGCAATGGAATCCTTGGCCTCGTCCATCTCAAATAGCACCTTGTATACATCGTCTCCCTGTAGATGGCCCCTGATGGCCTGAATAGAAGAGAGTAGAAGGCGAGAAGCTGGGTCCATACCATCAAAGGTCAGGTAAGTGTCGCCATATCTCAGCACGACCCTCCTTACTGGGCAATCAATATGCACATGGTTCCAGATAAGCCATGTCATGCCCAGGACAAGATCAAAATCCGATATCCTCATGATTATTGTTGGGGCCTCGAAGGTAACACCATCAATGGTCACTCGCAAAAGTCACTTGGTTGTAGACTGGATCTCCGTCCTGTTGGGGAGATGTAACCTCCTAATGAATCCATTAAAGCTCTCGATCTGGTTTAGGTCTCTGATAAACTACTCTGAGACACAATTATCTGATGCTCCCATGTCGAAAAAGGTGTGGTCAGGCTTGCCACACACCGTAATTTCCCTAAGTTAGTTAAGTTTTTCCTCTTAGATATCTAGTTCCAGATTATTCCCTAATTCTAAAGTACTGTATCCATGTAATTTTGTTACTAGAAAAGAAATAAACTTTAAATCACCAGCATACTTGATATTACTTGCTACGTGTTTCGGGGTTGAGCCAGATCCAAGGCATATATACCTGCCCTCTATCCTGTTTGCGGTCAACACCCTGAAATCCACATCCTCAGCAGCTTCCTCGACCCCAAAATTGTCGTGCAGCTGGGGCATCCTGAAGTGCCAGCGGGGGTGCTTTAGTCATGGGGAAGTTCCTCCGAATGTTCCCCGACTGGATGCACCGGAATTATGTCAGTGCCTCCTCCACAGCCCTCAACATCTCTCGCATATGTAGGGGTTGAGGAGCTAACACCACCTGGTTCCTCATCTCCTGCCTGTCCTCCTAGTGTGGTTGACACCCATTCCTCCATTACCCTATGACACGACCTCTAGGCTAATCTCTCCTTCCACCCATCACTGAGTCATTAGACGGTCTCTTCGTCCCCGGACTGTAAGCTAGTCTTCCTCCAACTTCATGGCCATCTCTAAGTTTGTGGCCATGCTCCCGTCAGAAATGAAGAGGAGGGCCTGCCTCATGTCATCGTGAAGGACCATATAGAACCTCTTCGCATAGCCCGCATTGTCCAGCTGATATAAGTCCACAAAGCGGGCTAGATGTCAGAACTCCCGGTAGTATTCCAACACTATCCTCCTCCCCTGCCTCAGCTGTAGGAACCTGTCCTCAGCCTGATCCCTCACCGACTGTAGTACAAATTGCTCCGATAGATCTACTCTAAAAACCTCCCAGGAAATGTCTGTGCAATCCACTTAAGTGAAGGTGGTGTCTAATAGTGACTTCCACCATCTCTTCTCATGTGACTCCAAGCAGGAAACTGCTAAGGCTACTGCCTCCTCCGTCGGGCATCGAATCCCCGCCAGCATCTCGTAAATAATGTCCAGCCACTCATCTTTACAGACTACTGAATCCGTCCCTAGGTAGGATTGATGAGAAAGACCCTGGAATACACATAGCCAGTTAGACCCGAGATTTGGCTGAGGAGCCTGAGCCTGCTAATTCCTGAAGGCCTCCAGAATAGCCGTCATTGTCTTCCCCATCTCTGTTTGTTGGAACGAAGTCGAAGCAGGTGGGGGTGGAACTATGTTTTGTGCCTGAGGTGTACCCGGTTTAGGGGTAGGGTTCTTCGTAGGCTACAAAGGAAAATTCCAATTGTTAGTTAATGTACAAGTGGAACTAATGAAAAAGTGGACTTTTGTATGTGATTCCCCTTATGGGCACAACATTGCTTCCACTGCTAGTTTGTCCTCAAACTAAGCTCGCAAGAGGTAGTCTAGGGTTTTGCTGACTTCTTTACTTTGGATTGAGGTTACCACTGATACCAGTTTGTAAGACCCCATTTTTTGCTACACTACCGGGTCTTATGCCCAGAATCGTCATTTTGTGGTGACACCAACACTCGGGGAGGTCTTCACTACAAAATGCTAATTCTGTCGGAATTAATAATCACCAAAGAAGTAGAATCTCAAGAAAGGAGACAATTAAGTAAGTCCACAAATCACAATAGATAAAAATATATATATATGAACATGAAACACAGCAAAGTCCACACAATAATAAAAGTACTAAAACAGAACAGTAAGGTAGAGATATAAATGGGCTCATGCTAGGTACAACATAACCTCACTACAACACTCTCACGGAAGCTAAGTAAAACTAACACTCATGGAGCAAGAGGCTGGTGCTCCTTTGCTTGACTGGCCCGCCTCCATATGCTCCATACTCTGCAGGTGCTATATCTCCTGCTACTGCTCCCTGTACCCCATCCATATCCCTCGAAATGTTTGGTCCACCGACCGTTAGTCAAAAGACTAAGCTTGATTTCCCCCACCCCTCCCCCAGTGGCTCCTAGGATATAAGACCCAATTATTTTCTCTTCATAACTGGGCCTTATACCCAGAACCGTCTCCTTACGATGACTACAACTACAATGTTAGACGCCACCGCATGATGCCGATCTTGCTGGCTTAATGATCACATCACAGTGTATCAACAAAGAGAAGAAAGTAATAAAAGTCCACAAATCATAGCTCACTATCAATATATATATAAAAGAGCAATAGTCCATAAAAAGTACAAAGCATGAAAGAGAGTAGAAAATGGGGTTAAGCCTGGTACCTGTCTAATAAAAATAATCTCTCTCTCACAACTCACAACATCTAAGCAGAAGTAAACTGAAATACATCCTCGACCCATCATCGTGAAGTTATGGTCGTGCGCAACAACTGATCCTCATGTCCTGCATCCTTATCCTGCTAGTTCGGATGCTCCTGCTGCTGGTCCCCAAAAATGATGTGGTCCACCGACCGATAGTCAAAATACTAAGCCACTATCATCCTCGCCTCACCCCCGTGACTCCTAGGCATCATGTAGGGAGGATTAAAGCAGAGGACAACAACGCAGAGTGGAACAAGTAGGTGATAACTACCCTACAAGGTGTATGTATAAAAGAACTATAACAAGGAAGCAGTAATGTAAATAATTAAAGTAGAGCAGTAAGTACATGTAAAGTAAACTATGGATTAAGCAACCTTAACTTATATGAATGCATATACAAACTTAAAAGTTAAGGTGTCTTTTGTAAGGCTCCCTTTGTATCAATTATCCCTTACCAATATATACGATGGGGTGTCATGTTATATGCAGGTATGTGTGTAGTAATATATCATTCCATGAATCATGCAAGTGCAACACATACATGCGAATCTATGCACACAGACCTTTAGTTCCCCCAATTTTGGAAGCTAGCTTCACTCCTAGGAGCCTCTGTAGTGGCCAACGGAGATAGTGGGTCGGGCTACCCCACTCCTAAGGGGGTAACCACACTACCAGGCCAATCCTTTACGTACGCCTCTGAAGGACACAACAAAGTCACAACATACTATGCTGACCAACCGTAATTCTTTTCCTTTGTTACGTGATAACCACACTTGCCGAGTCAACATATCGACGTCTGTGTGATCGACCATGTAATAACGAAGACCCACCATCTTTTATGCACATGCAACCATAAATTTCTGAGCAATCGGCTCTCCAGACTAACATGTCCGTCACCACAACCTTCTGAGCCTTCGGTTCACCGGGCTAACTTGCCCATTTCCACAACTACCGAGCCTACCACTCGGATAACCCAATCAAGCAAACCTCCCGAGTCATCGGGGTAAATGAAGGTGAAGCCCTAGTTTTTCTAATTACTCTTTAACCTTTTAGTCTTATGGTTTAAGATAACCTTGGACTGCCCAGGGAATTCCTTATGAAAAGCTCTTGAGGGCACGAGGAACTACGATGGGCTGAAGCCCAAAGCTTCCTTTAGCAAGGTACATATTATTGTTGGTATCTACCCATAACAAATCCCATTTAATGTTATACTAAATCTAACCCTAGTGTATTTTGACTCTCTCTCCACAGGAAGGACGATCTTTTGTCGATCCCGAGCACCACTTAACACTAGTCAACCAGGCTCTCACAACCTTCCTTCCATTGGTGACCATATTCATTTTCAACCAGACTAGGTGCACTAACTACCCCTTTATCCCATACCGAGGTTCACATGATCCCTTAATTCTACAGCTTTAATATGTGCAGCCCTAATGAGTGATGTGGTGTGCATGAATGGTGACCCCTCCAAATAATCATCCAAATGACCTAAGATTATTACTAGGGGTCAATCATGATATTTTAAGATTAAATCAAGAAGATAATATTTTTCCTAACTTATTTGGAAGTTATTTAATTTTCTGCAAAATTAGGCCAACTGTGCTTTCGAACACCAAGTACAATTTTATAACATGATATGGTCTTAAAAAATTTATTACAAGTATATAACATCAAAATAACAGTAAAGACTAGAATTCACAAATTTCAAAAAAGGCTTTGACCTCAAAACAAATTATTCATTAATTATCCACAAGCACAGGATAAAGCTGGGAATATTAGAATTAATCATCCAAAAATTATGACAAAATTACGAGATGTTAAAAGTGACATGAAAAAGACTTATTACTAAAAATAATAAATTTCTAAGTCCAGTTGTTCACATAAACAAATTACTTAAAGATATTCAACATATGGCACTTTGTGAATGATCCTAAATGAAATATCTTCTAATAATTTTATAAAATTTCACAAAACATTGTAATGCCCAAAGATGTCGTCTGAAATTTTTTCATAATTTTTCAATGGATATATAACTCATAATTACTTTATTTAATGTTCTTCTACAAAGGCACTTTGTGAAATAACAAGTATAAAAATGCTTTCAATAATCAATTAAAAATTCATAGAACATTAGAATTCCCTAAAAAGTCCTCTGACCAAGTTTCATAATTTTCCAGTGAATAATAAAACCATAATTAATTTTCTTGCAATTAGGGTAAACTTTCGGGTTGTAAATAAAGTACGTAATATATCAATCCAAAATTCATAACAAAATTATCAAAGAACCATAACATCAATATAAGCTCACTGCCAAAGTTTCATGAACATACAATATTATATAAACATGAAGTTTTATTTTGAAATAAAGTGCCCTAATTAATCCTTAATTAATTTAGAGGGAATAAATGTTCCTAAAATTCCAGTAAAATTATCTAGAGCTTATTACCACCCAATGAAGGATTCTACAAATATGAAAGTTAATCCAAGGACATATGTCCTCATGTCCTTCTCAATGCTCAAAAGGCAATCCTAGGGTTTGTACTAGGGTTTGTGGGCATATCCACCCCAAACCACCCAAAAAAACTTGTGAGGTGGTTAAATGTGACTACAATTCTTTGGACAAAGTTTCACAACATTTGGATGAGGAATGGTCACTCACTCCACGTAGTGCACTTTTTACCTAATTTTCCCCTAATGTGACCAAACTTTGGTTACACCAATACCTAATCAAATCAACTCCAATTAGGATGAGATTTTTACCAAGGTCATATCATGACTCTATAAATCATCCACCAAAATTTATGAGGTATTTGAGGTAAATAGACCGTCTAATTAAATCATACATGATTTATTAAATATTTACAAAATCATTAGAAAAATGATTTCAAAAATTCCCATTTTTGGATATATTACAGCTATAGGTAATAATGACTTCCAGTCCAAATTTCAAGTCATTTGGACAAGTGAGTGGTGGCACTCAATTTAGTCTCTGACTATCCCTATGTATAGACTGCACCATTTTGAGTGTTGTGGTCAAAAAACTTTGCCAAATGGGTCAAAATTAATTCTAAAATAAAGTAGACTTCAAGAGATACAATTTTTATGTTGGCCACTGTTCATGTTTCAGCACCTTAGGGCCTTATTTATTTGATTTAAAAGGTTCCCAGTAAAGGGGATAAATGAAACCTTAACTAACAATTATAATTATGGTGTACAGATCTAACCAACGGCCCAGATTATGTCTTCTTACTCCAACAGTTTGCCATGATTTAACCGACCTGGAGGTACTTCCAAGGCCATTTGCCAGCCACAAGGTCCCCACCCCGGCTGGCCACCACCACCACCTCTGTTGAGGTGGTGGCTATCGCCGGAATGCTGCACGGCCGCCGGAGGGGTGGTTTCTAACGAACCCGCAAGGAAGCTCAAATCTGAAAATCCATGGAAAATGGAGCTTGGAATCGGCTCAACTGAGCTCGATTACTCATCCTAGGTTATCTAATACTAACACAAGGTGAGAGGAGGATAAGTGGACCTTCTAGGGTGGCAGAAACCTTGCCGATCACCGTCTCGCCATTTATTTTGGTCGAGCTATCGAGAGCTCTGCACAACATACCCAAATGCTTCGATTACTTTAGGGGAAGGGTGGAAATGTCTCCTCTCAGGCTTGTGAAGCTTTTAAAAAAGCTAAATGGGGGAGGGGAGTGGCATGACAACAATACCATTAATGGCCATAAGGGTAGAAATTCAGCCATGGTGGGTTAACTGCACCTAGCAACCTGAAAGAGCCTAGAAAATACCTTGATCTTCTCAGAACTGATGGGGAGATGAATCAATCCTTTGGAGAAGGAGATAGGAGGCCCCTTGGCCTTCCTTGGCAGAGAATGACCCTCTTTCTCTCTCTTTCTCTCTCCTCCATTAAAGAGAAAATGAGCTTTCTCTCTCCTAGTCACCATGTTGAGAATATGAATGGCATTACATGTAAATATCAGCCCCCTAAAGCTAATGGGCAACTCAAGTTGGGCTTAGCCCATGTGGCTTGGGCTTGGTTAGGTCATTTAGGCTAGTTTGACCTATTTTTTGGTTTGAATCGACTTTGGTCAATTTGACCTATTGGGTTGACCTCAATGGGTCCTTAGTGACACATTGTCCTCTACTAAGGTCTACGAATACTTGGGTAGGGTTGGTTTGACACCTTGTAGGTTATCACTTGACCCTTAATTAGGGTACTTGGACCACTTTGGAGCTAGGGTTGACTTTGGTCAACTTAACCTCTTTAGTTGACCCCAATGGGTCCTTAGTGACCCAATGAGCCCCTATTAGGGCTAGGGAGATTTTTATGGTGTCAAATTTGCTAAGGGAAGGTCCTTTGGCCGAAGATAGGGTACTTTGACCATTTTTGGGTTAGGGTTGACTTTTGTAAACTTGACCTTTTTAGTTGACCCCTATGGGTCCTTGGTGACCCAATAAACCTTCTAAAGGGGTAGGGATGTTATGGTGGGGTGAAAGAGTCAAGGTGAGGCCCTAAAGTCAAACCCTAGGTTAGATAATTGGAAAGTGTTATTTGTAGACCATGGTGACCTCACCATCATTCCTAGGTTCACTTGTTCTTCTTAGGCTTCCTAGGCTTTTTTCATGACCTAGTCATGGAAAAATCACTCATATGGGTCTAGTTGTTTAAGGGATGTTACAAATCCCAATAAATAAATAAAAAAATTTTGTCACCGAAAATCAGGTTAGGCCGGCGGGGTTTCTACTAAGAGTAACTGAATGTAACATCCCTCAAAAATTAAAGTTATACCTGATGCAAAGAGCTCCAAGTACTTCTGCTACATCAGATCTTGTGGCTCCAAGGTATTCTCTTATTGTCCATGATTTGACCACATGATCTTGACCAACAAAACCTTATCGCGTCGCAAGACTCGCACTGCTGTATCATCTATCCTGACAGGCTCAAAGCGGATCATTCGATCAGAAGCTGCCGAGCTATCTATACTGGTATCCTATTGCTACGGCCGTAGTAGAGCCTTCCTAAGGGAGGAGACGTGGAGGACGTCATGAAAACCCTTTAACACCTGCGGTAGCTCCGACATGTAAACCAATGGGCCGATCTGCTCCAGGATCATGTAGGGCCCCTATATCTTGGACTGAGTGATGGCGCCGTCATCCCCCGGCTTGTTGATTTGGAGCGTCCCCCTCTGGACGATGATGGTGAACCGGTACATGTCATAGATCCGTGTCATGTTGCTGCAGAAGATACCCTTCCGGATGACTATGGTGACCCGGTTGATGTTGGTGCCGGCTCACACTTGATGTTCCCTCGCCGCCTTGAGATGATGATTAACTTATTGGTGCCGTTGTTTGTCGCCATATGGAGCTTGAAGATCTTTATGACCGTGCCGCAAGTCGGAATGTTGAAACATTGCCGCGACATCCACCGCCATCGCCGCGTCATTTTAATGTTGGAACTTTGCCTCGACATCCACCACCATCGCCGCATCATTTAAATTATTATTTCAGATTTTATAATTATGTTTTTAATTGGCCTATGTTTAGCCAAAGTATTAATTATCTTTTATTTCATTTTGGCCTTTGTTTAGCCACTCTTGGGGTGCATTTAGCCCATGTCTTTGTAAAGCCTATAAAAGGCTAAGTTGTGTTGGATTTTGGTAGAATGAATGAAAATTTAAAACCTAATTTCAGATTTGGAATTACTTTCCCATCTTCCCTCTTCCTCTTGGCCGCCCCCTTCCCTTCTCCTTCCCTCTTTGGCCGCTGGCCTTCCTCCTCCCCTTCCAAGGCTTCGGCCACCTCCTCTCCTCCTCCCTTCACTCTATCTCCCTTCTCTCTTCAAGAGTTACACCTAGCCGCCTCTCCACCTCCATCTCCAAACCTGGTCAACCTCCTTCTACACCCCAATTCGGTCACTCTTCTCCATCCGAAAAAAACCGACCCCCTCTTTCCATCAAATCGGACTCCATTATTTCCCTCACCAAAGAAATCAACCCCTTTGTGAGATACCAAAAACAACCCCCATATCTATTGTGAAGAAGATTTTTCGGCCAAGTCATGAGGTGAAACTTGTGGATCTTCAACGACGATGTGAAACCAACGAAGAACTTGGTGTTTCCCTCCAATCAGCACACCTTCGGTGGATCCGGAACGAAAGGATCCAAAGTGAGTTAAATCGGAATCATCCATTACGGTTGGGGTAACGAACGTCTCCACTCTCGTGTTTCTCTCTTAGATATTTTCTTGGGGCATTTAACGTAACGCGTGATTTGTGATTGGTTAGAATTTCGTGGTTAATATCTATTTAGTTATTGTTATTGTTTCTAGTTTTATTTTCCGTTTGATTTCGTGAGGCGTGGCGGCCCTCGTTTTATTTCGTTGGGAGAGAACCACCCGTTATCCGGATCTTAATTTTTGGTGGTGTCTCTTTTGGTACAACGAACGCTCGACCTAACCGTGTGGGTTCATTTCGCTTGAGAGGACCTTGGCCTATAGCCTTGGTATTATCTTGAAGGGTTTTGCGAACCCTCTATAATTTTAATTAAGTGATTATCCGGTGATAAACATCGTTGCGTTTTATGAATGATTGGGATAATTAGAAACTTAGAGAGCGCTGTATTTAGGTACGTCCATCACGGTGACGCGAATATCCCAAGCCTACATCAGTGAGCTTCTTTCGTCAGCATATGCGCGAGACTCCATGCATTAGTTGCATCTTCAGGAACCCCTTATCTCTAACCTGGAACTCTACCTGACAATGTCGTGCATCAGAATACTTGGTTGGTCTTCTTTGGGCCTCCAGTATACAATCTTGACTCAGTCACACCTAGGTATCTGGGTTCACCACAAATTCCGGCCGAGTGCCTTTGGATCCTTATCCTAGATCCAATTCAGTGGAGTCCTGCACCTCCGTACATACAATGTCTCATGAGGGTCATGCCTATACTAGACAGATGATTGTAGTTATAAGAGAGCTTGATCAGCGGCAAAAGTCTCTCCCATAGCTCTCTGTGGTCCAAAATGTATAAGTGTAAATGATCCTTCGATGACAAGGTGGTACACTTCGTATGCCCGTCCTTTTGAGGGTCGAGAGCTGTGCTGAATGTCGACCGAGTGCCCAGATAAGCCTAGACTGATCTTCTTTCCATGTACATAAACCATCCATCCTGATCCGATGTGATCATCTCGAGCACTTGACTCCTCTAGCCAATAAAACTCACCATGTGTCACAGAATCCATGACATCTTTCTTTATTTCGTGGAATTACATGTTCTGATAAACACAATTTCTTCCAGTGATTTGAGTTCTAGTTTGTGAGTGTAGACAACGACTCTATAAACATTCTCTACACGATAATGTTCTTATTCCTTCGAGTACGCCCTTTTAATTAATCAATTCAACTTTACGAGTCATATCTAAGGTCTACATCTTTCAATATATTGTTTGTTAACTTCTAGCAGTTTCCTAGATTCATCAAACTTCCGATGTCACAACATAGCAATTTAAACTTATCTTCCCAGATATCCTGAATCTTGTTACCCGTAATCTAATTTCACGTGATATCTTGTAACAGTTAAATCTCGTAATTACTCCTCCTTATTACCATGACATTGTCTGGTAATGCTACAGATCATCATTCCAAACACGCTTTTACAAAATCTCATCTTCTCTCGAATAACGTCGAATAAGATCAACTTCAATCTCTCTATGTTTGTGACACCACATTTTCTAAATTAGGTCTAAGAAAACCCAAGTCAATAACTAATTTGCCCAATAACAAAAATACAAGCCCCCAATAAACAAAAGATAAGCCCCTACCTAGCTTGGGCTAAGTATTTTTAATATTACCTTGTTATATTCGGGCAAGATATGCCCAAAATACTTAGGGAATGCAACCTTAGACTTGGGGATCCATCCTTACACTTGCTGATATACTCCACACCTTTAAAATTTCCAATTTAATATTTACGACCACTTTTTTAAGGTCAACTCGTGACCCATTCTCAAATGGGTCTATTATGAACCTGAATTCTTATCCGACCCTTGGTATTTGGTATGATGGTTATCTCAACCTAATCATGTTATCTGTACGAGGGTTGAGTCTACGAGTCCCCTAATATTCTGTCAATGGATTATAGGCCTCAATTCTCCTTAAGTTGGTCCTATTATTTTAGGTAAAAGGGTTTTAGGGACATCAAAGTTTAAGCCTTAAGTACCTTCTTTTGCGTTAGACTCTTCCTCTTGTCATTTCGGGTATCATCGTAGCTTAACTGAATTATACCTTGTAATATCCTGTTTCTCTCTAGACCCCTCACATGTGTTTTTGATTCAAGGATGTTGACTAGGGCTCGGGGTGCGCAAGACTCGACAAGTTAAATTTATCGGATATCATCGCGAATATCTGACGAATTCGTCGAGTATGACTTGTGTGTTTAGACCAATACTATTCGTCTAATATCGTCACGAATAACCGACAAATTCGACAAATATATAAGACGAACTGGACTTAGAATATTTCCTGGACCCATGGCATCGAGTGCGTTGAGTGCACTTGACGCCATTGGACGAATTAGGCTTAGGCATCTAGTGGACTCAACACCACTCGACAAATGTGGACTTAAAGGATTTTCTGGAAACGGGGCATTGAGTGCATTCAACGCGTCGTTGAGTGCACTCAATGCCATTCGACGAAATGGCCGAGGCATTGAGTGGACTCAACGCCACACAACGCTATTGGCCATAGAATATTTCTGAAAACTTCTAACGTCGAGGGCATTGAGTGTGCTTGACGCCTTTAGCTTAATGGCATCGAGTGTGATGAGTGCACTCGATGCCACTCAAAGCTTTTACTTAAGAATATTCGGAGAGCTGTGGCATCGAGTGCATTGAGTGCACTCGACGCCACTCGATGAATCGTCGAGTAAGGAAGGTATACTCGACAAATTTGCCTTTGAAATTGTTGTACGTACTTATGCCTTTGGGTGGACTTGACGAATCGCAACGATTCATTGAGTAAGGGTAAAATACTCAACTATTCGTCAAAGTAAGAGCTGCTTACTCGATGAATTTGGACTTAGAAGATTTTTGGCCAAGGAAGAATCTGCAGTTTTGTACAGGAGGGCTGAACTAGACTTCGAGTTTCGTGTTGGATGATTCCTTGGACCGATCGTTTCAAATAAGCCTCAATATTGGCGCTCCAATGGGGAGATGGCACGTGGCAAGTGAAATAACCCTAATACGTAATATAAAAGGAAGTAAACTTAACCCTAGCCGTCGCATCCGTTCATTCTTGCCGAGTCATCACTGTACCAAACTGACTGGAGCTAAAAAGAGGAATATCGCGGGTTGTCGGAGCCATATTCTGGTGGAAAAGCTTCGCCCTTTTCATGGAAGAACACCGCCAATGAAGAGAAAAACCATTCCGCCAAGGAGGATGACTAGATCGAAAGCTGGAGATGTCGAAATTGCCTGAAATGAGGTGTGGCTCCAACCCTCTCCCTTGGTGCTATATCCCTAGTTATTCTTAGAAGAGATATCGGCTCAAAAGAGTCTTGATTTGTGAGAAGAAGGTTTCTAGGAAAAGGACATGCTTGGACTTGTGTCCTAGGGATTAGACGTCTTCAACCTCTCCTTCCTTCTATGTGAAGATGGGGGTGTGTTTCGTGAAGAGAAGTTGCCCTATGAGGGTTACTAAGGGAGGAGGATTTCTTGATGTGATTTGGTAATATCAGTTTGAGGAGGAAGACGAACTGATGCCATTCATTCCGCCTTATGATGCGTGCAGAAATCTATTTTCTACGCGCAGCGAACTTCGAGGCCATTTTCGGATATGATACGACCAGATTTGGGCTTTTGACTAAACACAAAAGTCATAGCCTTTGTAAATACCTTTCCAACGAATGGTTATACGTCATCATACAAGTCTCAAGGACTCGCCAATGCCCAATCGAAGTGTCTGTACAGTCAAGTCCAATGTACTCACTATTCTCGGGCTAGTGTAGAATTAGGCTTGGTTTGAGTAAAGAGTTTGTAAGAATAAATGTTTGGGTTTAGCAAGCTTGGTACTATGTGAATGTGATAAATAAATTGTTGGAAAAAATAACTGGGCATGATCATAATTTGAGAAATGGAATGTGTTTGGAGGAAGATGTGACACTTGGTAATTGAACGGGTAAACCCTGTATTCATGCTAATGAAAGGGGTGAACTATCTTATGATAAGGTGATTACCGTGATGGAAGCATACTGATTGGTTGATTCTTGTCCCTTAAAAGAAATCAGAAGAGGTTGATACATGGCAATGAGATGAGTTAAATAAGGGAGGTGTAAAGTGGTCCACTACTTAGAGTCGTGTCTCCCTACGGGTAGCAGTGTGGAATTAATATGTTGTGTAAGGTGGCTTTCCACCTATATTAATAAAGAACCCTTGCATGCTTGGAAGAATTGGAAATGTGGAAAGGTGTAGTGCATGTGTTTGACCGCACATGATTGATAATGATGAAAAGAGGCTTTGGCCAGTTGGGCTTGGTCCTCGGTGTTCATTCCCGGGCTCCTTTCGCGCTGAGTGGATGGTTGGGCTTGTTCCTCATGTGATACGCTCCCATAAGCTCATTCTGTGCAACGATAATGTGAAACTACATGCGGTGTGAGTCGACACTCAACATCATAAACCTGGGTTAAGGATATTATGACAAGTCTACTAGCTCGCGAGTCGCCACACCGACGTGAGTTGACAGATAGACCTTGGGTGGTTGGGTTTGGTCCTCGGTGCTCATTCCTGGGGCTCCTTCCATGCCAAGTGGATGGTTGGGATTAGTAATTTGGTGATATGATCCCATAGGATCTTCCGTGCCACCATGATAGGCCAGTAAGGCTTGGTATTCGGTGCACATTTACCCGAGGCTCATTCTGAGTCATAGTACGAATAAGAGCTCAGTTGTTGTGTTCTTAGCATTGAGGCATATGGAGGCCTTGTCTTGGTAGTGTGGATGCCCGCCTAGTAGTAAAGAATCCCGCTCTACTATCACCGTCTGGCCCCAAAGGATGATGTCTGAGAGGTTAGCTACCTGCTCGAAAAGTGGGAACTACAAGTCTGTGTCGACATAGCAGTTGCATGTGCATGATTGTGTGTGAGTCATTGCATTGCATTCGTATCATTACATACATTACATACAAAAGATTCTCATCATATAAGTTTGTATGGACACTCTTATATGATGAGTTACTTTACTATTGAGCTGATCCTTAACTTATATGTCTGTATGGGCATTCATATAAGTTAAGTTACTTACTGTCATATATTCATATTTTATACTTTTGTTGATAATACAACTACTAAAGTAAATTACTATACTCATTTGATGTACTTACTCTGATATTCACTGATATTAATTAATCCTTTACCACCTGTTTGTACTATTATTTATATATATATTGTAGCCATATTCCTTTCTCCGCCTAGTGAAGAGAAGTCGCCAGGGGAGCGGATATGATAGCCACTTAGTCTTTATGACTAACGATTGCTATGTCTTCCTTTTTATGACTAAACCCCGCAGACAGAGCAGCAACAAGTTACGCAGCAGGGCAGCCAGGCCAAGACAACAGGGCCTGATGTGACGATACCATCGCTACCATTAGTGACTAATGTGAGTTATGAGAGACACATCTTGTAGCCCTTTTGGCTTGTACTCATATATTATAAAAGCCTTGTTGCTTCTCTTATTTGATGTATTTTTTTTGGACTCATATACAAGTGTGCTATTTTGACTTCTATTTTATATTCTTTATGTTGGGTTGACATGAATAATATGTTAGTCGGCAAAAAAGGCGTCTTGTAGTACAAGTAAGCCTATGTGATAATACCACTGCAATGCGGCTATTCTGGGCATAATACTCACCAAGTGCCGTGTTTTGTGTTCCGTGAGGGGGGTCTTATAAATGGTATCAGCTTGTAACGATCCTGAGCTAAAGAAGTCATTGAACAGTGGAGCCACCCCCGCTCGATTAGTTTGTTTTTGGACAAGCTGACTTAGCGGAAGAAGTGGTGTGCCAATTTGTAATTCACATTATGTATGTCCAATCTTGACCTTATGATTAGCCAACCTGACTATAAGTTTGTGCCTTACGTGTAGATCCCAACACAATAAGAGCCAATAGTGGGCACTCCCTCCCCATCCGTACCTACACAGTTCCAATAATCAGATTTAGGATAGACGCTCACGGGCATCCTGGATGCGTTTAGGTCGCAACAGGCTCCAAGCTCAAACTGGTTGAGAACTTTCAGATCTATCTCTTCTCTTTCCTACCTTGGGATAGTGTCGGTTATGCGTATAGAAGAATGGCTCGATACAGTATAGGAGCTGTTGGCAGGAATCCATTGTCTAGCCAACGTGGTCGTGACATTAATAGTGCCTGTCCTGGAATTGCATGCCAAGAGGTTGTGGAAGTTCCTCAAGGGCTCCACCTTCTTAGGCCGAGTTTATACGAAAATCAGTTGGACTGAGTTCTCCGGAGCTTTCTTAGAACATTTTATCCCGTCAACTGCTAGAGATGAACTTGAGGAAAGATTCCTGCAGCTAAAACAGGGATCGCAGTCAGTTATAGAATACTAGAGGGAGTTTCACCATTCGGCAAGGTTTGCTGACTCCTATGAGTTGGATGACCGAGGTTACGCTAAACGGTTCTACAAAGGCTTGTTGGATCCCCAGATACAAGCCCTTTTGTTTATAGCGAACTCGAGTTTAGCTGAGATCTTCGACATGGCAAAAAGGCTGGAGGCAGATCATTTGGGGAGTAATAAAAGACCCGTTGAGGGTATGACAGAAGCTGGTCCCATTTATAGAAGGAGGCAGGACAACCGGGGAAGAGGAAATAATTGAGGTCAAGGTCGCTTCAGTCTGAAATTTAGAATTGAGCATCCGACCCCACAGCCAACACTACCTCCATCGTAATAAATGTATCTACTGCCATGGGAGCAATAAGAGCAAGTCCGCTTCCAGTGCAACCAGGCGAGCCACATCCAACACTTTTGCCCATAATTAGGTAGGAATGCTCTCCCAGCCCTTCCTCTAGCAGCTCCATGAGGGCGGGGACACGTGCATGGACGAGGGCGAGGACTACGAGGAAGGAACCCCGGGCCTGCTCGGGATCAGGTGTTTGTGTTTTACATGGCTTAGGAAAAGAATCCCCAGGAGGTCATTGTAGGTATGCAATGATTTGATTGATGTGTTATAAGCATTTCCTTTCGATTGCCTAGGATATGGTAGGAATCTAGCTTTAAGTCTTTGTAATTTATACCTAGGCACCGTGATGGTTTGTGGGAAACTTGCCTACACTCTATTCAAAATAAGAGCCACACACTCGTTTGTGTCGGCAATCTTCATTAAGGGCCTATAAGGAGTGTAATACTTCACTAGTATTGCTCAAGAATTTATGCCTCCCAAATGGATCTGAGATGACTGTAACCGCCATGTGCTAATTAGAGATACTTCTTGTAGGAAAGGCATTTGATAACCCTGCCACAGTATTAAGAATTCAAGAATTCGACCTCATTCTGGTCATGGCATGGTTGGATTGGCACCGCTCCAGAAATGATTGTGTGGAGAAACAAATTTTCTTAAGGTATTGGGACTCTGAAGTAATCTTTCAAGGTATTAGATTCGCACTTTGTGTGTTGTTATCCTCAATCCCGACCTTCAAACCTGACATGAAGGGGGATGAAGTCTACATGATTTTTTTCGAGTTGAAGGAGATGACAATAAATATGTAAGATGTGCGAGTGGTGCGGGATTTCCCTGAGGTATTTCCCGAGAAGATATTAGGATTACCCCCGCACGATGTTTACGTAATACTAGAAGGAGTTTGTCATTTTGTAATTTAGTTAGGTACGCCGAAACTACCACTGGTAGCTTGGAGTCCTTTTCTAAGAAGGCATACATAAGATGTTCGGGTAGTTTCTTTAATTTATGGTAGGGGGTTCTTCATATGAAGTTTTGGAAATTCTTTCTTTTTCAAAAATAATGTCTTCGTATACTTTTTCTTTATAAGGAAAATTGAAAGGGGTGGAGCTTGTGGCCATGACGTCTTCTTGCATAGATTCAATTGGAAGAGTATAGGAAGAACAAAATTAAGAAAATTTATTTTCACTTTCAGAAAGGCAGTAGGAAGATTCTTCACCTAAGGCATCTAAGAAAAAAACAGGAGTCGTCATTCTCTAGGGTATTCTTTATTGAGGGGGTTATGGAGAAGGTCACTTCATCGTCGCCTACTTGTAGGAAGAGCATACCAATTCTTACGTCAATGATAACTCGAGATATGGCAAGGAAGGGTCGACCAAGGATCAAGGGAACCTCAATGTCTTCTTCGATGTCCAATATGATGAAATCCACCGGGAAGATGAATTTGTCGACTTTAACTAAGACATCCTCAATAATTCCTAACGGGTATTTAACTGATCTATTAGTAAGCTGTATACTTATGCGTGTGGGTTTATGGCTACCAATTCCTAACTTCTTGAATAACGAGAGGGGCATCCGGTTGATTCTCGCACCTAAGTCGGCCAATGCGTGCTTGACAAAAAGATCACCAAAGACACATGGTATAGAGAAACTACCAGGATCATTGATCTTCTTTGGCAAACCGTTTGTCAATACCACAGAGCACTTTGCATTTAGTGCAGAAAAATCATTTTGTGGTGGAGGGAGCATTGCGTTCGAGGGATTACTCCATGAAAAGTTCGGGTGGTTCCGTAAAGCGAGATTATAACTATTCGGAAAAGCGAAACCCGAAGAAGGAAAATTAGGAGCAGAAAAAATATGAAAAGAATTTCTATGCATATTATTAACATAATCCAATTGTTCGGTTGCAGGAGTTGCAGATTCCCAAACATGAGGGGCGAAGGCAGCAGTCATCTCCGTTATCTTTTTACTTATTACTTCCACAAGTAGAGATAGTCTGGAGACATTATCTACTTCAAAGATACCTGCATGCTTATTTAGGCGGGACCTAGGAACATTCCACTGATATGTGTTCATGTCCATGTCCTAGAAATGTTCAAGAGCTGCTTCCAGGGTTTTGTGGTTTAAGGTACCACCGGAAGTTGCGTCTATCATTTGGTATGTGCTTTGATTTAGCCCATTATAAAACGTCTGCACCTGCAACCATACAGGCAGTGCTTGATGGGGGCATCATCTTAAGAGTTCTTTAAATCTTTCCCAGCTTTCATATAAGGTTTCAAAATCTATTTGTCCAAATGCAAAAATATCGTTCCTAAGTTTTGTGGTTTTAACTGGCGGAAAGTACTTCGCCAGAAATTTTTCAATTTGTTGATCCCAGATATTGATGCTATTTTTTGATAGAGTATTCAGCCATTTCTTATCCTTAGTTCTTAGGGAGACTGGGAAGAGTCTTTGCCTAATAACATCATTTGTAACACAATTGATTTTAAAGGTGTCACAAATCTTAAGAAACTTTGCTATATACGCGTTCGGATCTCCATCTTGACGTCCATCATATTGCACATACTGCTGCACCATTTGAATTATGCTAGGCTTAAGTTCAAAATTATTATTAGCTATAGCAGGGCGAACTATGCTTGATTCTTTATCCTCAAGATTCAACCTTGCATAATAGGACATAGGCCTATGCAGGGCTTCCTCTACGATGGGCTCTTCTATTCTTGTAGTAGAAATAGACTCGGAATCCTCAATCAGGAGTTGGAGAGTAGGACCTTGAAATTGCGATCTTTTCCGAAGAGTACGTTAAATTTTGTGGTCCATATCCAAAATATCCAATGGATTTATGCGGGTCATGCACTAGTAGAAGAGAAGATGAAGAAAGAGAAAAATAAACTAGAAAAAGAGTTACTTTTTTTGGTATTTATTTTTTTTAATGTTTTAACTCCCGAACATCCCAAGAGTTTCCCGATAAAGTGTTCTGAAAGTGAGGGTAAGATCTACCTTTACTCTAGAGGGGGGGGGGGGGGGGGTGAATCGAGTATTTTAAAATAATTTTGCAAATTAAAAACTAATTGGTAGTGGAAGACTTTATTTATTTATAGTGTATTGTGCTTGCAGTAAATAAAACAAAATAAAGCAAGATATAAAAACACAGCACACAGCAACCAATACACAAGCAAATAAGATGAAACAAGGAGCTATAGTGGTTCCCCAATCAACCGGGGTACTTCCACTTTTCTTACCACCCTAAGTAGTAATCCACTGCAGGATGAGTTGATCAGGTGTCCTGGGCACCAATGAGCTTTTGATAAGGTGCTCAAAAACCAAACCAGATTTTTATCAGGTGTCTTGCCACCACTGAGTTTTGACATGGTCTCAGGAACCAAACACAAAACTTTTGATGGGAGTTCATAATAACCCTTTTACAGCAAAAGAAAATAAAAAGAGTGAAAGTGTTCTTCTCTGTTAATAATCAAAGAGAAGACTAGTGGATTTGTTGATCTCAAAGCTCCCCCTGAGATTAGCAGTAGGTCAGGAGAATAAGCTTTGCACAGGGTGATAGGCCTTCAGTAAGTTGAGATCTCTAGGAATTGATAATTTCAACAAAAGCTGAAATGTGTTGTGTCTGGAGTCTTCGATTGATAAATCCTGGAAAACATGAATCAGAGATGAGATCTGAAAGAATAGAAGAGATTCTTCTCTGTGTGTTGATCTCATTCTCTATTCTATTTCTTGTGTTCTGTAAAACTCTAACTGTATAATCCTATAGAATTCTTGAAAGATATTCTCCTTGTTTATCTGTCTCTATTGTCTGTAATGATATTATGAAATCCAATCTCCTAGATAGTCGTTAGCCAGTCATAAATGACTTCCTTAATTTGTAGCTTTCTCTTGAGGAAAGTCCTAAGAAACATTCCCTTTCGGTCTCCTTGAAACTTGCTCCAGATTGATGAAACGACTACAAAATCTTCTGCATTAAATTCGGGATATTGAAGATATTTGAATTCCATAATAGTCTGATTTGAAATCCTGAAATCGTCGATCTCTCAAAAAAATCGTCAATCTAAGCTCGACTATCGCTGATCTGAGCTAAGAGATCTTGAGTTTGACTTGAGACAAAAATAGTCGATCTTAGCTCGAAGATCATCGAACCGTGTTCGACGCCTCGCCGACCTAAGCTTAGAGATAGTTGAACTGAGTTTGACTCCTCGTCGATCTGAGCTCGACAAGAATTTCCTTTGATCTTCTGCACTTGTAATCTTAACAAGGAGGTCTTGGGGGCAACTTTTAAACCAAAGTTCTAAGACTTTAGACCTATTCTAGTAGACGTTTAAATCTATACAATGAGGTCAAGAAAAAATCCTATGGACATAGTAATCCTTACCCAATTTAGTAATAGGGTGTTCCAATAATCCCCCCTTATTTAGGTTAGGATTACTATTTACATGATTTATAGGAATTTAAATACAAAAATAGAAGAAATAAATACAACATTGCAGAATTATAGACAACAGTATTGCAGAAGCATATATATATATATATATATATATATATATATATATATATATATATATATATATATACACAACAAATTGTTCAGAATGAGTTATATAGTTCAGCTTACACTTGCAGTCCTTTTCCTTGCCTTTCTTGAAAAGAATTTCTCTTTTGGGGTTTTCTGCTTCTTTCTTTGATCTTCAATCTTCAGCAGCACCAAGATTAGTTTGAGATTAAGATCTAGGAACCAAACACAAAACTTTTGATGGGAGTTCATAATAACCCTTTTACAGCAAAAGAAAATAAAAAGAGTGAAAGTGTTCTTCTCTGTTAATAATCAAACAGAAGACTAGTGGATTTGTTGATGTCAAAGCTCCCCCTGAGATTAGTAGTAGGTCGGGAGAATAAGCTTTGCACAGGGTGATAGGCCTTCAGTAAGTTGAGATCTCTAGGAATTGATAATTTCAGCAAAAGCTGAAATGTGTTGTGTCTGGAGTCTTCGAATGATAAATCCTGGAAAACATGAATCAGAGATGAGATCTGAAAGAATAGAAGAGATTCTTCTCTGTGTGTTGATCTCATTCTCTATTCTATTTCTTGTGTTCTGTAAAACTCTAACTGTATAATCCTATAGAATTCTTGAGAGATATTCTCCTTGTTTATCTGTCTCTATTGTCTGTAATGATATTATGAAATCCAATCTCCTAGATAGTCGTTAGCCAGTCATAAATGACTTCCTTAATTTGTAGCTTTCTCTTGAGGAAAGTCCTAAGAAACATTCCCTTTCGGTCTCCTTGAAACATGCTCCAGATTGATGAAACGACTACAAAATCTTCTGCATTAAATTCTGGATATTGAAGATATTTGAATTCCATAGTAGTCTGATTTGAAATCCTGAAATCGTCGATCTCTCAAAAAAATCGTCAATCTGAGCTCGACTATCGTCGATCTGAGCTAAGAGATCTTGAGTTTGACTTGTGACAAAAATAGTCGATCTTAGCTCGAAGATCATCGAACCGTGATCGATGCCTCGTCGACCTAAGCTTAGAGATAGTTGAACTGAGTTCGACGCCTCGTCGATCTGAGCTCGACAAGAATTTCCTTTGATCTTCTGCACTTGTAATCTTAACAAGGAGGTCTTAGGGGTAGCTTTTAAACCAAAGTTCTAAGACTTAGACCTATTCTAGTTGACGTTTAAATCTATACAATGAGGTCAAGACACAATCCTATGGACATAGTAATCCTTACCCAATTTAGTAATAGGGTGTTCCAATAATCCCCCCTTATTTAGGTTAGGATTACTATTTACATGATTTATAGGAATTTAAATACAAAAATAGAAGAAATAAATACAACATTGCAGAATTATAGACAACAGTATTGCAGAAGCATATATATATATATAATACACAACAAATTGTTCAGAATGAGCTATATAGTTCAGCTTACACTTGCAGTCCTTTTCCTTGCCTTTCTTGAAAAGAATTTCTCTTTTGGGGTTTTCTGCTTCTTTCTTTGATCTTCAATCTTCAGCAGCACCAAGATTAGTTTGAGATTAAGATCTAGGAACAACTGCCTCTGGGTGCAATTCCATATACCTTTCTGGGTGAAAGAATTTCCTGGATTAATACCTTTCAAGTTCTTGCTTTCTTTGCTCAGAAAGTGCTGAGATATTGAAGATGTCTTTCCCTTGCTCTCTAGCTTTCCTCATCTGATCTAAAGCAGCTAGCTCCTTCATCCTGGCTGTCTAAGATACTTGATTGTTCTCTGGATCTTCAAATAGAACAGGAGGCTCATATTTGTTAATAGTATCTGAAGGAGCAGCTTTTTCATGAAATCCTTCCCTAAGTTTATAAGGGAATATACCTGTAGTAGTATCACTAGAGGCAGCCCGTCTTCTTCTTTCATATGTCCTGTATCTTGACTGTCCTCTGGTGTATACTTGCTGACCTCTCTGATTGCCTCTCTGCTGGCTTCCTCTATATTGATTTCCCCTGGAGCTGTAGCTTCTAGACTGAGAACCTCTTGCTTGAACATGAGACTCGGCAGATCTTTGAGTAGAAATATTGGAGGCTGAATCAGCACTAGATCCTGCATATGGAGAAGGAGGATGAGGAGGAGGAATAAATGGAATAGATCTTTCATTGCATCTCTTTTTCTTCTTCATAGCCTTCAGCTGATTCCTAGAATAATGCATCTGATGTTTTGTAATGGGAATATCTTGCAATATATAATAAGGAATGTCATTTTCAGAAGTGGATTTCTTTGTAGGAACTCTCCTCACTGCGTTACTTCTGGCTTTCCTCTTACTTGCAATAGTTGCTGATGAATCATCAAAATCTGTCTTATATTCATCACTATCAGATCTCTAGGGCTTATCATACATAGCATCTATTTCCTTATAAGCTGCCTTGGTGGGGGAAACAGGAGCAGAAGCAGGAGGTGCAACAGTAGGAATAATAATAGAAGGAGTTGGAATAACATGTACAATAGCAGCTTATAAAACAACAATAGCATCTTCTGAAACAACATCAGCAGGCTTTGAAACAACAACAAGCACAACAATAGCCTCTGTGATCATCACATCATCATCATCAACAAAAGCATCATCAGCAGTTGGAACTTCCACAGACTTGATTGAATCAATATATGATTGGATCATGCTGGGATCACAGATTGAAACAGGCACAATGTCCTTAGAAAGATGTTGAGAATCTGGAGTTGGAAGATATCATCTATATAGAACATCAAAAACTGAAAGCAGGAACCTGAAAGATGGGACTTGGGCTGGAGATGGAACATCTGGCATTGCTTCTAAACTTTGCATGAAATCTGAAACTTCAGCAGGCAGCATGGATTCTTCATTGGGCATCTCACCCTGCCTAGATTCAATAGAAACTTGATCTAGGCACCCCAAAGAAGGGAATTCCTGAGGAGGATAGGAAGAAGATAGCCTTGTAGAGAAATCATTGATATATTTTAGAAGAGGAGCCAAGGAGGCTTCCAGCAGGAGTGTTAGCCTGGGAGCTAATATCTCATATAACCTATCTGCAAGTGCAGGAACATCTACATGCTTAAGGGAGGCTTGAGTAGAGGTAGAGAAGAAAGTTGTAGAAGTGGATGTTGTTGGTAGAGCTACAGAAATGTGTGGAGGTGATGTTGATGGTAGTGGTATGAATGGTTCAGATATAAGGATGGTGGTGATGGATGAAACTGGGATGGTGATGGATGGTGTGACTGTGGAGATGGATGGTGTGAATGAGGGCTAAGCTAAGATATCTTGAAGAAGCTGTTGGTAGGAGGTGGAAGAAGATGGAAGCTCTTGTTGAGAAGAAGGTGAATCATCCATATAGGAGTCATCTTGGATGTTGAATGATGGAATATGGATGGATGAGTCAAGTTCTAGTGGGGGATAGTAATGAAGTGGATGAAATTGTTCTTGAAGAGTTGTTGGAGGAGGTGTAGGGATTGTTGGAGATGAAATTATGATGAGGGATGTAGGGATGGTTGAGGAAACTGGAGGTGTAGATGGTGGAGATGAGATGGAGGATGAAGGCAAATCCTCTAATGGGGCAGTTGCTTGAGGGGAAGTGACTAAAGCAGTCCTGGTGCCTGAAGTTGTAGCTGTTGAGGGGGTCCTTCTGGGGTTGACAATTGTCCTCTACCATCTGCCAAATAAGGCCAAGGACAACCTCTTGGAGGCATTAATATGCATTCCATTTAAGACCAGCAGTTGGGGGGATCTGTTGTCCAAAAACAATCCCACTATTCTCCCAAAATTTACAAAATTCTTATTGATTTTCTTCTTAATCAGATCATAGAAAATCTCTCCCCAGTTCAACTATTTCGTATTTACAAAAGCAGCCATTAGATAGAACTGATACTTAGAAATAGTATCATGGGCAGAGTGTTTTGTTCATATGACTTTGCCAACTACATCAGCCAGAAATCTATATTCTACTGATAGATTTTTCTTAAGTAACTTATTGGGGTTTGCTGCATTATGACCCAATCTATCTAGCATATTAGAAAACTCTTCTCCAGACAATTCAACACTATCATTTCCAGTACTTAGTTGAAATACCACTATCAAAATTGCGGGAGTGAGGGGTACCTGGGTTGCCGAGATAGTCCCGACCACTGTATTCTTATCTAGGTTATGGGTTGTGTAAACCAATTCCTTGATTTCGTCGGCAGCAAGCTTAATCCTTGAAGTCATATTGGTGACCAGCTGTTGTTATTTTAATAACTCAAGGATGTCCTTGAAAATCTGATCGGTGCCTTCAAATGAATCCATATAAATATCAAATCTTGTGTCGAATTTCATGGCGGCTAGGACAACAACTGAAACGGCCATAACTTTCCTGCAAAAACAAACCAAACAAGACCAAGTGTAGAGAGGTTTGGAGGGAAAGAAAGCTCTGCGTAAAGTATGAATGCGCAAAAGAGAACGACGACCGAAAATGATTTTATATCAGGGTTCGACGCTGAAATGGAAAGATCGTTGAACTCAGTTCGACGATCAGGGCTTCTAAAGGAATCTGAAAGGTCTTCAACATCGTCGATCTCCGTTCGACAATATTGGAGAGCGTCGAGCTCCGTTCGACGATCTCTGACCGGAAAGAGATAGCCTAGCACTATAAGGGAAACGCTGAGCTCCGTTCGACGCTTTCATGAGAACGTCGATCTCCATTCGACAATCTTTAGGAAAAACGTCGAGCACAGTTCAAAGTTTAGAAAGAACCTATATACACTAGAAAATCAAGTTTTTAGCCTAGTCTTTGACAATTTTAAGGTTTTAAAAATCTTGGATCTTAATTTAGACCTCCTCCATCTAACATTCCTAACTGATTCAGAAGGAATGTGTATTTCTTTTCAACCAAGGGTTTGGTGAAAATATCTCCCCTTTGCAAATCAATTGGGATATATTGAAGTTCAATTTTATTCTTTTCAACATTATCTCTTAGGAAGTGATGCCTAATCTCTATATGTTTTGTCCCTCTATGGAGGACTGGATTTTGGGCTATAGAAATAGCACTGGTGTTATCACAAAAGTTTTTTTGACTTATCAAATTTGTAACCATAGTGTAGGAGCTGATTTTGAATCCACTATATATGTGAGCAACAACTACCTGCTACCATGTATTCAGCTTCAACAGTTGATATGGACACAGATGTTTGTTTCTTACAAAACTAGGAGACAAGTCTGTCACCAATGAACTGACAAGTTCCACTGGTGCTTTTCTTATCTACTCTACATCCAGCATAATCAGCATCTGAAAATCTAGATAATTCAAATCCTCAATCTTTTGGATACCAGAGACCTAGATTTGGACAACTTTTCACATACCTAAGAATCCTTTTTACTAATGTTAGGTGTGACTCTCTAGGGCTTACTTGGAATCTAGCACAGATGCATATAGCAAACATTATGTTAGGTCTACTAGCTGTAAGATACAAAAAAGAGCCAATCATTCCTCTATATGTTGTCTGATCAATAGGTTTCCCATGTTCATCAGCATCTAATACAGCATTAGTAGGCATAGGTGTTTTCATAGATGATGCTTTAAACATACCAAATTTCTTAACAAACTCTTTTGCAAACTTGGTTTGAGAAATGAATATGCCATCAACATGTTGTTTGACTTGCAATCCTAGAAAGAAGGAAAGCTCACCCATGCTACTCATTTCAAATTTTGAATGCATTAGGTTAGAAAACCTCTTGCACAAGTTTGAATCAGTAGATCCAAAGATAAGGTCATCTACATAAATTTGTACTAGTAGGAGATTGGACTTATGGGTTCTAATGAAAAGAGTTTGGTCTACTATACCCCTTTTAAAGCCATTTTCCAAAAGAAAGCATGCTAAGGTCTCATACCATGCTCTAGGAGCTTGCTTGAGACTATATAATGCTTTATGCAGTTTAAAAAGATGATCAGGATGAGTAGGAGAGATAAAACCTGGGGGTTGTCTGACATAGACTTCTTCCTTGATATCTCCATTTAGAAATGCACTCTTCACATCCATTTGATAAACTTTGAATATCTTGTGAGCAAAATAGGCTAGAAATATTCTTATGGCCTCTAACCTTTCAACGGGTTCAAAGGTATGGTCATAATCTATTCCTTCTTCTTGAGAGTATCCTTGTACAACTAGCCTTGCCTTATTCCTTATAATAATGCCTTGATCATCAAGTTTGTTCCTGAATACCCATTTTGTTCCAATAATGGGATGATCCTTTGGCCTTGGCACTAGCTCCCACACCATGCTTCTTTCAAATTAATTTAACTCCTCTTGCATTGTAATGATCCAGTGTGGATCTTGTTTTGCATCTTGTATGGATTGAGGCTCAATTTTAGAAAGAAAGCATGTGTGCATCAGGTTTTGGTTGACCTGATTTCTGATTTGCACACCAGCTGAGATGTCTCCAATCACTTGGGAGATTGGATGATCTCTTGATGTTACAAAATCAACAAGGGGTGTTGATTGTTCACCAACCTGTGTTGTTGTTTCCTCTTGTGGAACAATAACTGGCTCTTCAATGTGATTCTCACCAGGATGTTGAATGTCTTCATCATCTTCACTGCTTTCACCTTTTTGTTGGATAGGTGAAGGTGTTGTAACCTCTTCAATGATTTTTATCCTTTCAAAATTCTCTGAAAGAGAATATACTTGGAAAGGTTCTATGGTAGAAATATTCTTCTCCTTGTAAGACATGTTAGTTTCATCAAAGGACACATGCACATATTATTCAATTTTAAGAGATGATTTGTTATATACCCTATAAGAATTACTGATCATGGAGTATCCCAGAAACACTCCTTCATCATCTTTGGCTTGAAATTTTGCTATATATATCTTGTCATTATTATGTATGTAATAAATACAACACAAAATTCTGAAATAGTCTACTTTAGGTTTCTTCCCTTTGAGTAATTCATAGGGAGTCTTGCCCTTCAGCTTATGTATCAAACTTCTATTCAACACATAGTTTGAGGTGTTCACTGCCTCTGCCCAAAAGGATTGAGGAAGGTGAGCATCTTTCGACAATATAGTAGCAGATTCAATAAGGATTCTATTTTTTTTTCAGCTACCCCATTTTATTAAGGAGTTTTAGGAGCTGAGAAAGTGTACCTGATCCCTTCACTCTGATAGAACCCTTGCATAAGAAGAGAATAAAACTCTGTCCCATGATCACTTCTGATCTGGGCAATGTGAGTATTGAAATCAATCTATATGCATTTGAGAAACTCTGTCAAACACTTAAAGTTATCAGACTTCTTACTCACAAATAACACGAGAGAAGTCATCTACAACTACTAAAGTGTAAGATTTCCCTCCTAGACTGTTTATTATAATGGGTCCAAATTGATCCATGTGTAACAGATACAAAATCCTAGGTGAATAACTCTTATTAAGTGACATAAATCTATTTTTAGTTTGCTTGCCTAATTGACAAGCCCTGCAAAGTCCTTGCTTCTTGTAGGGGCCAGAAGGTAGTCCTCTAACAAGGTTGTCCTTGGATAGCCTAGCAAAGGTTCTAAGGTTTACATGTACTAATCTCTTATGTCATAGCTCATTTGCTTTACTAACAGAATTTGACAAACAAATATCTACCTTAGTTTATTGAAAATCTACAAGATAGATATTATCTTTCCTTTTACCTGTCAACACAGTTGTGTTGTCCTCTTATTTGATTTGGCATGAAAATTTGTTGAAAGTCACCTGGTATCCTTCATCACACAATTGACTGATGCTGATTAAGTTGTGCTTCAGTCCTTCCACATAGGACAGCTTCTTGAATGTGACTGACCCTATCTGGACTGCACCATATCCCTTTGTCTGTCCAAAGTTTGAGTCTCCAAATATGACCTTGGATCCAAGCTTGGCTTTGAAGGTGATAATACGTTTTGTAGCCTAAACTATTATCGTATTTTATATTTTATATTGTACAAATTATGTCTATTATTAGTTTATTTTTATCCTTTTTATGTAAATTTTATTGCCACTAACTTTTTCCTGTCTTTTTGCAGGTTTTCAGAAAAATCGCCAAAATGGACTGTCACGCCCCCCTGTCACGCCCTCCCTGGGCGTGACCTAGGGCGTGTCACCCGATCCCTAGGTCACCTGATGGAAGGGACAGAAAACGGTCAAAACCGCTGTCACGCCTCCCTGTCACGCCCTCCCTGGGCGTGTCACTAGGCGTGACCAGGGGCGTGTCGCCCTCTGCCGCAAAGCTGCCGCCGCATTAAATGCCCTTCCGCCTCAGCACGCAAATAGTACTGTCACGCCCCATGTCACGCCCGTGACATGGGCGTGACACCTTCCTTTTTCGGCGACTGACGGATTTCCGACCAATGATTTGGACATGACATGCCTGTCACGCCCCCCTGTCACGGGCGTGACCTAGGGCGTGACCACCGACGTACCGAAGCAATCATCCATCCCGCCAGAATCCAGAGCCCGAGGTCAAATCCGTACCTGTCACGCCCCCTGACACGCCCCCCCTAGGGCGTGTCAGATGGCGTGACCAACCCGAGAAAAAATCTATAAATTGAGCCCCTCTCCCCCCATTTCAGCAAGCTTTGGTTGAGTGGGGGAGGTGCTGCCCCTTTGTTTCTTGATCCTTTTTCATGCTTTTTCTCTCTCTCTCTCCCCCTCTCTTTGTACTTTTTGGTTAACCCTAGTTTAATCTTAGTTTGTGCTAGCTTTTAATGTAATTTTCTTCTTGCTTAGTGCTTAATGTAGGGCTAGAATAGGGGTTAATTTTCATGCACTTGTAACTTTAATTTTCAATAGTGTAACTGGCCCTTTTTATTAATAAAAGTGTTCTTGTTTAGCTTGTGTTCTTCTTATGCTTTTCTACTCATCTTCCCCCCTCCACTCCATTATGATTAACTAATCCTCCTTGTACTCGATCTTGATGATCCGAGGTTAGAGCGATTATGTTATGATGTTTTAATTAATCTTTTCTTTTTAGGTTAGGGCCTTGAATTACTCTTGATTTATCACGGGTCGGAGGTATATTTTTGATATATGCTCTCCGCCTTTGCTTTCATTCTGGGCTAGCCGAGAGGCCGAAAGAATGAAGTGAGCATTCAAGAGTAAAGGGAGTTGTACGCACCCCTCGAGAGAGGCAGACGTCCAAATCTCCCGGATTGGAGTAAAATCCAATAGTGGGGTTCACCGCGTAAAGCGAGTTTTAGGCCTCCGATTTAGACGAGAGTCGGTCGGACCTTCCTAAACTCAGTTGGGCACGACTTCGAGAGAAGCGTGTTCAAGCTTTAGGAACCTCCACGGTCAAGGACCCTTGTCCTATTAAGTTTAGATTTTTATCGCATTTTCTTAATCGTCTTTAGCCGAGGTGAATCTCGATCGGGTGCTTTTCCATTTCATATTGTTCTACCTTTTATAGTAATCTCATATATCGTGCTCTTTAATTAACTGTATTAGTTTCCTTTCTAGCTTAGTTGTTTACTTAATAGCCCTCTTAATTGCAGTGTTTCTTTTTCTAGAATAGCTTTACTTTCTCCCCTGCACTTAGATTTTCTGAAACCCTAGTTTTTCCGTCGATAAGATAATAGCGTTCGTGTGAGTAAGCTTAGCCAACAGTTCCCGGATTTCAATACGACACTTGTGTCCCCTTGCTACAATTCGATAGGTATACTTGCCTCATCGGGTTGCTAGTTCGGTTGCGTTTATTTTCTTCGAACCCTAGCGCGCAACAAGTTTTTGGCGCCGTTGCCGGGGACCCAACTTCCGTTGATATTTTGAAAACACGAACCTATTAATTTTATCTCTTCTCTTTCTCATCCCCTTTTCTTTAAAGTTTCAAAAAAAAATTCAAAAAAATTATCACCGCTCTTAATAGAAACCAACCTCACAATTTTTCTACGCCACCTAATTCTCTCGAAAAGGGCAAAGGGCTTTAAGCGCCACTGTCTTGTCTAGTACCTTGCGAACCCTTCACGGGGTAGTCCTTGGGAAGTTCGGGAGTTAATTTATAAAAAAAAATCTATTTCAAAAAGAAAAAAAAATTTTAATTTAATTTTCTAAATCTAGTTTTTCTTTCTAGTTTATCCTTTTTCTCTTTCTCTTCTTCTTTTCTGTTCTTTTAGTGCATGACCCGCGGGAGTCCGTCGGTTATTTTGGACTTGGACCACGAAATTGAGCGTACTCTTCGGAGAAGATCGCGATTTCAAGGTCCTACTATCCAAGTGCCGGTTGAGGACTCCGAGTCATTTAATACTTTAAGAATGGAAGAACCCAACGTAGATGAGGCCGTTCAAAGGACTATGTCCTATTATGCATGACCGAACCTCGAGGGAACAGAATCGAGTATAGTCCGTCCTACTATAGCAAATAATAACTTTGAACTAAAGCCTAGCATAATTCAAATGATGCAGCAATATGTGCAATTTGACGGACTTCAAGATGAAGATCCGAACGCACATATAGCTAGCTTTCTTGAAATTTGCGACACCTTCAAGATAAATGGAGTCACAAATGATGCGATCAGGCTAAGACTCTTCCCCTTCTCTCTAAGAACTAAAGCTAAGCAGTGGCTTAACACACTTCCGAAAAATAGCATAACCACTTGGAATGAATTAACTGAAAAATTTTTGGCGAAGTATTTTCCGCCCGCTAAAACTGCAAAACTTAGGAACGACATCTCTGCCTTCGGACAAATAGACTCTGAAACCCTTTACGAAACCTGGGAGAGATTTAAAGAATTATTAAGACGATGCCCACATCACGCGCTGCCTGTATGGTTACAAGTGCAGACGTTTTATAACGGGCTAAATCAAAGCACGAAGCAAATGATAGACGCAGCTTCTGGCGGTACTTTAAATCATAAGACCCCGGAAGCCGCTCTTGAGCTTTTTGAGGATATGGCCATGAACACTTATCAGTGGAATGTGCCTAGGTCCCGCCCGAACAAGCCTGCAGGTATCTATGAAGTGGACAACGTCTCCCAGCTCGCTCTGCAAGTAGAAATCCTAAGCAAAAAAATCACGGAGATGACTGCTGCCTCCGCCTCTCAGGTATGGGAATCTGCAACCCCTACTCCAGAACATTTAGATTATGTTAATAATGCCTAGAACTGCTTTTAATAATTTTTCTGCTGCGAATTTTCATCCGCCTGGTTTTAATTTTCCGAATAGTTATAACCCCGCTTTAAGAAATCACCCGAACTTTTCATGGAGTAATCCATCGAATGCGATGCGCCCACCTCCGCAAAATGATTTTTCTGCACAACCACCACCACCACCACCACTTCTTCAAAATTACCCAAAACCTCCGAGCTTGGAGGAATTACTTTCTAAATATATCACCACAAATGACGCTACCATAAGAACTTTAACCGGAAGCGTAAAAAGTTTAGAAAATCAGGTAGGACAGCTCGCGAAAATAATTTCTGAGCGACCCGCAGGGTCTCTTCCTTCCAATACCGAACCCAACCCGAGAGAGCAAGCGAAAGCTATAACTCTTCGGAGTGGGAAGCAAGTCTCCAGTATGGTAAGTGAAGAGCCCGAGGCAAGCTCCGCCTCCGTTTTTAAAAATCAAAGCTCCGCTTCCACTTTTAAAAATCAAAGCTCTGCTCCGCTTCCACCCTCTACTGAAGAAGTAATCACCCCCACTTTAGAAAATAATCTCACTCCACCACCCATCTTCAAAAATAATTCAACTCCTCCATACCCCTCTGAACTTAATAGACAACGTCAAGATGATCAGTACTCCCGCTTCTTAGAAATCTTCAAACAAATCCACATTAATCTTCCCTTCCACGAGGCTATTTCGCAAATGCCGAAATACGCCAAATATCTTAAAGACCTCCTCACAAACAAGAAGAAGTTAGAGAATCTTTCGTACGTCACGCTAAACGCCGAGTGCTCTGCCGTTTTAACAAACGGTTTGCCGAAGAAAATCAGTGACCCGGGTAGTTTCTCTATCCCTTGTGTCTTCGGTGATCTCTTTGTTAAACACGCATTGGCCGACTTAGGCGCAAGTATAAACCTGATGCCCTTTTCGTTGTTCAAAAAGTTAGGGATTGGTAGCCTTAACCCCACGCGTATGAGTATCCAGCTAGCCGATAGATCCGTCAAATATCCGTTAGGAATAGTGGAGGACGTTCTAGTGAAAGTCGACAAGTTCATCTTCCCGGTGGACTTTGTCATTTTGGACATCGAAGAAGACGTCGAGGTTCCCCTGATCCTTGGCCGACCCTTCCTTGCCACCTCCCGAGCCATCATTGACGTAAGCAATGGTAAGCTCTTTCTTCGAGTAGGCGACGACGAAGTCACATTTCCTATCACCCCTTCGATGAAGAACACCTTAGCGAACGATGACTCATGTTTTTTCGTAGACGCCGTGAGTGATGATTCTTCCTACTGCCTCTCCGACTTTGAAAAAGAATTTTCTACTTTTTGCTCCTCTTCTCTTACAACAGAATCTCTGCAAGGAAGTGATGAATCTTCTTATTGTCTTTCTGAGTTTGAAAAAGAGTTTTCTGATTTTTGTTCTTCCTCTTTCCTTACCACTGAATCTGTACAAGAAGCCGTCTTGGCTGCTAGCCCCACCCCTTGTTACGTTCCTTATAAAAAAGTTTATGAAGATATTATTTTTGAAAAAGAAAGAATCTCAAAATCCTCTTATGAAGAACCCCCTACCCTAGAACTTAAAGAACTTCCCGAACACCTTAAGTATGCTTTCTTAGAAAAAGACTCCAAGTTACCAGTTATCGTTTCGGCCTACCTCACGGATACGCAGAACGATAAACTTCTTCTAGTTCTACGTAAGCATCGCCGGGCTATTGCTTGGCAAATTTCTGATATCAAGGGCATAAGCCCATCTTTCTGTACACATAAAATTTTAATGGAAGATAATTCGCGTAACTCTATCCAACCTCAGCGCCGTATAAACCCGAATATGAAAGAAGTAGTTAAGGGCGAGGTTATGAAACTATTAGACGCAGGAATTATCTACCCTATATCGGACAGTAAGTGGGTTAGCCCCGTTCGGGTAGTTCCAAAAAAGGGAGGGATAACCGTAGTTAGTAATGAGAATAATGAATTAATCCCGACACGGACGGTGACGGGTTGGCGTATGTGCATAGATTACCGTAAGTTAAATGACGCCACCCGTAAGGACCACTTTCCTCTACCGTTTATCGACCAGATTTTAGAACGTCTCTCCGGCCATAGCTTTTATTGTTTTCTCGATGGCCTCTCGGGGTACTTTCAAATACCCATCTCTCCCGAGGACCAAGAGAAAACTACGTTTACTTGTCCCTTCGGCACCTTCGCGTACCGAAGAATGCCGTTTGGATTATGCAATGCGCCGGCTACATTCCAACGATGTATGCTAGCAATATTTGACAAGTACGTAGAAAGCATTATGGAGGTATTCATGGACGATTTCTCCGTGTTCGGCGATACCTTCGATAGATGTTTAGAAAACCTCGAAAAAGTCTTAGAACGATGCGAAGAAACTAACCTTGCCCTAAATTGGGAAAAATGCCATTTTATGGTGAGGGAAGGGTTAGTTTTGGGTCATAAAATTTCTGCTAAAGGTATTGAGGTAGACGTTGCCAAGATAGAAGTTATTGAGAAGTTACCGCCACCTACAAACATAAAAGCTATAAGAAGTTTCCTAGGCCACGCTGGTTTTTATCGTCGTTTTATAAAGGACTTCTCCAAGATCACTAAGCCCCTCACCCATCTCTTAGAAAAAGACGCTCCATTCATTTTTGATGACTCTTGTATTTCTGCCTTTGAATTAATTAAAGAAAAGTTAATTAACGCGCCGATTATGATAGCTCCGGTGTGGGACCTTCCTTTCGAGATTATGTGCGATGCGAGTAGTTTTGCGGTGGGAGCCGTATTAGGTCAACGCATATCTAAGAACTTCCACCCCATCTATTACGCTAGTAAAACCCTCACATCTGCACAAGAAAATTACACCACAACCGAGAAGGAGCTCTTGGCTGTAGTATTTGCGTTTGATAAATTTCGCCCTTACATTACACTTTCAAAAATCATTGTTTTTACGGACCACTCGGCCCTCAAGTACCTTCTTGCCAAAACGGATGCCAAGCCTCGCTTGATTCGCTGGGTCTTACTCCTCCAGGAGTTTGACTTAGAGATCCGTGATAAGCGAGGAGCCGAGAACTTGGCCGCCGACCATTTATCTAGATTAGATAACCCCTTTATAGAAAAATTAAATGAAAAATCTTTTAATGACTATTTTCCTGATGAGAAGCTGCTTTTAGTTAATACATCTACTTCTCCTTGGTTCGCGCACATCGCCAACTATCTAGTGGCCCGGGTGCTCCCAAAAGAGTTCTCCTCTCAGCAGAAGAAGAAATTCTTTTCTGAGCTGAAGAACTACTTTTGGGAAGACCCGCATCTTTTCAAAATTTGTGCGGATCAAGTGATAAGGAGATGTGTTTCTTTTGATGAAGGAATTGATATTCTAAAACATTTGCATGAAGGTCCGACAGGTGGGCACTATCAAGCTGCTCGCACCGCTCATAAGGTGCTTTGCGCGGGTTTTTACTGGCCTAGCCTGTTTAAAGACGCGCAAGCCTTTGTGAGCAGGTGTGATAGTTGCCAACGGTCGGGCAATATTTCTAATAAAAATGAAATGCCGCAAAATTATTTCTTAGAGTGCGAAATTTTCGACCTCTGGGGAATTGATTTTGTTGGCCCCCTTCCTTCTAGCTTCGGAAACAAATATATTTTAGTTGCTGTTGATTATGTTTCACGATGGGCTGAGGCCCAAGCTCTTCCTACGAACGACTCCCGAGTTGTAGTAACGTTTTTAAAAAAATTATTTTCTAGATTCGGTACGCCACGCGCAATCGTTAGCGATAGGGGTTCCCATTTCTGTAACGCGCAATTTTCAAAAATCCTTACTAAATACGGCGTTACGCATAAACTATCCACTGCCTACCACCCCCAAACTAACGGTCAAGTCGAAGTAGTAAATAGAGAAATAAAAAGAATATTAGAAAAGACTGTTTCAACTTCTAGAAAAGACTGGTCAGCCAAACTTGACGATGCTCTATGGGCCTACCGAACAGCGTACAAAACCGCCCTCGGATGTACGCCGTATCGGCTGGTCTATGGAAAATCGTGTCATCTACCCGTAGAGTTAGAACACCACGCCTTTTGGGCCTTAAAATTTTTAAACTTCGATCCCCACTCAGTCGGTGACCTTCGAAAATTTCAACTAAATGAACTCGACGAGTGGCTCTCTTATGCTTATGAAAATAATAAACTTTATAAAGAGCGGACGAAGCGTTTGCACGATAAACGCTTAAGGCACCCTAAAAACTTTAAGCCGGGCGACCAAGTCCTTTTATATAATTCTCGTTTACGTTTATTTCCGGGCAAATTAAAATCTCGCTGGTCTGGCCCGTTTTCTGTTTTAGAAGTATTTTCTTATGGAACTGTTTTAATTTCTCACCCTGATAAGGGTAATTTCAAAGTGAATGGTCAGCGTCTTAAACTGTATTTCTCTGGTGATGATGATGTCAGTCCAAACACTATTAAGTTTCTGCTTCACGAACTCTAACTTTGAACTTTTTATTTTTTTTGCTAAAAACAATTTTATTTCGGGACAACAATATTTTTGGACAATATTATTTTTTTTTTGATGCGTCGAGCTCAACGACGCTTTAACCAAAGGGCGCTCTTGGGAGGCAACCCAAGTTATCTTTTTCTGTTTTCTTTATTTTACAATTTTTGCCTCGGACGGCTCCGACAAGCTGAAGCTTCTGCGATCGCCTGCTCCAACATTGCTGAATCCATCACAAAGTCCAAAGAAGACATTCGGGGAGCGGCATCACTCAGTTTTCGCAGCAAATAAATCCGGGGAAGTACCTGTATTTCAATTCTGTCTTTCAATTCTGTACTTTATTTTTCTCTCCTTCTCCAATCCCCTTCTTTAGCCATTGAGGACAATGTCTGTTTTAAGCTTGGGGGAGGATTTCCTCCTTCATTTTTGCGTAGTGTAAATAATCTTCTTTTTGTATATATTGTAAATATTTCCAAAAAAAAAAATGAATATCTTAAAATTCCAAAAAAAAAGAGAAAAATTTTCCAAAATAAAAAAAAAAGAGAATATTTCTCAATATAAAAAAAATATATGTGTGTTTTTGAATAGTTTAGACACTTTGGTATTTCAATAGTACCCCTAGTTTTTAGTTTTGTTTTACTCAAAATCTCCTATAAACAACTTAGTTAATTATATTATTTCTAATCGCCCTTTTTAATTATGTTTCACAAGTAAAATGTTGGCCATGCTGTGTTTCTAATTCACGGTAGCATGTTAAGGTGAAATATTTTTCTAAAACTCGCATTTCTATTATGGTTTTTTGTTGTTTATTTCCTTTACTTTCTTAAAAATTCATCATCCACTATTTTCTTTTTCGTTTTTGAATAATTTTTGTAAAGTCAACTTTTGAATAAAGTAGTAGATGTGAACGATCCAAGTCACCTATTATTTCTATTTTCAAGTTAATTTCATCAATCTTCTTTTATTATCTAGGACTCGCTTTTTGAAAATTTTTCAAACCTTTGTTTTAAATAAATTCAAAAGCGTGAAAATGATTTAGGCCATTTTTGTTTTCGTTTGAGCTTTCCTGCCAACCTAAAAAAAAAACTTTTACCACTAGTTAGCCGTTTTTGAGCCTTTTTCCGATTTCATTTGATAGCTCCTCCTTTCATTTCAGTTTCACCAAAGCCAAAATTTCCAACCTATCGAATCACACTAGCCTTTTTGAGTTTCATAAATTATTTTGACGATTTTGATAGGGTATTTTGTGATTTTTGTGGAGAAAGGTTTTCGAAAAAAAAGGAAGTATGTTCAAATGTGATGTTTATTTTTGTTTGGCCAACTCAAAAAGGAAAATAAAAATATTTATGGCCTTTGTTTTGAAAAAAGAAAAAAAATGGAAAAAAAAATTGAAAAAGAAAGAAAAAAATGTGTATATATTTTTATGAAAATTTTTGAAACTCTTTGCTTTTGTTTAGTGTGATTTTAAAACCTTCACGTTTATCTTTGAATTCCACTCCTAATTATTTTCCTAAACCAAACGTTTCTGTCCTATTTAAGTCCTTTTGATTCACGCTTTTTGATTTTTTATTTAACAACTAAGAAAAGAAAAACAGTAAATCAGTTTTAGTTTTAGATTTAAACCTAGATTTTTGATAATTAAATTGATATAATTATAATACGTTGCTTGGATCTAGTAACAACTCAATGCGTGTTTTTCATTTTCGTTGCTTTACTTAAGTCCATTTAAAAAAATCTCGTTAAAATTTTGGATGATTTGTTTTTATTAAGTAAAGTTTTTAAAAGTTTTACCATACCTAAATAATTGTTTTAGACTTACATTTCACCTTTTCCCTACTAAGAATTTCGCATAGTACTTGTGTAGGCATAATTAGAACTTTTTGATTAGTCTTTTTTATAAATATCTAGTTTTTATATTTTTGCTTGGGGACAAGCAAAGCTTAAGCTTGGGGGAATTTGATAATACGTTTTGTAGCCTAAACTATTATCGTATTTTATATTTTATATTGTACAAATTATGTTTATTATTAGTTTATTTTTATCCTTTTTATGTAAATTTTATTGCCACTAACTTTTTCCTGTCTTTTTGCAGGTTTTCAGAAAAATCGCCAAAATGGCCTGTCACGCCCCCCTGTCACGCCCTCCCTGGGCGTGACCTAGGGCATGTCACCCGATCCCGAGGACACCTGATGGAAGGGACAGAAAACGGTCAAAACCGCTGTCACGCCCCCCTGTCACGCCCTCCCTGGGCGTGTCACTAGGCGTGACCAGGGGCGTGTCGCCCTCTGCCACAAAGCTGCCGCCGCAATAAATGCCCTTCCGCCTCAGCACGCAAATATTACTGTCACGCCTCATGTCACGCCCGTGACATGGGCGTGACACCTTCCTTTTTCGGCGACTGACGGATTTCCGACCAATGATTTGGACATGACATGCCTGTCACGCCCCCCTGTCACGGGCGTGACCTAGGGCGTGACCACCGACGTACTAAAGCAATCATCCATCCCGCCAGAATCCAGAGCCCGAGGTCAAATCCGTACCTGTCACGCCCCCTGACACGCCCCCCCTAGGGCGTGTCAGAGGGCGTGACCAACCCGAGAAAAAATCTATAAATTGAGCCCCCCTCCCCCCCATTTCAGCAAGCTTTGGTTGAGTGGGGGAGGTGCTGCCCCTTTGTTTCTTGATCCTTTTTCATGCTTTTTCTCTCTCTCTCTCCCCCTCTCTTTGTACTTTTTGGTTAACCCTAGTTTAATCTTAGTTTGTGCTAGCTTTTAATGTAATTTTCTTCTTGCTTAGTGCTTAATGTAGGGCTAGAATAGGGTTTAATTTTCATGCACTTGTAACTTTAATTTTCAATAGTGTAACTTGCCCTTTTTATTAATAAAAGTGTTCTTGTTTAGCTTGTGTTCGTCTTATGCTTTTCTACTCATCTTCCCCCCTCCACTCCATTATGATTAACTAATCCTCCTTGTACTCGATCTTGATGATCCGAGGTTAGAGCGATTATGTTATGATGTTTTAATTAATCTTTTCTTTTTAGGTTAGGGCCTTGAATTACTCTTGATTTATCACGGGTCGGAGGTATATTTTCGATATATGCTCTCCGCCTTTGCTTTCATTCTGGGCTAGCCGAGAGGCCGAAAGAATGAAGTGAGCATTCAAGAGTAAAGGGAGTTGTACGCACCCCTCGAGAGAGGCAGACGTCCAAATCTCCCGGATTGGAGTAAAATCCAATAGTGGGGTTCACCGCGTAAAGCGAGTTTTAGGCCTCCGAATTAGACGAGAGTCGGTCGGACCTTCCTAAACTCAATTGGGCACGACTTCGAGAGAAGCGTGTTCAAGCTTTAGGAACCTCCACGGTCAAGGACCCTTGTCCTATTAAGTTTAGATTTTTATCGCATTTTCTTAATCGTCTTTAGCCGAGGTGAATCTCGATCGGGTGCTTTTCCATTTCATATTGTTCTACCTTTTATAGTAATCTCATATATCGTGCTCTTTAATTAACTGCAGTAGTTTCCTTTCTAGCTTAGTTGTTTACTTAATAGCCCTCTTAATTGCAGTGTTTCTTTTTCTAGAATAGCTTTACTTTCTCCCCTGCACTTAGATTTTCTAAAACCCTAGTTTTTCCGTCGATAAGATAATAGCGTTCGTGTGAGTAAGCTTAGCCAACAGTTCCCGGATTTCAATACGACACTTGTGTCCCCTTGCTACAATTCGATAGGTATACTTGCCTCATCGGGTTGCTAGTTCAGTTGCGTTTATTTTCTTCGAACCCTAGCGCGCAACAGAAGGATGTAAGATTATCCTTGCTCCCTATCATGTGCTTTGAGCACCCACTATCCAGATACTATTGCTGGTTTATTGTTGGATAGATCTTCACCTGCACATATAACAATTTATTTGTTTTTGACCCAGTTTACCTTGGGTTAAGGTTGATAACCTTTAAAATCTGAAACAAGAGACATCCCTGGTTGACTCTTATAGCCTTCTGGATGATATCTCCTAGGTGGTATTATCCATTCAGCATAAGGGTTGAAGCCTTGGGATGTATGACCTCTAGAATTGAATTTTGACTTACCCTTAAAAGATTGTTTAAAGCTCTGAGCTCTGTTCGACGATCTCTGAGCTAAGTTCGATGATCTTGGGTCAGATCATCGAGCTCTATTTGAAGATCGACTCTGCTTGAGTTCAGAGTTCATAGATCGTCGACCTGAGTTCAACGATTCAGCTTGAGATCGCTGAGCTCCGTTCGGAGATCGTCGAGCTCCATTCGACCTTTTCTGTGGAACCATATTTTTCTTAGGTATATCAGAATTCTTCCTAGCTACCTCTAGAACTCCCTTTCCTTTATCTGAGATAAATTTGATTGGGGTTGTTAATACTATAGGTTTGCGAGATGAAGAACCCAAGCCTAGTGTACTATTAAGTCTTAAATTCACCGTGCTTGTGATGTCCATCAGTTTGATGCTTCTCCCATTGAGGGATTCTTCAAACATCTTTGCCTCAGATAGTTCACTTTTCGGTGAAGCTATCTGCTCCCTACATCATTCTAACTCCTCAAGGAGTTTGAGGTTATCTGATATTAAGGTGTTGTGTTCAGTCAGTTGATTTCTGAGAGAGATGATCTCTTTCTCAAACATGAGTAGGTCTAAACACAGTGCCTGAAACTCAAATTTAAAGTCCTCTGAATTAAAATCAAAAGAGTCTATTACCTGATCTTCTTCAACTTCAGGTTCAGATTCAAACCCTGACTCTTATTCTGTATCTAAATTGTGTTGAGAGGCATTGATAGCCATTATGCAGAAGTCCTTCTCTTGGGCATCATCTTCATCATCACTTGAGCTTGATGAAGTATCTGATTCTTCTTAAGTCTCACTCTAGGTCTCAACTACAAATCCTTTCCTGGTATGCTTGTTCTTCTAGAGGAGAATTTATCATAGTTGTTTTTCCTGGAGTCTTTATCTATTTTCCTTTATCTCTTATCTTTCTTGTCTTTGTTTTGGTTCTCTGGACAGTCAGGCAAAATGTTGCCTGGTTTCCTGCATCCAAAATAGATAATCTCTTTATTTCTGGATTTGTCATACCTTGGCTTTTCATGGCTTCTGGATGACCTTTTCCTGAAGTCTTTTCTAGACATCTTGTAGAATCTTTTGGCTAATAGGCTCATTAGCTCTTCATTGCCTGTGACCTTGTCTTCAGGCTGTTCTTCTGTAGCTTTAAAAGAAATTGTCTTCTCCTTCCTTATTGCTGGAGAAGCTGTCTTTTGCTCTTCCTCTCTATTTTTGATGAGCAGCTCATAAGACTTGAGCTTGCCCAATAGAGCTTCAGTGGTGATCTCATTCAAGCTTCTGGCATCCTTAATTGGCTAGATCCTTGAGTCCCAAGTGATGGGGAAGCACATTAGGATCTTATCATTGAGTTCAGTCAGTGAGATCTCCTTGTCCAAAGTTTTTAATTCACTGACAATCAGACTGAGTCTATTATATATGTCAGCTACTGACTCAGTTTCTCCCTTCTTGAAGTTCTCATACTAGGTTATGAGATGAGATCTTCTGTCCTTTCTCTCATCAGCAGTTCCTGACACAAGCTCAGATAGGTTGTCCCAGATTTCCTTTGCTGAGTTGCATTCAGTTACTTTCTGAAATATATCATCAGACATTGTCTGAGCCAATATATTCATTGCCTTTGCATCAACAACTTTCCACTTCTTGATGTCTGCATCTGTTCCTGAAGGGGGTGGAATAGCATTTGTACTTGTGGTTTCTGGAGGTCTTGGACACACTGTAAAAACAGAATTAAAGATATCCTCATCAATAGAATTCATGTACAATTAAATCCTTGCGTTCCAAAGCAAAAACTTAGAAAGATTGCACACTGGAGGTCTGGTGCTTGCATAGTCTTTATTCTGTGCCATGGATTTATATTAAATTAATTATAATAGAAATAACAACCCTCTATTAAAGGTTTATCTTATCAGAGATCTTTTGGTTCAGGTGTTAGCTTGTAAAAACAACCAACCTCCCTCTGATACCAATTGAATGTGAGGGTAAGATCTACCTTTACTCTAGATGGGGGTGTTTAACGCCCAGACCTTACCGTCTGTGGGACTCAGCCCACTAGGATTAGTCACGGCGCGTCACAGGACTGCAGTCCGTGCCACCCAAACCCCTCTCCGGCCTGTTTCTCAGCACGGCGGGTTTTTGCAAGCGCCGGGTTTCGAACCAGCACTGCCTTGATTAGGCACCCTCAACAGTCCTCATCACCAACTGAGCTGCAGCTCAGTTGGTGATGAGGACTGTTGAGGGTGCCTAATCAAGGCAGTGCTGGTTCGAAACCCGGCGCTTGCAAAAACCCGCCGTGCTGAGAAACAGGCCAGAGAGGGGTTTGGGTGGCACGGACTGCAGTCCTGTGACGCGCCGTGACTAATCCTAGTGGGCTGAGTCCCACGGACGGTAAGGTCCGGGCGTTACAAAAAAGTGCACTTTTTATTTGTAAAGCCCGGACCTTACCGTCCGTGGGACTCAACCCACTAGGATTAGTCAAGGCGCGTCACAGGACTGCAGTCCGTGCCACCCAAACCCCTCTCCGGCCAGTTTCTCATCACGACGGGTTTTTGCAAGCGCCGGGTTTCGAACCCGCACCGCCTTGATAAGGCACCGTTAACAGTCCTCATCACCAACTGGGCTGCAGCTCAGTTGGTGATGAGGACTGTTGAGGGTGCCTTATCAAGGCGGTGCGGGTTCGAAACCCGGCGCTTGCAAAAACCCACCGTGCTGAGAAATAGGCCGAAGAGGGATTTGGGTGGCACGGACTGCAGTCCTGTGACGCGTCGTGACTAAACCTAGTGGGCTGAGTCCCACGGACGGTAAGGTCCGGGCGTTATATGGTGAATTGAGTATTTTAAAATAATTTTGCAAATTAAAAACTAATTGTTAGTGGAAGACTAAATTTATTTATAGTGTATTGTGCTTGCAGTAAATAAAACAAAGTAAAGCAAGATATAAAAACACAGAACACAGTAACCAATACACAAGCAAAACTGATGACACAAGGAGCTATAGTGGTTCCCCAATCAACCTGGGTACATCCACTCTTCTACCACCCTAGGTAGGAATCCACTGCAGGATGAGTTGATCAGGTTTCCTAGGCACCAATGAGCTTTTGATAAGGTGCTCAAAAACCAAACCAAGTTTTTTGATCAGGTGTCTTGCCACCACTGAGTTTTGACAAGGTCTCAGGAACAAAATACAAAACTTTTGAAGGGAGTTCTGAATAACCCTTTTACAACAAAAGAAAATCAAAAGAGTGAAAGTGTTCTTCTCTTTCAACAATAAAAGAGAAGACTAGTGGTTTTGTTTATGTCAAAGCTCCCACTGAGATTAGCAGTAGGTCAGGAGAAGAAGATTTGCACAGGGTGATAGGCCTTCAGTAAGTTGATAATTTCAGCAAAGGCTGAAATGTGTTGTGTCTGGAGTCTTTGATTGATGAAGCCTGGAAAACTTGAATCAGAGAAGAGATCTGAAAGAATAGAAGAGATTCTTCTCTATGTGTTATTCTCCTTCTCTGTTCTATTCCTTGTGTTCTGTAAAACTCTAACTCTATAATCCTTTAGAATTCTTGAGAGATATACTCCTTGGTTATCTGTCTCTATTGTCTGTAATGATATTATGAAATCTAATCTCCTAAATAGTCGTTAGCCAGTCATAAATGACTTCCTTAATTGGTAGCTGTCTCTGAAGGAAAGTCCTAAGAAACATTCCCTTTTAGTCTCCTTGAAACTTGCTCCAGATTAATGAAACGGCTACAAAATCTTCTGCATTAAATGCTGGATATTGAAGATATTTAAATTCCATAACAGTCTGATTTGAAATCCTGAAATCGTCGATCTCTCAAAAAAATCATCGATCTTAGCTCGACTATCGTCGATCTGAGCTCAGAGGTGTGGAGTTTGACTTGAGACAGAAATCATCGATCTGAGCTCGGAGATCGTCGAACTGAGTTCCACGCCTCGTCGACCTGAGCTCAGAGATAGTCGAACTGAGTTCGACGCCTCGTCAATCTGAGCTCGATGAGAATTGCCTTTGGTCTTCTACACTTATAATCTGAACTAGGAGGTCTTGGGGGCAGCTTTCAAACCTAAGTTTTAAGCCTTAGACCTATTCTGGTTGACCTTTAAATCTATACAATGAGGTCAAGACACAATCCTATGGACATTGTGATCCTTACCCAAATTAGTAATAGGGTGTTCCAACAGGTTTGCAAGGTATTAGACAAGATAGTGGTATTTAAGCACATTGCCCTTTTCGATAGAGTAAGTTGGTGTAGAAAAATTGTGATGTGAGTTTCTATTAAGAGTGTTAATATTTTTTTAAATTTTTTAATTTGTAAGAAAGAGAGTGAGAAATATAAGTGATAAAATTAATAGGTTTGTGTTTTCGAATTATAAACAAAAGGGTTTCCCCGGCAACTGGGCCAAAAACTTGATGTCTACTAATCGTGAAGAATATTCGCAAAAGAGAATAAAACCGAACTAGCAATCCAACTAGACAAGTATACCTATCGAATTTTAGCAAGGGGACATAAGTGTTGTATTAAAATCCGGGAACAGTTTAGTAATCTAAATCAAAAGAAGAATATTATCTTATCGAAGAAACTTTTAGGGTTGTTAAATAAATTAAAAAAAGAGACTACTTGCATAAATAAAATCACTTGCACTTAATCAGAGAGGCCACAACTAGCGATTAAAATGAGGTGTTAAATAATGATAAATAAAAGCACTCGATTGAGAATCACCTCGGCCTAAGTTGAGCAAAAATGCGATTATAAACTCTAACAAAGTAAGGCAAAGGACCTTGACCGTGGAGGTTCCTAAAGCATGAACACGCTTCTCTCGAAGTTGTGCCCACCTGAGTTTAGGAAGGTTCGACCAAACTCTCGTCCAAATCAGAGGCCTAAAGCTCGCTTTATGATGTGAAACCAGCTATTAGATTTCACTCTAATCCGGGAGAGTTAACGCCTGCCTCTCTCAATGGGTGTGTGTAACTCTCTTTACTCTTGAGTGTTCACTCCAAACTACGAGCCTCTTAGCTAGCTAAGAGTGGAAACAAAGATGGAAAATATATATCGATGATATATCTCCAAACATAATTAATCAAGAGTAAACCAAGGTCTAAACCTTACAAAGAAAAAGCAAACTAGAGCATCATAACTTAATCAAGTTGAACCTCGGATCATCAAGATTGAGTACAAGGAGGATTAGTTACAAATGGTGAAGTGGAGGAGGAGGGATGAGTAGGAGTACATGGAAAGAAAACAATGATAAGAAAAAGCAACAGACTTTATATTAATTCAAATCGAGAGTTTACAACTTGAAATGTGAAAACTACACTTGCAGGAAAAGAAAAAAACTAAGCTACCACAAAAGATAAATTACTAAAGAAATTCAAGATCTATTATAGAATAGTAAAGATAAAATAGAAAAACTAAAATGAGAAGACGAGAGAGTAAGAATACTAAGGAAGAATTGAAAATCGCAACACTTCCCCTCTCCTAAAATTCTATATTTTTTCAACAAGGGGTGGGGCTCTATTTTTAGATTCTTCAAAGATCAGGAAATTCCCATGCATCCAGCCACACACGGGAGTTGACCTTGGTATGAATTCTGGCGGGAAATGATGATTTCCTCGGTACAGGTGACGTGCATTTATGGCAGCAGCAGGCTTTTGTGAAAAAGCGGGACTTGTCCTCTGGTAGCAGGTAAGCTCCACGAAAGAAGGAGAGAGGGCTCGACGAAATCAGAGGAGAAGGATGGGGAGCTCGACAAATGGAGAAAAGAGAAAGTGGACGGGAGGTCGACGAATGGAGGAAAATGTCAAACTGAAGACGAGGATGGTAAAATTGATCTGAAGGCGAGCTCGACAAACGTCGAATGCATTAAGTGGAAGGGAGTTCAACGAAATTTAACTGAAGGAGAGGTCGATGAAATTTAACTGAAGGTGAGGTCAACAAACTTTGCTGAGCTTGACGAACGGAGTTCGACGAAAAGGCTGAGATGGGGTTAGATCTTGACGCAAAGGCTGAGCTTGACGAATTGGGGCTGAAGTAACCGTTCGTCGAATAAAGAAGATGAGGTCGACTAATACTGAGGTTGACAAATTCTAGCAAGCTTGACGAACTTCGAGCTGAAGGCAAGGTTGACAAACATGAACTGAAGGCAAGGTCGACGAACTTGAAGACGTTCGTCAAACGCAGAAGGTTGAGGGGAGTTCGACAAAATTGAAGACGTTTGTCAAACACAGAAGGTGGAGGGGTGGTTGATAAACGCTAAGAAGGGGGCAGAGCTTGACAAAAAGGCCGAGCTCAACGAATTGGGGCTGAAGGATCCATTCATCGAACGCAGAAGATGAGGTCGATGAATACTGAGGTCGACGAATTCTGGCGAGCTAAAAGAACGTTGAATTGAAGGCAAGGTCAACGAACTTTGAACTGAAGGCGAGTTCGAGGAACGCTAAGGAAAACGTCGAATGCAGAAAAAAAGGCGGAGCTTGACAAAATAGCTGAGCTCGACGAACTGGCTGAGCTCGATGAAATGGCTAAGCTCGACGAACTTGCTAAGCTCGAAGAAATTACTGAAAACCTACAAACCTGTAAAAGAAAGAAAACAAACATTAATGTTATTAATATATACAATAGAAGGTCAAAATATAGCTTTAAAAGATATGATTTTTATAATAAAAACTTGTAATTACCCTAGTAGTTTAAACTATAAAACGTATTATCAGGCGGTAGAGGTAGCGCGGTGATGTAGACACCCAAGCACCATGAAATATAGTTTAGGATATCGCACTACGATAACTGTTACCGTGTGGCGGTAGTTGTAGAGGAGAGTTTCTCGCTTTACTTGAACCTATAAACCTGCAAACTATACCAAACATTAGGTGTGTTTAATTACAACATGGAAATTGATATTATCAAACTAAGGAAATATGAACCATCGCGTCCAACAAACTTCATCTTTTTATAATATCAAATCTCATTCATAAGACAAAAAAATTGAGATGCAAGATACAATACATAAAATAGAAAATCTTTAAAAAGTTAGGTTTTAGGTTACTTATAACTCCCCCTACACACACGTCCCCCTTTAAATGTGCTCTACTTGCTCCCCATTTCCATGTGCATAAAGTACAACAAGCTCCCCCTACATGTGATCTCCCTAGATCATAACTCATGAACATTCTTTTCTCCCCTTTTGATATTATTAAAAGGGGTGGGCTATAGGGAAAAGCAGTGATACGCATTTTCTGAACAAGGAATGTAGTCAAAATAAGCGTGATAAAGATCAAACAATGCACGTCATAAAGTAACTCGAGAAGTAAACATAATAGGGGTGAGCAAACTTTAATTAGAAACAAAATAAAGCGTGCGTGCTGAATACACGAGTATAGTACACAGAAGCAAATAATACGAGTTTTTTGAGTAAAAAAAGGCAATAAGGGTGAAACTAAGTACACAATTATATGGACTATAATGCTAAGAGATTTATAAAACTAATATAGAGGAATATTGCACGTCACAAATAGAAATCGTGTACTAGTTATTATGTGCTATAGACATACAATGAAGTGTCAGTCCAATTCTTATGCTTGAAAGTGTTAGATTGAGCAATGATGTGTGAATGTGTAGTATCAAAAGAGAAAACATCAAGTAGAAATAACCTTCAGTACAAGTTTTATCTCAATCATTCACTATTCTTTAACAAGAGAAATAAAATGAAAAATCACGTCACATTTCTCTCTATGACATACCGAGACTAGAACAAGCGGCACTATACTTAAGGTTTAGTCTTTGCACAAGTTCGAAACGATTCGTTTAACCAAGGTGCTCATCCTCACAATGATCATGAGAACTTATCAGGTGGGGTGAGTATGGCTTGGGGGTATCCTTGACACAAGATTTGATTGCATGCATAGTTTATTTTCATTTATTCTTTTTGTACTATCGGTATTATAATCAGTCAAAATCTACCCACATAGACAGATGCACTTTAACTTGTATACAAAAGACATGATCACAAAAGATTTTGACCAAAGTTCTAATCATTGTATTTGCACATGGTTATAGTGGCATTGATTATTCGAGTTATTTATAATATATTTGACACAATATAACGTGTTCTAACATGTAAACATAAACCTTCTACTTGACTGCATCGTCTAGGGATGTGTGAATATTATAAAATCATTATGCTACCAAAATTCTGGTATATACCTAGAGGCATATTCAGCATACGCTAACAAGTCTAGTAGCACTCAGTAGCTAAGCACCTATTGATTTCACAAATCATGACAAAAGTAGACATGGTCACAGTGATTAACAATCATAAATAAAGCATTGTACATTAACATTATGCTCTACGTTCTAGCCATGTGTGTCGTAAAAGTTGACAATCCACAGTTGTTTTTTGTAAAGGAAACACACAAAAACTGAAGAGGATACCCAAAAACAATAACGTACCGGAGCACTAAGACTACTGGCCGATTGTAACTCACAAAAAAAAAAACAAATAGACACCCCAATGACAATTGGTAATGCAGCATGACTAGGTAAGGAGATACAAAATGCCAAGCTCGATTCGAAGTAACAAAAAATAAGCATCAAGGAGGGGTTTTATGAAGATATCTGCTAGGTTATCATCAATTCCAATGAAGCTTACTCTCCTGTTCTCTTTCTTAATGTGATCTGGAATGAAATGATGACGAACGTCAATATGTTAGGAATAAGAGTGATGTACTAGATTATTTGTCAAGTCTATGGCACTCTTGTTATCACACCTAAGGTTAACGTTCCTAAATACTATGTCAAAGTCCTCTAACATTTGAAAATTCTAAAGTGTTTGTGCCCAACAACTTCCTAAGGAAATATACCGGGCTTCAGTAGTAGTGAGGTCAACAGTCTTGTTTCCTACTTGACCATGAGACTAGTACCGGACCTAGGAAGTGACATGTACCAATTAAGTCACTTGTGATCAAGTGAGCTTCCACCTTAATCAGAGTTCGAATACCCGTAGAGTGTGAAGTCGGTGGTGTGGGGTACTAAAGACCAAGATTTTGGGTGCCTATAAGATACCTCAAGATATGTTTAACTGGTTTGAAGTGAGATTCTTTAGGATTAGCTTGATTCCAAGCACAAAGACACACCACAAATGTAATATTAGGCCTAAATGAACTTAAGTAGAGTACTTATCCGATCATTCCTCAAAATACAATTTGGTCCATCGAAATGCCACTTCCATCCTTTCCTAATTTTAGAGAAGCACTCTTTGGAGTTTTGACTTGTTTTAGATTTTCAAAACCAAATCACACAAGCATATCTTTTTTGTATTTCGATTGACTTATAAAAATTCCATCATTACGTTGAGAAATCTAAAATCCTAGAAAATATGTTAACTCTCCAACATGGCTCATTTCAAATTCAGATTGCATCAAAGTGACAATTTCTTTGCATAATTTTTTATTTGTGGCCTCAAAAATGATATCATCCACCTAAATTTATAAAAAAATTATATCGAGATTCTCGTGCTTCAAGAACACAGTGGTGTCCGTACTCCCCATCTTAAAGCCGTGTTGTAGGAGAAAATTCATGAGCCTAGAATACCAAGCACGGGGTGCCTTCTTCAGTCAGTACAAGGCTTTCACTAACTTGTATACATGATTTGGGTAGTCAACATTCTTGAAACCGGGTGGTTTCTTAACATACACCTCTTCCTTGATATATCCATTTTAGAATGCACTCTTAACATCCATTTGATATTACTTAATTTGTTTGTAACTTGTAAATGCCAAAAATATATGAATAGATTCAAGACGTAAAACCGGTGGAAATGATTCTTTAAAGTCCACACCATCTATTTGTGGGTAACCTTGTGCCACTAATCGGGCCTTATTCCTAGTAATCCTAGATTCACGATCAAGTTTATTTTGTATACCCATTTCAGACCGATAACTGAATGGTCATCAGGACGCTCCACTAGTACCCAGACCTTACTTCTCTCTAACAGATTTAATTCTTCATTCATAGCCAAGAACAATGATTCATCCTTTAAAGCTTCTGAGATATTTTTCGGTTCAACTTCAGATATAAAACATAGGTTCGAGAAGGATTCATGTAGGGCCGATAGAGTTCTTACTCTATGTGAGGGGTCTCCTATAACTAGTTCTCATGGATGTTGTTTTGAAAGGTTTAGAGTGCTTGGAGGCCTATATCATTATACGTGAGATGGAACATCAACCAACACTTCTCTCTCCGCACCCTTATCTCCTAACTGCACATCATCATCAACTTCCTCTTCTTTCAGCTTAGATTCTTCAATTGGTGTATTTTCGTTAAAGTATACGTGAGCCGATTATTGAACAATTAAGGTTCTCTTATTATAGACATTATAGGCACGACTCGTAATCGAGTATCCTAAGAGGATGACGTGGTATGATTTTTCATCAAATTTTCTTAAGTGATCCTTAGTGTTTAGAATGTAATACGGGCAACCAAAGACTCTAAAATATGATACAGAGGGCTTCTTATTGAAATATAGCTCATACGGATTTTGGTTAAGAATGAGGCGAAGCATGACCCGGTTGATTATGTAGCTTGATGTGTAAACCGCTTCAGCACAAAAATATCGAAGTAAGCCGAACTCGGCGAGCATTGTGCGTGCTAGTTCTTGAAGTGTACGGTTCTTTCTTTATACTACATTGTTCTGTTGTGGAGTGCGTGGAGCAGAGAATTCATGCTTTATCCCTAGATTAGTACAAAAGTTCATGATGTATACCTTCTCAAACACTCCCCGATAATCTGACCTTATGAATTTTATTTTTAGTTCCTTCTCATTTTTAATTCTAGTGCATAGATTTATGAATTCAATAAATGTGTTAGATTTATTTGTAAGAAAGATCGTACAACAATAACGAGAGTAGTCATCTATGAGAACAAACGTGTATAATTTTCAACCTCGACTGCATGTACTAAGAGGACCTAATAGATCCATATGTATGATCACAAGTGGTCTAGATGTGGAAATGTAATTTTAGCTTTTGAATGAGGTTTTAACAAATTTCCCTTTTTGACACGGAGGGCATAAAGATTTCAAACTACCGCTTAATTTTGGAAGTCCATGAACTATTTTATGTTTCGATAGTTTGACAATCAGTTTACTTCCAGAATGTCCAAACCTCCTAAGTCGAAGATCTAATTCCTCATTCTCTGTAACTAAACATTTAAATTTTGAAGTAGATACTTCTTCAAACAAATAGTGCAAAAAACTTGAGTCCTATGAGCGGTAAGAAAAAAATATTAGTCTGGGCATTTATAATCTTGCAGGTGTTTGTGGAACATACAAATATAACATTCAGGCCTTTATCACAAAGTTGACTAATTGAATTTAATTATGCATAAGTCCATCTACAAAAAATACATTTGAAATTGAAAATACTTTGTTACCTATTGTGTTGATTCCAAGAATACGTCCTTTGATGTTGTCCCCGAATGTCCCCCTGCCACCTTTCTTCTTCTCTAGGCTCAGGAACTTGTCTTTATCTCTTGTCATATTCTTGGAACACCCAGAGTCCAAGTACCACACATTCTCTTTGTCTTTAGCCTACCAACACACCTAAAAAGAAGATGAGGGTAAAGATCTGGTTACCCAAGTTGTTCCACTGATTTGATAGGTAGACGACTTCGATAAACAGACTTGCATTATTTTCTTGGCACCTTTCCTCAAACACGAGCCGAATGTGTGACCAAACTTTTGTTAGTTGGCACATAAGGTGTAAGCAGAAGAAGTTGTATTTCTCGTGTTTCTAGGGCTCATATTAGAGGATGGGAATAGCCTTTCAAAATTTTACATTTTATTTCGTGATTTTTCATAACTGATTTTAGGCTTATTTTGAGAATTATTACCGTTCGGTGGTAGCATTGCACTTACGTACCCTAGCCCAAACTTTCCAAATCTATGACACTGTGCACCCAACAGCATATTCAGAGATTTTTATCTTATTCCAAATTTCTGGATAATACAGTTAAGATCATGGATCCTCGCCTTTAGTGAGGTGTTTTTCGTGATTAGCATTACACAGTGATTGGCGAAATGTTTTTTAATTTCTTCTATTTTAAGAAGATATATTTTAAGTCTTTTCCCCAAGACACTCCTTTCATTCATAAGATTGTTCATTTTCAACGATGCCTTAGAGATACTTTCTTTTAGCTCTTTGATCGTTGCCATTGATTGAGAACACTCCAGGCACTCAAGCTTCTCTTTACCGCATTTTATTAATTCACTCTTTATATTTTCTAGGTCCTAATTAATTTTCTTGTTTTCATTTCTAGTGGCCTTTTTCTCAAGTACACCACTATCTAGCTTATCACATAGATGTTCATAAATTTCAAGAAGTTGATTATAAGAGGGTAGGATTACCTTAGTGTCACTATGGATATTGTACTCGTCGTCTGACTCATCTTGATTCTTCCAAATAAGGCACAGATTCGCCTCGTCTTCACTACTTGAGTCAGAGGTTCTTCACTCGCTAGATCTATCCTTGTCCCACATCATGGCCTTTAGTACTTTCTTCTTTCCCTTGTGCCGATATTATTTCTCCTTTTCCTCCTTCTGGAGCCTTGTACACTCCCTCTTGATATTCCCAGGCTTGTGACTGTGGTATCACTCTTGTGGATACTTTTCATCAGCACTCTCCGTCCTATTTGACAGCTTATTCCACGTCTTTATTTCTTCAGCAACTTCTTAAACTTCCCTTTCCTATTGGGATTTTTCATGAACCTTTTGAATTCCCAAACATAGAAGCTTTCTTCCTCGTCATCTTCAGATTCTTCAACAACCCTCCCTTCTCTAGCAGCCTTCAATGACAACCACTTCTTCTTCATCTCCCTAGGATATTACTCATCTTGTTTCTTCAATTCGTGCTCATGCATCTTAAAGTTTCCAATGAGGCTCTCTATCTACTGGGTGCTTATATCATGTGATTCAAGAATAGCCATCACCTTCGGTGTGAAATGTGGAAGCAAAGATTGCAGGATCTTCCTCACTAGATCTCTATTTGAGTAGTTCTTCTCGAGAAATCATGAGGAATTAACAATCTGTGAAAAGCGAGTATACATGTTTTCCACCTTCTCGTCGATCTCCAATAAGAATTGCTTGTAACAAATTTGATGAATATTTTCTCCACCCTATCGCGTTTTTCCAATTGATGAGGCAAGTATACCTATCGTTCTGAGTATAGAATCAAGTACCGTATATCGACTCGGGGCTGTCGAATACTTGTACTCACAAGGAAAACTATTATCTTATCGGAAGAAAATTTTGTTTTTGTTGAACGGAAAAAGAAGCGTTATACTATGGAAGAGAAATTCAATTATGAATAAGCTAGCAGTTGATCTAGAATCCCCTTAGACTAAAATAAATCTTCTTGAAGAATAAGGTAATGCAAGTTCTTATCTACTCACTCAATCGTTGAGGTTCCTATAGTACAAAAGCGTCTCTTTCGAGCTCATGCTTCTGACTAAACTTAGGTTGATCGATTAAGACCTTTCGGCCAGTCGAAACCCCTAAGCTTGCTTTAGATGGTGAACCCCTCTATTGGATTTCACTCCAATCCAGAAGATTTATGTCATCCTCTATCGAGGAGATCATTCAACTCCTTTTATCTTTGAGTGATCTCCTCGTATCTGCAACCTCTCGGTCATTTAGGATACGGATCTTAGATCGAAACCCATATCCGCGTAATATGAATTTGATGAAATAAAAATCAAGATAAATCGTAGCGAGTAAAATTAAGAACAAGACATTAGATAAAAACGGAGAAGATTTTATTTTATTCGAAGGTTCATCATGATTAAGTGCTAAAATAAAGTTAGCTACTCATCATGATTAGGGAATTACAAAAGAGGGTAAAGAGAGACATGCTTGAAATAAAAACAACTAGAATTAAGAGTAACAACAATAGTAAATCTAGATTAGAAATGAAAAATACAGCAAAAGAAAATATAGAACTACAAGACTCCAACTCAAAAATTCGACTCCTGAGAATCTGAAGCTGTCTGGAATTTATAGGAAAAATTTCTATTTGGTCAAACCCTAGGTCACGCCCGTAACCTAGGGCGTGTCAGGCTCAGAACCGTCATCTTGAATCCCCAGGAACGTTGGAGGAGAAATCGCGAAAATCTGCTAACTGACGGGTCACGCCCCTAGGTCATGCCTGTAACCTAGGGCATATCAAGTAAGTTTCTAGAAAACTGCGGGAAGCTGAAAATGGTGGGAGTAAACTGGTCTTTATGGAGGTGTCACGCCCCCTGTCATGCCCGTGACTATGGGCGTGTCTAGCTACAATGTCTTCTAGCGGCAACGTCTGGAATGGAAGAATAATTGGCTGGAAATGCCCGTGACACGCCCTGGAGTACGCCCGTGACCCAGGCGTGTGAATTTAATCTGACGTGGCAAGTTCAACAGTCATTCCCCAACTGGCACGCCCCGTGTAAGTGTGGAACGAGCATGTAATGTATCGATACGGGTGTGTCTTGGCCGGTCGACGATCTTTAGGTGCGGGTCGACGATCTTCTGCTGCAGAATTGACTCTTGTGTGTCACGCCCCTGTGTCGTGCCTAGGTAGGGCGTGTCATAGGGCGTGTCTAAGCTAGTAAACGTGAAATCTCCCATTTTCCTCCTAACATTTTGTAAATTAGCCCTGCAAAAATAAAAATTAATTTATTAGAATAAATAAATATAAAATACAGAAATAAGTTAATTATAAACTTAATATTATAAAAGTAATATAATATCGAACTATTAATTAGAAAACAGCATAATAAAAATAAGAAATAATTAGAATTATCAAATACCCTCATACTTATCCGTTTGCTAGTCCCGAGCAAACATCTTCCTATAGGGAGTAGAAAAATTTTATATGCCAGAAAAGAAAATTGAACCTAAGGACTAAAATGCGAAGTCTTATGCCTATGCTTGTAGCTATTTTTGTAGAAAGACTTACTTAGCATACAAATTAGGTTTTTATTTTTCATTAAAATGTGTTTTCACTATAATTTTTACTTTTAAACTGAAAAATCCGGTAAATCTCAAAATTATCTTTAGGGAGAGTGTAGCGTGTGTACTAAGATAACATTGCACAAACGAAGATTAAGATACCCTCCAAAGAAATCCATCAATGTCGATGGTCATAGGCTTGCCCTTTCACACTCTCGCCACGACACTAGTCTAACTTATAAACATAAATCAATAGGACTTAATTAGGTTGAAATGTAGGCTTTGGTTTTTGGTGAGGGTGGTCAAAGATAAAAATGATGGCTAATCACACCAAAACCTAGGTAAAGCTTTTACACAAAAAATTTCTATGGTTTTAAGAACGCAGCCAAATTCCTAATTCTTTTTTTTTCTTATTTTTTTTTCAACTCTTTCATCATGTTGAAATTTTTTTCTACCTCTTCATTTTTTAATAATTTTTTCTTTATTTTGAAGACGAGAGAAGAATAAATCAACACTTTTTTTAATAAGAAACGAGCCACCAAAAATGAAAAAGACTCCTAATTACTCACAGACCTTGTTTGTATATTTATGTTTAAGCTTGGTTTTAGGTGTGCAATTAGGTTGCTTTTAGGCTTTGGTAAAATACTTGGTGGAGCTAAAACAAAATAATAGGGAAATAGGCTTAAAGTGTCTTAACAAAGATAAAAATTTTTAGGTACGGGTACAAAAGCTCAAACTGGACAAAAGAAGTGCCTAAATCATATTTATGTTAATTAGTCTAACTTATGCAAAGTCTTGAGAATAGTTAGAGGGCAAGTTCTAGACATCGAAAAAGAATACCTCTCTCTTGGTTCAGGAAATGTCTCTTTAGCAAACTTTTACTTACTCACCGAACTTATTTTAGAGCTTTACCGGTTTTCAAAGTGAAAGGAAAATAAAACATTTTCAGGCACTTAGAAAAATGAAAATCTAATTATATATTGAATATTTAAATCTACATAAAACTCTACTTACACGTGCATTTGACTAGAAACACAGCATGGCCAACAGTTATACTCCAAAATTCAAAATTCAATTAAAACATTAAAATTCTCTAACACTATAAAAAAAGTTGAATTACTAGGAATTTTGCATGTGAACAAATATAGAAAAAATTACTTCTTAGACTTCCCGAGGTATACCCTGTGAAGGGTTCTCACCGGTAATAGGAGGTAAGATGGGTTAATATCCCAAAGGTCCCTTTCTAAGATATTTAATTTTTGATTTTCTAAAAAATTTTTTTTGGTTTTTTTTTGAAAACCATAATTCAAGACAAAATAAACATTTTGAAATTTTTGATATTTAAAATTTTTTTGAGTTTTAAATTTTTTTTGAATGTTTTTTTTTATTTTGTTTTTTAATTTAATTTTTGAAAAAGATTTTTTTAGATTTTTTATATTTTGCTTGAGAAGTATCCCTCCCCCATACTTAAGGTATACATTGTCTCCAATGTAAAAATTAAGAAAAGGCAAGAAAAGAAGACTTCCCTGAGAATGTCAAACCAGCATCAAAAGATACCTGTAAGAGAGTAGCAAAGCAAAACATAATATTTTATAGATATTTTTTTTATAATAAAAACAAGTACATGAAAATAAAACAAAGATACATATACAGAGAGGTGACCCTCTACAAGTCCAAAGAAATGAAAAGACAGCTACTCTTGGTCAGGAGTGTCCCCGTGCTCCTAATAGAAAGTCTGTATGTTCGCGAACTCGCGGGTAATATACGCCATGGAAGAAGTATGGTTTCGCTCGAGCACCGCGAGGCGCGCATCAAAAGAATCGAAGCGACCGTCAAAATGGGTTTGAATCAGGTCTATGCGAGTATGTAGCAATCCAAATTGCTGGTCCAAATAACTTGAAGGCTCGGGAGCTGGAGCCGAGTGCAGCGGTGGTGGCGGATCTGGGGGTAATGAGGAGTACCGCTGGGACCGGCACCATAATCAATATCAAGATCCCCGCCACCAACTAACGGGGGAATAGCCTCAAACTCGCCTTCGCGTCATCTCGCTAGGCCGAGAGCCTGAAGGGTCGGGAATTGAAGAGCTTGCGCCGTTTGCATGCACGTGAGCCGCAGAAGAGCATCCATAACGCCGGTCTGCTTGGCAAGGAAAGTGATGAAATTCCAGCCGTGCATCGCCCCAATCTCACATTTTTGACCTAGTGTTGAAAGAAAATTACGAGCATGTAATCAAGGTTGAGTGGGACCCAATAAAACATACTATACAAGTATAGTAAGTCCGGCCGAGTAACCATGCCGTGGCTATTTCCGCGTCCAGAAAGAGTAAAAGAGAGAAGGTTGTGTAGAATGCGCAATGCGGGGGAGATGAGGTGGCTACCCTTGGATTTCTTTGGGGTGTAGGGGGTGGCGTCATTACTGATTTCCGACCAAAAAATGTGGAGGTTAAAGTCAGGAGGGAAATCAGTTTTTAGGTCAAGGTAGGCGGGGGAAGTGGAAAAGGCCTCCGAGCAAAATCCCATGGAGACATTGAGTTGGCGGATGGTTAGTTGGTGCATCATCTCGCCTATGCGAAAGATGATAAAATCATCTTGCGCTGCCGAATGGAACTCAAAAAAGGCCAAGAACTCGATGGTGAGTTCGAGGAAAGCAGGCTCAAAAATGGAGAAGAGGGGAGCCCATCCCGAGGTGGATAGAAATCCCTGAACTATCTCCGCCGCTCCGAATGTGGCAAGGATGGCCCAGTCCAAAATGCAAAAAACGCCAAACAGTTTGGCGCGCAGTTGTTCGCTCCTGTCTTTTTGTGTGGCATTGTAAAAAAGGAGCATGGCCTCCTCCGAGGCAGGATCGATGAGGTGCTCGGAAGAAGATGCAGAGGAACGAGTGTGGTGGTGAGGCATGGTGAGAAAGAGGGGAGAAATTCGGCCACAAGGAGGAGAGAATAGAAGGTTTGAACGGAAGAGGTGTGAAGAAAAGAGAAAGGGGAAAATTCCTTTTTATAGGCTCTCACGGGTCGGTCACACCCCCCTATCACGCCCGTGATAGGGGGCGTAACAAACTCGGGTCAAAGGGAAAAGGAATCTCAGGCAGAATGCCTCGGATTCGGGGACACGCCCCAGAGTCATGCCCGTGACTCCAAAGTCATGCCCGTTACTCTGGGCGTGTAACTGGAATTCTAGAAAAGCTGGCGGGAATCCGAGGCAATGGCCTCAGATTCTACTATCACTCCCCAGAGTCACGCCCCTGACTATGGGGCGTGTCAGTCAAATCGGACACGTCGTAGAGGATCCTAGGCAAACAAGGTCAATGCCTAGGATACCTACGACACGGGAAGGATACGCCTATGATCTATATTGGTCACGCCCGTGTCATCTTCGAAAGACGGACGGGAAACCCAAGGGAGGAGGGATCTCCCATGGGTAAGGCAAATCATGCCCTGGACACGTTCGTGACCGACAGGTCACGCCCGCTACAGGGGCGTGTATGAGAAAAAAAATTAGAGAAAATTTTTTCTTTTTCTTTTACAAATATATTTTTACTAATTATAATATATTTTTTTAAAATCCGAATAAAAATAAAATAAAATACAATTTACCGACATGAAGAAACACGTATGCTTGACACTCATTCCGAATCAATCACCATGCATCGATATCCTTCATACCTGTAAAAACTTAAAAAGAAAATTAGAATAAAACGAAAAGATAACTGTAGGATGCCTCCCACGAGCGCTTTTTTAATGGTTGGTGAGCTCGACCATAGTGGTGCGCACTAACTAGGGATTTGACAACATTATGTTATCCAATTGTGCGTTAATATTATCACCGGAGACAAATTATTTCAGCCGGTGCCCATTTACTTTAAAGTCGCCTCCTTTCGGGCGCGAAATAAGCACCGTCCCGTAGGGCCTAACCTCCTTTACGATGAAGGCGCCGAACCAACGAGACTTATGTTTACCCGGAAATAAACGCAAGCGCGAGTTATAAAGGAGGACTTGGTCTCCCAATTGGAAGTCCTTTGGGTGCTTAATTTTCTTCTCATGATAAAATTTGGTGCGCTCCTTATAGAGTTTATTATTCTCATAAGCAAGGGAGCGCCACTGATCGAGCTCGTTAAGTTGGAATTTACGAAGCTCGGAGGACAAATTTTCATTAAGATTTAAAAATTTAAGTGCCCAAAAGGCACGATGTTCAATCTCAACCGGTAGATGGCATGATTTCCCATAGACCAATCGATACGGCATACAACCGATAGCGGTCTTGTACGCGGTCCGATAAGCCCATAGAGCATCATCAAGCTTGACCGACCAATCCTTTCTACTAGTAGAAACCGTTTTTTCTAGTATGCGTTTAATTTCACGATTAACTACTTCTACCTGGCCACTAGTTTGAGGGTGATAGAGGGTGGCTAACCTATGTGTAATGTCGTATTTAGATAACACCTTAGCAAATTGTGCATTACAAAAGTGTGTGCTCCTATCACTAACTATTGCCCGCGGTGCTCCAAATCGTGAAATTAGTTTTTTGAGAAATCGAGTCACGACTCGGGCATCATTAGTGGGAAGGGCTTGCGCTTCCGCCCACCGTGACATGTAGTCGACCGATACAAAAATATATTTATTTCCATAGGATATTAGTAGCGGTCCAACAAAGTCGATCCCCCATAAGTAAAAAACTTCTACTTCTAAAATCGAATTTAAAGGCATTTCATAACGGCGGGAAATATTACCTGAGCGTTGGCATTGTTCAAAATGACTTACATGGGTGTGAGCATCCTTGAAGATGCTTGGCTAATAGAAGCCTGCTTCAAGAACATTCCGAGCCATCTGATTAGCTTTATAGTGCCCACCGAGGTGTCCCTCATGACAATGCTTTAAAATTTGGGCGCCTTCCTCACAAGAAACACATCTCCGCACTACTTGGTCCGCGCAAACACGAAAGAGAAAGGGATCCTCCCAAAAATAATTTTTAAAATCAGAAAAGAATTTCTTCTTTTCTTGATAAGAAAAACCATTCGGGCAAAATCTCGAATCAAGGTAGTTTGTGAAATCGGCGAACCAAGGAGCGGGGAGAGTAATTACCTTATGAATAGCACGGAGGCGCTCCTCGGGGAAAGTGTCATCAATGTCCTCTTCTATGAGCTCCGCCAAATTGGGGTTCTCCAACCTCGAAAGATGATCAACCGCTAGGTTCTTCGCTCCTCCCTTGTCACAAATCTCCAAGTCAAATTCTTGGAGTAGTCAGATCCACCTAATCAATCGTGGCTTTTCATCTATTTTTCTTAGAAAATATCGCAAAGCAGAATGATCGGTAAAAAAAATAATTTTAGACGAGGTTAGGTAGGAACGAAATTTATCAAATGCGAATATAACACCTAATCATTCTTTTTCGGTGGTAGTATAATTTTCTTGTGCGGTGGTTAGTGTTTTGCTCGCATAATAAATAGGATGAAAATTCTTATTTATTCGTTGTCCTAAAACCGCACCTACGACAAAATTACTAGCATCGCACATTATCTCAAATACAAGTTCCCAATTGGGAGCGATCATTATAGGAACGTTGATTAATTTTTCTTAAATAAGAGAAAACACGCGCAAACAATTTTCGTCAAAAATAAATGGCGCATATTTTTCTAATAAGTATGTAAGGGGTTTAGTTATTTTAGAAAAATCTTTAATAAACTGGCGATAGAAATTGGCATGCCCCAAGAAACTACGAACGGCCTTAACATTTGAGGGGGGAGGTAGCTTTTCTATAGTTTCAATTTCGGCTTTATCTACCTCTATGCCCTTGCGAGAAATTTTGTGGCCTAAGACCAACCCTTCCCGCACCATAAAATGACACTTCTCCCAGTTTAAGACTAGGTTCGTGTCCTCACATAATTGGAGTACACGGGAAAGATTTGTTAAACATATATCAAAACAATCTCCAAAGACGGAGAAATCGTCCAAGAAGACTTCCATGATATCCTCCACTAGTTCATCAAAGATCGCTAGTATGCACCTTTGGAAGGTTGTCAGCGCATTGTATAAACCAAAGGGCATCCGTCGATAGGCAAAGGTGCCAAACGGACAAGTGAAGGTTGTTTTCTCTTGGTCTTCGGGCGCAATTGGGATTTGAAAATATCCCGAAAGAACATCAAGAAAATAGTAAAAAGAGTGCCCGGATAACCGTTTAAGGATTTGGTCAATGAATGGCAAAGGAAAATGATCCTTACGGGTTGCATCATTTAATTTACGATAATAGATGCACAACCACCATCCGGTAACGGTTCGAGTAGGAATTAATTCATTTTTATTATTATGAACTATTGTTAATCCTCCTTTCTTAGGCACCACTTGGACCGGGCTCACCGAAGAGCTATCAGAAATCGGATAGATGATGCCCGCATCTAATAATTTAATTATCTCGGCCTTGACTACCTCCTTCATGTTAGGATTTAGCCGGAGTTTAGGTTGAATAGTTTTGTGAGCGTGTTCTTCTAATAAAATTTTATGGGTGCAAAAGGAGGGGTTAATCCCTCTCAAATCCGTTATCTTCCACACAATTGCGCGGCGATGATGTTTTAAAATATTAGATAATTTAATTTTTTTCATCATCGGTCAAGTAGGCCGACACAATTATGGGAAGTTTAGTATCCTCCGCTAGAAATAAATATTCTAAATGATCAGGCAATTGTTTTAGTTCAAGAGTAGGAGGTTCATCATAAGATGTTTTAAAATGATCACTACCGACTTGTAAAATTTCAGATATATGTGCGCGAGTGATTGAAATGTTATCACTATTTTCATGAGTAATTAAATCTAAATTTTCAAAATCAGATTCATGATCAATAGATAAAGTAAGTTCAAAAAAAGAAAAACGAGTCTTCTTCGGGAGAAGCCTCTAAGTAATAACATGAGTCGTCATTAGTAAGCGAATTTTTCATAGACGAATCAATAGTAAAGGTAACTTCTTCATCTCCGATTGTAAGGAGAAGTTTACCATTACTAACGTCTATGATAGCGCGCGAGGTGGCTAGAAAAGGGCGACCGAGAATGATTGGTACCTCGGTGTCCTCTTCGATGTCAAAGATGACAACATCTACCGGAAAGATAAATTTATCGACTTTGACGAGCACATCCTCAATGATCCCCGTAGCAAGCTTGACAGACTGATCTGCAAAATGAATGCTCATTCTTATGGGCATAGGCTCTCCTAATACCATCTTTTTCACTAAAGAATAAGGCATTAAATTGATGGAGGCGCCTAAATCAGCTAACGCATGTTTTACCAATAAATCACCAAATAGACAAGGAATAGAGAAACTACCCGGATCGGGTAATTTCTTAGGTAATTTATTGAGTAAAACAGCCGAACACTCTGCGTTTAATTGAACCATAGAGATATCCTCATGTTTCTTTTTATTGGATAAAAGATCCTTGAGATACTTGGCATACTTCGTTATTTATGCAATGATTTTTCAAAATGGTAAATTAATTTGAATTTGTTTAAACATGTCTAAAAATTTACCATGATGCTCATTCACCCGGTCTTTTTGCATTCTAGATAGATAGGGAAGAGGTGGTTGAAAAGCTTTGGGTTGATTGTAACTAGAAGGCTTAACCGGAGGTGAAGATAAAGAAATTGTTACCTCCGTATCAACCAGAATTGGAGAAGTTGCAACCGGAATTGTAGAAGTGGTTTCCTCCTTCCCGCTCCGTAAAGTGATGGCTTTAGCTTGCTCCTTTTGGTTGGGCTCCGTATTGCTCGGTAGCGCTCCTTGTTGGCGATTAGAGAGCATTTTAGCGATTTGCCCAATTTGGGTCTCCAAATTACAAAGAGATCCGGTGATATTCCGGATGTTGGCATCATTTGTATTCGTATATTGTTGAACAACTCCTCGAGATTTGGGGCTTTTGGTGCTTGTGGTGGAAAATAATCAGGAGGAATGGTGTTAGGTGGGCGAGCCACGTTCCTCAGATTACTCCAAGAGGAGTTTGGGTGATTCCTTATACCCGGGTGATAGGTATTACCAAAATTATTACCCGGATTTTAAGGTGGCCGATTCGGATTACCCATGTAATCCACATGCTCGGAAATAGTAGAAGGCTCCTAATATTGGGGCTCACAAGAAGGCATAGACGAGGAAGCAGTCATCTCGTTCATCTATTTTTGCAGTTTCTCCATCTGGAGAGATAAATTAGAAATCGTATCTATTTCGTACATCCTGGCCGGTTTAGGTGGACGAGACCGGGGTGTACTCCATTGATACGTATTCATGTCCATACCTTCTATAAGTTATTGGGCGGCCGCCAGTGTCTTATTATTTAACGTTCCCCTAGCGGCGGCATCAGTATGTTGCCTCGTTTGTTGATTGAGGACATTATAGAAGGTTTGCACTTGCAACCAATTGGGGATTGCATGATGCGGTCAACGATGAAGCAATTCCTTAAATCACTGCCAAGTATCATATAATGTTTCCGTATCAACTTGGAAGAAATAAGTAATATCATTGCGCAATTTGGCAGTCTTAGCGGGCGGAAAATATTTTGTGAGAAATTTTTCCATCATCTCGGCCCAATTAGTGATGGAGCATCTTGGAAGAGAACTCAACCACTGCTTAGCCTTGGTGAGCAAAGAGAAAGGAAAAAGTCTTAGCCGAATGGCATCATCAGAAACCCCGTTGATTTTAAAAGTATCGCATATTTCTAAGATGTTAGAAATATGTGCATTTGGGTCCTCATCTTGAAGCCCATCAAATAGTACTGATTGTTGTACCATTTGAATGATGCTTGGCTTCAATTCAAAATTATTGTTCGCAATAGCGGGTCGAATAATACTTGATTGCGCCTCATCCAAATTTGGTCGGGCATAGTAGGACATAGTCCGTTCTTCGGCCATATTTGGATTTTGATTACCCAAATTAGAAGAAAATTGAGCGGAAGGAGAAGAAGAAGAAGATGGCGAAGAAGAAAAAGTGTCACCTACGGATTCCTCAACCATATCTTGAGTATTGAGGTCACGGAGTCTTAGGCATCGCCGTAAGCTTTTCTCGATCTCCGGATCCAAATCAAGTAGATTTGACCGGTTCCCTCAGGTCATTCACAAAAACAAAACAAAAGATAAAAGTTTTAAGATTTAAGAATTTATAATATAAAATTTCCCGGACTTACCAAGAGCTATCTAGTGACGGGTTTGCAAGGTACTAGGCGGTATTGCGGGATGAAAACCCGGCACGGCCCATTCGCAAGAAATTATAATTATAAAAATATAAACATAAAACTTTCAAATAAAACAAAACAAAAAAATTTTAAAATTTTTTTTCTTTTTGAAACAAAAAGTAAAAAGATAAAACTAATAGCTCCTTGCTTTCAAAATATCAACAAATAAAATTCCCCGGCAACGGCGCCAAAAACTTGATGAATATTTTCTCCACGCTAGCGCGTGTTTCCAATTGATGAGGCGAGTCTACCTATCATTCGGAGTATAGAATCAAGTGTCATATATCGACTCGGGGCTGTCGAATACTTGTACTAACAAGGAAAACTATTATCTTATCGGAAGAAAATTTGGTTTTTGTTGAACAGATAAAGAAGTGTTATACTACGGAAGAGAAATTCAATTATGAGTAAGCTAGCACTTGATCTAGATTCCCCTTGGACTAAAATAAATCTTCTTAAAAAATAAAGTAATGAGAGTTCTTATCTACTCACATGACCGTGGAGGTTCCTAGAGTACAAAAGCGTCTCTTTCGAGCTCATGCTACTGATTAACCTTAGGTTTATCGATTTAGACCTTTCGGACAGTCGAAACCCCTAAGCTTGCATTAGGCGGTGTACCCCTCTATTGGATTTGACTCCAATCTAGAAGATTTATGTCATCCTCTCTCGAGGAGTGCATTCAACTCCTTCTACATTTGAGTGATCTCCTCGTATCAACAACCTCTCGGTCATTTAGGATACGGATCTTAGATCGAAACCCATATCCGCGTATTATGAATTCGATTAAATAAAAATCAAAGATAAATCATAGCGAGTAAAATTAAGAACAAGACATTTGATAAAAGAATGAGAAGATTTTATTTTATTCCAAGGTTCATCATGATCAAGTGCTAAAAGAAAGTTAACTACTAATCATGATTAGGGAATTACAAAAGAGGGTAAAGAGAGACATGCTTGAAATAAAAACCACTAAAATTAAGAGTAACAACAATAGTAAATCTAGACTAGAAATGAAAAATACAACAAAAACAAACAAACTACAAAACTCCAACTCCCAAAATTCGACTCCTGAGCATCTGAAGCTGTCTGGAATTTATAGGAAAACTTTTTGTTTGGTCACGTCCTAGGTCACGACCGTGACCTAGGGCGTGTTAGGCTCGGAACCGTCGTCTTTAATCCCCAGGAATGTCGGGGGAGAAACCGCCAAAATCTGCTAACTAATGGGGCACGCCACTAGGTCACGCCATTATCCTAGGGCATGTCAAGTATGTTTCTAGAAAACCACGGCAAGATGAAAACGGCGGGAGTAAACTTGTCTTTATGGAGGTGTCACGCCCCCTATCACGCCTGTGACTATGGGCGGGTCTAGCTTCAACGTCTTCTGGAAGTAACTGCTGGAACAGAAGAATAATTGGCTAGAAACGCCCGTGATACGCCCTGGGTCACGCACGTGACCCAGGCATGTGAATTTAATCTGGCGTGGCAAGTTCAATGGTCATTCCCAGCTTGCATGCCCCGTGTAAGTGTGACACAGGCGTGCAATGTATCGACACGGGCGTGTCTAGGACGGTCGAAGATCTTCAAGCGCGGGTCGACGATCTTCTACTGCAGAATTGACTCTTATGTGTCACGCCCCTGTGTCACCCCCAGGTAGGGCATGTCACAGGGCGTGTCTAGGATAGTAAACGTGAAATCTCCCATTTTGCTCCTAACATTTTGTAAATTAGCCCAGCAAAATTAAAAATTAATTTTTTAGAATAAATAAATATAAAATACAGAAATAAGTTAATTATAAACTTAAAATTATAAAAGTAATATAATATCTAACTATTAATTAGAAAATTGCATAATAAAAATAGGAAATAATTAGAGTTATCAAGATTCAAGTCAGAACAGTTTTGACTCCTTCGCCTGCGAGGTACCTTCGTGAGTAAGCCCAAGTAAATGCCATATATCATATGTAGTTTTGCAATTACATATTCTATTAAATTCAATTTTGTCCAATTCACAGAATAAAGAATTCATGGCAATAACATTGTTCGTACATCTCAGCTTATCAGCTTCATCCCACATATCCTACGGTTTTATTAGTATGGTGTTGGAGCAATCTCGGCAAGTGAACCGATCTTCGTCAAGTAATAAACTGGGAGAGTTTTTCTCCCAGTATCGAGTCTCTCGAGGAGTTCAGATTGGGAGTGTGATCTTCCTCGGCTGAAAGTGATTGCAAATGCAACAAAGCTTTGGGAGTTGAGTTTTTGTTTTAGAACAACTACAATTAATTATGTGTGTCGTCTTCACCGCTTCGCAATGGTGGAATACTCCGATGAGTATTAGGGCGTGTGTCCATAACCGTTGAGGGTCAAAAACACCTCCTCACCAAGCCAGCCACTAACACACGTTAGTGCGGCGTATCACCAAGTAACAACCCAAAGAAAGCAAAGGAAGTAAAGCTAAACTATGGACTACAACAATATTTGCAAAAGTAAACCATCATGAAAATTGTTAAGAGTTCCAGACAAGTTTAGCTAATATCCAAAGCATAGAAACAACATCCAAATGAGAGTAAAGAGGAGATTTACAACCCAATGTAGGAAGGCTAGCCACGATTCTCGGCCGGAGTTGAAGGTTGTCAGTCTTCATCCAGGCTAGGTCGGTGGATGACGACCAAGGAAGCTTGAAGTGATGTCACCTACTTCAAAGGTGTTTTCCCAATCTTCTTCAGGATCCGTGAAGGCTGGTAGTCGTCGGAAAGCTCTCCAATAGCAGCGAGAAGGAGCTCCAAATGCTCCTCTTGAGATGGAGTTGAAGAAAATAGCGGAAGATCTTCGCTTGTGGTAAAGTTTCGATGAAGAACGGTGGTCCGTACGAGCTCTCCAAGGAGGAGAGAGGAAAAAAAGGCTGGAGGAAGATTTTCCCGCTCAGAGGATCGGAGAGGGCGGAATCCTCCTGCTCTAGTCAACTCCTGAGCTTAAATACGAGTAGGTCAGAAAAATGGTGAGGCACTTTTTGGCACACGACCGTGCGTTAACCATGCGATATTAACTTCCATGACAAAGTTTGTTTTGGAAGATGAGTTGACCCATGCATTTTACTCGTGCACGGACGCTTCCTCCTGTGTGTAAAGGAAAACACACGGGTAACCACAGAGCGCTAAAATTCCTGTCAAGCAAGTGGAACATTGCGTTTTACTCGTGCACGGGCGCTTCCGCCCGTGCGTGAAGGATAATGCACAGGTAACCACAGAGCGCTGAAATTCTCGACAAGTAGGTGGAACCATGCATTTTACTCACGCACAGGCACTTTTTCCTGTGTGGGAACAAATCGCACGATTAACCACAGAGCTCTATAAAACTAAATAGCTATAGGAAAACCTTGGGTTTCCTTCGCACACGGTTCAGAAGAAACCTAGCATGAAAAATCACACGGGTCTGTCAATCCTCCAGATAAACTTGCAGAGAACACACGATATGGAAGAAACTTGCGCTAAGGAAACGCACGACCGTGTGCTTGATGGGCTAAAACCCGAACAGGCAAGCGTACCTATCAAATCGTAGTATCAAGGTCGTATTTAAAACTTAGGGTAGGCAAGTACTATTACTCACAACGACTCTATTATTCTACCGGAAGATTGATGCGTTTTGAAAATAAAAATAAACTAAGCTTAATTAAAAGAGAAAATAAACTATTATGAAAAGAGTGCTCGATCGACGATTCACTTTGAAATAAAATAACGAAAGAAATTAGTTTATCATTTACACTTCTATTAAGACCGTGACGGATCCGATATTAGGAAGTAATCTCGCTAGAGTATTAAATCCCCTAACTTATAGACGTTTTGACCGAAATCTCTTTCAAGTCAAAAAGGCCTAAAGTCGCATTATCGAAGTGACCCGCACTATTGGATTTGACTCCAATCCGGAGATTTACGTCATCCTATCTCTAGGGGTGCGTTCAACTCCTTCCTTCCTTGAGTGATCTTTCAAATCAATGAGTCTCTCGACTTCTATGAAATGAGATCAAATGCCTACTACCGTATACCGGAATACGGAGTTGACACGATAAAAATCAAAGAAGGATCAAAAAATAGAAAAATACAAATGCAAACATGAAATGAAAGATGTGTTATTTCATCACAAAGCTTATCGCGATCGGGCACAAAAACTATTTAGCTACGCATGATTGAGAAGGAGATGAGAATAAGAGAAAAAAGAAAATATATTCATTGCTTAAATAAGGAGAAGTACACAAAAATTATAACAAAACAAATTTAATCTACCAAAAGAAAGAGACTACAACAAGGAAATAAGAAAATAACTCTCACTTTCTCTCTACAAAATCTCTCTCAAAAACTATACTTAAACTACTTAACTACTTAACATAAACAAGAGGCAAGGGGTCCTTTATATAGGAGAGGGAGGAACGTTCTAGATGGCAATGAAGAGGGAGGAAGACAATAGGGTGGCCGGTCTCATGAAAAGGAAGATTCATGCATGATAATTAAATGAGGGGAGAGAGAATGGTGCTACATGCATGCATGTCATCTTGGAAAATAAAAAGAAATAAAATAAATAATCAAGGGGGAATGGATGGGATTTAATTAAGGATGAAGGAGGGAGAAGGGGGGTGAATGAGAATAAAAGAGGGGATAAAGAAATAAAAGAGGAGAGAGGGAGGGTGGCTGGCCACATTGGATGTGCATGAATGATTTTTAATGAAGGGGGAGAATGCATGCATGCATGTGGTCGAGTTTGAGGGTTTGGGGGCTGCATGGGCTGCTTGTAGGCTCGGGTAGAGGGCTAGGTGGCTTGAGGGCTGCTCCATGGGCTCGGGTAGAGCGCGGCGCTTTGCGGGAAAAAATTATAAGAAAAAAGAAGATGGGTTCCCCTCCTCCCAAGTAGGATAAAGAGTGGAGTAAGGGTCAAATTGGCCATTTTGACCTTCCCCAGAAAAATTAAAATCAAAAGAGGGAGGGGTTCCCGAAAGACATTCAGAATAAAAGTGGTCGGGCGACCCGCAAGAAGCGCAAAAATACGATGATTCCATAAAAAAAACTGTTACCAAAAAGAAAAAGAAAAACTAATTTTTTTTTGATTTGTTTTGTTTTTTTTAGATATATATATTTTTTGAAAATAGATTTTTTTTTAATGGATTGGCTCCCGAACTTCCCAAGGGCTACCTAGTGAAGGGTTCGCAAGGTACTAGGTAAAATGGTGGCACTTAAAGCCCCTTACCCTTTTCGAGAGATGTTAGGTTGGGTAGAAATAAGATGATGTGGGTGGATTTTATTATATATAATAATAAAAATAATAATTTTTTTTGAATTTTAGTAGAAGTAATAAATTCGATGCTTTCGTAATATTGCCAAAAAAATTCCCCGACAACGGTGCCAAAAACTTGATGGGCTAAAACCCGAACAGGCAAGCGTACCTGTCAAATCGTAGTATCAAGGTCGTATTTAAAACTCGGGGCAGGCAAGTACTATTACTCACAACGACTCTATTATTCTACCGGAAGATTGATGCGTTTTGAAAATAAAAATAAACTAAGCTTAATTAAAAGAGAAAATAAACTATTACGAAAATAGTGCTCGATCGACGATTCACTTTGAAATAAAATAACGAAAGAAAATAGTTTAGCATTTGCACTTCTATTAAGACCGTGACGGATCCGATATTAGGAAGTAATCTTGCTAGAGTATTAAATCCCCTAACTTATAGACGTTTTGACCCAAATCTCTTTCAAGTTAAAAAGGCCTAAAGTCGCATTATCGAAGTGACCCACACTATTGGATTTGACTCCAAACCGGAGGATTTACGTCATCCTATCTCTAGGGGTGCGTTCAACTCCTTCCTTCATTGAGTGATCTTTCAAATCAATGAGTCTCTCGACTTCTATGAAATGAGATCAAATGCCTACTACCGTATACCGGAATAGGGAGTCGACACGATAAAAATCAAAGAAGGATCAAAAATAGAAAAATACAAATGCAAACATGAAATGAAAGATGTGTTATTTCATCACAAAGCTTATCGCGATCGGGCACAAAAACTATTTAGCTACACATGATTGAGAAGGAGATGAGAATAAGAGAAAAAAGAAAATATATTCATTGCTTAAATAAGGAGTACACAAAAATTATAACAAAACAAAATTAATCTACCAAAAGAAAGAGACTACAACAAGGAAATAAGAAAATAACTCTCACTTGCTCTCTACAAAATCTCTCTCAAAAACTAAACTTAAACTACTTAACTACTTAACATAATTAAGAGTCAAGGGGTCCTTTATATATGAGAGGGAGGAATGTTCTAGATGACAATGAAGAGGGAGGAAGACAATGGGGTGGCTGGCCTTATGAAAAGGAAGATTCATGCATGATAATTAAATGAGGGTGGAGAGAATGGGGCTACATGCATGCATGTCATCTTGGAAAATAAAAAGAAATAAAATAAATAATCAAGGGGGAATGGATGGGATTTAATTAAGGATGAAGGAGGGAGAAGGAGGGTGAATGAGAATAAAAGAGGGGATAAAGAAATAAAAGAGGAGAGAGGGGAGGGTGGCCGGCCACATTGGATGTGCATGAATGATTTTTAATGAAGGGGGAGAATGCATGCATGCATGTGGTCGGGTTTGAGGGTTTGGGGGCTGCATGGGCTGCTTGTAGGCTCGGGTAGAGGGCTAGGTGGCTTGAGGGCTGCTCTATGGGCTCGGGTAGAGGGCTAGGTAGCTTGAGGGCTGCTCCATGTAGCATGTACCTACAAGAAAAACAAATTAATAAAACATAATATTAGTTATATAACACAACAAACATAAAGATAACAATGACAAAAACAAAACATCATAACAACATAAAATAAAATACATTAAAATGTTAAAATTAAAACATTAACACAAGACATAACATTAATTATAATTACTAAACATAATATAATCTAATATAAATAGTAGCATAATACATATAATAAGATTATATTGATTTTTATATCAAAACATAAAATAACTATAATAAAATTAAGATTTTATAAAAAGACATTAAAACATGAAATGACAAGCATAAATTATAGATAAACTTAGACATTTAGGCTACTAAATAACCCCAAAAACGATGAATAAAGCTAGTCATCAGTGGTTTCCATAAGTAAGAATTCATGTTTTGGGTGAAAACTGACCATCTGTACAGCAAAAACCATAGTTGGAGCAAAAGCTCCCAGTACCTATATACAACATAAAAAACCAAATTTACACAGAGAGTACCCCAGTACTTACCCCCGACATCCCGGTGCAATTCGTAAACCAAAATGGGCCGAAACAATGCAACAATGGCTAAGTTAAGCCCTAATCAAATATACGACTTTTCCTACTAAAATAGTAGTGCACATGCAAGATAATAAGCCCAGATGAGTCCAAAAAACCCTATATAAATTGGACTCATCTGGTGTCACCTATATGACAGTTTTTGGAGTGTATTACGTTTCGATCATGGCCCACACTGCATGTTTTGTGTAATAAAAATGATTTTAATTTGCGTTCTCTAATGACTGTAGTCACTCCCCATGAATAATAGAGGTCTACTCACACCTTCTCCCTCAGGAAACGCATGAGCTGTGTTGTCCATCTTACTTCAGTATTTTAAGCCTTTTTGAATTAACCTCCCTCTGATACCACTTGTTGAATCATGTGGCCAACCTTAGAGGGGGTGGGGTGAATAAGGTTTTATGTGTTAAGTGAAAATTCGAAATATTTTGTCCATAAAAACTAATTTTGGAAGCTACCGCGGGGTGTTAGCTTGATAACACGCAATAGTAGGTCTTAGACCTCATTTTCCTAGGAAAAATTCTCCTTGGAGATCTACGCACCCCTTAGAGAATCACCGACTAACATCCACAACGATATAGGGAAGAAAAAAAAGTAAATGAATTTTATTCAAAATAAATCAATGGAGTGTTTTTACAATTACAAAAACTATATCTCCATGATGCCGGAGATCGGAGGTGGTAAAAATTTAATATCTTTTTATTTTCTATAATGACAGCATACCCGGACCGGTTGGCTCTCTCTCTTTACCACCTTGAAAGGTCATCGAGCCATCTCTTCACGTTCACGTAAGGAAGTGTCTTAGGGCCCCGCTAGATCACCCGATCTAGACGTCCCTTCCCCGGGACGATTTCCAACAGAATCCTTCTCGGATTTCGGCAACCTTCACAGGTCGATTTCCCTCACCACAAGCTCGCAGAAACAAAAAAAAGTACAAAAATATTAAAGAAGAACTTTTGATTAAATCTCCCTCAAAAAGATTTTTTCGTTGAGCAATCCGTGACCGGTGCTAGCACTCTTATTTTGTTTGTAACAGATCAATTCCATATAGATGTTGACGTACTTGGCTAGCCAAAGATCTTCATGCATGATTAGGAGGGAGGCGGTTTTCACTTCCTTCGACGGAAATGGTGTTTTGGTGCTTTAGAGGCGACACATGAACCTTAGACTTGAGAATATGTGTCTCCTTAACTATAGAACAAAAAACAAAGACTTTTATACATTTTTTGATAATAGGCTTCCACCGGCATTAGAGCTAGCGCCCGGCGGTAGTTCGACGTGCTTGATGCTAATTCTATAACCCCGTATTCGATGATTGTGTCCCCCCTACAAAATCAATTCTTTGCGGTATATCTAGGAGCAAGAGTGCTCGAGACTTGAAGTGGGGCCCTTCTAGTGTTTGCCAAGCAGGCTGCTTGAGCTAGTTCCTTAAGCATCGAGTGAAGCTGGACCTATCGATGCCTTCTGCTCCTTGGCAGTGAGTGAGGAATGATCTGTCGACATCTTCTGCTCCTTGGCATTGAGTGAGGCGTGCTCTGTCGACGCGTTCTACTCCTTGGCATTGAGTGAGGCGAGTTCTCTAAACGCCTTCTGCTCCTTGTCATTGAGTAAGGCGACTGCTCTCAATGCCTTAGGTCCTTAGCATTGAGTGAGGCATGCTCTGTCAACGCATTCAGCTCCTTGTCATTGAGTGAGGCAAGTGCTCTCAACTCCATCTGCTCCTTGGAGTTGAGTGAGGCGAGTGATATCAATGCCTTCAACTCCTTGGCATTGAGTGAGGCGAGTGCTCTTAATGCCTTTAGTTCCTTGGCATTAAGTGAGGCACTCTCTATCGATGCATTCCGTTTTTTGGTATTAAGTGAGGCGAGTGGACTTAGATCTTGCATTTTACCCATAATGGGGTGTTGTGGAGGTGATTGCCTTGTTTACCCAAGCACTCGCCCAATAGGCGAATTACGCCTTCATGGGGCACTAACCTAGTGGGGTCCAAAGGAAAATTTATCTGGATGCCCTTACAGTCGTATGAATAGCCATCAAGAACAGCGGAGTTTGGTTGTTGGCAGACCGCTTTTGGCTGCATATAACCATTGAGAACAACAGAGTTACATTATTTGCAGGCCAGGTTTTAAAAACTATAAATTGGACCAAAGGGATACATCAGATGGCAAAAATTTCAGTTCTCTTACTCTCTTGTCCTTTAGCACTTTATGAGGTGTCGTTTGCTCAGCATAGGATAAGGAGGTGAAGCGAACTAAGATCTTTCGGGTGTGTGGTGGGACCTCCGTACTTGATCCTTGGGTCAGTCTCAAGTTCTAAGTCATTGGTCAGCGAAGCTTGCTAGGCAAAATAAGTGTGCGAACACCCCTTCCCCAATGGTTTAGACTCCACAAAACCGGTTAACGATTTCAACATTTATGGTGCGATGAGCGTGAAGAGTGATCAACACCGTAAACTTTAGCGATCACAAAGACAATAGTTGAAGGGCAAGGTTTTGACCAAACCAACACGCTACCTCCTCCACCTCTCGCCACTCATGGCATGTTTGAGAATTTCTGGCAAGAGATGTGAAACCTCATAACTTTCACACTCACTGCTCGCGGCGAGTGCTTAATAGCCTTAGTCCTGGTGGTCGTAGACCCAACCCTAGGGTAGAATGCTTTCGTTCGATGGTCTGGGAAGGAAGCGGTGGGCAGAAGGTAGTGGACAAGATCTCCCCGGGAGAGATCTCCTAGGTCGATTCTTGTTTCGTGGCTCGGTAAATGCGGGAATTCCTTAAAAGATGGAGGTGTGAGACAGCCTGACTCACCTAGCGAGTGGTGGCAGCCCATTTAGTGAGTTGGTCTCATCCGCCCCAATTCCATAGGGGTTTCGTGAGCCGGATATGTCTTACTACATAGGGAGGGATGACCCAGTTCAACGCGTCCAATGGTTCGAGGATGTGGTTTCGATCCAACAGATGTCGGATGCGTTCAAGTGCAGGCTCTTCGTCATCACCCTCAATGAGTAGCCTATAGATTGGTTCCACCAGCTTCGGGCCATCTCTATATACTTATTCAAGTACCTGCGTCAGGGGTTCTTGTTGAGGTTAACCACATCCAAGAAGAGGAAGAGTGAGTTTGAGTCCCTGTTCCTCATCAAGCGTGGGGTGAATGAGACTCTAGGAGCTTTGTGGATAGGTTCTAAGAGTAGGTCCTCCAGGTTCAAGAGATTCTAGGGCACACACTTATGGTGGCCTTCACCCAAGGGCTTCAGTAGGGATTCTTCAGGATGGACTTGAAGAGGGTGCCTCCGATGTCGTTCGAGGAACTGATGGATAGGGCTTCCTGGGAGGTCGAAGGGAGGCGTCGAACCCATATTTTAATAGGAAGTTTGCTAAGTGGCCCATGGAGGAGGAAAAGGTTCTAGGAGGTGGAATAGGGCAGGAGGCCAGGAGGGCCGAACTCGGGCAAAGGGAGTAGCAGTAGTAGAATCCAAGGTGGGGCCGCCAGGAATCGTACCATCGACAAGTGAGCAAGTAGGATTGGCATGACCAAGGCTGGAGGCGAGGTTTCCACGGAGGGGATAACCGCCAAGAAGGGCAGGGTCAGTTAATCCCTCCAAGCAGGAGGCAGGGTAAGAGACCTCCTCTCCCTAATCAATATCAAGCTGTGAGGATAGCCCTGGGGAGGAGGAGAACAAGTTAGAGAAGATAGTAGGAAGGCATGGTGGAGCTGCCCTATTGCAATTTCCATCTGAAGGAGGGCTATGCCATGGCCATGTGCCCAAAGTTCCTGGAATTGAGGGGAACAAGGGAGAAGTAGCTACATCAGTAGCCTCATCATGAGGTGTGGATTGAAGAGGTCCTGCCCCGAGGGGAGGACATGCGCGATGATTGGGCCGATGTAGGTGGCCGCGGAGGGATCGGGGTGATACTCGGGGGGGAGTTGAGGCCACCCGCAAGGCAAGCCTCCATACAATATAACATCAGACTATTTTTTCGACATCCCTAACTCCACCTCCATATGAGAAGATTACCTTCACAAGGAAGGACATGTCAGATCACAATGATCCGTTTTGCAACGCGCAAGTGATCAAGGTCGTGGTCAAAAATTTTACTTTCTCTCAGATCCTCATTGATAACGGGAGCTTGGTCAACGTCGTATTCAAGAAGGCATTCGACGTGATGAAGGTTGAAGCTAGGAGGGTGTTGGCTTCAGATGGTCCTCTCTTCAGATTCTCCGGGGAAAGGAAGGAGGTGGAAGGAGGAGTGGGACTCCATGTTACCCTAGGGGACAGTCAATAAACTACATGCTCATCATTGGGGACTCTCCTAGTAGTTACAACGCGATCTTTGAAAGGCCCCTCATCAATGCCTTCCATTGCGTACCATCTTCCTTTCATTAGTGCCTAAAGTTCAATGTTGAAGGCATTCAAGTCCGGGGGCGCGGAGACCCCAAGTTGGCAAGGGAATGCTACGTCATGATGTTCAACGCCATCTCCTGGCTGGAGGGAGCCGAGGAGATGGAGAGGAGGTTGGAGGAAGTGTATAGGAAGGAGGCTTGAGAGGAAGCATAGGAGATGGATGTGGAGGAGGAAGAGGTCCATACCCGTGTTACGGTGGCAGAGGAGGTGTTTGAGGTGCTGGAGGAGCAGGCTGAGGCAATGGTCGTTGAGGAAGCCGATGAGGAGGAGGCTCCAGTCCCAAGCGAGAGAGATGCTGGCAAGTGGGAGGAGCAGTCCCGGATGGAGGAAGTGGAATAAGTTGTGGAGACGGAGGTTCTTACCCAGGAAGGCTGGGTGGAGAAGGTTTGGATTAGCGGGGGCTGAGTCCAGAGGACCAAGGGAGGATGTTGGAGTGGATCCAAAATAACATAGTCTTCTTCGCATGGAGCGGGGATGATATGATGGAGATTGATTCAGATGTTGCATGACACCGCCTCACCCTAGATCTAGAGGTTTGCCCCATTTGGCAAAAGAAATGGTCTACAACTGATAAGCTGGCTAAGCCCATCCGAGAGGAGGTGGGTAAGCTCTTCAAGGCCAAATTCATTTCAGAGATCCAGTATCCAGGCTAGGTCTCCAATATTGTAATGGTTAAAAAATGAGATGGCCACTGGAGGAAGTTTTTATATTTCTCCCTTTTGAATAAATCAAGTCCTAAGGATTGTTACCCCTTGCCTCGGATCAACGCACTGGTTTACTCAACCGTCAGTTTCTCTCTAATAAGTTTCTTAGATTCTTTTTAAGGTTATTATCAAATCAGGATGCACCAACATGACATAAAATATGTCTCCTTCACAAGAAGGGATGTGTGCTACTGCTATAAAATGAAGCCTTTTGGTCTAAATAATGCGGGGGAAACGAATCAAAGGATGATGTACCGGGGCTTCTAGGAGCAAAAGGAGAGGAAACTGGAGGAGTATGTGGATGATATCATAATCAAGAGTAGGGATGTTGACTCTTACCTCCAGGATCTGGAAGAAACCTTTGGCACCCTGCAAAAGTATAAAATGATGCTCAACCCCTTGAAGTGTGTCTTCGGGGTGAGAAGGGACAAGTTCCAAGGACACCTCCCCACTCTCGAAGGATTGGAGCCCAACCCTGACAAGGTTAAGGAGATCATGGAGTTGCGATCGCCTCAGAATGTCAAGGAATTCTATGAAGTTATATGGAAGCTGGTAGGTCTGAGCAGGTTCCTCTCCCCGGCTAGAGAGAAATGCTGATATTTCTTCAAAGTACTGAGAGGGGGCCAGAAGTTTGAGGGGTCCGAGGAGTGCGAGGAAGCCTTCCAAGACTTGAAGAGGCAGTTGACTCAGGCTCCCCTTCTCCATGGTCTGATGGAGGGGGAATATTTATCCATGTACCTTGGGGTTGAGGCCGAGGCCTTGAGTTCCGTCCTAGTTCGGTAAGATTGGAAGAAACAACTACCCATCTACAACATGGGGACGGTCTTCAGGAAGACGAAGCTCCGATACCAGATTTTAGAGAAGTTGGCTTTTACCATGGTTATCTCAGCTCAGAGACTTCGACCCTACTTCCAAGCACAATCTATTTGGGTGGTGACTGACCACCCCCTTCACCACATCTTTGAGGGGGGTGGAGCACTCAGTAAGGTTGGCAAAGTGGTCGGTGGAGCTGAGTAAATTTGGTATATCTTTTTTTCCCCTCCTCTCGATCAAGGCTCAAGCGATGGTCGACTTCATGGATAATTATGTGGTAAAGATACCGGAGGCGGAGCCCACTCGCCCAGTTCCTTGGAAGGTGATGGTAGATAGCGCCTCAGGAAGGCATTCCTTGTGGGTAGGAGTGATCTTGGAGAGCTTCCAGGGAACAAAGATCGAACTGACAGTAGTCGTTCTCTTCCCCATTACCAACAACCTGTCGGAGTATGCGTAATATCCCATTTCCAACTAGACCCCTAAGAGTGGTTTTGTCATAACAAAACCCTAGGAAGCCCAAGAAAGAGTCATGTGGACCTGATAGTGTGGATAGGGCCACTATGGTCCGCACTTAGCAGATTTCTAAACCTTGGTAAAAGGTGATCATGGGGCTTCACCAAGACTCCAAGACCCCACCCATACCCTTATAACCCTAGAAGGGGTTCAATGGGTCACTAAGGACACATGGAGAGCAATCAAAGGACCTAAGTTGACCAAAGTCAACTATAACCCTAGCTAGGTCAAATTGACCTACACAAGGGTCCATTGTAGTCTATTAGCCAAATATACCCCACCCATACCTCCATAACCCTAGATAGGGGTCAATTGGTCATTAAGGACCCATGGAGGGTAGTCAAGGGAGCTAAGTTGAGCAAAGTCAACTCTAAACCTAAATAGGTCAAATTGACCTACACAAGGGTCAATTGCAGTCCCTTAGCCAAAAGGACCCCACCCCTACCCTCATAACCCTAGTGAAAGGCCAATAGGTCACCAAGGACTCATTGGGACCAATCATAAAGACTAGGTTGACCAAAGTCAACTCTTGACCTAAAATGGTCAAAGTGCCCTAGTTAAGGGGCAAGTGACCTCCAAGGGCCAATCCAACCCCACCTTGACCCTAGGGGAGTCTAATGGGTCACCAAGGACCCATTAAAGAAATCTCAAGGATCAAATTGACCTAGGTGGGCCCTAGTCCAACTTTTGGTCAAGTTAGCCCAAATGGGCTAACTCAAGCTCAAGCCCATTTCAATTGAGCTAACCATGACTTAAGTGACCAAATGGACTTGTGGGCTGCCATGGGACATGTAGGAGCCAAAACAATTCAGGCTTGGTGACTAGGAGAGAGAAAGTCACCCATGGAGGAGAGAGAAAGAGAAGGAAGAAAAGGGAGGAGGACTTTTGGGCTCATCCTCCCCCTCCCCAACCCCTCCATTCACTCCTCTAGGACAAGGAAAGCAGCCCCAATTCAACCAGCTAGCTTTGACTGGTGTGATCCATTCTTCATCCCCTACCTACCATGGCCGAAATCTTTGACCAAGGAAGCCAATAATGGCAATGAAGCTTGCAGCAAACTACCACCCCAATTCTCCACTTTAAAAGGTTCACTGGAATCCAGGGATGAATTCCCACCAGTTTCCTGAAGAAGCCGAGCCCTATTCTGCATTTTTTAACAAGCCGACCACCGCCGGCCACCACCATGCCAATCCGGCAATCAGCCCGACTACAGCCTCCACCACAGGTCCTCCTCCACTCCTTCTTGCATGGGTAGATCCTTAGAATCCATAGGGCCAAGGTTGGAGCTCAATTGAGCCCAATCGGATTTTGAAAACCATGGATTTTCCACCTTTTTTTCCGCTTGCTGGGATCACCGGAATAGTGCATTCTGGCGGCCTAGCCGCCGTCTGGAGATAGCCCCGACCACCACGAAGGTGTCGGCGGCGGTGGCAGGCCGGGGAGGTGGCCAGAGCGACGGCGGCAGCCACTGGAAGTTGGCCCAGGCAGGATGAATCCAGGCCGTCAGCGGGAGGAAGATGATGACGGGATTCTATCCATCCTGCGCCAAGATTCGTGCGGTTGATGATATTAAACTATGGATTAAAGGATTTGATTTATTTCATTTTGTCACAGATTTTGTATTTATTGGTTTTAATTATTAAAAATAGTTAGAGCCTTTTTTAGAGAATATGGTCAACACAAGAAATGTAGCCCTATGGGTCTACTGTCAAACAAAATTCGTTTGAACCAATTTGGGTGACTGGTTTGACTAGAGCACTCAATTTGGTTGGGTCTATAGAAATGACTAGGCAGTCATTAAACTAGTTTCCCACACTTCATCCTTGGTCCAAATGGTCTGAAATTTTGGCAGGGAGTCACCCTACCCTATATCTAGACCCTGCCCAAAAATGGGTATTTTTGGGAATAATTTTCCTATAGTTTTGTAAATAATTTAATTATTTAGGGTAAACTAAATAATGGGTCAAATTAAGTCCAAATTCATCCAAATTTTGGTGGGATGTATATGAGGTCAATATAGACCTCTGGTTAAAATTTCATTAAGTTTGGAGTTGATTTGAATGGGAATCAAGCAAACCCTAGCCTTGCCCTGAGAAGGGCATTTTGGTCCAAAATGTGATTTTGGGTTTTGAGTGTCCAATTCACCTCAACAGAGGTTCAAATTTGGGACACTGACTTTGCATGACTTTATACACATTCCAATGAAAACTTGGGGGCAGTGGAGTTGATTTGGCCCAAGATCCTAGGTCAAACCCTAAAGAAGGGCTTTTATACCTTGTGAAGGGCATATGACCATAACACCTTGTATGGCTATGAAACTTTGTAGGGATGGTTTTAGGGTAACTATAACCCTCTGATAAAAGTCTTAGGGTGATTTGGAAAGTTTGGGAAGCACAAAACCCTGACCTTGGTTTAGGGCACAAACCTTGTAAAGTTAGAATAGGCTAGTTAAACTCTTCCAAATAAGGTGAAATTTTGGTATAATGGTAATAAGGATATTATTAGTCTCTGGTAATTTATTTGGGAATTTTGGGATAATATTTATGGTACTTCATTTGAAACACATGGGATGCCTCAATTTAATTAACTAATTATTATGGTCTCTCTGACCCTTGGGAGGTCATGAAAGTTTGGCAGAGGATGTTTTGAATCATTATAAGCTTATATAAATTTTATGAAAATTTTTGGATACTTATTTGAGATACTTACTTCACAAGTTTGTTAAATGATGGAATTATTCAATAATTTAATTTAGCCCATATACTGATAAATAAATTATGAAATTTGTCCCAAACAATTTACATGCCATTAGATTCATACTTGAATTTTCCCAGAATTTTTGGAAGCAATATAGTATTTTATATTTCTTTAAATGAATTTTTAAGGATTAAAATGAAATAATGATTTGGGCATAAAACCTTACTGAAAAATTTAGATATATTGGAAGATGAGTTATACCCTTATTTTGAATAACATATAAAATTTGTAGAATGATATCTTGACTGAAAATGGTACTTCATGTTCATTATTGGAAGTTTTAGTCAATTGAATAACTAAATAAATTACTAAGTAAATAAGGAAAATTTTGGATCTCTGGATTTAGGGCTTAAAGGTCATAATGGACCTCCATTAATTATTATATGGGTATTAGATGATTACTTGATATACTTCCCATTTTACATAACATTAAACCTTGGTGGTCTACATATAGTAAATCTTTAGAAATAATCTGGAGTACAAGTTAGGTTATAGGAATAAGTTCATCTTTCAGGGTTGGATGAGCTAGGGATGGGTTTGACTAAAAGTTAGGTGGTGTTTGGGATCGACGAATGATTGTCTTCCCCGTAGAGTGGAAGGTCAAAATCACCTTAGGTTTAGTTTACTGTAATATGAAAATGAAATGGGTAAAACCTAAGTTGAAGGCATAAAGTGAATTGAGGAGTAGTTAGTAAACTTAGGATTTCACACTCTCACACCCCTGTGTCCCGAGAGATAGTTTGGGTTACTCGGGCAATAAGCCCAGTAGTTAAGGTAATGGGCATGGTAGCCCGGGGAGCTTCAGCTCGGTTGTAGATTATGACAGACGGGTTAGTCCGGTGAGCTTTGGCTCGGTTGTAGATTATGACGGACAGGTTAGTCCGGGGAGCTTCGGATCGGTTGTAGATTGTGACGGATGGGATAGTCCGGGGAGCTTCGGCTCGGTTGTATATTATGACGGACAGGCTAGTCCGGGGAGCTTCGGCTCGGTTGTAGATTGTAACTGACGGGATAGTCCGGGAAGATTCGGCTCGGTTATTTGTTGGACTCATAACTATTGCATGTGCATAAAAGGTATAAGGTGGTGGGTCTTCGATATTGGGGAGTTTGTTGCACCGACACCAATATCGTTGACTCGGCAAGTGTGGTTTTACACTTCGCCAACAGAAGTCCGGTGCGCCAGCCGGCAAGAGTACGCAGGCGTCCTCTTAGTGCACCAAGCGTTGAGGCGTATGATAGGTCAGACCGGTAGTGCAAATACTGGTTTTGAGGTGGGCGAGGCCCAACCCACCGCTTCCGTCTGCCACTACGGAGGTATCCTGGGAGGTAACGACTCTGAAAGGGGGAACTAAAGGTCTGTGTACACAGAGTCGAGTGGGTGAGTTGCACTTGCTTGTTCACATCAAAGCATATTTGTATTTCATAGCATAATCATTGCATATAACCTGACACCTAATGTATAAGCGGTATGGGACGCTCTATACATTAGGCCTTGCAAAACAACCCCTTAGCCTATAAGTTCGCGCGAGCGTACTTATAAGTCAAGGTTCTCTTTCAGTATTATTTATATGTTATGCCTGCTAGTAAAACCGACACCCAATCGTATAAATCGATATGGGACTTTTTATACGATAGGATCCCTGCAAGAGATCCCTTAGCTTATGTGTTTTCACATAAGTTAAGGTTACTTATTTAGTTTTTGTATAATTATTATTACACTTAACACTGTTAGTTTAGTTCCGCTGCCATCTGCAATTTGACATTCTCCACCTTCATGTCCTTTCCATTCCTTCTCCCCGATCGGTGCTTAAGAGCCATGGGGGAAGGGGTGGGGGACGATGGGACTTAGTCTTTTAGACTAACAGTTTTCGAACCACATAATTTAGGGGACCACAGAGCCCAGCATGGAGGGGCAGCCCCGGAGGTCGGCACGCTTGGAGATCGGACAGTCTAGCACTGGAGTCCAGACAGCAGGGACTGTGAGTCCCGAACACCAGCAGTTGTATTAGTTTGCTTCCGCGATGAGTGATTTGTAGTGAGGACTTGATGTGCCGGGCATAAGCCCGAGATTTTCATTATATGTACTATCTGTGGACACTCCCTTCGTGGAGTTTATTTTTCTATATATATGATTTCTGTGGACTTGCTTTTATACTTATGCTACTGTAGAGATCGATTTGGCCGGCAGAATCGACGTCTTGTAGTGACGACCTTCCCGGGTGAGAAGGTATCACCGCAAGGCGGCGGTTCTGGGCCTAAGACCCCGGTGTCGAAAAAGAAAAAAAAAAGGGGTCTTACAAGTGGTATCAGAGCAAACCTCGATCAGAAAAGTAGCAGTCCACTAACCCTGGGACACCCCCGCTCGAGTTTAGTTTTGGGACAAACTAAGCAGTGGAAGCAGTGGTGGGCCCATATGGGAAATCACGTGAAAATTGTCCACTTTTAGTTAAATCTGTGAGACTTCTTATATTTGACTTCTATTACGCAGCCCCCAGCGTAGCCAACACCACAAGGCAGAGTTCAGCAGACTCCGACTATTGCACCACCTCCCCCGGTCCCCACTCCATTCCTACACTCGGAGATGGGTCAAATGCTGACAGTAATTCTAGATGCTTTCAGGGCTCAGCAGGTTCCGGCTCCGCAGCTAAACCCGGGGGCCAATTGGCTGAACATCTTTTGAGGACTCTCACCTCCATCCTACTTGGGGACAGAATCCGCCGTACGGACAGAAGAATGGCTAGATATTATGTACGAAATGCTGACTGGGTTACAGTGTCCCTGGGAGGAGAGGGTGGCCTTGGTTGTCTCCTGCCTGGAGTCCCATGCCAAGAGGTGGTGGAAGACGCTGCTGGACACAAGGTTTATTGATAGGGAGGTTGCGGAAGTTACCTGGGAAGAGTTCAGGACAGCGCTGTTGGAGCACTTTGTTCCACAGTCGGCCAGGGATGAGTTGGAGGAGCGGTTCTTACAGCTGAAGCAGGGCACCCGGACAGTGGTAGAGTACCATCAGGAGTTCGACCATTTGGCTCGATATGCAGATTCTTACCAGCTGGACGAAGCGGGATACATCAAGAGATTTTATAAGGGCCTGCGGGAGGACTTGAGGGAGGCTTTGTTGTTTGTATCTGACGGGCCTATCTCCCGGATTTTGGAGATGGCAAAGAGGATTGATGCTGATTGGCACACCACTCGGGGCCGGAAGCGGCAAGCGGAGGATCAGGGCCGGAGAGCCCGAAATGATCAGCGGCAAGGTGCTATACCAGGTGGAAGAAGGATAGAGGACCAGCCTCGACAGGAAGTGAGGCAGGAGCCGAGGGAGTAGGTGATATTGTCCCCTCAGCCTCTTCAGGTTAGGGAGGCACCGAGACCCGGGGGTATGGCATTTCCCCCACCAGAGTGCTATAACTTCCATCAGATAGGGCATATTCGGAGAAACTGCCCCATGAGGGAAGCACCTCTACCAGCACCACAGGTTGCCCCGCATGCCCAGCAGTTTGGAGGACGAGGACATGGTCGAAGACGTGGTTTCCAGGGTGCAGATCGTAGGCAGCAGAGGGAGCAAATTTATGCACTGGATCTGGCTCAGCCCCGGAACTCGGAGCAAGTAATCACTTGTACGCCTGAAAATTTTCCTTATTTATAGTTATTTCCTCATTAAGTTAAATTATATATGGAAGTGACAATCTAGGAAAGAAAACCATAGTTAGATTCTAAGACATTTAATTTTTCCCAAAACCCCAGGAATAGTTTTCATCAGCGGCAAACCCGCTTATACGCTATTTGATACGGGTGCTTCGCACTCATTTGTATCGGAGGACTTCATAGAAGGGTTGGAAGGCGTAGAACGATTCACGGGTCTGATGATGAGAATACGATTACCCGACGGATCAGAGTTGTTCCCCTCAGCCCAATGCGATATGGAGGCGGAGATCGGCGGAAAGATATTTGAAGCTCCAGCGACGATCATAAAGATGCCAATCTTTGATTTGATCCTAGGAATGACGTGGTTGAACTGGAATCATGCTCAAATTGACTGCACGTCCAAGAGAGTTACCGTGAGACATGGAGATTCCTACCTCGTCATTGAAGGTACTAGATCAATTCCCCCTCTCATGCTGTCATCTGTACAGGCCGTCAAGGCTCACTTACAGGGGGAAGAAGTGTATGAGGTAATATTTGAAATGACTGAGGCCAAGGTCTCCACCTCGGGTATTCCAGTCGTGCGAGATTTTGCCGACGTATTTCCAGAGAAACTGCCTGGGCTACCCCCGCACCGGGAGCAGGATTTCCGGATACAGCAGGTGCTGGGGGCTAAGCCGGCAGCTAGAGCCCCTTACCGGATGGCCCCAAAAGAGTTGACAGAATTTCGAAGCCAACTCTAGGAACTGGTGGAAGCCGGATTTGTTAGGCCGAGTTCCTCTCCATGGGGAGCCCCGGTATTATTTGTGAAGAAGAAGGATGGAACTCTGAGACTGTGCATCGACTACCGAGCACTAAACCGATTGACAGTCCGAAACACATATCCGTTGTCAAGGATAGATGAGCTGTTTGACCAAGCTAGAAGGTGCGCATTTCTTTTCCAAATTGGATCTAAGGTCGGGCTACTACAAGTTACGGATCCAGGAGGAGGACATTCCGAAGACTGCTTTCAGTAGCAGATACGGACTATATGAATTTACCGTGATGCCCTTCGGTCTCATAAATGCGCCGTCAGCATTTATGAGCCTTATGAATCAGGTGTTCGAGGAATATTTAGATGTGTTTGTCATCGTGTTTATCGATGACATCCTCATTTACTCAAGGACAGAGGAGGAGCACACACGACATCTGACGCTGACCCTAGAGAGACTACGGGAGCACAAACTTTATGCGAAGATCAGCAAATGCTAGTTTTGGTTGAAGGAGGTGGCCTTCCTAGGCCATATCATCAGTGGTGCTGGGTTGGCAGTGGACCCGGCCAAGATCCAAGCGGTTCGGGACTGGACACAATTGAAAACGGCCACAGATGTACGAAGTTTCGTAGGACTTGCCGGTTACTACCGGAAATTCGTAGAGGGATTCTCTCGTATCGCCCTTCCACTCACATCTCTGACAAGGAAGGAGGTGCCCTTTATCTGGACCCCACAGTGTGTGGCGGATTTTCAAGAGCTAAAGGGGCGACTCACTTTGGCTCCTATACTTGCTCTCCCTTCAGGGAAAGAAGGATTCCAGGTCTACACCGATGCCTCCTACCAGGGCATGGGTGCAGTGCTTATACAGAATGGCCATGTGATAGCTTACGCTTCTCGGCAGCTGAAGAAGCACGAGCAAAACTACCCAGTCCATGACTTAGAGATGGGAGCTATCGTCTTTGCACTAAAAGTCTGGCGTCACTATCTGTACAGTGTCCACTACGACATATACTCCGACCATAAAAATTTGAGGTATGTGGACATGCAAAAAGAGCTGAACATCAGACAGAGACGTTGGGTGGAATTTTTGGCAGACTACTAGTATGAGATGCACTACCACCCGGGAAAGGCGAATGTGGTAGCAGATGCACTGAGACGAAAGACCGCAAACGCCGGAGTAGGAACGCAGTTGATGGCTTCGGAGTTAATTCAGATGTTAGATAAGATGCAAATATCCCTTGTGTCCGAGGATCACCCTGAGTTATACCAAGAGTATCTTTCATCATTAATCACCACTGATGACATTCGAGAAAGGGTCAAGGATGGACAGAGGCAGGATACCCAGCTAGAGCCGATATTCCGGACCTTAGAAGCAGGCACTGCGGGAGATTACACACTGAGGGATGACTTAGTATGCTTTAGAAGACATGTCTACATACCATAGGGAGGCCAGGTCCGGGAGGATATCATGATGGAGGCTCATTGTAGTCGATATTCGGTACACCCGGGGATTACGAAGATGACTGCAGATCTGAAGAAGACTATGTTCTGGCCCGGCATGAAGAAGGATATCACCTACTTCGTGACCCATTGCAAGGCATGCCAGTTAGTGAAGGCGGAATGCAGAAACCCCGCAGGATTATTACAGCCACTCCCAGTACTAGAGTGGAAGTTCAATGATATCGCCATGGACTTTATACACGGACTTCCTCGATCAAGGACAGGGAATGATTCGATCTAGGTGATCGTCGACCGGCTGACAAAGGTAGCAAGATTTATTCCAATCAGGAAGGATGACTCGGTGGGCGTGTTAGTCCGAAAGTTTGTGGAGTAATTCGTCCGCTATCATGGCATACCCAAGTCGATTGTGTCGGACCGAGATGGACGATTTACGTCCAAGGAGTGGAGGTCAGTGCAGACTTACTTAGGCACTCGACTAACATTCAGTATAGCTTTTCATCCCCAGACAGATGGACAAACGGAACGGACCAACCAGACTCTGGAGGATTTACTACGACTCTGCATATTGGATCGCGGTGAACCTTGGGAGAAGTTGTTACCACTGATCGAGTTCTCGTATAATAACAGCTACCAGTCTAGTATAAAGATGGATCCTTATGAGGCGTTGTACGGACGGAAGTGCTGGACTCCACTGTCATGGATACAGGACGAGGACCCTAAGGAATTGGATTCAGAGTTTGTCGAGGACACCGAGGCTCAGGTGAGATTGATACGGGACAGGATGCTAGAAGCACAGAGCCGACAGGCTAAGTATTACGACGCTCGGCACAGTCGGGTGGAATTCCAGGTGGGAGATCAGGTGTTCTTGAAGATCCGACCAATGCATGGAGTTACTCGGGTACGCGGTCAGAAGAAGAAGCTTAGTCCAAGATACATGGGGCCTTATAGGATCTAGGAGCGGATCGGTCCCTTGGCATACAGGCTGGAGCTGCCACCGGAGCTGGCGAGTCTGCATGACGTATTCCATATATCCTCTCTTAGGAGAGCTCTACTACGCCCAGAGCAGCAAGTTACGGCCACATATGGACCGATAGCATCTGATCGGTCAGTTCACCTAGAACCAGTCCGGATTGACGACAAGGGGGTACGAGTTTTACGCCACAAGATGGTTCCGTTAGTCAAGGTCCTGTGGAGAAATCACGGAAGAGAGGAGCACACATGGGAGCCCCAGGACTTGATGCGAAAAAGACACCCGGAACACTTCAGTCAGGTATTCCTCACAACCACTCAAGATGTTCAATTTACCTTCCTATTTTAAACTAGTAGGACTGAAATTTCAAGATATGAGCTAAACTTTTGTTTATTCGGGTCTAGACTTTGCCAATTGGGGGAATTGGTCTTAAATTTGACTATCACCTTTAAACCTCATATAATCAAACATGGTGTCGTGACATAAAACTTTCAACTCTCATGGGATGTTACAAGTTTCTTCCTTCCCGATAGGAGTCCCCGTAGGCTTAACCTTGATTTCAGGGACGAAATCTTTATTTTGTTTATTGGGATTTGTAACATCCCATTTCCAACTAGACCCCTAAGAGTGGTTTTGTCATAACAAAACCCTAGGAAGCCCAAGAAAGAGTCAAGTGGACCTGGTAGTGTGGATAGGGCCACTATGGTCACCACTTAGCAGATTTCTAAACCTTCGTAAAAGGTGATCATGGGGCTTCACCAAGACTCCAAGACCCCACCCATACCCTTATAACCCTTGAAGGGGGTCAATGGGTCACTAAGGACCCATGGAGAGCAATCAAAGGACCTAAGTTGGCCAAAGTCAACTATAACCCTAGTTAGGTCAAATTGACCTACACAAGGGTCCATTGCAGTCTATTAGCCAAATATACCCCACCCATACCTCCATAACCCTAGATAGGGGTCAACTGGTCACTAAGGACCCATGGAGGGTAGTCAAGGGAGCTAAGTTGACCAAAGTCAACTCTAAACCTAAATAGGTCAAATTGACCTACACAAGGGTCAATTGCAGTCCCTTAGCCAAAAGGACCCCACCCCTACCCTCATAACCCTAGTGAGAGGCCAATAGGTCACCAAGGACTCATTGGGACCAATCATAAAGACTAGGTTGACCAAAGTCAACTCATGACCTAAAATGGTCAAAGTGCCCTAGTTAAGGGCCAAGTGACCTCCAAGGGCCAATCCAACCCCACCTTGACCCTAGGGGAGGCTAATGGGTCACCAGGGACCCATTAAAGAAATCTCAAGGACCAAATTGACCTAGGTGGGCCCTAGTCCAACTTTGGGTCAAGTTAGCCCAGATGGGCTAACTCAAGCTCAAGCCCATTTCAATTGAGCTAACCATGACTTAAGTGACCAAATGGACTTGTGGGCTGCCATGGGATATGTAGGAGCCAAAAAAATTCAGGCTTGGTGACTAGGAGAGAGAAAGTCACCTATGGAGGAGAGAGAAAGAGAAGGAAGAAAAGGGAGGAGGACTTTTGGGCTCATCCTCCCCCTCCCCAACCCCTCCATTCACTCCGCTAGGACAAGGAAAGCAGCCCCAATTCAACCTGCTAGCTTTTACTGGTGTGATCCATGCTTCATCCCCTACCTACCATGGCCGAAATCTTTGACCAAGGAAGCCAATAATGGCAATGAAGCTTGCAGCCAACTACCACCCCAATTCTCCTCTTTAAAAGGTTCACTGGAATCCAGGGATGAATTCCCACCAGTTTCCTGAAGAAGCCGAGCCCTATTCTGTATTTTTGAACAAGCCGACCACTGCCGGCCACCACCATGCCAATCCGGCGATCAGTCCGGCTACAGCCGCCACCACAGGTCCTCCTCCACTCCTTCTTGCATGGGTAGATCCTTAGAATCCATAGGGCCAAGGTTGGAGCTCAATTGAGCCCAATCGGATTTTGAAAACCATGGATTTTCCACGTTTTTTTCCGCTTGCTGGGATCGCAAGAATAGTGCATTCCGGCGGCCTAGCCACCGTCTGGAGATAGCCCCGACCACCACGAAGGTGTCGGCGACGGTGGCAGGCCGGGGAGGTGGCCGGAGCGACGGCGGCAGCCGCTGGAAGTTGGCCCAGGCGGGATGAATCCAGGCCGTCAGCGGGAGGAAGTCGATGACGGGATTCCGTCCATCCTGCGCCAAGATTTGTGCGGTTGATGATATTAAACTATGGATTAAAGGATTTGATTTATTTCATTTTGTCACAGATTTAGTATTTATTGGTTTTAATTATTAAAAATAGTTAGAGCCTTTTTCAGAGAATATGGTCAACACAAGAAATGTAGCCCTATGGGTCTACTGTCAAACAAAATTGGTTTGAACCAATTTGGGTGACTGGTTTGACCAGGGCACTCAATTTGGTGGGGTCTATACAAATGACTAGGCAGTCATTAAACTAGTTGTCCACACTTCATCCTTGGTCCAAATGGTCTGAAATTTTGGCAGGGAGTCACCCTACCATATATCTAGACCCTGCCCAAAAATGTAAATTTTTGGGAATAATTTTCCTATAGTTTTGTAAATAGTTTAATTATGCTATGGTAAATTAAATTATGGGTCAAATGAAGTCCAAATTTTGGTGGAATGTATATGAGGTCAATATAGACCTCTGGTTAAAATTTCATTAAGTTTGGAGTTGATTTGAATGGTAATCAAGCAAACCCTAGCCTTGCCCTAAGAAGGGCATTTTGGTCCAAAATGTGGTTTTGGGTTTTGAGTGTCCAATTCACCTCAATAGAGGTTCAAATTTGGGACACTGACTTTGCATGACTTTATACACCTTCCAATGAAAACTTGGGGGCAGTGGAGTTGATTTGGCCCAAGATACTAGGTCAAACCCTAAATAAGGGCTTTTGTACCTTGTGAAGGGCATATGGCCATAACACCTTGTATGACGATGAAACTTTGTAGGGATGGTTTTAGGGTAACTATAACCCTCTGGTAAAATTCTTAGGGTGTTTTGGAAAGTTTGGGACGCACAAAACCCAGATCCTGTTTTATGGAACAAACCTTGTAGGGTTAGAATAGGCTAGTTAAACTCTTCCAAATAGGGTGAAATTTTGGTATAATGGTAATCAGGATATTATTAGTCTCTGGTAATTTATTTGGGAATTTTGGGATAATATTTATGGTACTTCATTTGAAACACATGGGATGCCTCAATTTAATAAACTAATTATTATGGTCTCTCTGACCCTTGGGAGGTCATGAAAGTTTGGCAGAGGATGTCTTGAATCATTATAAGCTTATATAAATTTTATGAAATTTTTTGTATACTTATTTGAGATACTTACTTCACAAGTTTGTTAAATGATGGAATTATTCAATAATTTAATTTAGCCCATATACTGATAAATAAATAATGAAATTTGTCCCAAACAATTTACATGCCATTAGATTCATACTTGAATTTTCCCTGAATTTTTGGAAGCAATATAGTATTTTATATTTCTTTAAATGAATTTTTAAGGATTAAAATGAAATAATGATTTGGGGATAAAACCTTACTGAAAAATTTAGATATATTGGAAGATGAGTTATACCCTTATTTTGAATAACATATAAAATTTGTAGAATGATATCTTGACTGAAAATGGTACTTCATGTTCATTATTGGAAGTTTTAGTCAATAGAATAATTAAATAAATTATTAAGTAAATAAGGAAAATTTTGGATCTCTGGATTTAGGGCTTAAAGGTCATAATGGACCTCCATTAATTATTATATGTGTATTAGATGATTACTTGATATACTTCCCATTTTACATAACATTAAACCTTGGTGGTCTGCATATAGTAAATCTTCAGAAATAATCTGGAGTACAAGATAGGTTATAGGAATAAGTTCATCTTTCAGGGTTGGATGAGCTAGGGATGGGTTTGACTAAAAGTTAGGTGGTGTTTGGGATCGATGAATGATCGTCTTCCCCGTAGAGTGGAAGGTCAAAATCACCTTAGGTTTAGTTTACTGTAATATGAAAAAGAAATGGGTAAAACCTAAGTTGTTGGCATAAAGTGAATTGAGGAGTAGTTAGTAAACTTAGGATTTCACACTCTCACACCCATGTGTCCCGAGAGATAGTTTGGGGTACTCGGGCAATTAGCCCAGTGGTTAAGGTAATGGGCATGGTAGCCCGGGGAGCTTCGACTCGGTTGTAGATTATGACGGACGGGTTAGTCCGGTGAGCTTTGGCTCAGTTGTAGATTATGACAGACAGGTTTGTCCAGGGAGCTTCGTCTCGGTTGTAGATTGTGACGGACGGGATAGTCCGGGGAGCTTCGGCTCAGTTGTATATTATGACAGATAAGCTAGTCCGGGGAGCTTCGGCTCGGTTGTAGATTGTGACGGACGGGATAGTCCGGGAAGATTCGGCTCGGTTATTTGTTGGACTCATAACTATTGCATGTGCATAAATGGTATAAGGTGGTGGGTCTTCGATATTGGGGAGTTCGTTGCACCGACACCAATATCGTTGACTCGGCAAGTGTGGTTTTACACTTCGCCAACAGAAGTCCGGTGCGCCAGCCGGCAAGAGTACTCAGGCGTCCGCTTAGTGCACCAAGCGTTGAGGCGTACGATAGGTCAGACCGGTAGTGCAAATACTGGTTTTGAGGTGGGCGAGGCCCAACCCACCGCTTCCGTCTGCCACTACGGAGGTATCCTGGGAGGTAACGGCTCTGAAAGGGGGAACTAAAGGTCTGTGTACACAGAGTCGAGTGGGTGAGTTGCACTTGCTTGTTCACATCAAAGCAAATTTGCATTTCATAGCATAATCATTGCATATAACCTGACACCTAATGTATAAGCAGTATGGGACGCTCTATACATTAGGCCTTGCAAAATGACCCCTTGGCCTATAATTTCGCGCGAGCGTACTTATAAGTCAGGTTCTCTTTAAGTATTATTTATATGTTATGCCTGCTAGTAAAACCGACACCCTATCGTATAAATCGATATGGGACTTTTTATACGATAGGAGTCCTACAAGAGATCCCATAGCTTATGTGTTTTCACATAAGTTAAGTTTACTTATTTAGTTTTTGTATAATTATTATCACACTTAACACTGTTAGTTTAGTTCCGCTGCCATCTGCAATTTGACATTCTCCACCTTCATGTCCTTTCCATTCCTTCTCCCCGCTTGGTGCTTAGGAGCCATGGGGGAAGGGGTGGGGGATGATGGGACTTAGTCTTTTAGACTAACGGTTTTCGAACAACATCATTTAGGGGACCACGGAGCCCAGCATGGAGGGGCATCCCCGGAGGTCGGCACGCTTGGAGATCGGACAGTCTAGCACTGGAGTCCAGACAGCAGGGACTGTGAGTCCCGAACACCAGTAGTTGTATTAGTTTGCTTCCGCGATTAGTGATTTGTAGTGAGGACTTGATGTACCGGGCATAAGCCCGAGATTTTCATTATATGTACTATCTGTGGACACTCCCTTCGTGGAGTTTATTTTTCTATATATGTGATTTCTATGGACTTGCTTTTATACTTATGCTACTGTAGAGATCGATTTGGCCGGCAGAATCGGCGACTTGTAGTGACGACCTTCCCGGGTGAGAAGGTATCACAGCAAGGCGGCGGTTCTGGGCCTAAGACCCCGGTGTCGAAAAAGAAAAAAAAATGGGGTTCTTACAGTATGAGGCGGTAATAGCGGGGCTTCATTGTCACAACTCGCATTTTCTCAACTTTTAACGAAATTTCATAGTAAGGGAAAATGCGTGTCATGATGCCACGTCAGCAGGGGATAACTGTAGACACTTAGTCAAACCCCAACTTAACACCTTTATAAAATATCTATGAATTATTTTGAGAAAATCTAGTTTAAGTTAAGCGGTTAGCTGTATCCCTCGGCTCAGTGGGGCATCCAGTTCACAAGAAAAATATAGTTGTACGGTGCGTAAAAATACTTTATTTATAAGATTAGGCATCGTACATGAGTATAAAAATCCCTCGAGAACAACTCAAGGTATGCAAGAATCTAGGTTAATAATAATAGTAAGTAGCTTTTACGACCGTTAAATATAGTGATTTAGGTTTTCAAATATGGCATGTATGAAGTAATAATAGTAATTTTTATACTTTAAAATACCTAAAATGCAACCTAGCATAAAACCTTCCCAGAGGGAAAATATACCAACCCAAAAAGGTAAACTAGAAGCTAGCAAAGGATTCAATATTCTAGAAGAAAACTACTAGTGGGCGTCAACAACCTGACAGAACCCCACCGGAAGGACACAAGCCTGAACTAAAAACCAAAACAACAAACTACCTCACGACGGTGAGGAAAACCACTACAATAACTGCAGTCCACAAGCTACTACCCAACACACCCAATCCACTGGCTACAGCCTTAAACCTGAGGCATTCAAAAGAAGACCACCTCAGCAATAAAATACAAGTGGCAATGGAAATAAACAGGAAAAAAGTAAAAAAAAAAGAAAGAAAGGGTTTACCAAACCAGACTATAAGAAGTGCTGAAAACCACAACTGATTAGCCAAACAAAAAAAACCAGGCAATGTAAAGTTACAATAAAGGAGTTAAATAAACATTTGCACCAAGTGCAGAACGAAGCCATACTTCGACAAAATCTATAAGGATTAGCATAAAATAGCATAGACTGTCTTAAGAAACAAATTGAGCACATAACAGCTCGAAAATGTGAATCATTAACACCTGGTAAAAACAACCGGGTCAGAGTCGGTGACCAAAATGCCCAAACCTGATCTACCATACCCAAATGTCTCACAAAGACTCTATGGTGGTGGCCACATGGCCCAACAAAACCCAACATGCCACAAAATAGAGACCAAACCAAACCACTAAGTGAAATGATTCACAATCGGCATCCAGTTGGTGGTCCTTTAACCGCTACCAACCTTCATAGCCGAAGAAACATCAAACCTAAACACCCCAAACAAAAACCTAACCCTAAACCCAAAGAAATACCCAAACTAGCCCAAAAATCACTCGAAGGACCATACACGACGAATCCTACACGAAATGAAAAAATATTTTATGTCCTGGACAAATTCGGCGAGTATACCCGACGAACTATAAGGACACTCGACTAATTTTCACAGCACTCGGCGAATAAGACCTCCGATACTCGACAAATTCCTACTATAATCGACGAATTGCGTTACGATACTCAACGAAATGCTACTATATTCGATGAGTCGACCAACATTGCTCGACACTTTCTTCCGATATACGTCGATTCTGCCTTAACGATGACTTTGGCGATACTCTTCGAATCCTAATTGATACTCGACGAATAGCACATGGACTAAAAATCTACACTCGCCGAATCTGCCTAAGTCGATACTTGACAAACTCCAGTAATATTCGCCGAATTATCCTTAGACTAAATCCCTCCATACCCGGTGAATTACACTTAATGATTTACGATTAATTCTCATCCGGCTAAACTACCAAACTCAACGAATACTTCCATCAATATTCGACGAATCTTTCTTACCCAAACCCACCGAATTCTACTTAACCCCTTAACCTATTCCCCACATTTTGGAAAAAAACTTTCCCTACTCTAGGATTTCTTTCATTGCCTAATTACACTAATCCTACTCTCTATGGTAAGAGGAAAGGAGGGAAGAAGAACAAGCAAGAAATGGACATGCAAGGGGGAAAAGAGCCACTTGTCTTGAAACCCCAGAAAAACACCTCCAGCTCTCACCGCGATAAGGATCGGCCGCCAAAAGATCCTAACAACATTTCCTAAAACTTTTGGGGGGAAAAGGAGGTCAAAATCACTAACCCTAATGCCTAAAAATCGAGGAATGGGGAAAAGATTACCATGATCGGGTAGATCTTGGCGAGAGCTTTCCAAATCTCTAATTTATCGAGGAATCTGACCACCAAATTGCTGGAAATCATCGGATGAAAGCACGCGGGATGCCGCTCCACTTTTGCTCATGAAAACGACAGCCTCTCGTGTTTGGAAGATGATGAAAAGGGTTTTTGACGCGATTCGACTATATATATACATACATAAATAATTATAATAATATAATACAATTTAATAATCAATAATCCTAAGATCACCCAAAATCTAAACCAACTCGGAATCTTGCGAAAATCACACCGTAGCTAAATATCGAAGCTATAAATCTAACGACGAATTCAAAATTCAAATACGACAGACCAAATTAAGGTAAAACACCGCCCGAAGATAAAGCGCCACCACATCTCTATAAAGCTCCACCGAGTCACCAAAACTGACCCGGCTCGCGGAGGAAGGTGCACAATGTTGGAACCCATATTACTGATTTGTGCTAGGATCACTATTATTTATTTAGGATGATTAGTTTGACCCAATATATATAGTCTATGGTCATAGGTTTATTTCAAGGGTTGTTCCTTCAGAAGAATTCCTTAGAAGTGTAGTTTGACGAATGCAAAATTCAGATCGACGAAAGCAGAATTCAGATCGACCAAAGTTGAGCTCAGTTCGATGAACTCAGAGTTCACACTCTGAGTTTAGCTCGACAAACTCAGGGCTTCGTTTGAAGAATGATGATCACAACACAAAAGATCAGCTTGACGAAATCCAGGCTCAATTTGACGAACTCCAAGCTAAGTTTAATGAATTCTTTGCAGTGTTTAGGAAGGTTTAATTATTGAAGGCAGAATGGTTTCAAGGCTTTATTTGAGTAAGTTATACACTAATATTTAATGCTAAATATTTTTAATTATTATTGTCTTTTCAGGAAGCATTAAATATAGATTTATCACATAGTTTAATTCTAATTAATTCCCAAGGGAAGTTACAATTCTCAGAGATTCTTCAAACGTTTCAGATTGGATTTAATTCAAATGTTTGAATTCTCCTCAGAGATTATATATTCAGATTATTGTTGCTTCATGGGGTTACAGACTTATACATATTGACTTTGAGATACAGATTTACTTATTGATTTTTGTTACTAACTTAGAGGCTTACAGATCAACAAATATTCATCAGATTATCTGCTTCAGTCTCTATTAGTGCAAAGTCTTCATCAGTAAAATACAAGAAGGTTTACACCCTAAAGAAAAGCTTCCCCTCCTGATCTCAATTCTCTACTAAAATCAGAGGGAACTTTTTTGCTTCATCATCCACTAAGTCTTCTCAGAGACTCTTGACAGAGAAAACAACATCTTTTTCTTATAGTTTATTTCTAAACTATGTACTGGGTTTTTAACTCTCTTCAAAAGTTATCTCTTGGTTCATAAGTCACCTGATCAAAAGTCTTAAGCTTGGTTTTTGAGCAACTGGTCAAAAACTCAAAGGGTTGCAAGATCTCCCATAGAAAATATATCTTCTAGTGGCTGGGCACCTAATCAAAAAACTATAGTGGATTCCTACCAGGGTGGTAGAAGAGTAAACGTACCCAAGTTTATTGGGGAACTACTATAAATTCTTTTGTCGTCTGTGATTGATTGTTTTCTTCTTTGTGTGCTGTGATTATTTTCTTTATATATATATCATTAATATTTAAATCTGCTATAAAAATAAATAAAAGTTTTAAAATAATTTATTCACCCCCCCCTCTAGAGTAAAGTTAGATCTATCCCTCACTTTCAACTGGAATCAGAGGTTGGTTCTTTGGTTTTACAAGATAACATTTGAAATAACATATATGAAAGATCTTATTTTCTCTACTTTGTTTTTTCTTATCATGGCACAAAATAAAAATTATTCAAGCACTGGACCTCCCGTGTGCGATCTAAATAACTGTGCATAATGAAAGGCAAGGATTAGATAATACATGAACTCTATTGATGAGGATATCTACAATTCCATTTTGATAGGTCCACCTCTACTACTTGAAACAATAAGCACCAGTGTTGTAGTACCTCTAGAGTGGACAGAAGCTCAAAAAAAACTGAAAATTGCTAATATAAAGGCTATGAACATTCTATCCCAAACACTGTTTGATGGTATATTTGAGAAGGTTGTTGAATTCCCTTCAGCTAAATCTATCTGGGACACCCTCAATGCAATCCTAGTTGGATCAACTAATGAAATAAAGGACAGAAGATCTCACTTTATTTCTCAATATGAGAAATTCAAAAAGGGTGAAAGTAAAAGTTGCAGATATGTACACAAGACTCAGTCTTATAATTAATGTGCTAAAATCTTTTGAAAGAGACATTATATTGACATAGGTCAATGATATAATTCTCATGTGTTTCCCTAGCACATGTGATTCAAGAATCTGGCTAATTAGAGAAGCCAGAAGTGTGAATGAAATCACAACTGAGATTTTGTTGGGCTAGCTCAAATCTTATGAGCAGCTCATCAAAACAAGGGAAGTTGAAAAAAATACTCTACCCTCAGTGAATATGGAAAAGAGCATTGATTTCTAAGCAATTGAAGAAGAATAAGTTCCACAGAATGAATATCTTATGGGTCTCCTGGCTAAAAGATTCTACAAGATAGCCAGAAAATACTTCATGAGAAGATCATTCAGGAAGCAAGACAAACCAATGTATGAGAAAACACCAACCAAAGAAATATTCTGTTATGGTTGCAGGAAACCAAGACACATTCTTCCAGAGTGTCCTAAAAATCAAAAAAAGGATAAGAAGATTGAGAAAGATTCTAAGAAGCACTCACGCAAATCCTCTTGTAGTAAACACAAAAAGAAGGAGAGAGGCTTTGTAGCTGAAACATGGAGTGAATCAGACTCTGACTCTTCATCAAGTTCAAATGAAGATGAAGAAGAGTCAAGAGCTAAAGAAGTCTGTCTGATGGCAATAAATGCATCATGCAGCAATTTTGATAATGAATTTGAGTCTGAAAAAGACCAGGTAATCTCTACATTTGATTTTACTTTAGATCAGTTTAAAACAGATTTTAAATTACTATTTAATGATTTGATATAATCTGAGAAGGAAATAAAACTTCTCGAAGAGAAATTAACTGAATAAAATAATCAATCTTCTAAAAACATTAAACTTAAAGATGATTTGAAAATTTCTTTTAAATAGATAGTATCTTTAGAAAACACATTATTAGAGGCAAAGAAGTTTTAAGAATCTCTCAATGGGAGAAGCATCAAACTGATGAATATCACAAGTACAGTCATTGCCAGTCTAAATGGAAAACTAGGATTGGGGAATTAATCTAGTCAGCCCCATCTTTTACAGATAAATAGTTTATCTACACCTATAAAATTCACTTCTGCTAAAGGTAAAGAAAAATTAGAAGATTTAGATAACATTACTGAAGTTTTACAAAATAATAAACCAAAACAAATTAAAAAATTTCAGAAAAATTATCTTTAAATTAATTCGTCGAACCAAGCTCAATGAAATAATTCTTATTCGTCGAATAGAGCTCGACGAACTATTAACACAGGATTTGAGTATAACTATTGAGGAAATTATGCTCGACGAAATAAATATAATTCTTCGAACAACCATCGACGAAATTGAAACACAGAAAGTGAATATTACTATTCTGTAAATGGAGCTCGACGAACTCACCACCCTTCGTGGAACGCAACTCGACGAAATCAGTTTACTTTGTCGAACCCAAATTTTCAAAATAGAAATTTTAATTCTTTTCGAAAGTATAATCAAATACAAAAATTTATAAATCCTTTTACTCAGTGTATCTTCCCTCCTAGGAGATATCATCCAATTGGTTATAAAAATCAACCTGAATGTTCTTAAATTTCTAATTATTATGAAATAAAACAAGGACCCAAGGTAATCAGAGTCAAGAACAGCTAATTTGTTCTTTTATAGGAAAAGAACTATCCTACCACAGAGAAATAGTGGTATTTAGATAGTGGATGTTCAAAAAATCTGACAGGAAGAAAGTGTAATCTAAAAGATTTTAAAGCAAAGCTAAGACCTAAAGTCATCTTCGGAGACTCCAACTATTGACTGTCAGAAGGCTATGGTAATGTCAAGGTTGGAGCAGTTACCTTCAAAAAGGTTGCTTATGTGAAAGGTCTCAAACATATTGTTATCTAACTCAGTCAATTATGTGATGAAGGTTATCAAGTATCTTTTAATAAATCATTATGTTTTAATATAGATAGTTTAAACAAAATTGTTTTAACTAGGATTAGACAGGGTAATATTTACTTAGTTAATTTTAACTCTACAAAATTAGAAATATGTTAATTTAATCAGATAATTAAATCTAATGAACTTTGGCATAAATGGTCAGGACATATAAACCTTAGAACTATTGGTAAATTGTCTAAGGACAACTTTGTCAGAGGACTACCTTCTGGATATTAGAAGAAGAAAGGACTTTGTAGGGCTTGTCAATTAGGTAAGCAAACTAAAAATAGTTTTAAATCCATATCTAAAAGTGATAGACCAAAAATTTTGTATCTGCTATATATGGACCTTTTTGGACCTATTGCAATACAAAGTTTGGGAGGAAAGTCTTACACTTTAGTTATTATTGATGATTTCTCAAGATTCACTTGGATATTATTTTTTATAAACAACTCAGATAACTTTAAAGTTCTTACAGACTTTCTTAGGAACATCAAGATTGAGTACTCTACTAAAATTCTATTGATTAGAAGTGATCATGGTACTGAGTTTGAATCTCTTCTGATGAAAGAATTCTGTGAGAAAGAAGGTATCAGACATTATTTTTTTGCTTCTAGAACTCCTAAAAAAATGGTGTAGCTGAAAGGAAAAATAGAACCCTAATTAAATATGCTGGAACATTACTTGCAGATGCTTATTTACCCATAACCTTTTGGGAAGAGGCAATAAGCACAACAAATTATGTTCTTAACAGAAGTCTGATTCATAAACTAAAGGGTAAGACTCCCTATGAATTACTAAAAAAATAAGAAACCTAAAGTAAACTATTTTAAAGTTTTTGGATGTAGATGTTACATACATAATAATGACAAGAAATACTTAAGAAAATTTGAAGCCAAAGCTACAGAAGGAATATTTTTTGGATATTCTCATGTCAGTAGGGCTTATAGGGTCTTTAATAAATCTACCATTAAGATAGAAGAATCAATACAAGTATCTTTTGATGAAACTAACATATTTTACAAGGAGAGAGATACCTCTACCATAGATTCTTTTTAGGTACCAAATCTGTGTAAGAAACTGGGTGAATTAAAACTAACAAAAGACGATAAATTACCTCCTTCTTATTAGACTGCAGAATACAGTTATGAAGAAAATCATGAAGTTTATGTTGAACCAATAATAGCAAATGAAATTGCACCAGAGGAATTAGCACCACAAATAGTTAAATACTAACTCCACCTGTTGACTTTGTCACACTTATAGATCACCCTAGATCTCAAGTGATTGCAGACATATCAACTAGTGTTCAAACAAGACATTAATTGAATTAAGATGAGATGCATGCTTGTTTAATTTCTCAGATAGAACCTCAATCCATAAAAGATGCAGAACAAGATCCCCACTGGATCATTACAATACAAGAGGAACTCAATCAGTTTGGGAGATGTAGAGTTTGGGACTTTGTTCCAAGACCCAAAGACTATCCAGTCATTGGAACCAAATGGGTTTTCAGGAATTAGTTGGATGCTTAAGGAGTCATTATAAGAAATAAAGCTAGATTGGTAGCTCAAGGATACTCACCGGAGGAATGCATAGATTATGATCAGACTTTTGCTCCTGTTGTAAGATTAGAGGCTATCAGGATATTTCTTTCATTTACAGCATTCAAGAAGTTCAAGGTATATCAGATGGATGTGAAGAGTGCTTTTCTAAATAGAGAGCTCCAAGAGGAAGTTTATGTAGAACAACCATCAGGTTTTATCTCGCCAATTCCCTCTTCTTATGTTTTTAAACTTAACAAATCCCTTTATGGTCTTAAAGAAGCTCCAAGAGCTTTGTATGACTCCCTTTCTAGTTTTATTTTAGAAAAAAATTTAATAGAGGCATGGTAGATAAAATATTATTTTTTAGACATCATAAATCTAAAATTTTACTAGTTCAAATATATGTTGACGATATAATATTTAGTTCTACTGATTCCAAACTTTGCAAAAGGTTTTCTGACCTAATGCATTCAATGTTTGAAATGAGTAGCATGGGTGAATTATCCTACTTCCATGGTTTATAAGTGAACCAAACACCTGATGGCACTTTTATATCTCAATCTAAATTTGCTAAAGAGCTATTTAAAAGATTTGGGATATCAGATGCCTCCTCTCTGAAAATACCCATGCCCTTTAATGCTATAGTTGATGATGATGAATAGGGTAAACCTGTTGATCAGAAAATATATATGACTTTTATATCTCATCTAATTTTAGTACAAAGAATTTTAAGATATATAAATGGTTGTCCAAATTAATCTTGATCTCGGGTATCCTATTGAGTCAGGATTTTAATTAATTGGATTAATAGATACTGACTATGCTAGATGCAGTGTTGATAGAAAAAGCATATCAAAAACTTTTCAATTTCTTGGTAATTGGCTTGTGTCATTGTTTTGTAAGAAACAAATATCTGTATCTCCTTTAACTGCTGAAGCTGAATATATATCAGCTGGTAGTTGTTGTTCACAGATTTTGTTAATTTAAAATAAGTTACTAGATTATGGTTATAAATTAAATAATTCAACTATTTTCTTTGATAATACTAGTGTAATATCAAATGCATAGAATCCAGTCCTTCATAGTAGGCCTAAGCATATAGAAATTAGCCTTCATTTTCTAAGAGATAATGTAGACAAAAATAAAATTAATCTTGTTTTTATTTCTACTGCTTATCAAAGAGCTGATATTTTCACTAAAACTTTAGAAGAAAAGAAACATATACTCTTCTTAAATAAGTTAGGAATGATAAATGGAGAATCACTAGTTTGATTTTTGTTTCGAGATCAACAAATTGGGCACCTTTCATCGAACGAAGATCGACGAACTGTGAAATATTCGTGAGACATTTGTCGAACAGAGATCGACAAACTTTTTTTGAGAAACTTTCGTCGATCGACGGATTAATTTCTAGTACTTTTCGTCGAACGGAGGAGCTCGACAAAATTTATTTCTTTCGCAAAACTTTCGTCGAAAAAAGATCAACGAAATGTATTTTTTTTGAGAATTTATCATCGAATAAATTTCGATGTTTGGCTTTTCGTCGGATAGAGTTCGCCTTTTCAACTACAAAAAACTTATAATTATATTTTTCATTGAACTCTATCCGTTGTATTTACATTTCCCTTGCACTTGATCTCTCTATTTTGTAGGACAATGGAGATTTCTCAAGCGATTATCTTAGCAATGAAATTTGACTCAAAATATGCGACATTTTATGGCAACTAGGATTAAACTTCCTGTGGCAGAAATCAAATAATGGATCTATATAGCCATGTTTAAGGATTCCCCAATTATTACTAGTTCTTTCTCTAGCAATCAGGTTCCAGTAACACATGAAATTCTTTATGAAGTTTTCGATTTTGTTATTGGAAACGATGATATAGAACTATCTATTTCTGAATTTGAGAAAATGATAAATAGATTGGGTCACTCCCAGGGAAACCCTAATCACCTTTTGAAAAAGTACTTTTCAATAGAATACAAATTCTTAGTTGATATTGTTGGTAAGGTTTTATTGGGCAAGCATTCAGCCCATGACTATGTAACCAGGCATCAATTCCTTTTGATGTGTGTCTTGGTTGATCAGAAATCTGTAAACTGGGGATCAATTATTTTTTATTCTATTATGAAGAAGATCACCAGCAAGTCTAGAGGTTATGGTAGGATACTAGGCATTTTCCTACAGGCAAAATGTCCATAACTTTTTGTCTCTCAGACTATTCATATTAATGATTCTAAGAGGCATACCTCTACCTTGTTTGGTAAATGGGAGAGGGTAATCCCTAAGCCTCCAAGGGCTAATCCCTCTAGGGTTGCTTCTAAAAGCACCAGGGCTATTCCAGCCACTCTCGCAACCCCAAAAGAGGTCTCTACTCCTTATGTTTCTTCTCCTCCACCATCTCCACACCATTCACCTAGGAAGCAATCCTACCTACTCAATAACAAACTTTTCTTGAAGATGTTCCATCCACATCTTTCAATACTCATTCCCTAATTCATCATTCAACACCTTCATCTCCACTTCTATCATCCAACTACTATCCACTCCACTTCATTTCAATCTATAGCAACTGTCTCCACCTCCTTCATGTCCACCACACTAACCTTTCAAGGAGATTATTCCTGATATCATTCCTCCTATCATTAATCTTCAATCTGTTCTACAGACATCTTCTCCTAGTCTAAACTGTGCAAACAACTCTGCTACTTCTACTTCCATTCCATCTACTTCCATTCCATCTACTTCCAATCCATCCTCTATGTCTACTCAGAATCCTTCTGAGTATATGTATTTAGATTTATCATCCATTGCTTCTAATCTTTTTGACTTCAGCACTTCTACTCTCAAAACTATAATAGATGAAGCCTTGGCTCCTCTTGTTGCTACTATCTATGACCTTTCTTCTACGCTAGCCTCCTCCAATTTTGTACCTTCTTATGGGGGCCTAGATTCAGGTCTCCTTGGATCTAGACAAGAGGAGATTTTTCATGAAGAAGATCCTCATACTGCAGTTCCAGTCACAGCAATTACAGAAGTTATTATAGCATCAGCAGTAGTGGTTGATGAAAGTCAGGATTTAGAAATGCTTGAATTTATTTCAGTTGAATAAGCAGCAGAAGCAGCTGACCCAGAAGTTCTAATTGTTGGTGATGTTATTATTCATCCCATAGTTGACTTACTTTATTTATTATCTGATTTTGAAGTTCTGCCGAGTTCTCTTCCGAGTTTTCCAGTTTTTGAAAATAATGTTTCTAAAGCATTAGTATGTTATACTGCTCCCATTGATGCTTTAGTCTTAGAAGAGCTTAGATCTAGTTTCAAAGTTGTTTCTACTAGTTATACTCCAATCTCACAGCCTATAGTAGTTGATAATATAATGGATATTATAGAACATGTTTCTTCCCCTCCTACTTTTGTATGCGATGAAACTCAAATGCCAAACATTGAAGATCTTCTTAATGAAGATATGGAAAACAAAGAAGACAATGTTCATAATTAGTCAGAGGATCAGTGTGTTGATAATACTAATTTATATAGACAAATAGATGCTTTATATGATCAGCCTGTAGAAAAATCTAATGATAATGTTGAGTTAAATGATTCAAAAGACTCTGGCTCAAAGAAAAGAAAATTAAAGAAGAAGGATCCAGTTATGGTTGCTCCACAACCTTCTTCAACTACAAATATTCCATATTATATTCTGCATGAGATACCTCTAACTCTAGATCTTTCTCACTGGATGAGTTACTCCAAGAATGAGCAGAAAAATAGGAAGAAGATGACGAGATATCATTGTCCACCTCAAAAGTCTTGGACAAGACCTCCTCCTCCTCCTCCAGCAGCAGGGTCAGCTGGTAGTGTCTCTTCTTCTCAGAGGTCTTCTTCATATAATTCTAGACCTTCTCAGGGCAGGCATGATAAACCTACCAGGTCTGATTCTCATTATATCCAGCAACAATATATAAATTAAAGCAGCAGTCAACAATAATCAATCCAAGAGAGGCCACCTTCTACAGTTTATGATGTAGAGTTGGATCCAGTGTTTATAATGGCAAGGTTTAATGAGCAAGTTGCTCTATCTCAGATTATGAAAGCAAGTTCTGAAGGTAAAGGAACCTCACAATTCTCTACTATGCACTCCTACAGGAAATAAGAACTGGATAGATATTCAAAGAAGAGTTTATTCAATGTTAATAAGTACATGAGTCTGCATCTAGAGGCAGTTGTTCCAAGAACCACCTACTTGAAAATCATAGGTTCTCAATACCTAACAATGAGTAAAAGGGAATAAGAAGATCCAAAAAAGCTAATTTTCACCAAATCATCTTCAGATTCTACATCAGTAGTTCCTTAGAAAGACTCTTAATTTTTTTTATAAGTTTTAAACTTTGTTGATGACTATTAACTCTCAAAGAACTTTCATTATATCAGTTGAACATTTTATAATTCTGTTAGATTAGTTTTGCTTTGTATTTTTCTATTCTTGATAGTATCCTCTCCCAAATAGGGGGAGATTGTTGCAACCCTATTACTGATTTGGGCTAGGATCACTATTATTTATTTAGGATGATTAGTTTGACAAAATGTGTATAGTCTAGGGTCATATGTTTATTTCCACGATTGCTCTGTTAGAAGAATTCCATAGAAGTGCAGTTTGACGAACGCAGAATTCAGATCGACGAAAGCTGAGCTCAATTCGATGAACTCAGAGTTCTAACTCAGAGTTTAGCTCGATGAACTCTGGGCTCCGTTTGACGAACAATTATCACAACTCAAAAGCTCAGCTCGACAAACTCCAGGCTCTGTTCGATAAACTCCAGGCTCAGTTCAATGAATTCAATGCAGTGTTCAGGTTGTTTTATTTACTGAAGGCAGAATGGTTTCAAGGCTTAAATTCATTTTGTTATACTCTGATATTTAATGATAAATATTCTTACTTAATATAGTCATTTCAGGACGCATTAAATATGGATTTATAACAGAGTTTAATTCTAATTAATTCCCAAGGGTAGTTATAATTCTCAGAGATTCTTTAGACGTTTGAGAATGGATATAGTTCAAATATTTTAATTCTCCTCAGAGATTATATATTCAGATTATTGCTGCTTCAGGGGGTTACAGACATAAACATACTGACTTTGAGATACTGATTTACTTACTGATTTTTGTTACTAACTTAGAGACTTACATATCAACAAATTTTAATCAGATTATCTGCTTCAGTCTCTACTAGTGCAAATTCTTCATCAGTCAAATACAAGAAGGCCTACACCCTAAAGAAAATCCACCCCTCCTGATCTTAAATCTCTACACAAATAAGGGGGAGATTTTTGCTTAATCAGCTGAAAGTGAGGGGATAAGTTGTAAACTACTCTAGAGGGGGGGTGAATAGAGTATTCAAATTTTATGAATAACTATTCAGCTCCCTTGGAGTTTATTTGCGGAAAAAATAATCTGATACTTGAACCCTAAGAGACTAACACAGTGACGTGCACAAGTGAGAGAGTTAACTGAAATTTCAGTTTAACTATAAACCTATCACAGCAACTAGCAATCCTAGGTAGTTCTATCACAGCCACAGAAAAGACAATTAAACAAAAACAGCCAGAGAGACACAGGATATATAGTGGTTCCCTCTTAATAGGTACTCCACTCTTCTACCACCCTGGTAGGAATCCACTACAGGTTTTTGCTAAGGTGCCCTGCCACCAATGATCTGATTCAGGTAGATCAAACAGACCCTTGGAGCTTTTGATAAGGATGCTCAACCACAGGTTGTTGATAAGGTGCCCTGTCACCAATGTTCACTTTTGAAGAGGTGTGAAAACTCTTTTACAAAGGGGTTGAGAGGGTTAGATTGTCTTCTCTGTTGTTAATACAGATTAGAGAAGACTTGTGGATTCTCTAAAGAATCAAAGTCTCCCCCTGGCTCAGTGGAAGTCCAGGGAAAGCCTTTGCTTCAGGATGAAGGAGTTTCAGATATACTGAAACTAAATCCTCAGAGATCTGTAGACTGATTTTTATCAGGTCTTCAGATTCTGGAGCACGTGAAGCAGATCTGGAGCTCTTTCTGAAGTCTTGAAAACTCTAAGCAGATGCTCAGGATACTTGAGAAAGAAAGAAATTGCTTTGGACTTTTGCTTCAGGAAAGCTTTTCTTCTTCTAATTGTGAGATTGTGAAGAGTTGCTCTGGAGATGCTTGAGAGAATGCAGCACTAAGAAAAAAATCTCTCTGTATCTGTAACTTCTTATTTTTCTGAGAAAAAATCTCTCTTAAATATGTCTTCTCATTTTTCCTTTGGAACGGCTCTATTGATTTGAATTCTCGAGCACTGCAACAGATTATCTCAAAATAGAATATAGCAATAGGAATAGAATGACCTATTAGCTTACTGTCAGTCCCAATAAGGAAATAAATGAATAGGAAAATATCTCAGCATAAAGACTTATCATTCTTGGAAATAGCATACACCGCCAACGGCTAGAATACAGCCTGACAATATATTTTGTATAATAAGACAAAAATGCTTTATCAAAATACGAAATCCCGTAATTTATGCTTAACATATTTGGTAATTAATTTATTTGAATTTAAGCCATAAATTAGCAAAAACAATCTTCAGAAAATTTTTCTAACCACACGCTAAAACACTTGGAAATAAACCAAGGAATAAAATAAGTGCAAATTGTTAAAGGCAGACAGAAATCGTCGAACAGGGGTTCGATGATCGTCGACCTAGCTAACAGATCGTCGACTAAAAGCAGAAATCTGTCGCAACAGAAATCGTCGACCAGAAATCGTCGACCAGCTCAAGATATCGTCGACCAACAAAGAATCTGTCGAAGCAGAAAATGTCGAACATCTCATGATGTCGACGACTAAGGCAAAAAATCTGTCGAGACAGAAATCGTGAAGCGAGAACAAGATCGTAGAACTGCTGATGGCAGGTCGTCGACCAACCTTCAGAGCAAAATAAACTTGCTCTGAGATCGTCGACCATCGGTCGACGATAATTGTCTTGACTTCAACGATTCAATAGCCCTGCTATCGTCGACCAATGATCGACGATCGCGAGGCCTCGTTCGACGATGGTCGAACGGAAAAAGCCTTAACCAAAACTACATCTAGAACTACTAGCCCAAGCTCTAGGTCAGTTATAAACTGTCCTAGGGAAACTGAACAAGGCCTAAACATGATCATATATAGTTATATGGATCAAGAGGGGCCGGAAAGGGATTACATAAGCCAAATCATATCCAGAGTACCAACAATCTCCCCCTATTTGGGTTATGTTATCCAATCCGATCTAAAACTAAAGCATACAATATCAAAAGCAGAGATTAACCAAAAATTTAAATCACAAGCAATCCACAGAAAAACATAAAAGCATAAATCAGCAGAACTGTAAAGTATCAAGCAGATTTATCAGAGGTTTTGGCATCAGATGAGTTCATAGGGATTACAGCTGGTTTGAAAATAATTTCTCTGTTTGGATTTGCTGCTTGTCTTTTGGATAGCATTAGATCATGTTCACCAATAATTTTCTTTTCAGCATAGCTTGGCAAAACTGCAGCAGGGTGCAACCTCATGTATTCTTCAGTATTAAAAATTTCAGAGTTGACTTGAATTTTGCTGAGTTCCTTTTCTCTGAATTCAGACATAGTTGTATTTGATGTAGGGTCTAGTCCTTGAGCTTTGGCTCTCTCCATCATGCTCAGTGCAATAGATTCCTTAAATCTTGCCATAGAGGCAATTCTTTCAGTTTCAGTCATATCTGATGGAGAGGATGGTCTGTCAGTATCAGGTTGAGCTGCAATCTCCATGTTCCTTTGAAGAGCTGTGGCTAATTTGCTTGAGTCAAGAGGAATCTGTGCAGCCTTCTTAGGATCAGTTTCAGCATATAGAGATCTGGGAGGTGCAAGTTCAATGAACTTCTTGTGGGATTTCTCTGAATAGACCACTCTTTTTCCTTTTGTTTCAACTGTCTCAGAAGCAGCAGGTTTCCTTGATGTGGAGGATGGACCTTTCCTGGGAGGAGAAGGTTTCCATTCTGGAACTTTCTTTTTAGGAGCAGGAGGAGGAGAGAAAGTAGATTGCTGAAATGTCATCTCCTTTATTTGTTCCATGGGAACATTTTCATTTCTTTTCCTTCCTTGTCCTGATACATCTTGGCCTTCCTGGCTTTGGTTACTCCTTCTCTGATAAGACTTAAAGGTGTTGGAACTTGCTGATTTTGCAGATGGGGCAGAAGAGAGACTTCCAGAGGCTCCAGCACCAGGAGGTGGAGGAGGACCTCTGGGGGGGAATTTCTGAATTGGAGTGTCATATCTTTTTGTTCTCTTCTTCTCTCTTGTCTGATTCTTTGAAAGTCTCATCCATGGTTGAAATTCCTTGCTCTTGGGATCAATTCCCTTCAGAATGAAATAGGGAACATCCTTGTCTGGATTAGCAGTAGGATGAGCAGATGCTTTTCTATTCTTGGATACAGCCTTTTTCTTCTTCTGGGTACTATCAGAATCCTCAGAGTCATCATCATCAGAGGAGTGGGATGAGGTTCTGCCAGCATAATCATCAAAATCTTGTTCTGAGATATCTTTGGCAGGTATAGCATGTTCAGCCTTTTCTTTCTCCTGCTTCTCTCTATCTTCTTTTTCTCTTGCTTCCTCAATGGCATCTTGCACAAGGAGGGCATCGAGATCGACATTGGGAGATCTCTTCCAGAGTTCTGATTCAGGATACAAGTCAGGAACTATCCTGGGGACCAGTTCTGCAATAGAAGGAATGGGTAGAGGATAGGTAAGGATAGGTGGAGAAAAGATGACTGTATCTGCAGGGGCAGATGCTTTCTCTAGAGAGATGACTAGGGAATCCATATGAGAATTAGCCAACCCTTCAATGTACTCAGAGGCAATGTTCTCAGCCACAAAGGCTATAAATTATTCAAGGTTGAGAGTACCTGAGCTTGATTCCTTTTCAGTCATTTTGGAGGCATTCTCTGGTAAGTCTTGTACAGCCTCAGCTTCTTCAGCAGCAGCAGGGATGTTGATTGTGCTTGCATACAAAGAAAGATAAGTTAACAACCAAGTGGGAATAGAGTATTCCCCCAAGGTGAACAACAGCAGGTAATTGATAGAGTTACCTGAGATCTACACAGGATACCACTTTGCATCTAGGAAGGAGGTTATAATTCCTTCTAGATGTTCAGTGACATCAGGGATAGACACCTCTGCAAGGAACAAGAGGAGTGCCATACAGGAAAAGAAGAGAGAGTCCTTGACCAAGGGGTCATCAAGGTACTCAGGTCTATAAGGGACCGTTTTCTCTTGAGAAGGAGGAACAGAAGGAGATGTGAGTGTGAACTCACAGTCTGAATTGAGAAAGGATTCCAAAGCATTATCAGAGTCAATGGAGATAGCAGCATCAACTTGCAACACTGATGCAAGATCATCAGCAGCTGAGATGGGAAGGAAGGGATAAGAGATTTACTCAAAGTTGGAGTTTGAATTAATTAGAAACTTAATTAGAGATTCACACAAGTCCATGAGGACTTTCTCATTATTTTTCTCTGGGAGTTCTTCATCAGAAGCTAGATTCACTAGGGAGTGAATGTCTTTGTTAGATAAAGATATCAATTTAAAGTCCTGATTATAACCTTTAGAGGGAGTGTTTTACCTTCTGATTGCTCTAGATCTTTCATTAGAGACTCTTTCTCTGGAAACTCTTGATGTTCTTCTACAATTGCTGTAAGGGGAAGAGAAGAGTTGACCTGAAGGGCCAAGGCATCACCTGAGACCACTTCAACAGACATCTCCCCCTGCATGACTTCAGTGGGGACTAGAGTCATGCATCTTACTAAAGAGGGCTCAGCAGAGGGTGGAAATGATTTGATGGCTTCAGTAAGGGCTTTGATGGATGCAATGAGAGGGGCATTGGCAGCCTCAATCATTTTTTGTATGGATGGAGTGATGAGCTCTACAATTTGTGCAAGCAATTCAGGAGTTATCTGAAATGCTGAGGATGTGGAGGTGGATGGAATGGAAGCAGTATGATCTACCACATGATCAAATGAATCATGTGGAGATGGGTGAACATCAACATGAGTGTGGGATTTATGTTGAGATAAGTGTGTGAGGATGGTAGCAGTTACCATGTCAACACTGGCTGCGGCTGCCAGATGTTGTGGTATGGGTGACTGGGGTGGAGATGCATGTAGGATGGAAGATGCATGTTGTGGTGGCACTGCAGATTGTGTGGACGGTAATGCAGGAGATGAGAATGCAGGGGTAAAGAGGGAGGATGAAGGGATTGCTGAGCCTTCCCCAGCAAGCTGGAGAGTGGCTGAATCAGCCCTTGTGTCTGATGGAGGGTTAGGATCAACCCTGGCTGACTTCTTGATGACTCTCTGAGATTTCTTGAACAGAGAGGGGTCCAACCTCTTGCTGGCGTTGACTGCGGAGGGTGCAGAAACAAGCAGCAGGGGTGCTTTCACATATAGAAACACACCCAACACCCTGGCAAGGTTTACTTCTTTCTGATTGTTCTCTCTCCTTATTAGTTCAAACAGAACTTTTCCCCAGGCTATCTGCGTCTTATTTCACCAAAACTGACATTAAGGCAAATTGTTGCCTGTTGATGTTGTCGTGAGCAGAGTGCTTTCCCAAAACGACCTTGCCCACCAGGTCTGCCAAAAACTTGTACTCTGGAGACAGGTTTATTTTCAGCAGCTTAGCTGGAATACCCTCATCATGGCCCATCACAGTTAGCATGCGGCCATATTCCTCTGAATTTTGCTCATAGTCCTCAGTACCGGTTGGTAGACCAAACAACTCAGTCAGAACTTCAGGAGTCAGAATGACCTCCTCTCCATTTATCTTTCCAGTCATCGCTTCGTCGCTGGAGGACGAGGTATATACCCATTCTCGAATCTCTGGTATATGAATCTTTGGTGAGAATGACATAAATTTCTTTAGCCCTTGATCTTCACACAGCTGCAGAATGTCTTGGATGGGTTGATCACATCGGCTGAAAGAATCGATGTCGACACAGAAACAACTGTCGAACATCATTCCGAAGAGAACTGCAGAAGGAATCGCCATTAGATTGAAGAGAGAATGACGAATCGAGATGCAAGGCAGGGGAGAAGAGAATCGCGCGGGATTAGAGTTTGAGAGCGAATTCTAAGCCAGAAGATGGAATATGAAAAGACGGAGCGGAAGGACGACGATCTCCAGACCTAAATCGACTATCAGATATAAATCTGCGATCGTCGATCCCAGAATAAAATCGGTCGTCGAACAATGACCAACGATAGTCAATATTTGACTAATCGAAAAACATCGACCGACTACAAGCAATAACCACGATCGTCGATCAATATATGTTGGTCGACGATTCTCCACACAGCACAGAAAATCTGTCATCGACCACTGGTCGACGATAGATACCTAAGGAGAGATCGTTGACCAGTTGATCGACGATTTCTGCCTTACTACCGAACGAGCTGTCGTCGACCGTTGGTCGACGATAGTTCTGACCTAGTCGAAGATCGTCGAGCAGTCGTTCGACGATTTTAGACAGAAAACAAATCTATCCAAATTTTCACTACTCTGAACCATTAATCATACCAAGCTGGTTCAGGAAGAACAAATGCCTTAGTTCATCAAGGGGCTTAGTGAAAATATCTCCTCTCTGCAGGTCTGTGGATATAAATTCCATTGCTATCTTGTTCTTTTCCACATTATCTCTTAGAAAATGATGTCTAATCTCAATGTGCTTGGTCCTGGAATGGTGCACAGGATTTTGAGCAATTGATATTGCACTGGTACTGTCACACAGAATTTTTGTTTTTGAGTGTGTGTACCCATAATCCACTAGCTGATTTTGAATCCACAGGATCTGTGAACAACAACTAGCTGCTGCTATATATTCAGCCTCAGCAGTTGAAGTAGACACAGATGCCTATTTCTTACAAAACCAAGAGACAAGTCTCTCTCCCAGGAACTGACAGGTCCCTGAGGTGCTTTTCCTGTCAACTCTACAACCAGCATAATCAGCATCTGAATATCCAATTAATTCAAATCCTGACTCAGCTGGGTACCACAGTCCTAAGTTAGGGCATCCCTTAAGGTATCTCAAGATCCTCTTGAGAAGAGTTAAGTGAGATTCCTTTGGGTTGACCTGAAACCTAGCACATAAGCATGTAGCAAACATTATGTCAGGCCTACTTGCAGTCAAATACAGCAGGGAACCAACAATGGCTCTATAGTTCTTTTGATCAACAGACTTGCCATTGACATCAGAATCAATAACTGCATTTGAGGCCATAGGTGTGCTCATTGATGAAGCATCAGACATTCCAAATCTTTTAACCAGCTCTCTGGCATATTTTGATTGAGAAATGAAGATACCATCAACACACTGTTTCACTTGGAGACCAAGGAAATAGGATAACTCACCCATGCTGCTCATCTCAAACTTGGAGTGCATTAGTTCAGAGAACCTCTTGCATAGTTTGGGATCAGTGGAGCCAAATATAATGTCATCTACATAGATTTGAACTAACAATTGTGAGTCCTTATGATGTCTAATAAATAGGGTTCTATCTACTACACCTCTCACAAACTTGTGTTCTAGAAGGAAATTTGCTAAGGTCTCATACCAAGCTCTAGGAGCTTGCTTAAGTCCATATAGAGCCTTTTGGAGATTTAACACATGAGTGGGTAAGGTTGATGAAACAAACCCTGGTGGTTGTTCAACAAACACTTCTTCCTTTAAATCTCCATTGAGGAAGGCACTCTTCACATCCATTTGGAAGACCTTAAATCTTTTATAGACAGCATAGGCTAGGAAAATCCTAATGGCTTCTAGTCTAGCTACAGGGGCAAAAGTTTGATCATAATCTATGCCTTCCTCCTGTCTATAGCCTTGAGCTACTAGCCTAGCCTTATTCCTAACTACTATGCCTTGGGCATCAAGCTTGTTTCTAAACACCCACTTGGTGCCTATGATCAGTTGGCCTCTTGGTCTTGGAACAAAAGTCCAAACTTTACATCTTTCAAACTGGTTAAGTTCCTCTTGCATGGCTATAATCCAGTGTGGATCAAGCTCAGCATCTTTAATGGTTAGGGGCTCAACCTGAGAAAGGAAACAAGCAAACATCACATCTTTGTTGAGTTGATGTCTTGTTTGGACTCCTACTGAAATGTCTCCAATCACTTGAGATACAGGGTGATCTCTAAGTGTGACAAGATTAGTTGGTTCAACAATGATCTGATCTTCAACATGTTCAAGATTTAATTCCTCATGTGGAATTTGATCAACTGTTGGAGCAGGTGCTTTAACTTGTAAAAATTCTACATCAGATTCAGAATCTGAAGAAGCAACCTGAGGAGTTTGTTGGGGATGATTCTCCTGTGTGAGTCTTAAACCTTCCAAATCCTTACTTACTCCTAGGACTTGCACTGTACTATTAGAGGAAGAGTCCTTCTCCTTATAATACATGACTGTCTCATCAAAAGAGACATGTGCAGACTCTTCTATCTTAAGAGAGGATTTATTGAGGACCCTATAGGCTTTGCTTACTTGAGATTATCCCAGAAAGACTCCCATTGAAGCTTTTGCCTCAAATTTTCTAAGGTATTCTTTGTTATTGTTATGAACAAAAGCAACACATCCAAATACTCTAAAATAGTCTATTTTAGGTTTCACTTGCTTAAGTAACTCATAGGGAGTCTTACCCTTAAGTTTATGTATCAGACTTCTGTTCAATACATAGTTAGCTGTGCTAACTGCTTCAGCCCAAAAGGACAGAGGCATATTAGCATCTGCCAACAATGTACTTGCAGCTTCAATTAGGGTTCTGTTTTTCCTTTCAACTACCCCATTTTGTTGAGGAGTTCTAGGAGTAGAGAAGCTATGTTTGATACCTTCCTTCTCACAGAATTCTTGCATAAGAAGAGACTCAAACTCAGTACCATGATCACTTCTGATCAAGGCAATCTGAGTAGAGTACTCACTCTGTATACACTTTAGAAAATCTGTAAGAACCTTGAAGTTATCAGCCTTAGTTCTCAAGAAGAATACCCAAGTGAACCTAGAGAAGTCATCTATAATTACTAGAGTGTAAGACTTTCCTCCAAGACTCTGTACAGCAATAGGACCAAATAGATCCAAATGTAGCAAGTACAGAATCCTGGGAGAATCACTTTTATTAACTGATTTAAAGCTATTTCTTGTTTGCTTACCTAATTGACAAGCTTTGCAAAGGCCTTCCTTCTTGTAGGGGCAAGAAGGTAAGCCTCTTACAAGATTGTATTTAGCCAACCTAGAAATGTTTTTCAAATTTACATGACTAAGTCTCTTATGCCAAAGGGTATTATTACTGGTTACTTCATTAAATAAGCATATTTCAGATTTGGATGAGTTAAAATCTACAACATAAACATTACCAATTCTAATACCTACTAACACAACAGTATTATTTAAAGCAATATTACAAGCAGTGTCAGTAAACCATACCTTGTACCCAACATCACACATTTGGCTTACAGAGATTAGGTTGTGCTTTAGTCCGGAGACATAAGCAACCTTCTTGAATGTTACAGCTCCTATGGTGAAGCTGCCATACCCTTCAGTCTGTCCACAGCTGGAATCCCCAAATACAACTTTTGGTCCCAGCTTGGCTTTGAACCCTGACAGATTCTTCTTCTTTCCTGTCATATGCTTTGAGCATCCACTATCCAGATACCATTTGTCATGTATGACTGGATAGGTCTTCACCTGCAAAGATATCAATTATACATTGTGGACCCAGGTTACCTTGGGTCCAGTATTCTTCACAAAAGAAAAACTAGATATAAAAGATTTTGCAGGCTTAGATTTATATCCTAAAGGGTGTGATCTCCTAGGTGGGATAATCCATTCAGTTAAAGGATTAAATGACCTAGGGTAGTGATTGGGATTTGCAATTCTGGAAGTTTGAAATTTATTTTCCAGCTTAAGTCCAGATCGTCGATCCACGGTCGACGATCGCAAGTCATATCGTCGATCATTTGTAGTAGTGCTTTGTTCTGGATTCCACGATCGTCGATCACTGGTCGATGACTCATGATGGGATCGTCGATCACTGGTCGATGACTCATGATGGGATCGTCGATCACTGGTCGACGAATCAAGATGAGATCATCGATCTCCTGCACCGAAGATATCATACTTGGTGAAGGTGTTCAGCGATCGTCGATAGACGTTCGACGATTGGTTTGACGATCGTCGATTAATGTTCGACGATTTCTGTAAAGCTAGAAATTTTTTCTTCCTGTTCTCTTTCTTAATCTTATTCTGAATTTTCTTACATTTTTCAATTTCCTCAGTATTCTTTATTCCTGATTCAGAAATAAATTTTACTGGAGTGCTAAATCTCTCCTTTGTGAGGAGGATGGGTTCACTAGATGTAGCACCTAAGCCTAGTTTATCATTACCAGCCCTATTGTTTGCTATACTGGTTATTTCAGATAATTTAAGGCTTCTGCCATTTAATTGTTCTTCTAACCTCTTAGATTTAGCTAGTTCTATTTTTAGGAATGTTACTTCTTCTTTTGAGCTTTCTAATTCCTTTTCTAATCTAATTATTTCAGTACTTTCCATGTCTAGTTCCATTATCTTTAATCTAAGTGACTTAATTTCTTTTTCAGATAATAGTAAATCTAAACATAGAGTTTTAAATTTTAATTTGAACTCAGGAGATGAGAAATCAAATGAGTTGATTACCTGGTCTTCCATAGAAGGATCTTCTTCATTGTCTCCTTCTTCTTCAGAATTCTCTGCAGCTGACAGAGAGCTGCAGGCATCAATAGCCATGAGGCAGACCTCTTTGGCTTTCTTCTCTTCTTCTTCTTCTGAATCACTGGAGCTAGAGGAGCAGGTATCCTCTTCTGTTTCACTCCAGGTAGCAGCCACAAATCCCTTGTCCTTCTTCTTGTATTTGTGTGAGGAGGACTTGGAGTGGTGCTTCCTGTACTCTTTCTCATGTTTCTTCTCCTTGTGTTAATTCTCTGGACAATCTGGAGCAATGTGTCCAGGCTTGCTGCAAACATAACAGATGATTTCTTTAGATGGAGTTTTGTCATACCTTGGTTTGTCCTCATACTTGGAGAACTTCTTTCTGAGGTCTCTTCTTCCCATGTTGAAGAACCTCTTGGCAATGAGTGCCAGTAACTCCTCATTTGATTGACTTCCTTCAGAAGTCTCAGCAGCCTTAAGAGCTAGAGAGTGCTCTTTCTTTGTAGGTGTAGGAGTTTTTACTTCAGTTGCAGCAGCTCTGCTCTTTAAAGTTTGCTCATATGACTTGAGCTTTCCCAACAGAGCTTCTGTGGAGAGTTCCACAGTGTTTCTTCCATACTTGATGGGCCATATCCTTGAGTCCCAAGAGATGGGAAGGCACATCAGGATCTTGTCATTGACTTCTGACAAAGTTATCTCCTTGTCCAAAGACCTCAGTTCACTTATTATTGAACTGAGTCTTGTGTACATTGTGTCAATGTCTTCAGCATCATCCTTCTTGAAATTTTCATACTGAGAAGTGAGGTTGGATCTCCTGTCCTTCCTCTCGTCAGCTGAGCCAGCAACTATGTGGTTGAGGGAATCCCACATAGCTTTGGCTGAGGTACATTCAGCAAGCTTCTGGAATATTTCATCAGACATTGTCTGAGCTAGTATATTCATTGCTTTTGCATCAGCTGCTTTTGCCTTCTTGTAAGTTTCATTGTAGTCAGGTGGTGGCACAGCACTGAGATCAGCAGAAGTGGAAGCAGCAGCAGGCCTAGCAGGTGGTCCTGTCAAAATAGAAGAAAAGATATCTTCATCAATAGAATTCATGTATAGTCTTATCCTGGCCTTCCATATGCCAAACTTGGACAAGTTGCATACAGGAGGTCTGGTGCTTGAATAATCCTTAGACTGGGCCATGTGTGAAAGTGTTTGTGAATGGTATCAGGAAACAACTTATCACAGGATCTTTTAACTCAGGTGTTAGCCTGTATGAACAGCCAACCTCCCTCTGATACCAATTGAAAGTGAGGGGATAAGTTGTAAACTACTCTAGAGGGGGGGTGAATAGAGTATTCAAATTTTATGAATAACTAGTCAGCTCCCTTGGAGTTTATTTGCGGAAAAAATAATCTGATACTTGAACCCTAAGAGCCTAACACAGTGACGTGCACAAGTGAGAGAGTTAACTGAAATTTCAGTTTAACTATAAACCTATCACAGCAACTAGCAATCCTAGGTAGTTCTATCACAGCCACAGAAAAGACAATTAAACAAAAACAGCCAGAGAGACACAGGATATATAGTGGTTCCCTCTTAATAGGTACTCCACTCTTCTACCACCCTGGTAGGAATCCACTACAGGTTTTTGCTAAGGTGCCCTACCACCAATGATCTGATTCAGGTAGATCAAACAGACCCTTTGAGCTTTTGATAAGGATGCTCAACCACAGGTTGTTGATAAGGTGCCCTGTCACCAATGTTCACTTTTGAAGAGGTGTGAAAACTCTTTTACAAAGGGGTTGAGAGGGTTAGATTGTCTTCTCTGTTGTTAATACAGATTAGAGAAGACTTGTGGATTCTCTAAAGAATCAAAGTCTCCCCCTGGCTCAGTGGAAGTCCAGGGAAAGCCTTTGCTTCAGGATGAAGGAGTTTCAGATATACTGAAACTAAATCCTCAGAGATCTGTAGACTGGTTTTTATCAGGTCTTCAGATTCTGGAGCACGTGAAGCAGATCTGGAGCTCTTTCTGAAGTCTTGAAAACTCTAAGCAGATGCTCAGGAGACTTGAGAAAGAAAGAAATTGCTTTGGACTTTTGCTTCAGGAAAGCTTTTCTTCTTCTGATTGTGAGATTAGTGAAGAGTTGCTCTGGAGATGCTTGAGAGAATGCAGCACTAAGAAAAAAATCTCTCTGTATCTGTAACTTCTTATTTTTCTGAGAAAAAATCTCTCTTAAATATGTCTTCTCATTTTTCCTTTGGACGGCTCTATTGATTTGAATTCTCGAGCACTGCAACAGATTATCTCAAAATAGAATATAGCAATAGGAATAGAATGACCTATTAGCTTACTGTCAGTCCCAATAAGGAAATAAATGAATAGGAAAATATCTCAGCATAAAGACTTATCATTCTTGGAAATAGCATACACCGCCAACGGCTAGAATACAGCCTGACAATATATTTTGTATAATAAGACAAAAATGCTTTATCAAAATACGAAATCCCGTAATTTATGCTTAACATATTTGGTAATTAATTTATTTGAATTTAAGCCATAAATTAGCAAAAACAATCTTCAGAAAATCTTTCTAACCACACGCTAAAACACTTGGAAATAAACCAAGGAATAAAATAAGTGCAAATTGTTAAAGGCAGACAGAAATCGTCGAACAGGGGTTCGATGATCGTCGACCTAGCTAACAGATCGTCGACTAAAAGCAGAAATCTGTCGCAACAGAAATCGTCGACCAGAAATCGTCGACCAGCTCAAGATATCGTCGACCAACAAAGAATCTGTCGAAGCAGAAAACGTCGAACATCTCATGATGTCGACGACTAAGGCAAAAAATCTGTCGAGACAGAAATCGTGAAGCGAGAACACGATCGTAGAACTGCTGATGGCAGATCGTCGACCAACCTTCAGAGCATAATAAACTTGCTCTGAGATCGTCGACCATCGGTCGACGATAATTGTCTTGACTTCAACGATTCAATAGCCCTGCTATCGTCGACCAATGATCGACGATCGCGAGGCCTCGTTCGACGATGGTCGAACGGAAAAAGCCTTAACCAAAACTACATCTAGAACTACTAGCCTAAGCTCTAGGTCAGTTATAAACTGTCCTAGGGAAACTGAACAAGGCCTAAACATGATCATATATAGTTATATGGATCAAGAGGGGCCGGAAAGGGATTACATAAGCCAAATCACATCCAGGGTACCAACATCAGCTTCTAAGTCTTCACAGAGACTCTTGACAGATAAGTCAACATCTTTTTCTTGTAGTTTATTTCTAAACTGTGTACATGGTTTTTAACTCCCTTCAAAAGTTATATCTTGGTTCATAAGGCATCTGATCAAAAGACTTAAGCTTCGTTTTTGAGCACCTAGTCAAAAGCTCAAAGGGTTGCAAGATCTCCCTTAGAAAATAGATCTTCTAGAGGCAGGGCACCTCATAAAATACCTATAGTGGATTCCTACCAGGGTGGTAGAAGAGTAGACGTACCCATGTTTATTGGAGAACTACTATAAATCCTTATGTCGTTTGTGATTGAATATTTTATTCTTTGTGTGTTGTGATTATTTTCTTTATATATATATATCATTAATTTTTAAATCTGCTATAAAAATAAATAAAAGTTTTAAAATTCTCTATTAACCCCCATCTAAAGTAAAGTTAGATTTATCCCTCACTTCCACACAACCAAATCAAAACTAACCACAATGGAAAACCCACTACGCAAACCCATGCTTAAGCAAACCACAATCGTTAACTATGCATCGATGTAACGGCCTAATGTCAAAAATACGTCACTATAGGAATTAAAATAAATACCAAAAATAAGGGGTTACAACTACCCCCCCCCCCCTAAAAGAAGTTTCCTCCCGAAACTTGACATAAAAAGGATCAAATCCAAAACAGTAGAAAAGCAATAATTGGCCAACTACAAAAACAATTAGAAAAAAAACATCAGGAGAACAGATAAGGATGAGCCTCCCTCATAGCTTACTTTAACTCCCATATCGCACTCTCCACATCTTGGTTCCTCCACAAAACTTTAACCATCGGTGATTTCTTCCATCGCAATACCCGATCATAAGTATCCAAAACACGAACATGCACCTCCATATAAGAAAGGTTAGGCTCCAACTGGGGGACAACATCAAGAATTTTCCTATCGCTTAACATACACATCCGTAATTGACTCACGCGGAAAACATCGTGCATGCCAGGAAAACATGCTGGCAGTTCCAGCCTATAAGCTGATATACCAATCCGATAAACAACTTTGAAAGTTACCATATACCAATGATCCAACTTATGTTTCTTACCAAATCTCTTAATGCCAGACATTGGGGAAACCTTAAGAAAAACAATATCCCCAATAACAAACTCCAAATCAGTACTACGCAGATTGATATTCTTTTCATAACGCTCTTGAGCTATCTTAAGCTTCTCTCGAATATGCTTAACCAAAATATCCATTTCTTCCAACGCTTCTGGACCCAATAAATGTCTCTCACCAACCTCGGCCCAAAACAAAGGAGTCCTGCAATGTCTCAGATACAAAGCCTCAAATGGGGCCATTTGCAAGCTCTCTTGTTAACTATTATTATATGAAAATTCCATCAATCTCAAACGCTCATCCCACGCTCCTCTGTGGTCCCAAATATAACATCTGATCATATCCTCCATGATCTGATTTACTCTATCCGTCAAAGAATTTTTTGGCAGATGATAGGCGGTGGAATACGACAAATCAGTACCAAACCCCTCTTGTAACCTCTTCCAAAAGCGATACATAAACCTGGAGTATCGATCTGATATAATACTGACAGGCACTCCATACAACCTGATGACCTCATCCAAATATAGCTCAGTTATTTTCTTCATGGAGTTGACAATCTTGAACAGCACAAAGCGAGCACACTACGTTAATCTATCCACTATAACCTAAACAGAATCGTGACCTCAGGGAGATCTCGACAATCGAGTAATAAAATCCATCGAAATACTCTCCCACTTCAACCTCGAAATTTCTTAGGGCATCAACTTGACTTTAAGCCTTCCATAATCGGCCTTCACTCGTTTACAGGTAAAACACTCTAATACTAACTTAGTTATATCGCCCTACATACCATACCACCAAACGAGCTGCTTCAGATCCTTATAAAATTTAGTAGAATCGGGGTGGTAGGCAACACTGAAACTGTGCGCCTCTTTGCACAACTTAACTCAAATATCCTCTACTGTGGGAATACAAAATCTGCCACGGTACTTCAAGGTGCCAGCATCATCAATTGAAAATTCTAGTAATTCCCCTTTCGCAGTTCTATTATAAAGGTGCAACAAATCAGGATCATCCCTTTGATGTATCCATGTAATTGTGATCAATGAAGGCTCTATTACTTCCAAATTGTTGGGCGAGCTGCTACTCCCCACCAATATATACATCAAGAGAAATTCCTCTACCAGCGAATCAATAGAGAGGTCAAAAATTTTCGCTAACTTCCTACTTAGGGAATCGACTACCACATTAGATTTGTCCGGATGGTATTGGATCTCAACATCATAATCTACCACATACTTTTACCATCTTCACTGACACAAGTTCAATTCCTTTTGAGCAAAGACGTACTTCAAACTCTTATGATTAGTATAAATCTTGCACAGAGCACCATATAACAGATGTCTCCATAACTTCAAGGCATAAATCACAGCTGCGAACTCTAAATCATGCGTAGGGTAATTTATTTCATGAGTTTTTAACTGTCTGGTCCCACACGAAATCACTTTGCCCTCTTGCATTAACAAGCACCCATGTCCAACTTGTTATGCGTCCACATACATAGCATAATCTATCCCTTCAGTAGGCAAAGAAAAAAATGAAGTAGTGCACAATCTCCTCTTTAATTCCTGAAAAGCCTCTTCGCACTTATCGCTCCAAACAAAAGTTGTGTTCTTCTTCATAAGCTTCGTCAGCGGCGCAAACAATAAAGAGAAATCTTCCACAAACCTCATATAATATCCTGCCAACACTTGGAAACTTCTTATCTCTTTGGGTAAGGTAGGTCTATTCCAATCCATTACAGCAGCTGTCTTCTCGGGGTTAACAGAAATTCAATCCTTATTAACCACAGGACCCAGAAAAGAAAGCCGAGGAAGCCAAAACTCACAATTGCTTAGCTTGGCATACTACCTATGCTCCCTAAAGGTAGAAGAAACTAAATGCAAGTGCTGGGCATGCTCTTCAGTACTCTTGGAGTATACAAAAACTATTGAGTTTTTGGGGATAACACAATAGTTGTGCATGCAACGGAAATAATAACAAGAAAAACTCAAACGAATTCTGATTTGGCATCATTCATGAATCAAGAAGTAATGCATACTGTAATAAAAATTACCATTGAGGGATTGAGTCTCAACTCAACCCAGATGCACCAAAAGAATCGGGCCAGTCACACAGCGGCTGAAGTATTGAGCGTAGAAAGTATATCCACGCCTCTACAGTAATCCACATGATCGGGAGAACCCGTAGCAACCTGTCGCACAAGTTCTAGGTCGGGGAGGACACTCAGCGTCTCCAGAGACTGCTAGATCTATTGTAGAAGTGGCAGCGGAGACACTCACTGGGATCGAATTGGCAATGGGATTGGCGGAATGCTTCCGTCGGATTTTTGGGTTACCAACCTTTTCGCATAGTACGACTCGTGTGCTTATTCAAAGAAGAACGTCAACAGTAAACCCTAAAAATCCCATTTATACACCAGGAGATAAGTAGAACAACTTTCGTCATTATCCGCAGACCCAGAACTTTCATTCCAGAATTCAGCAAGTCAACATTTGACTCAGTACGGGGATTCATCAAACTCAGCTTAACAAACTAAGCGCCAACATCCAGCATTAATCGAACTCAGCTCGACAAACTTTACGCAAAAGGCAATCATTCGTCTAACATCATTCGTCGAACTCAGCTCGCCGAACTCTGCGCCAAAGGCCAGCATTCGTCGAACATCATTCGTTGAAATCAGCTTGACAAACTCTCCGCTTAAAATCAAGAATTCGACTAGACAACCCATATCCTTACGAATTGTCGAGTATCTACAGCATACACGATGAATCGACTAGTATCATTCTATACTCGTTGAATCTTCGAGTATTCATAGGATACACGAAGAACTCAACGCTAACCTTCATCTGAATACACACTTGACTCGACGAAAGAGTTGAATGGACTCAACACTTTCAACGCCTTCTGCGCCATGGAATTGAGTGAGCTCAATACACTCAATGCCAAAGACTCAAATCCGTCAAGTTAACTCTTTGACTCGATGAATCATTGAATGGACTCACGCACTCAACGCTTAAGTACAATACTCGACGAATCAACACGTTGACTTGACGAATCGTTGAACACACTCAACTCACTCAATGCCACCATTCTACGAGTCAACCCTTAACTCGATGAAGGCGTTGAGTGGTCTCAATATACTCGATACATTTACCTTAGAAAATTTTAAGTCCATTTGCTCATCATATGAGCTATACCATACAGATCCAAACTCTGAATATCTCCACAATCTTATGTGCGACCCTGATAGGCTCATACAGAGTTGGAAGTGAGGCTACATGCTTGATCACTTCCAGATCATCATGGTAACACAAACAGTGTCCCACTTGATCTTAAAAGTATCAAACAAAAGCTTCACAAACAATGAGTGGCATCTAAAAATACATCATTGCTCCCCAAATAGTAAGAGTTTATAAACTCATAAGCCATTGTGACCAATGTTATAGTGTTGTCATGTCCCTTCTTCCCTTACATCCATAAAGAACTAGAGCTATAAACTATGTCACCCCCATAATTGTTCAATTTCGTTTTCCTGATCTGGAATGGACTTTCAGAAATTGGGGAGCCCAATATCATGTATTGACTCAACTAAGAATGGCCATGCATTTCTCATTCCCATTCCATCAAGGTGCCCATGGATTCAACTCCTGTCATATAGGAGGACAAATCCCATTTCTGCTCACACACAAACACCCAAATGACTCTTAACGTACCCAATAACCACCTTTATCATCCAAATTTCTCAAGACTAGACTTTTGATGGCATCAAAGCACGATCTTCCTCACTTAGTGGGCACTGTGACTTCAGGTCAAATGAACACAAACACCATTGCCACATGAGCCAGACTTGTGACATGTTGATATAAATATCCACAAAGTATTCTCATGGTGGGTCTGTCCAGTACAACTGGTTTATAACAAGTACCTATGTGATGACTTGATATCATAATACTATGACCTGTGTGGACGGGTCATTAGTCAACGCGCATGCTAGACATAAAGGTATCATCATCTCCATTAGCTTCTAATATTATACAATGACCAGGGACTCTTTAAAAATGAAGCTTCTAAGATCGCAGGTTCTCACATCAAATTACTACTTGACCTATGGAAGCAAACAATCTAAGGGAATTATATATTTAGTGAACTTTTTTATCACAATAGAAATAAAAACACAATAAAAGAACTTGCCAAATATATAAAAGAAATGTATACAGTACTTTTATTCATCAAATGAAAATTTAACAACCTACAAACATACAATCCTCAAAACTCAAACTAGAGTTGATCATTTAGGTATCATATACCCAGAGATCTAACATGACCATCATACTTTCTTTGTGCTAGAGGCTTTGTCAGAGGATCCGCAATGTTTTCTTCATCATCACTCCTCATATGCTCACATCTCCTCGATCGACAATCTCTTGAGTTAGATAGAATCATCGGAGTATGCTCTTGGAGAGCTGATGAGATCTAGGTTCTGAAGCAATTGCAATTTCAACGTTATTGTCATTGTAGAGATCTACGAGACGAACAATGCTAGGAACTACATCTAACCCGCCAATGAATTTCCTATTCCATACAGACTCCTTTGATGCATTTGCATTGGCGATATACTTAGCCTCAGTTGTAGAATCGACAACTGTATCCTACTTAGAACTCTTCTAGATAATAGCACCTCCATTCAGGAAAAACAAAAAACCTAAGTGACACTTTGAATCATCCGTATCAGTTTGGAAGCTAGCATTCATATAACCACTTACAACAAGCTCTTCATCTCCACCAAATACCAAGAATGTATCCTTAGTCCTTCTCAAGTACTTAAGGATATTCTTGAAGGCTATCCAGTGACCTTCACCGGGATCAGACTAATACTTGCTATTCATGCTCGGGCCATAAGAGGCAACAGGTCTAGTACATATAATTGCATACATGATTGACCAAATTGTCAAATACTATGGAATAAACTTCATGCGGTCCTTAACTTCAAAAGACTTAGGACACTGGTCCTTAGAGAGACTCACACCACGAGATATGGGCAAGAATCCTTTCTTGGACTCAAGCATGCTGAATCATTTAAACGCCTTGTCAATATACGTACTTTAGGTCAAACCCAATAACTTCTTCGATCTATCTCTATAGATCTTAATACCAAGTATATAAGTCGCTTCCCCTAAGTACTTCATCGAAAAACATTCCCCTAGGTTGTTCTTAACAACTTGCAGGGTCGTTTGTCATTCCCGATCAACAGTATGACATCTGCATACAATATCTGGAAGACATCTATGCTCCCACTAATCCGTTTGTAAACACATGGCTTATCCTCGTTTATGATAAAACTAAACTCTTTGATCTTTTAATCAAAACGAAGATTTTAACTTGGAGAAGCCTGTTTCAATCCATAAATGGATCTCTGCAGCTTGTATATTTTAGTTGTTTCACCTGGAGATACAAAACCCTCGGGTTGTGTCATATACACTTCCTCAAGGAGGTTCCCATTAAGGAAATCAGTTTTGACATCCATCTACTAGATCTCGTAGTCATAATACGCAGCAATAGCAAGAAGAATTATGATGTACTTAACCATGGCAATAGGGAAAAAAGTCTCATCATAGTCAATAGCATGAATTTGCTTGAAAACCTTATCCACCAGTTACCCTTTGAATGTCTGTGCATTCCCATCCATGTTAGTCTTCTTCATGAATACCCACTTGCACCCTATAAGTCTTACCCCTTCAGGTGGTTCCACAATACTTGGTTTTCATACATGGAGTCCATCTCAAATTTCATGGCTTCAAGCCACTTCTTGGAGTCCGGTCCACACATAGCTTCATGGTAGGTTGCAGGCTCATCACTATGATCCATAAGCAACACAATACCTATTTGAGACAAGAGAAATACATATCTCTTAGGCTCAAATCTTGGTCTACCAGATATATGTGGAACTTATGTTTCCTTCAGCAGGTTTTCCAACTACAATAACTTGTAGTCCTGACTCAGGTTCCAATACTTGTTCATTTACTGTTTGTGGTTCCTTAACTTCTTCAAGTTCTACCCTGGCTATCTTTCTACTTAAGAACACTTTCTAAAGAAAGACTCCAGTCCTTGCGACAAACACTTTGCCCTCAGACAATAGGTAGAAGTAGTACCCTTTGGTTTCCCTATGATACCCCACAAGATAACACTTATCTGATTTGGGTTCCAGCTTATCAGGCATTAGACGTCTCACGTATGTCTCACAACCCCAAACGTTTATGAATGACATTTTGGGATGCTTACCAGTCCATATCTCATATGGTGTCTTAAGAACCGCTTTTATTCTAGCATGATTTAGTGTTAAAGCAGCAGTTTCGAGAGCAAATCACCAAAAGGAAACAGGCAGATCTGCATGACTCATCATCGACCGCACCATGTCTACCAAAGTACGATTCCTCCCCTCAAACACACCATTATGTTGTGGTGTAGTAGGTGGAGTGATTTGTGATATAATACCACACTCTTTCAGATGATCACGAACTCATGTCTTAGGTATTCGCCACATCGATCCGATCAGAGTGCTTTAACCATCTTACCCAGCTGGTTCTCTACTTCATTTTTAAACTCTTTGAAAGTTTCAAAAGTTTTGGATTTGCACTTCATAGGATACACATATCCATATCTATTGAAATCATCAATAAATGTACTAAAGTAGAAAAACCTACCTCTTGCCATAGAACTCATGGGTCAACATACATCACTATGTACAATACCCAAGAAATGATCAGCCCTCTCATTGAAGCCAGTGACAGGGACTTTAATCTTCTTGCCTAACAAACAAGATTCACATCTCTCAAATAATTCATAATCAAATGAGTCCAATAGTCCATCTCTATGGACCTTGGATATACGTTTCACATTTATATAGCGCAAATGACAATGCCAAAGATACGTAGGGTTTGAGTCATTTATTCTTAGTCTTTTACTAATTTCAATATTATAGATCGGATGGTCTAAGTTCAAAACATACAGACCATTTAACATTTGGGCTACACCATAACAAACACCATTCATAAATATTGAACAATAATTGTTCTTAATAATAAAAGAAAAACCCATCATGTCCAAACATGAAATGCATATAATGTTTCTAGTTATGGAAGAAACAAAATAACAATTATCTAGTTCTATTACAAGCCCATTGGGCAAAGCAAGACGATAAGCTCCCACGGTAACAACAACAACTCTTGCTCTATTGCCAACACGGAGGTCCACCTCTCCTTTACTCAGCAATATTCTCCTTCCCAGTTCCTGCACATTTATACAAATGTGAGAACCAAAACTAGTATCGAATACCCAGGATGTAGGAGCAGATAAGTTTATCTCTATAACATATATACATGAAGCGGAGGTCATACCTCCCCTCATCTTGTACAGACCCTCCATATAAGAAGGAAAATTTATCCTCCAGTGACTAGCCTTGCCATAATGGTGGCACTTTCCCTCTTTCATCAAGCCTTTCTTTTTCAGTGCTGAAGACTTGTGCTCTAGTCCAGACTTAAGTCCTACATTTGTCTTCTTGAAGCCCTTGGCCATGCCCTTGCCTTTATGCACAATCAATATGGGGCTAGCAGGCTTGGACTTCTTCATGTTAATCTCAGTAGTTCTTTACATGCCTAGGAGCTCGGACAGTTTCTTGTCTATTTCATTCATGTTAATGTTTAAGACAAACTGCTCATAATTCTCCGGCAACGATTGCAGGATCAGGTCTGTGGCCAACTCTTGGCCCAAAGGGAGCCCTAGTCTTTCAAAGTTCTCGATATACCCAATCATCTTGAGTACATGAGTCCCTACTAGGTCGCTCCCATCGTACACCTTAATAATGCCATGATGATGTCTAATCTCTCTTGACGAGCTTGACCTTGAAACATTTTCTTTAGATACTCGTCAATGTCCTTGCAACCCATGTTCTCATAATGCTTCTGAAGCTCAGAGTTCATGGTCGCTAATATGTGAAATTCGACATCTAAGCAGTCATCGAGATACTTCTTATAAGCATCTTTATCAGCACGGGGTGCATTCCCGACAAGCTCGTCAGGGGATTCGTCTTCCAAAAGATAGAACTTGCGCTCTTGCCTGAGAACATTTCTAAGGTTCCTATACCAGTCCAAATAATTTGTACCACTCAACTTCTCCTTCTCAAGGATCGCTCTGAGGGACAGGGTGGAGTTTTATCCACTTGTCATGGAAATTCTATAAGAATACAAGCAAAGCAAATTAGTACAACATATCAAAATTCAATTTATCTTTCAATCTGGACTTTAATCAAAAGCTCCCACTATTTTTATCAAACTAATTACCCTCGATATTAATTTGAAGAGTTTCGCAAGTAACCCTCTTAGTGGAAAAGATCCATATTTCACTAACACTATTAGTCAGCTTTGGCATTTCTCTCATAATGCATCTATTTAGTTAGGAAATGCTTACCAAATCCATCACTATGCAATTCCTGTATGGGTTGTGAATAACTCTTTATTCTCATACATCATATGGTGCATGCAAATCCCATGCCTTTCAGCACTCAACCTTTGAGGTCACCCTGTTAAGCTTGACCCAATGTCGATAGTGGAATATCACAATTATCCGTTAGCACCATTACCATGATAGATTAATGCACCTTGCTTTGGCAAGCCCACACTCATCTATCGAGGCAGGAAGAGTGTCATCCATCGGAAGGCTTCCAAATACTAAGTATTTCTTAAGGGATTTTTAATTCTTGATTAACTCTTTAAATCATCGTTAACATTTTACAAGTGTGCACATCAAGCAAAATAAAATACAGTAATCATAATCCAATTGTATCCCATATGTGCATAAGAAGATCATCAACACTTGATGAGTCGGACTAAATCTGAACATCTACGACACTTCTTAATCTAAAGATTTACATGCATAATACATGAGAAACACCAACTCCACTTACACAGTAGAAAAGCTCGTCACTACATGTGAGATTCAAAATCTAACACATGCTTAGTTTCTCAAACCAATAAAGTGATGGTTACTGTTAAGGAGAAACCTCAAGGATATCACAAGCGTTCTTGGAAAGTTCCAAGACTAGGTTTGGGCATTTAGAACAGTTCTAAATCTCCAAATCTACACGCCATGGATTCAGCAACTTCTGAAACAATGAATATTCCCAACAACCTCCCTCTGATACGAATGTTGGGTTTTGGGGGATGGCATAACACTTGTGCACATAGAGGAAATAAGAACAAGAAAATCCCAAATGAGTTCGGATCTGACAACATTCATGAATCAAGAAGTAAAGCATGCTGTAATAAAAATTACCTTTGAGTGATTGAATCTAAACTCAACCTAGATGCTCCAAAAGAATCGGGCCAGTCACACAACGGCTAGAGTCTTGAGCTCAGAAAGAATATCCGCGCCTCTATAGCAATCCACACAATCGGGAGAACCCGTAGAAACTTATCGCATAAGTTTTAGGTCGGGATATGCCACTCAGCGTCTCCACAGACTGCTAGATCTGTTGTAGGAGAGGCGGCGACGACACTCACCGGGATCCGGATAGGGATTGGGGACGGGATTTGCGGAACGCTCCCATCAGGCTTTTAGGGTTACCAGTCTTTTCGCACATTACGGCTCGTGTGCTTTGACAAAGAATAACGTCAATATTAAACCCTAAAACATCTTATTTAAACTCTAGGAGATTAGTAGAACAATTTCTGTCATTTTCCGGAGACCCAAGACTTTCATTCCATAATTCAGCAAGTCAACATTTTACTTAGTACGGGCATTTGTCGAACTCAGCTCGACAAACTTAGTGCCAACAGCCAGCATTCTTCGAACTCATTTGTCGAACTCAGCACGATGAACACTGCGCCAAAGTCCATCCTTAGTCAAACTCATCTCGACAAACTCTGCGCCAAAGTCCAGCATTCGTAGAACATCATTTGTCTAACTCAGCTCAACGAACTCTGCGCTTAGAATCCAGAATTCGACTAGACAACCCTTGTCCCAACGAATTGTCGAGTATCTGTAGCAGACACGATGAATCGACGAGTATCATTTTAAACTCGATGAATCGTCGAGTATCCATAGGATACACGATGAACTCAACGCTAACCTTCAGCTGAATCAACTCTTGACTCGATGAAAGCATTGAATGGACTCAACGCTATCAACATCTTCTGCGTCATGGAATTGAGTGAGCTCAATACACTCAACACATAAGACTCGGATCCGTCAAGTCAACACTTTGACTCGATGAATCGTTGAATGGACTTAACGCACTTAACGCTTAAGTGCAATACTCGATGAATCGTTGAAAACACTCAACTCACTCAATGCCACCATTCGATGAGTCAACCCTTAACTCGACGAAGGTGTTGAGTGGTCTCAATATACTCAACGTATTTGCCTTAAAATATTTTAAGTCAATTTGCTCATCAAATGAGCTATACCATAAAAATCCAAACTCCCAAATTCTCCACAATCTTATGTGTGACCGTATTAGGCTCATACTGAGTTGGCTGTGAGGCTACATGCTTGATCACTTCAAAATCACCATGGTAACACCAACAAGAACTTCATTGTTGAAACTGAAATTTGGCTTCTATGGAGTTCGGGGTCCCCAAAGGGGGCAACTTGCACCAACTTCTCCTAAGCGAGTACAATTGACCAATCTCGCGGAACTAAGGAATATACCATTGGTTTCACTACGGAGGTCCCACCAAACACTCAAACGATCTTAGAGCACTTCTCCTCCCTAGCCAATGTTGATCTAGGCACCTAGTGGAAAAAGAAAGCCTGCCTCTTCCAAGGTACCTTAAGAGTCTATTTATAGTTTTTTGTGTCTGGTTTGCTGATAGCAGAATTCCGCCTTCCGGTTTACTAAATGCACCACAAAGTGATCTGCCAACAGGCAAACTTCGATGTTTGTACGGGGCTATTAGTACACCAAAACGAGTATCATGCTTGTGGCGAGTGCCTGGAGAAGCATGCACTCGCCCTTGGAGGGCTAAACTTACCCTTGTGGTTTGAAGTTGCATATGGGGTATGATCTTGCCCGTGGGGTATGGACTGGCCTCTTGGGTGTGAACTTGTCTCTAGAGTATGATCTCGCCCCTTGGGTATGAACTTTTCTCTTGGGTATGATCTCCCCCCTTGGGTATGAACTTGTCTCTTGGGTATGATTTTGCCCCTGTTGTATGAACTGGCCTCTGGGGTATGATCTTACCCCTGGGGTATAAACTGGCCTATGGGGTATGATCTTGCCCCTGGGGTATGAACTTGTCTCTAGGGTATTATCTCACCCCTAGGGTATGAACTGGTGTCTAGGGTACGAACTTGCCTCTGAGTATGATCTCGACCCTAGGGTATGAACTGGCCTGTAGGGTATGAACTTTTCTTTGAGGTATGATCTTGCCCCTATGGTATGAACCCTTGCCTGGGGTATGAACTTGTCTATGGGGTATGATCTCACCCCTGGGATATGTACTGTCCTCTGGGGTATGATCTCACCCCGTGGGCATGAACTGGCCTCTGGGGTATAAACATGTCTCTAGGGTATGATCTCACACCTGGGGTATGAACTTGTCTCTGGGGTATAATCTTGCCCCTAGGGTATGAACTGGTCTCTGGGGCATGAAATTTCCCATGGGTAAGGTCCTCTAAGCCCTCCTCAAGCATATTTGGTCTCGAAGAATTACGGGTTATACACAATCCCCGCTTTTTTGCGAGCTCGGCACGAGGTTGGAAAAATAATATAAAACCCATAGTTCGGAGTTAAGAGCACAAAACATCATGAAACTTCAAGACCATCCCAGGAGCAAAAAACATCTGAAAGAAGAAACAAACACAACACCTCTCAGGAGAAAGCCCAACTGGAGGTGAAAAAAGTTCAACACCTCCCAATTCGATTGGAGGTGAAAAAAGATCATCTCCTCCCCGCTCGGCTCATCGGGAGATGGAAGAAGCTTTTGCTCTCCATGACCACTTGCCCCATATTAGTTTTCCTAAGGGATCAAAATTGCCCGTCGACTTGTGGGAGCCTAACTCATAGAAATGATTCAGGGACACCCGCCCTTGACATCTTTCTTCAACCTGTCCTGTGAGAGTCCTACCCACCTTGCTGGCTAGTGGGAGCTCGACCAGTGGTAGTGTCTCGGGGACATCTTTCCAAAATATATTTTTTCAACCTATCCACCCGAGAGGCCTAGCCACCCCATCGCCTAATGGGTGCCTGGCCAGTGGAAGCACCCTAGGGAAATCATCCCAAAACCTCTTTTTTCAACTTGTCCCCAGAGAGGCCTACCCACCCTGCCAGCTATTGGGAGCCCGACCAGTAGTAGTGTCTCAGGGACATCTTTCAAATTTTCTTCACCCAGCCACCGAGTGCCTTCCAGCGCTGTTAACTTATGAGATCCTGGAAGCGGTATCAACTCTAGTTCACTTTATGCTTTCATTCTCTAAGTGCCTTCCGACCCTGCCAACTAGTAGGATCCTGGTATCGGGATCCTCTCAGAGTCTTTAAAAAACCAAGAACGTTTTTCCTTTACCCACCAAGCGAGCCTATGACCCTGCCATCTAGTTGTAGCCTTGACCGTAGGTCTATTCGGGGTCGAGTGCGCCTTCCAGCCCTACCAGCTAATGGGAGACTGCGCAGCGAGATTCTCTCAAGGTATTCCCTTACCCCCCCCCCCACCCCAAGCGAGCCTACAGTAATGCCAGCTAGTGAGAGCCCGATATCAGGTGTACTCGGGGCCGAGTGCGCCTTCTAGCCCTACCAACTAATGGGAGCCCGCATAGAGCGATCCCCTCGGGGTCTTGGAAACTATAATACTCTTTTTGATCCCCCAAGTGAGCATATGGCCCTGCCAGCTAGTGAGAGCCTGGCAGCAGGTCTACTAAGGGTCGAGTGTGCCTTCTAGCCCTGCCATCTAATGGGAGCTTGCACAGCGGGATCCTCTCGGAGTATTCCCTTACCCCCCCCCCAAGTGAGCCTACAACCCTGCTAGCTAGTGAGAGCTTGGAAGCCGGTCTACTATGGGACGAGTGTGCCTTCCAACCCTGCCAGCTAATGGGAACTTGGGCAGCAGGATCCTCTCGGGGTCTTTAAAAAAACCAAGAACTTTTTTTATCTTACCCCCCCCCCCAAGCGATCCTATGGCCCTACCAGCTTGTGAGAGCCAGACAGCATGTCTACTTGGGGCCGAGTGCGCCTTCCAACCCTGCTAGCTTATGGGAGCCTGCGCAGCAGGATCCTCTCCAGGTCTTTAAAAAACTAAGAACTTTTTCCCTTACCCCCCAGCGAGCCTACAGCCCTACCAGCAAGTAAGAGCCTGGCAACAGGTCTACTCGGTGCTGATTTTGCCTTCTAGCCCTACCAACTAATGGGAGCCTGCACAATAGGATCCTCTCGGGGTCTTGCAAACTACAATCCTCTTTCCTTTTCCCCCCAAGCGAGCCTAAAGCCCTGCCAACTTGATAGCCTGGCAGCAGGTCTACTCTGTGCTGAGTGCGCCTTCCATCCCTTCCAGCTAATGGGATCCTATGCAGCGGGATCCTCTCCGGGTATTCCCTTACCCCAAAGAAAGCCTACAACCCTGCCAGCTAGTGTTAGACTGGCAGCGGGTCTATTCGGGGTCGAGTGTGCCTTCCAGCCTGACAGCTAATAGGAGCCTGCGCAGCGTGATCCTCTCGGGGTCTTTAAAAAACCAAGATTTTTTTCCCTTACCCCCCAAGCGAGCCTATATGACAGCCAGCTAGTGAGAGCCTGTACAACGGGTCTACTCGGGGCCGAGTGCGCCTTCCATCCCTGCTAGCTACAGGGAGCCTACGCAGCGGGATACTCTCGGGGTCTTTAAAAAACCTAGAACTTTTTTCCCTTACCCCCCAAGCGAGCCTACGACCCTGCCAGGTACTGAGATCCTGGACAACGGGTCTACTCTGGGTCGAGTGCGTCTTCCAACCCTACCAGCTAATGGTAGCATGCGTAGTGGGATCCTCTCAGAGTATTCCCTTACCCCACCCCCAAACGAGCTTATAGCTCTGCTAGCTAGTGAGAGTCTGTCAACGGGTCTACTCAGGGCCAAGTGCCACTTCAATCCCTACCAGCTAATGGGAGTTTGTGCAGCGCGATCGTCTCAGTGTCTTGTAAACTACAAATCTCTTTCCCTTTCCCCCCTAGCGAGCCTACAACCCTACCAACTAGTTATAGACTGGCAGCAGGTCTACTCGGGGCCGAGTGGGCCATCCAACTATGCCAGCTAATGGGAGCCTGCGCAGAGGGATCCTCTTGGGGTATTTCCTTACCCTCCCCCCAAGCAAGCCTACAACCCTGCAAGCTAGTGAGAGCATGGAAGTGGGTCTACTCGGTGTCGAGTGCGCCTTCTAGCTATGCAATCTAAAGTGAGCCTACGCAGCGGGATCCTCTCGAAGTCTTTAAAAAACAAAGAACTTTTTTCCCTTACCCCTAAGTGAGCCTACGGCCCTTCCTGCTATTGAGAGCCTAGAAGCGGGTCTACTCGGGGCCGAGTGCACCTTCCAGACCTGCCAACTAATGGTAGACTACACAGTGGGATCCTTTCGAGGTCTTTAAAAAACAAAGAACTTTTTTCCCTTACATCGAAGTGAGCCTACGGCCCTTCCAGCTAGTGAGAGCCTAGACAGCGGGTCTACTCGGGGCCGAGTGCGCCTTCCAGCCCTGTCAGCTAATGGGAGCTTGTGCAACGGGATCCTCTCGGGGTATTCCCTTACCCCCGAAGCGAGATTACAACCCTGCCAACTAGTAAGAGCCAATCAGTAGGTCTACTCAGGGCCGAGTGCACATTTCTGCCATTCCACCTAATAGGAGCCTGCGCAGCGGGATCCTCTCGGGGTCTTTCAAACTATAATCCTCTTTCCCTTTCCCCTCATGCGAACCTACGACCCTGCCATCTAGTGAGAGCCTGGCAGTGGGTCTACTCGGGGCCGAGTGCGCCTTCCAGCCCCACCAGCTAATGGGAGGCTGCACAGTAAGATACACTTGTTGTATTCCCTTACCCCCCCCCCCAAGCAAGCCTATAGCCCTGCCAGCTATTGAGAGCCTTACATCGGGTCTACTCGGGGCCAAGTGCGCCTTCCAGCTGTGCTATCTAATGGGAGCATGTGCAGCAAGATCCTCTCGGGGTCTTTAAAAAACCAAGAACTTTATTCCCTTACAGCCCCCTCCCCCCAAGCGAGACTACGACCATGCTAGCTTGTGAGAGCCAGGATAGAGAGTCTACTCGGGGCCGAGTGCGCCTTCCAGCTCTGCCAACTAATTGGAGCCTTCACCGCAGTATCTTCTCGTGGTATTTAAAATACTAAGAACTTTTTTCCCATACCCCCCAATCAAGCATACGACCCTACCAGCTAGTGAAAGAATGGACACCGAGTCTACTCGGGGCCGAGTGCGCCTTCCAACCCGGCCAACTAATGGGAGCCTGCGTAGCGGGATCCTCTCGGGGTATTCCATTACACCCCCACCCCCCAAGCGATCCTACGGTCCTGCCAGCTAGAGAGAACCAGGCAGTGGGTCTACTCGGGGTCGAGTGCGCCTTCCATCCCTTCCAGCTAATGGGAGCCTGCGTAGCGGGATCCTCTCGGGGTATTCCAAAATCAACAAATTGGGCCATCTTGAGCAAAATAACTATGAAATGGTTTATTATATCAAAGTATACAATCTTACCCTTGCTAGTCGTAAAAACTCTTCAGGTCATCGCCACTCCATGCGTGACTCATGGATACCCCTTCCACATTCTGGAGATGGTATTCCCCTGACCTCAGGACTTTCTCAATAATGTAGGGTCCCACCCAATTGGGGTTGAGCTTACCGACGACCGTGGACCTTCCGGCGGCATCGATCATCTTCAGGACCAGATCACCTTCTTTGAACTGCATGCCACTCCTAGGCCGAGGAGGCACTCACCTGGATCTCCTATAGCTCTCGAATGACACTCGCATGCCACTCTCAGAGTAGGCACTTGCCTTGATCTCGCATGCCACAAGTTAAGGAGGCACTCACCTGGCTCTTGCATGCAATAGTCCAACGAGGCACTCATCTTGCTCTCGCATGCCACAGTCCAAGGAGGCACTCTCCTTGCTCTCGACTGGTGCCTCGAGTGCTCGCAATCCATCTCGCATCTAGCGAGTAGGGTATATAGGGATGGTACATAAGTGAGGGTACCTGCAAGTTTATTTTAGCTTGACTTTGCCTATGTCTGGCTGACATAGCTGGTACTCGACTCCTCCAGCACTCGTCCAGCCAAATATAACCTTTCTTTCCCTCGATTCCAACCATGGGGCTCACATAGAATTTGCTTGCATAGTTTGCGCTCCATGCTCACCGCACCAAGATGTTGAAACCAAAATCCAGCTTCTGTGGAGTTCGAAGTCCCCAAAGGGGGCAACATGCACCTACTTCACCGAAGCGATTACACTTAGCCTCTCTCCCGAAACTAAGGAATAGACACTGGGCTGTAGCGCGGAGGTCCCACCACACACCCGGAAGATCTTAGAGCATTTCTCATCCCCAGCCAATGCTGAACTAGGCACCTTGGGGGAAGAAGAAAGCATACCGCTTCCAAGGTACCTTAAGGGTTTATTTATAGTTTTTTGAGTCTGGTCTGCTGATAGTGAAATTCATCCTTCGGTGTTATTAAATGCACCCCAAAGTGGTCTGCCAAAAACCAAGCTTCGTTATTTATAGGGGCTAATAGCAGACTAAAATGGGTATCATGGGGTTGTGAGTGCCTGAAGAAGCCTGCACTCGCCTTTGGAGGCCTTAACTTACCTCTGGGGTATGAAGTTACCTCTACGGTATGATCTCGCCCCAAGGGTATGGATTTGCTTCTGTGGTATTTACTTATCTATGAGGTATTATCTCTCCCCTGGGGTATGAACTTGTCTCTAGGGTATGATATCTCCCCTGGCGTATGAACTTGTCTCTAGGGTATGATCTCTCCCCTGGGGTATTAGCTAGCCTTTGGGGTATGATCTCGCCCCTTGGGTATGAACTTGTCTATGGGGTATGATCTCACCCCTAGTGTATGAATTGGCCTCTGGGATATGAACTTGCCTCTGGGTATGACCTTGCCCCTAGGGTATGAAATGTCCTCTGGAGTATGAACTTATCTCTATGGGATGATCTCACCCCTAGGGTATGAACTCGCCCCTAGGGTATGAACTTGTCTCGAGGGTATGATCTCGCTCCTGGGGTATGAACTGGCCTCTGGGGTATGATCTCTCACATATGGCATGAACTGGCCTCTGTGGTATAGACTTGTCTTTGGGCTATGATCTCGCCCCTCGGGTATGAACTTGTCTCTAGGGTATGATCTCGCCCTAGGGTATGAACTAGCCTCTAGGGTATGAATTTGCCCCTGGATGGGTAAGGTCCTCTAAGCCCTCCTCAGGCATCTTTGGTCTCGACAAATTACGCATTATACAATCATATATAAATACAACCTCGAAACGGTCCAGGAAATCCTTAAACACTCTGTTCTCAAATCCATAAAGGCAGAGGGTGCATTAGTCAATCCAAATAATATCAACAAGAACTCAAACTGTCCATACTGTGAACAAAAAGTAGTCCGTGGAATATCTGTCTCATGAATCTTCAACTAATGGTAGCCCTAATGAATGTCAATTTTTGAAAATACAGCGCTACCACGCAACTGATCAAACAAGTCATCTACCCTCGGCAAGGGATACTTATTCTTGATGGTTACTTTATTCAGCTCTCTATAGTCAATACACATTCTCATCAATCAATCCATTTTCTTCACAAACACCAGAGACAGAGAAATTGGTGAAGTGTTGAGTCCTATTTCCAGAGGAATCATTTTAGACCCCTTCACCCTTGTTGTTCCTGGAAATGAGAACATATGGAACCATTAAGATCAAGAAGAATGGCATAAGTATGAACTGGCATCTGCCAAGAGAAGAATACATTTAATAAATCACAAGAATTATGAGTCTAGGCCTCCAACCGCTCCAAAGTATTATCCTAAGCTAGGGGCTTATTTTGTTAGCCAACATCAGAAGGATCAAGGGAGGCAGGCATAATGTTCTTATTTTTTTGGTGTGATTGAGATGTGGCTGTGGTTGCCCAGAAAACTTTAAACTCTTATTAATATATATATATACATATATATATATATATGTTTTATGTGTCTTAGCTGAAATGTGCGCTGTTATTTTTATTTTCTTTAATTTACTTATCTTGTTAATTTTATGCTCGATGATTATTTTTGTTTTGTGCAATTCACATTAGCTTATAAGATTCTGACCTCTTCAAATAAGGGAGAATGTTTGGTATTGTATCCATAATTACCCTGATTTGAAGAAGGGTCCAGTTAATCTATGTTGAATTGTGATTGTATTTGATAGTGTATTTTTAGTCATGTACTTGCAGGTTCACAATTCTAAGTACACACTAATCTCAGGTTATAGTGAGTTAGTAAACACAGGACTATACAATGTAATCCTTCATTATATAGGCCATTGTGTTGCCACACCTATAATATCTCTATTGGAGTGTACTTCTATTCCAAGTACATGAGGAGGTTCAAGGAAGAAGAAGATCTCAAAGTTCAATAGAACAGAATTTTACCCAAGTAAAATTCGTCCAGTATCGTAAAGGATATTAGTCGAATTCGTCGAGTATCATTGATATCCGTCGAATTTGTCGTATATACTTACTATCACTCGTCGAATTCATCTTATATACTTATGGTGAAATATCTGGAAAGATTGAAAAAATAGTTAAGTAAAATTTGTCGAGTATCATCAAGTATACTTGTCGAATGTATTTAAAGATACTCGCCGAACTTGCCAAATCATCTCGGTGCTACTTCATTGATTTTTAATAAGGCAAATTCGTCGAGTGCATCTTCGCATCGAGAGCGTCGAGTGCATCTTGGCATCAAAAGCGTCGTGTGCATGGATGGATTTGAGTGAGTCGAGAGTGTCGATAGCATTGAGTCTACTAGCCTATATATGACCAATTCGTCGAGTATACTAGCTGATACTCGACAACTTAGTCAAGTATGATTCCATCCTTGGCCTTGAGTGGTTGGCCAGCTTGAGATGAGTTTCTCTAAGTCAAATTCATCGTATATCAATGACTATTCGGTGAGTATACTAGCGATACTCGTCGAATATGAATTAGGTCATTTTTCCGACAAACTTTTTCTTCAAGCTCGGGTTGCGGCAGCCATGCACAGTAACATTAACAAGTTTATTTTTGGAATTTCTTTCATAACAATTGCATTTGATGTTGCCTATAAATACTTAGGGTGGATTTTTCTTCATCCCTAATCTTGCAAATTGTTCTAATTTTCAAATCGAGAAATTTTCCAAAAAGAACGACCTATCGGCCTCTTGTGTGATACGCGACATCTCCGATCGGCTGACAACTGCGAAAGTTGCACGATTCAATCTTCATCGATCAGTACGAATTTATTTCTACTCTCCGAAGATCTCTATTCCTCCAGATCTAGTCCATTGAAGATTCAAGGTTCAAGGTCTTCATAGATTTCTATATTCCGAGTTATCAAAAATTTCAAGATCTACATCATCGAAGAACGTCGGAGTGAAGACTTATAATCTTTATTATATTGTAATATTACTTTACATTTGTAGGTGATTTTTCTCCCAGTTGTAGATCCGTTTGTGCATCGAGTCGTAGATTTGCTTGTGGATCGACTTATAGGAGAGGTTGTGTAACGCCACTGATTTTTCGATGTTTAATTTAATACTTTTATTTGCGTAAAATTGACATCAGGGCGTTACGTTGACCCTTAGTTGGTGGTTACCGTTGTCAAAGCATGATTTTTTCTCGTTAGTATCCTAGATTTTGTTTTAGGAGTATTGGCTTGGCTAATTTCTCCTGTGTTTTGATATTCCCTTGCGAGCCGGGATTCATTTTGGAACACGGTGAAGCCTTTTTGGGAATGATGATATTTTGACTTCGGGAGATTTTTTTTGCCCGAGTTTTTTTTGCCGGATTTTAATTGCGACTTCGCCATTGGATTCGTAGCGTTGACATTTAGCTACGTTGCGATTTTCGTTAAATTCCATGTTGATGCGAATTTTGAATCGTTTGGACGATTAAATAATGATAAATTATTATAATACTTATATCTATAAGTATAAATAGCCTTGCGATAAGACGGAAACCTTATTCATCGTCTTCTTCTTGAAACCGTCGGCCTATTTACTTAAGAGAGAAAGAGGCGGTCTTTAAAGAGCCTTCGGTCATCGATTGTAGGAGCTCTGGTGTACGAAATCATCGTCGGAGAGTAGATCTGGATACCTTTACCCTAGATCTATGTTTCAACGATAAGTTTTTCCCGTTTCATGGATTTTTAGAGGTTTATGTTCCAGTTTTGACCTTCCTTCCTCTCAAAAAGTTTTAGGTTTTTCTACTTCAGAGTTTTTGTGGCCAGATCTGTAAAAAAAAGGAGCGATGGTGTTGCAAAAGTTCGGCAAGGTTTGTGGCAAGTGGTGGTTTCCCCCTTGCTTGTTCTTTATTTTTCCTCTTGCTGGATCCTTTCCTGTACAAAAATTAGGATTAGGGTAGAGTATAGCAATCACGATCTGTTGGGTAGGAGAGGATTTTTCGGCAAGGCTTAACCTAATCAACCTGTAGAAGATAGTTGAGAAAATGTAGTTGATTATGGAATGAATCTGGTTAGGGTAATCTCATCGGGTTTTAAATTTCGGTTAAGTTAAATGTGTCTTATATGGCTAATTAAGCTAAGTCAGAAATTAATCCTTTATGGTAGTAGGTTAATTCGTCAAACTAAGCTTTAGACTTATGCAATTTCGTCGGGCAAGTTAGTCGTTGAGTGTAATCCTTGCATTGAAGTTCAGTTTTTAGTCTAAGGCAAAAGCGGTGAGTGTGCTGCACAAACTCAACGCCATTGGGTAATTTTTTGAGGCTAAGTATTAAAGCGTTGAGTTTTCTGAATACACTCAACGCCATCCAATATTTCTATAGGCTAAGTCAAAAGTGTTGAGTGTACTCTATATACTCAACGCAGCGTATAGTGAGCTGAATACACTCAACGACATATTTTAAATTCTTAGTCTAAGGAAAACGCATTGAGTGTGCTCTATACACTAAACGCGGCGTTCAGTGTGCTGAATACAATCAATGCCATCGTTTAAATCTGAAGCTAAATTAAAAGCATTGAGTGTGCTGACTTCACTCAACGCAGCATTGAGTGTGTTGAATACATTCAATTCCATCGGCTTATTCTGGAGTCCTAGTGTAAAAGTGTTGAGTGTGTTGCATACACTCAACGCGACATTGAGTGTGTTAAATACACTCAACGCCATAAATTTTTTTTGAGCTGAAAAGCAAAAGCATTGAGGGGGCTGACTACACTCAACGCGGCGTTGAGTGTGTTGAATAGACTCAATGCCATCAGTTAAAATTTAAATTCTAAGTTAAAAGTGTTGAGTGTGCTAAACACACTCAACGCGGCATTGAGTGAGCGGAATGCACTCAACGCCATCCTGTAAAATATTGTCCAAGTATAAAAGCGTCAAGTGAGTGTTATACACTCAACGCGGCGTTGCGTGAGCTTAATACACTCAATGCCATCCTGGTTTTGGTTGGCGTTGAGAGTGTGGACTGCACTCGATACGCCATCGAGTATACTCGACACATTTCTATGGACTTAGTTTTATTTTTTTGGTGACTCGTGGTACATCACTAGTAGGCTAGTTTTGTTAAATAAAATTAGTCTAGTTCCTACTGCTTTCGTCAAGTTTGGTCTAAGGCCAATATTTTTTGGGGATTTATTCCTGTATTTATTGTGGGGGAAGTCCAATGCTTCGTTATGGGTTTTTTTGTGTCTTGGGTGTGATTGTCGGTATGTTGACAGATCTTTTGACCCTGATGGGTTTATGACTGTGGGTGTGCTAGTGGAGGTGTCTCACCCCACAGGTGCCGTTTTTCCCCGGTTCGGGAGTGTTAAGATATAGTACCTTCTTTCTTGGGCCCATGTGAAGTTTTATTGTGGGTGTGTCGGCGGAGGTGTCTCTCCCCACAAGTACCAGATTGTGCCAGTGAGTTTGCTCACTAATATTGAGCCGACATATTTCTTACTTTTAAATTCTTGTATATGCATCTTATGAAGCATAATTCTTTATTGCACCTTGTGCAAATACCTTACCTATGGACTGGGTAATTTTATCATTTACCACAATTTTTATTTGTTTAATGTTTTGTCAGCTAATCTTGGATTTGGGGTTGGTAACACTTTTTCCTCCTTATTTATTGTATTTAATTGACCTTCCTATAAACACTTGTATATTTTTACTAAGGTATTCTTTTCTTGTGAATGCCTCAGGATTGGAGCAGTAGCCAATTCAGCGGCTAAGAGTTTTGGATTTAGGCTTGGGTACTGCACCTATCTATTCCTTAACAGATGTGAGGTAGTTGTTGTTGTTTACTTTTCCTTTAGTTCAGACATACATTGCTTTTGTGGGTTCGTGTCAGGTTGTTGATGCCCACCGGATCTTATTTAATATTAAGTACTTGCTAGCTGCTAAGTCAGTTTTGTAGGATTTATTGGTTCCTACTTGATCTTTTAGAGGTTTTATGCTAGGTTGCATTTTAGATATTTTAAAAGTATAAAAGTATCATATATATTACAACATTCATGTCATCTTTTAAATCTAATGACACCCTATTTTAATTTGTGTACAAACTATTTCTATACTTATATTAAAAACATAGAGGTATGAATTACATGAGTTATCCTTTGGGATGTGTATGCACATGTAGGGTGTTAACCATTGTAAATAAAATATTTTTACGCAGCGTATAATTATGTCTTTACTTGTGGAATAGTGATCCACTAAGCCGAGGGATACAGCTAATTAATTTAACTTAACTAGATTTTCTTCATAATTACTTATGAATTTCGTTTAAAATATAGAGTTTGGGTCTTGCGTGAGCGTCTGCAATTATCCCCTGCATGACGTGGCATCACGACTTGTGTTTTCTCTTACTCTGATATCCACTTAAATTCGGAGAAAATGTGGGTTGTGATAGTTGGTATCCGAGGGATGGGTTGTTTGACAATTGTTCGAGCAACCATCTCTAGCTAGTGTTAGTTGTCTAGTGTCATTTCATACACACACTGATGTGTCATCAGTATGTCTTGGCTGAAGCATGAACTCTACACTCATAAACATTATAAGAAGTATACATGGCATATTATGTAGTATGGCATGCATAATATGTGTTTGTATTTGGATCCTCAAAGGAGGCAACATGTGATTGTTATGTAGTATGGGATACATAACAATCATTACATGAGTACACATTAGATTTTTTTTTTGTTGCATGTGATATTATGTAGTATGGGATGCATAATATTTCATGTGTATGCCACTCATAACATGCATTAATGCCTTTATTCGATTGCATAGCACAACATACATAGCATAACATTGCATAACACACGTGCAAAGCTAATGATTTACATGATGACACATGTACACACATGGTTTTTGGGTCAAAAAGAAAAAGAATTCATGCATTCATGATCTATGCACATGAGTCAATAGGAATATGGAATATCAACTTATGTTTAGGCATGACTTAATTAATACTATCCCCAGAGCAAGTTAGCAGCTTAAGCAAATATTTATACATGTATTTTCTGAACTAGGATTTGTAGTTCTAGCGGTAAGCTAGGTTTTGATTAGTTGTTAACTGTGATATTAGGATGTCAAGACGTCCTATGACAAGGGCGACTCCCCAGTATGAGGGTGAGTCATCTGGAGCTCAGAATGTGGCCGAAATAGAAGTATTGCGACACAGCAACGAAGTTTTGTCTAGGCAAATGTTGGAGATGCAATCGCAGATCCAAGCCTTGTTGACTACTGTGTCAGGATAGCCGATTAGAGTTCAGGACCCTGCTGAGGGTCAGGCTATTCCTTCTCATCTGGTTCCCCCAGCTATGCTGCCACTGGAGATGAAATTTATTTTGCACTTCCATCGACTAGGACACCCTACCTATGATGGTAGGGCAAACTTCATGGCTTTGGACGACTAGATTATGGCCATCGAGGAGATGTTCTCTTACTCTGGAGTTTCTGCCAACCAGAGAGTGATGGTCGCTGCTTATCAGCTCAAGGGACTTGCAAAGAGTTGGTGGCTGAGAGAAAAGGAAAACATGAAGGATGGATGTTCATGAGAAGCCATCAAGGAGATTTTGCTGAAGAAGTTTCTGTCATCGATTGAACGAGACCGTTTGTTGAATGAATTCCTGCACTTAAAGCATAAGCAGCTCACATTGAGTGTGTATGTGGTAGAGTTTAGCAAGCAAAGCCGATTTGCCCAGAATTTAGTTGTTTCTAAAGCCAGTAGAGTTAAACGTTTTTTGGGTTGTCTAAGTAGTGACATCCAGCATCTAGCAAATGCTTTTGGATTAAAAACATATGCTGAAGTAGTAGAAGATGCTCTGAAAGTCTAAGCAATCATCAATGCTAAGAACCGAGGTCAGTAGCTGAGAAAAGAAAAGAGGAAGTCTGATTAGGGAAAGAAGCCACTGGGATCGGGTTTTGCTTTGAGAAAGAGAAGCAAGGAGATATGTAGCATCTATGGCCGACCAGGCCACCCATTAGAGATGTGTTTCAAAGAATAGGAGCCCAGAAGAAGGAGCATGTTCATGCTTTTCAGGGAGCTCCCAGAGGAGATCTGGTGTGTACCATATGCAAGGGAAAGGGGCATGATGCTGCCCTTTGTTGGAGCAAGGATAAAGTGTACTTCCAGTGTGGGCAGAAAGGTCACCTGAAGCCAAATTGCCCCCAGCTTCAGCCCACGCTGTAGCTAGTTCCACTACAAGCCTTGTCGCCGCTACAGCGATTTGACAAGGGAAAGGGCAAGCTGAACGTGCTATATTTAGAGGAAGCACAAACATCTACTCAAGTTATATCGGGTCAGATTCTAATCTAGTTCTATTTTTTTCAGTTAATAGCTGTAGTTTTGATGAGCATTTGCTTAGTTACATATTCAATTTTATTGGAAGGTTCAAGTTAAAGAACCGCTGGGCTCGTGTTCTGTTCGATTCTGGTGCTACCCACTCATTTGTGGATTGTGCTTTTGTAGATCATCATCGTTTGACTCTTGATTTGGTTGGTGATGCGTATAGTGTAAAGTTTCCTTCTGGAGATTCTGTGGTATCAGACCAAGTTATTCAGAGTAGTCTGATTTCGTTAGGTGATTTTCTAACGGTTATTGATTTGAAGGTGTTAGACCTGGAGGATTTTGACGTGATTTTGGGCATGGTCTGGTTCTTAGGTATGATGCTATTATCCAATGCAAGGTTAAGCGCTTGGACTTCAAGATGTACAATGGTCAACCCAGGAGTGTTTATGGTTATCCACGCCAGAGTTCTCCGATTATTTATGTAGTATGTGCTCGGAAGCTTTTAGATTAGAGCTATTTTTCTTGTTTGGTTTCAGTTTTGCAAACTAAGGTTATTTTGCCACATTTGGAGGAGATCGCCATGGTGTGTGAGTTTCCTGATGTATTTCCAGATAATCTTCCTAGTCTTCCACCTGAGAGAGATGTAGAGTTTGTGATAGATTTGGATCCGGGTACTCGTCCTATTGCTATGGCACCGTACTGATTGGCCCCTCATGAGCTGCAGGAGTTGTGTACCCAGCTAGATGATTTGTTACAAAGTGGTTTTATTAGGCTGAGTTCTTCACCTTGGGGTGCTCCCGTACTATTTGTGAAGAAAAAAGATGGATCCATGATCCTGTGCATTGACTATAGGTAATTGAATAAGGTAACTATCAAGAACAAGTATCCCCTGCAAAGAATTGATAATTTTTTTGATTAGTTGCATGGTAACGCTGTGTTTTCAAAGATTGATATTCGTTCCGGCTATCTTCAGTTAAGGATTCGTGAGACAGATATCCCACGGACTGCCTTTCATTCCCTGCACAGACTTTTTGAGTTCTTGGTGATGTCTTTTAGTTTGACCAATACACCCTCTGCCATTATGGATATGATTAACCGAGTGTTCAAGGATTTCCTGGATCATTTTGTGGTTGTGTTCATAGATGACATTTTGGTGTATTCCCACAATGCTGTGGAGCAAGCCCATCATTTGCATTTAGTTTTGTCTACTTTGAGAGAGCATAAATTGTTTGCCAATGGGAGCAAGTGTGAGTTTTGGTTGCCTCAAGTTTTTTTCTTGGGTCATGTAGTTAATAGAGATGGGATTTTAGTTGACCCTGATAAGATAGCTATTGTTATGGATTGGAATAAGGCCACCACACCCAAGGAGATAAGGAGCTTCCTCGGGTTGGTTCGCTATTATAGAAGGTTTGTATATAATTTCTCTACGTTGTCTATGCCACTAACTAAAAAGACGCAGAAGAACGCAGCTTTTTTTGGAGCGATAGGTGCGAGGAAGCTTTACAGGAATTAAAAAGGAGATTGTGCACTGCTCCGGTGTTAACCTTACCAACTGAAGGAATAGAATATGCCGTATATGTAGATGCATCGTGGTGTCAAGAAAAAGAAAGCCAAACTAGCAATCCAACTAGGCAAGTATACCTATCAAACTGTAGCTAGGGACACAAGTGTCGTATTGAAATTCGGGAACTGTTGAGTAAACCTACTCACACGAAAACTATTATCTTATTGAAGGATGGTTTTAGGGTTAAAGAGAAATCTAAATGCGATTAAGAAAAGAGATATAGCGCTAAAAAGAGAACTACTTGCAGTTAAATAAAGAGCTATTAAAAACAATTACAACAAAGGGTGGGAACAACGAAACATAAAAGCACGCGATCGAGAATCACCTCGGTAAGAGTTGACTAAAAATGAGATTAAAAAACCTAACTTAATAGGGAAAGGTCCTTGACCGTGGAGGTTCCTAAAGATGGAAAACGCTTCTCTCGAATTCATTCCCAACTGAGTTTAGGAAGGTCCGACCAAACTCTCGTCCAAATTAGAGGCCTAAAGCTCGCTTTACGCTGTGAACCCCACTATTGGATTTCACTCCAGTCCTGGAGATTTGGACGTCTACCTCTCTCGAGGGGTGCGGTAAACTCTCTTTACTCCTGATTGTTCACTTAAAACAGCGAGCCTCTCGGTTAGCTAAGAGTGAAAACAAAAATGGAAATTATATATCGATGATATAACTCTAAACATGAAAAATCAAGAGTAATTCGAAGGCCTAAACACTAAAAAAGAAAAAGTATATTCAAAGCATCATAACTTAATCAATTCGAACCTCGGATCATCAAGATTGAGTATAAGGAGGATTAGTTAATCATGGAGAAGTGGAGGAGGAGGGAAGAGTAGAAGAGCATTAAGAACACAAATTAAAAGTGCACTAGTATTGATAGTGAAAGAGAGCTACACTTAAAAGAAAAATTACAATTTCATGGAAATAAAACTATGCTAGCATTACATTAAACTACTAAATTAATTACCAAAGCTATTACAAAAGCTTAAACTAAACTAGGGATAAGAAAAACTAAAATGAGAAAGAGAGAGGGGGAGAAAAAACATGAAAAAACACAAGTAAACAAAAGGGCAGCACCTCCCCTCTCAACCCAAACTATTCTGGATACAAGAGGGTACCACTGTATTTATCGACAAAATTCACGGGTTGGTCATGCCCTCTGTCATGCCCAGGCAGGGCGTGTCAGGGGGGCATGACATGTACCGAGTTGACCTCGGGCTCTAGATTCTTGCGCGAATGATGATTGCTTCTGGATGTCGGTGGATATGCTGATAATACATTTTGTAGCCTAAACTATTATCGTATCTTCTATTTTATATTGTACAAATCATGTCTATTATTAGTTTATTTTTTATTATTTTTATGTAAATATTATTGCCACTGACTTTTAATTGTCTTTTTGCAGGTTTCCAGAAAATTTGCCAAAATGACCTGACACGCCCCCCTGTCACGCCCTCCCTGAGCGTGACCTAGGGCGTGTCACCCGTTCCCGAGGACTACTGCTGGAAGGGACAGAAAAACGAACAAAACCGTTGTCACCCCCCTGACACGCTGATAATACGTTTTGTAGCCTAAACTATTATCGTATTTTATATTTTATATTGTACAAATTATGTCTATTATTAGTTTATTTTTATCCTTTTTATGTAAATTTTATTGCCACTAACTTTTTCCTGTCTTTTTGCAGGTTTTCAGAAAAATTGCCAAAATGGTCTGTCACGCCCCCCTGTCACGCCCTCCCTGGGCGTGACCTAGGGCGTGTCACCCGATCCCGAGGACACCTGCTGGAAGGGACAGAAAACGGTTAAAACCGCTGTCACGCCCCCTGTCACGCCCTCCCTGGGCGTGTCACTAGGCGTGACCAGGGGCGTGTCGCCCTCTGCCGCAAAGCTGCCGCCGCATTAAATGCCCTTCCGCCTCAGCACGCAAATAGTACTGTCACGCCCCATGTCACGCCCGTGACATGGGCGTGACACCTTCCTTTTTCGGCGATTGACGGATTTCCGACCAATGATTTGGACATGACATGCCTGTCACGCCCCCCTGTCACGGGCGTGACCTAGGGCGTTACCACCGACGTACCGAAGCAATCATCCCTCCCGCCAGAATCCAGGGCCCGAGGTCAAATCCGTACCTGTCACGCCCCCTGACACGCCCCCCCTAGGGCGTGTCGGATGGCGTGACCAACCCGAGAAATTTTCTATAAATTGAGCCCCCCTCCTCCCCATTTCAGCAAGCTTTGGTTGAGTGGGGGAGGTGCTGCCCCTTTGTTTCTTGATCCTTTTTCATGCTTTCTCTCTCTCTCTCTCCCCCTCTCTTGGTACTTTTTGGTTAACCCTAGTTTAATCTTAGTTTGTGCTAGCTTTTATTGTAATTTTCTTCTTGCTTAGTGCTTAATGTAGGGCTAGAATAGGTTTTAATTTTCATGCACTTGTAATTTTATTTTCATTAGTGTAACTTGGCCTTTTTCATTAATAAAATTGTTCTTCACTTAGCTTGTGTTCTTCTTATGTTTTTCTACTCATCTCCCCCCCCTCCACTCCATTATGATTAACTAATCCTCCTTGTACTCGATCTTGATGATCCGAGGTTAGAGCGATTATGTTATGATGTTTTAATTAATCTTTTCTTTTTTAGGTTAGGGCCTTGAATTACTCTTGATTAATCACGGGTTGGGGGTATATTTTCGATATATACTCTCCGCCTTTGCATTCATTCTGGGCTAGCCGAGAGGCCGAAAGAATGAAGTGAGCATTCAAGAGTAAAGGGAGTTGTACGCACCCCTCGAGAGAGGCAGACGTCCAAATCTCCCGGATTGGAGTAAAATCCAATAGTGGGGTTCACCGCATAAAGCGAGTTTTAGGCCTCCGATTTAGACGAAAGTCGGTCGGACCTTCCTAAACTCAGTTGGGCACGACTTCGAGAGAAGCGTGTTCAAGCTTTAGGAACCTCCACGGTCAAGGACCCTTATCCTATTAAGTTTAGATTTTTAGCGCATTTTCTTAATCGTCTTTAGCCGAGGTGAATCTTGATCGGGTGCATTTCCATTTCATATTGTTCTACCTTTTATAGTAATCTCATATATGGTGCTCTTTAATTAACTGCAGTAATTTCCTTTCTAGCTTAGTTGTTTGCTTAACAGCTTTACTTAATTGCAGTGTTTCTCTTTCTAGTATAACTTTACTTTCTCCCTTGCACTTAGATTTTCTAAAACCCTAGTTTTTTCCTTCGATAAGATAATAGCGTTCGTGTGAGTAAGCTTAGCCAACAGTTCCCGGATTTCAATACAACACTTGTGTCCCCTTGCTACAATTCGATAGGTATACTTGCCTCATCGGGTTTCTAGTTCGGTTGCGTTTATTTTCTTCGAACCCTAGCGCGCAACAAGTTTTTGGCGCCGTTGCCGGGGACCCAACTTCCGTTGATATTTTGAAAACACGAACCTATTAATTTTATCTCTTCTCTTTCTCATCCCCTTTCTTTAAAGTTTTAAAAATCAAAAAAAATTATCACCGCTCTTAATAGTAACCAACTTCACAATTTTTCTACGCCACCTAATTCTCTCGAAAAGGGCAAAGGGCTTTAAGCGCCACTGTCTTGTCTAGTACCTTGCGAACCCTTCACGGGGTAGTCCTTGGGAAGTTCGGGAGTTAATCTATAAAAAAATCTACTTCAAAAAGAATTTTTTTTTTTAATTTTCTAAATCTAGTTTTTCTTTCTAGTTTATCCTTTTTCTCTTTCTCTTCTTCTTTTCTGTTCTTTTAGTGCATGACCCGCGGGAGTCCGTCGGTTATTTTGGACTTGGACCACGAAATTGAGCGTACTCTTCGGAGAAGATCGTGATTTCAAGGTCCTACTATCCAAGTGCCGGTTGAGGACTCCGAGTCATTTAATACTTTAAGAATGGAAGAACCCAACGTAGATGAGGCCGTGCAAAGGACTATGTCCTATTATGCACGACCGAACCTCGAGGGAACAGAATCGAGTATAGTCCGTCCTACTATAGCAAATAATAACTTTGAACTAAAGCCTAGCATAATTCAAATGGTGCAGCAATATGTGCAATTTGACGGACTTCAAGATGAAGATCCGAACGCACATATAGCTAGCTTTCTTGAAATTCGTGACACCTTCAAGATAAATGGTGTCACAAATGATGCGATCAGGCTAAGACTCTTCCCCTTCTCTCTAAGAACTAAAGCTAAGCAGTGGCTTAACACACTTCCGAAAAATAGCATAACCACTTGGAATGAATTAACTGAAAAATTTTTGGCGAAGTATTTTCCGCCAGCTAAAACTGCAAAACTTAGGAATGACATCTCTGCCTTCGGACAAATAGACTCTGAAACCCTTTACGAAACCTGGGAGAGATTTAAAGAATTATTAAGACGATGCCCACATCACGCGCTGCCTGTATGGTTACAAGTGTAGACGTTTTATAACGGGCTAAATCAAAGCACGAAGCAAATGATAGACGCAGCTTCTGGCGGTACTTTAAATCATAAGACCCCGGAAGCCGCTCTTGAGCTTTTTGAGGACATGGCCATGAACACTTATCAGTGGAATGTGCCTAGGTCCCGCCCGAACAAGCCTGCAGGTATCTATGAAGTGGACAACGTCTCCCAGCTCGCTGTGCAAGTAGAAATCCTAAGCAAAAAAATCACGGAGATGACTGCTGCCTCCGCCCCTCAGGTATGGGAATCTGCAACCCCTACTCAAGAACATTTAGATTATGTTAATAATTTGCCTAGAACTGCTTTTAATAATTTTTCTGCTGCGAATTTTCATCCGCCTGGTTTTAATTTTCCGAATAGTTATAACCCCGCTTTAAGAAATCACCCGAACTTTTCATGGAGTAATCCATCGAATGCGATGCGCCCACCTCTGCAAAATGATTTTTCTGCACAACCACCACCACCACCACTTCTTCAAAATTACCCAAAACCTCCAAGCTTGGAGGAATTACTTTCTAAATATATCACCACAAATGACGCTACCATAAGAACTTTAATCGGAAGCGTAAAAAGTTTAGAAAATCAGGTAGGACAGCTCGCGAAAATAATTTCTGAGCGACCCGCAGGGTCTCTTCCTTCCAATACCGAACCCAACCCGAGAGAGCAAGCGAAAGCTATAACTCTTCGGAGTGGGAAGCAAGTCTCCGATATGGTAAGTGAAGAGCCCGAGGCAAGCTCCGCTTCCGCTTTTAAAAATCAAAGCTCCGCTCCCATTTCTAAAATTCCATCCTCTGCTGAAGAAGTAATCACCCCCACTTTAGAAAATAATCTCACTCCACCACCCATCTTCAAAAATAATTCAACTCCTCCAAACCCCTCTGAACTTAATAGACAACGTCAAGATGATCAGTACTCCCGCTTCTTAGAAATCTTCAAACAAATCCACATTAATCTTCCCTTCCACGAGGCTATTTCGCAAATGCCGAAATATGCCAAATATCTTAAAGACCTCCTCACAAACAAGAAGAAGTTAGAGAATCTTTCGCACGTCACGCTAAACGCCGAGTGCTCCGCCGTTTTAACAAATGGTTTGCCGAAGAAAATCAGTGACCCGGGTAGTTTCTCTATCCCGTGTGTCTTCGGTGATCTCTTTGTTAAACACGCGTTAGCCGACTTAGGCGCAAGTATAAACCTGATGCCCTTTTCGTTGTTCAAAAAGTTAGGGATTGGTAGCCTTAACCCCACGCGTATGAGTATCCAGCTAGCCGATAGATCCGTCAAGTACCCGTTAGGAATAGTGGAGGACGTTCTAGTGAAAGTCGACAAGTTCATCTTCCCGGTGGACTTTGTCATTTTGGACATCGAAGAAGACGTCGAGGTTCCCCTGATCCTTGGCCGACCCTTCCTCGCCACTTCCCGAGCCATCATTGATGTAAGCAATGGTAAGCTCTTTCTTCGAGTAGGCGACGACGAAGTCACATTTCCTATCACCCCTTCGATGAAGAACACCTTAGCGAACGATGACTCATGTTTTTTCGTAGACGCCGTGAGTGATGATTCTTCCTACTGCCTCTCCGACTTTGAAAAAGAATTTTCTACTTTTTGCTCCTCTTCTCTTACAACAGAATCACTGCAAGGAAGTGATGAATCTTCTTATTGTCTTTCTGAGTTTGAAAAAGAGTTTTCTGATTTTTGTTCTTCCTCTTTTCTTACCACTGAATCTGTACAAGAAGCCGTCTTGGCTGCTAGCCCCACCCCTTATTACGTTCCTTATAAAAAAGTTTATGAAGATATTATTTTCGAAAAAGAAAGAATCTCAAAATCCTCTTATGAAGAACCCCCTACCCTAGAACTTAAAGAACTTCCCGAACACCTTAAGTATGCTTTCCTAGAAAAAGACTCCAAGTTACCAGTTATCGTTTCGGCCTACCTCACGGATACGCAGAACGATAAACTTCTTCTAGTTCTACGTAAGCATCGCCGGGCTATTGCTTGGCTAATTTCTGATATCAAGGGCAAAACCCATCTTTCTGTACACATAAAATTCTAATGGAAGATAATTCGCATAACTCTATTCAACCTCAGCGCCGTATAAACCCGAATATGAAAGAATTAGTTAAGGGCGAGGTTATGAAACTATTAGACGCAGGAATTATCTACCCTATATCGGACAGTAAGTGGGTTAGCCCCGTTCAGGTAGTTCCAAAAAAGGGAGAGATAACCGTAGTTAGTAATGAGAATAATGAATTAATCTCGACACGGACGGTGACGGGTTGGCGTATGTGCATAGATTACCGTAAGTTAAATGACGCCACCCGTAAGAACCACTTTCCTCTACCGTTTATCGACCAGATTTTAGAACGTCTCTCCGACCATAGCTTTTATTGTTTTCTCGATGGCCTCTCGGGGTACTTTCAAATACCCATCTCTCCCGAGGACCAAGAGAAAACTACGTTTACTTGTCCCTTCGGCACCTTCGCGTACCGAAGAATGCCATTTGGATTATGCAATGCGCCGGCTACATTCCAACGATGTATGCTCGCAATATTTGACAAGTACGTAGAAAGCATTATGGAGGTATTCATTGACGATTTCTCCGTGTTCGGCGACTCCTTCGATAGATGTTTAGAAAACCTCGAAAAAGTCTTAGAACGATGCGAAGAAACTAACCTTGCCCTAAATTGGGAAAAATGCCATTTTATGGTGAGGGAAGGGTTAGTTTTGGGTCATAAAATTTCTGCTAAAGGTATTGAGGTAGACGTTGCCAAGATAGAAGTTATTGAGAAGTTTCCGCCACCTACAAACATAAAGGCTATAAGAAGTTTCCTAGGCCACGCTGGTTTTTATCGTCGTTTTATAAAGGACTTCTCCAAGATCACTAAGCCCCTCGCCCATCTCTTAGAAAAAGATGCTCCATTAATTTTTGATGACTCTTGTATTTCGGCCTTTGAATTAATTAAAGAAAAGTTAATTAACGCGCCAATTATGATAGCTCCGGTGTGGGACCTTCCTTTCGAGATTATGTGCGATGCGAGTAGTTTTGCGGTGGGGGCCGTATTAGGTCAACGCATATCTAAGAACTTCCACCCCATCTATTACGCTAGTAATACCCTCACATCTGCACAAGAAAATTACACCACAACCGAGAAGGAGCTCTTAGCTGTAGTATTTGCGTTTGATAAATTTCGCCCTTACATTACACTTTCAAAAATCATTGTTTTTACGGACCACTCGGCCCTCAAGTACCTTCTTGCCAAAACGGATGCCAAGCCTCGCTTGATTCGCTGGGTCTTACTCCTCCAGGAGTTTGACTTAGAGATCCGTGATAAGCGAGGAGCCGAGAACTTGGCCGCCGACCATTTATCAAGATTAGATAACCCCTTTATAGAAAAATTAAATGAAAAATCTTTTAATTACTGTTTTCCTGATGAGAAGCTACTTTTAGTTAATACATCTACTTCTCCTTGGTTCGCGCACATCGCCAACTATCTAGTGGCCCGGGTGCTCCCAAAAGAGTTCTCCTCTCAGCAGAAGAAGAAATTCTTTTCTGAGCTGAAGAACTACTTTTGGGAAGACCCGCATCTTTTCAAAATTTGTGCAGATCAAGTGATAAGGAGATCTGTTTCTTTTGATGAAGGAATTGATATTCTAAAACATTTGCATGAAGGTCCGACAGGTGGGCACTATAAAGCTGCTCGCACCGCAGATAAGGTGCTTTGCGCGGGTTTTTACTGGCCTAGCCTGTTTAAAGACGCGCAAGCCTTTGTGAGCAGGTGTGATAGTTGCCAACGGTCGGGCAATATTTCTAATAAAAATGAAATGCCGCAAAATTATTTCTTAGAGTGCGAAATTTTCGACCTCTGGGGAATTGATTTTGTTGGCCCCCTTCCTTCTAGCTTCGGAAACAAATATATTTTAGTTGCTGTAGATTATGTTTCACGATGGGCTGAGGCCCAAGCTCTTCCTACGAACGACTCCCGAGTTGTAGTCACGTTTTTAAAAAAATTATTTTCTAGATTCGGTACGCCTCGCGCAATCGTTAGCGATAGGGGTTCCCATTTCTGTAACGCGCAATTTTCAAAAATCCTTACTAAATACGGCGTTACGCATAAACTGTCCACTGCCTACCACCCCCAAACTAACGGTCAAGTCGAAGTAGTTAATAGAGAAATAAAAAGAATATTAGAAAAGACTGTTTCAACTTCTAGAAAAGACTGGTCAACCAAACTTGACGATGCTCTATGGGCCTACCGAACAGCGTACAAAACTGCCCTCGGATGTACGCCGTATAGGCTGGTCTATGGAAAATCGTGCCATCTGCCCGTAGAGTTAGAACACCGCGCCTTTTGGGCCTTAAAATTTTTAAACTTCGATCCCCACTCAGTCGGTGACCTTCGAAAATTTCAACTAAATGAACTCGACGAGTGGCGCTCTTATGCTTATGAAAATAATAAACTTTATAAAGAGCGGACGAAGCGTTTATACGATAAACACTTAAGGCACCCTAAAAACTTTAAGCCGGGCGACCAAGTCCTGTTATATAATTCTCATTTACGTTTATTTCCGGGCAAATTAAAATCTCGCTGGTCTGGCCCGTTTTCTGTTTTAGAAGTATTTCCTTATGGAACTGTTTTAATTTCTCACCCTGATAAGGGTAATTTCAAAGTGAATGGTCAGCGTCTTAAACTGTATTTCTCTGGTGATGATGATGTCAGTCCAAACACTATTAAGTTTTTGCTTCACGAACTTTAATCTTGAACTTTTTATTTTTTGCTAAAAACAATTTTATTTCGGGACAACAATATTTTTGGACAATATTATTTTTGATGCGTCGAGCTCAACGACGCTTTTACCAAAGGGCGCTCTTGGGAGGCAACCCAAGTTATCTTTTTCTGTTTTCTTTATTTTACAATTTTTGCCTCGGACGGCTCCGACAAGCTGAAGCTTCTGCGATCGCCTGCTCCAACATTGCTGAATCCATCACAAAGTCCAAAGAAGACATTCGGGGAGCGGCATCACTCAGTTTTCGCAGCAAATAAATCTGGGGAAGTACCTGTATTTCAATTCTGTCTTTCAATTCTGTACTTTATTTTTCTCTCCTTCTCCAATCCCCTTCTTTAGACATCGAGGACAATGTCTGTTTTAAGCTTGGGGGAGGATTTCCTCCTTCATTTTTGCGTAGTGTAAATAATCTTCTTTTTTGTATATATTGTAAATATTTCCAAAAAAAAATGAATATCTTAAAATTCCAAAAAAAGAGAGAAAATTTTTCCAAAATCCAAAAAAAGAGAATATTTCTCAAAATAAAAAAAATATATATGTGTTTTTGAATAATTTAGACATTTTGGTATTTCAATAGACCCCTAGTTTTTAGTTTTGTTTTACTCAAAATCTCCTATAAACAACTTAGTTAATTATAATATTTCTAATCGTTCTTTTTAATTATGTTTCACAAGTAAAATATTGGTCATGCTGTGTTTCTAATTCACGGTAGCATGTTAAGGTGAAATATTTTTCTAAAACTCGCATTTCTATTATGGTTTTTGTTGTTTATTTCCTTTACTTTCTTAAAAATTCATCATCCACTATTTTCTTTTTCGTTTTTGAATAATTTTTGTAAAGTCAACTTTTGAATAACGTAGTAGATGTGAACGATCCAAGTCACCTATTATTTTTATTTTCAAGTTAATTTCATCAATCTTCTTTATTATCTAGGACTCGCTTTTTGAAAATTTTTCAAACCTTTGTTTTAAATAAATTCAAAAGCGTGAAAATGATTTAGGCCGTTTTTGTTTTCGTTTGAGCTTTCTTGCCAACCTAAAAACTTTTACCACTAGTTAGCCGTTTTTGAGCCTTTTTCCGATTTCATTTGATAGCTCCTCCCTTCATTTCAGTTTCACCAAAGCCAAAATTTCCAACCTATCGAATCACACTAGCCTTTTTGAGTTTCATAAATTATTTTGACGATTTTGATAGGGTATTTTGTGATTTTTGTGGAGAAAGGTTTTAGAAAAAAAAGGAAGTATGTTCAAAAGTGATGTTTATTTTTGTTTGGCCAACTCAAAAAGGAAAATAAAAATATTTATGGCCTTTGTCTTTGAAAAAAGAAAAAAAATGGAAAAGAAAAAAATGAAAAAGAAAGAAAAAAATGTGTATATATTTTTATGAAAATTTTTGAAACTCTTTGCTTTGGTTTAGTGTGATTTTAAACCATCACGTTTATCTTTGAATTCCACTCCTAATCATTTTCCTAAACCAAACGTTTCTGTCCTATTTAAGTCCTTTTGATTCACGCTTTTTGATTTTTTATTTAACAACTAAGAAAAGAAAAACAGTAAATCAGTTTTAGTTTTAGATTTAAACCTAGATTTTTGATAATTAAATTGATATAATTATAATACATTGCTTGGATCTAGTAACAACTCAATGCGTGTTTTTCATTTTCGTTGCTTTACTTAAGTCCATTTAAAAAAATCTCGTTAAAATTTTGGATGATTTGTTTTTATTAAGTAAAGTTTATAAAAGTTTTACCATACCTAAATAATTGTTTTAGACTTACATTTCACCTTTTCCCTACTAAGAATTTCGCATAGTACTTGTGTAGGCATAATTAGAACTTTTTGATTAGTCCTTTTTATAAATATCTAGTTTTTAAATTTTTGCTTGGGGACAAGCAAAGCTTAAGCTTGGGGGAATTTGATAATACGTTTTGTAGCCTAAACTATTATCGTATTTTATATTTTATATTGTACAAATTATGTCTATTATTAGTTTATTTTTATCCTTTTTATGTAAATTTTATTGCCACTAACTTTTTTCTGTCTTTTTGCAGGTTTTCAGAAAAATTGCCAAAATGGCCTGTCACGCCCCCCTGTCACGCCCTCCCTGGGCGTGACCTAGGGCGTGTCACCCGATCCCGAGGACACCTGCTGGAAGGGACAGAAAACGGTCAAAACCGCTGTCACGCCCCCCTGTCACGCCCTCCCTGGGCGTGTCACTAGGCATGACCAGGGGCGTGTCGCCCTCTGCCGCAAAGCTGCCGCCGCATTAAATGCCCTTCCGCCTCAGCACGCAAATAGTACTGTCACGCCCCATATCACGCCCGTGACATGGGCGTGACACCTTCCTTTTTCGGCGACTGACGGATTTCCGACCAATGATTTGGACATGACATGCCTGTCACGCCCCCCTGTCACGGGCGTGACCTAGGGCGTGACCACCGACGTACCGAAGCAATCACCCCTCCCGCCAGAATCCAGAGCCCGAGGTCAAATCCGTACCTGTCATGCCCCTGACACGCCCCCCCTAGGGCGTGTCGGAGGGCATGACCAACCCGAGAAATTTTCTATAAATTGAGCCCCCCTCCTCCCCATTTCAGCAAGCTTTGGTTGAGTGGGGGAGGTGCTGCCCCTTTGTTTCTTGATCCTTTTTCATGCTTTCTCTCTCTCTCTCTCCCCCTCTCTTTGTACTTTTTGGTTAACCCTAGTTTAATATTAGTTTGTGCTAGCTTTTATTGTAATTTTCTTCTTGCTTAGTGCTTAATGTAGGGCTAGAATAGGTTTTAATTTTCATGCACTTGTAATTTTATTTTCATTAGTGTAACTTGCGCTTTTTCATTAATAAAATTGTTCTTCCCTTAGCTTGTGTTCTTCTTATGTTTTTCTACTCATCTCCCCCCCCCCTCCACTGCATTATGATTAACTAATCCTCCCTGTACTCGATCTTGATGATCCGAGGTTAGAGCGATTATGTTATGATGTTTTAATTAATCTTTTCTTTTTAGGTTAGGGCCTTGAATTACTCTTGATTAATCACGGGTTGGGGGTATATTTTCGATATATACTCTCCGCCTTTGCTTTCATTCTGGGCTAGCCGAGAGGCCGAAAGAATGAAGTGAGCATTCAAGAGTAAAGGGAGTTGTACGCACCCCTCGAGAGAGGCAGACGTCCAAATCTCCCGGATTGGAGTAAAATCCAATAGCGGGGTTCACCGCGTAAAGCGAGTTTTAGGCCTCCGATTTAGACGAAAGTCGGTCGGACCTTCCTAAACTCAGTTGGGCACGACTTCGAGAGAAGCGTGTTCAAGCTTTAGGAACCTCCACGGTCAAGGACCCTTATCCTATTAAGTTTAGATTTTTAGCGCATTTTCTTAATCGTCTTTAGCCGAGGTGAATCTTGATCGGGTGCGTTTCCATTTCATATTGTTCTACCTTTTATAGTAATCTCATATATTGTGCTCTTTAATTAACTGCAGTAATTTCCTTTCTAGCTTAGTTGTTTGCTTAACAGCTTTACTTAATTGCAGTGTTTCTCTTTCTAGTATAACTTTACTTTCTCCCTTGCACTTAGATTTTCTAAAACCCTAGTTTTTTCCGTCGATAAGATAATAGCGTTCGTGTGAGTAAGCTTAGCCAACAGTTCCCGGATTTCAATACGACACTTGTGTCCCCTTGCTACAATTCGATAGGTATACTTGCCTCATCGGGTTGCTAGTTCGGTTGCGTTTATTTTCTTCGAACCCTAGCGCGCAACACACGCCCTCCATAGGCGTGTCACCAGGCGTGACCCTGGGCGTGTCGCCCTCTGCCGCAAAGCCTGCTACCGCAATAAATGCCGTTTCTCCACAGCACGCAAACAGTACTGTCACGCACCCAGTCACGGGCGTGACCTGGGGCGTGACATCAACTTTTCCGACGACTGACGGATTTCCGACCAATGATTTGGACATGACATGCCTTTCACGCCCCCCCTATACGGGCGTGACCTAGGGCGTGACCACAGATGTACCGAAGCAATGATCCTTCCCGCCAGAGTCCAGAGCCTGAGGTCAACATAGTACTGTCACGCCCCCTGACACGCCTCTCCTAGGGCGTGTCGGAGGGCGTGACCAACCCGAAGTTTTTTCCTATAAATTCAGACCCCCCTTCCATTTCAGCAAGCTTTGGTTGAGAGGGGGAGGTGCTGCCCCTTTGGTTCTTGGGTCCTTTTCTAGTTTTCATGCTTTCTCTCTCTCTCTCTCACTCTCTCTCTCTCTCTTTGTAATTTTCTTTTAACCCTAGTTTAATCTTTACTTGTTTATGCTTTCTTTGTAATCTTTGCTCTTGCTTAGTGCTAATTGTAGGGCTAGAATAGGATTTCATTTTCATGCACTTGTAATTTATTTTTCAATAGTGTAACTTGCCCCTTTTCATTAATAAAAGTGTTCTTGTTTAGCTTGTCTTTTTTTTATTCTCTACTACTCATCCCCCCTCCTCCACTCCATTATGATTAACTAATCATCCTTGTACTCGATCTTGATGATCCGAGGTTAGAGCGATTAAGTTATGATGTTTTAATTAATCTTTTCTTTTTTGGTTAGGGCCTTGAATTACTCTTGATTAATCACGGGTTGGAGGTATATTATCGATATATACCCTCCACCTTTGCTTTCATTCTGGGCTAGCCGAGAGGCCGATAGAAAGAAGTGAGCATTCAAGAGTAAAGGGAGTTGTACGCACCCCTCGAGAGAGGCAGACGTCCAAATCTCCCGGATTGGAGTAAAATCCAATAGTGGGGTTCACCGCATAAAGCGAGTTTTAGGCCTCCGATTTAGATGAGAGTCGGTCGGACCTTCCTAAACTCAGTTGGGCACGACTTCGAGAGTAGCGTGTTCAATCTTTAGGAACCTCCACGGTCAAGGACCTTTATCCTATTAAGTTAAGATTTTTATCGCATTTTCTTAATCGTCTTTAGCTGAGGTGATTCTTGATCGAGTGCATTTCCATTTCATATCTTATACCTTTCGTAGTAATCTCCTATCTTGTGCTCTTTAATTGACTGAAGTAGTTTCCTTTCTAGCATAGTTCTTTACATAACAGCTTTACTTAATTGCGGTAGTTCTCTTTCTAGTATAGCATTACTTCCTTCCTTGCACTTAGATTTTCTAAAACCCTAGTTTTTCCCTCGGTAAGATAATAGCGTTCGTGTGAGTAAGCATAGCCAACAGTTCCCGGATTTCAATACGACACTTGTGTCCCCTAGCTATAATTTGATAGGTATACTTGCCTCATTGGGTTGCTAGTTCGGTTGCGTTTATTTTCTTCGAACCCTAGCGCGCAACAAGTTTTTGGCGCCGTTGTCGGGGATCCAACTTTCGTTGATATTTTGAAAACACGAACCTATTAATTTTATCTCTTCTCTTTCTCATCCTCTTTCTTGAAAGTTTTAAAAATAATAAAAAAAAAATTTATCACCGCTCTTAATAGTAACCAACTTCACAATTTTTCTACGCCACCTAATTCTCTCGAAAAGGGCAAAGGGCTTTAAGCACCACTATCTTGTCTAGTACCTTGCGAACCCTTCACGGGGTAGTCCTTGGGAAGTTTGGGAGTTAATCTATAAAATAAAATCCATTTCAAAAAGAAAAAAAATTTCTAATCTAGTTTTTTTTCTAGTTTATCCTATTTCTCTTTCTTTTCTTCTTTTCTATTCTTTTAGTGCATGACCCGCGGGAGTCCGTCGGTTATTTTGGACTTGGACCACGAAATTGAGCGTACTCTTCTGAGAAGATCGCGATTTCAAGGTCCTACCATCCAAGTGCCGGTTGAGGACTCCTAGTCATTTGCTACTTTAAGAATTGAAGAACCCAACGTAGATGAGGCCGTGCAAAGGACTATGTCCTATTATGCACGACCGAACCTCGAGGGAACATAATCAAGTATAGTCCGCCCTGCTATAGCAAATAATAACTTTGAACTAAAGCCTAGCATAATTCAAATGGTGCAGCAATATGTGCAATTTGACGGACTTTAAGATGAAGATCCGAACGCACATATAGCTAGCTTTCTTGAAATTTGCGACACATTCAAGATAAATTGTGTCACAAATGATGCAATAAGGCTAAGACTCTTCCCCTTCCCTTTAAGAACTAAAGCTAAGCAGTGGCTAAACACACTTCCTAAAAATAGCATAACCACCTGGAATGAATTAACTGAAAAATTTTTGGCGAAGTATTTTCCGCCAGCTAAAACTACAAAACTTAGGAACGATATCTCTGCCTTCGGACAAATAGACTTTGAAACCCTATATGAAACCTGGGAGAGATTTAAAGAATTATTAAGACGATGCCCACATCACACGCTGCCTATTTGGTTACAAGTGCAGACGTTCTATAACGGGCTAAATCAAAGCACGAAGCAAATGATAGACACAGCTTCTGGCGGTACTTTAAATCATAAGACCCCGGAAGCTGCTCTTGAGCTTTTTAAGGACATGGCCATGAACACTTATCAGTGGAATGTGCCTAGGTCTCGCCCGAACAAGCCTGCACGTATCTATGAAGTGGACAATGTATCCCAGCTCGCTCTGCAAGTAGAAATCCTAAGAAAAAAAATCACGGAGATGACTGCTGCCTCCACCCCTCAGGTATGGGAATCTGCAACCCCTACTCAATAACATTTAGATTATGTTAATAATTTGCCTAGAAATGCTTTTAATAATTTTTCTGCTGCGAATTTTCACCTCCTGGTTTTAATTTTCCGAATAGTTATAACCCTGGTTTAAGAAATCATCCGAACTTTTCATGGAGTAATCCATCGAATGCAATGCGCCCACCACCGCAAAAACATTTTTCTGTACCACAACCACCAATACCTCTTCAAAATTATCCAAAACCTCCAAGCTTGGAGGAATTACTTTCTAAATATATAACCACGAATGACGTTACTATAAGAACTTTAACCGGAAGCGTAAAAAGTCTAGAAAATCAGGTAGGGCAGCTCGCGAAAATAATTTCTGAGCGACCCGTAGGGTCTCTTCCTTCCAATACCGAACCAAACCCGAGAGAGCAAGCGAAAGCTATAACTCTTTGGAGTGGGAAGCAAGTCTCCGGTATGGTAAGTGAAGAGCCAGAGGCAAGCTCCGCTCCCGCCTTAAAAAATCAAAGCTCCGCTCCCGCCTTAAAAAATCAAAGCTCCCCTCCGCTTCCACCCTCTGCTGAAGATGTTATCACCCCTATTTTAGAAAATTATCTCACTCTACCACCCATCTTCAAAAATAATTCAATTCCTCCATACCCCTCCGAACTTAATAGACAACGTCAAGATGATCAGTACTCCCGCTTCTTAGAGATCTTTAAGCAAATCCACATTAATCTTCCCTTCCACGAGGCTATTTTGCAGATGTTGTAATACGCCAAGTATCTTAAGGACCTCCTCACCAACAAGAAGAAGTTAGAGAATCTTTCGCACATCACGCTAAACGCTGAGTGCTCTGCTGTTTTAACAAACGGTTTGCCGAAGAAAATCAGTGACCCGGGTAGTTTCTCTATCCCGTGTATCTTCGGTGATCTTTTTGGTAAACACGCGTTAGCCGACATAGGCGCGAGTTTAAACCTGATGCCCTTTTCGTTGTTTAAAAAATTAGGGATTGGTATCCTTAACCCCACGCATATATGTATCCAGCTAGCCGATAGATCCGTCAAGTACCCATTAGGAATAGTGGAGGACGTTTTAGTAAAAGTCGACAAGTTCATCTTCTTGATGGACTTTGTCATTTTGGACATCGAAGAAGACGTCGAGGTTCCCCTGATCCTTGGCCAACCTTTCCTTGCCTCCTCCCGAGCCATCATTGACGTAAGCAATGGTAAGCTCTTTCTTTGAGTAGGCGACGACAAAGTCACATTTTCTATCACCCCTTCGATGAAGAACACCTTAGCAAACGATGACTCCTGCTTTTTCGTAGACGTCGTGAGTGATGATTCTTCCTACTGCCTCTCCGACTTTGAAAAAGAATTTTATGCTTTTTGCTCCTCTTCTATTACAACTGAATCGCTGCAAGGAAGTGATGAATCTTCTGATTGTCTTTCTGAGTTTGAAAAAGAATTTTCTGATTTTTGTTCTTCCTCTGAATCGCTGCAATAAGCCTTCTTGGCTGCTAGCCCCACCCCTTATTACGTTCCTTATAAAAAAGTTTATGAAGATATTATTTTTGAAAAAGAAAGAATCTCTAAATCCTCTTATGAAGAACCCCCTACCCTAGAACTTAAAGAACTTCCTGAACACCTTAAGTATGCTTTCTTAGAAAAAGATTCCAAGTTACCAGTTATCGTTTCGGCCTACCTCACGGATACGCAAAACGATAAACTTCTTCTAGTTCTACGTAAGCATCGTCGGGCTATTGCTTGGCAAATTTCTGATATCAAGGGCATAAGCCCATCTTTCTCTGCCCATAAAATTTTAATGGAAGATAATTCGCGTAACTCTATCCAACCTCAGCGCCGTATAAACCCGAATATGAAAGAAGTAGTTAAGGGCGAGGTTATGAAATTATTAGACGCAGCAATTATCTACCATATATCGGACAGTAAGTGGGTTAGCCCCGTTCAGGTAATTCCAAAGAAGGGAGGGATAACCATAGTTAGTAATGAGAATAATGAATTAATCCCGACACGGACGGTGACGGGTTGGCGTATGTGTATAGATTATCGAAAGTTAAATGACGCCACCCGCAAGGTCCACTTTCCTTTATCGTTTATCGACAAGATTTTAGAACGATTATCCGGCCATAGCTTTTATTGTTTTCTCGATGGCCTCTCGGGGTACTTTCAAATACCCATCTCTCCCGAGGACTAAGAGAAAACTACGTTTACTTATCCCTTCGGCACCTTCTCTTACCGAAGAATGTCATTTGGATTGTGCAATGCGCCATCTACATTCCAGCGATATATGCTGGCAATATTTGACAAGTACGTAGAAAGCATTATGGAGGTATTCATTGACGATTTCTCCGTGTTCGGCGATTCCTTCGATAGATGTTTAGAAAACCTCGAAAAAGTCTTGGAATGATGCGAAAAACTAACCTTGCCCTGAATTGGGAAAAAATGCCATTTTATGGTAAGGGAAGGGTTAGTTTTGGGTCATAATATTTCTGCTAAAGGTATTGAGGTAGACGTTGCCAAGATAGAAGTTATTGAGAAGCTGCCGCCGCCTACGAACATAAAAGCTATAAGAAGTTTTCTAGGCCACGCTGGCTTTTATCGTCGTTTTATTAAGGACTTCTCCAAGATCACTAAGCCCCTCACCCATCTCTTAGAAAAAGACGCTCCATTCATTTTTGATGACTCTTGTATTTCTGCCTTTGAATCAATTAAAGAAAAGTTAATTAACGCACCGAATATGATAGCTCCGGTGTGGGACCTTCCTTTCGAGATTATGTGCGATGCGAGTAGTTTTGCGGTGGGAGCCGTATTAGGTCAACGCATATCTAAAAACTTCCACCCCATCTATTACGCTAGTAAAACCCTCACATCTGCATAGGAAAATTACACCACAACCGAGAAGGAGCTCTTAGCTGTAGTATTCACATTTGATAAATTCCGCCCTTACATTACACTTTCAAAAAACATTGTTTTTACGGACCACTCGGCCCTCAAGTACATTCTCGCCAAAACGGATGCCAAGCCTCACTTGATTCGTTGGGTCTTACTCCTCCAGGAGTTTGACTTAGAGATCTGTGATAAGCGAGGAGCCGAGAACTTGGCCGCCGGCCATCTATCAAGATTAGATAACCCCTTTATAGAAAAAGTAAATGAAAAATATTTTAATGACTATTTTCCTGACTGTTTTAATTTCTCACCCTGATAAGGGTAATTTCAAAGTGAATGGTCAGCGTCTTAAACTCTATTTTTCTGGTGATGATGATGTCAGTCCAAACTTTATTAAGTTTCTACTTTACGAACTTTAACTTCGAACTTTTAATTTTTACTAAAAACAATTTTATTTCTGGACAACAATATTTTTGGACAATATTTTTTTTTTGATGCATCGAGCTCAACGACGCTTTAAACAAAGGGCGCTCTTTGGAGGCAACCCAAGTTATCTTTTTCTGTTTTCTTTATTTTACAATTTTTGCCTCGGACGGCTCCGACAAGCTGAAGCTTCTGTGATCGCCTGCTCCAACGTTGCTGAATCCATCACGAAGTCCAAAGAAGACATTCGGAGGAGCGACATCACTCAGCTTTCGAAGCAAATAAATCCGGGGAAGTACCTGTCTTCCAATCTTGTCTTTTAATTCTGTCTTTCGATCCTGTACTTTATTTTTCTCTCCTTATCCAATCCCCTTCTTTAGCCATTGAGGACAATGTCTATTTTAAGCATGGGGGAGGGCTTCCTCCTTCATTTTTGCTTAGTGTACAAATTTTTTTCTTTGTATATATTTTAAATATTTCCAAAAAAAAATGAATATCTTAAAATTCCAAAAAAAAAGAGAAAAAATTTCCAAAATTAAAGAAAAAAATAGAATACTTCACAAAATGAAAAAAATATATATATGTGTTTTTGAATAGTTTAGACATTTTGGTATTTCAATTGTACCCCTAGTTTTTGTTTTTGTTTTACTCAAAATTTTCTATAAATAACTTAGTTAATTATAATATTTCTAATCGTCCTTTTTAATTATGTTTCACAAAGTAAAATGTTGGTCATGCTGTGTTTCTAATTCACGGTAGCATGTTAAGGTGAAATATTTTTCTAAAACTCGCATTTCTATTAAGGTTTTTTGTTTTTTATTTCCTTTACTTTCTCAAAAATTCATCATCCACTATTTTCTTTTTCGTTTTTGAATAATTTTTGTAAAGTCAACTTTTGAATAGCGTAGTAGATGTGAACGATCCAAGTCACCTATTATTTCTATTTTCAAGTTAATTTCATCAATCTTCTTTTATGATCTTGGACTCGCTTTTTGAAATTTTTCAAACCTTTGTTTTAAATAAATTCAAAAGCGTGAAAATGATTTATGCCGTTTTTGTTTTCTTTTGAGCTTTCCGGCCAACCTAAAAATTTTTACCACTAGTTAGCCGTTTTTGAGCCTTTTTTCGATTTCATTTGATAGCTCCTCCCTTCACCCCAGTTTTACCAAAGCCAAAATTTCCAACCTATCGAATCACAGTAGTCTTTTTGAGTTTCATAAATTATTTTGTCGATTTTGATAGGATATGTAGTGATTTTTTGTGGGAGAAGAGTTTTTTTTGAAAAAAGTATGCTTAAAAGTGATGTCTATTTCTGTTTGGCCAATTCAAAAGGAAAATAAAAATATTTATGGCCTTTGTTTTGAAAAAAGAAAAAAAATGGAAAAAGAAGAAAAAAAAAGTGTATATATATTTTTATGAAAGTTTTTGAAACTCTTTGCTTTGGTTTAGTGTGATTTTAAATCTTCACATTTATCTTTGAATTCCACTCCTAATCATATTCCTAAACCAAACGTTTCTGTCCTATTTAAGTCCTTTCGATTCATGCTTTTTTATTTTTATTTAACAACTAAGAAAAGAAAAAAAAGTAAATCAGTTTTAGTTTTGGATTTAAACCTAGATTTTTGTTAATTAAATTGATATAATTATAATGCGTTGCTTGAATCTAGTAACAACTCAATGCGTGTTGTTCATTTTCTTTGCTTTGCTTAAGTCTATTTAAAAAATCTCGTTAAAATTTTAGATGATTTGTTTTTATTGAGTAAAGTTTATAAAAGCTTTACCATACCTAAATAATTTTTTTAGACTTACATTTCACCTTTTCCCTACTTAGAATTTCGCATAATACTTGTGTAGGCATAAATAGAACTTTTTGATTAGTCCTTTTTATAAATATCTAGTTTTTATATTTTGCTTGGGGACAAGCAAAGCTTAAGCTTGGGGGAATTTGATAATACTTTTTGTAGCCTAATCTATTATCGTATTTTCTATTTTATATTGTACAAATCATGTCTATTATTAGTTTATTTTTTATTATTTTTATGTAAATATTATTGCCACTGATTTTTTCTTGTCTTTTTGCAGGTTTCCAGAAAATTTGCCAAAATGACCTGACACGCCCCCCTGTCACGCCCTCCCTAGGCGTGACTTAGGGCATGTCACCTGATCCCGAGGACTCCTGCTGGAAGGGACAGAAAAACGAACAAAACCGCTATCACGCCCCACTGACACGCCCTCCAATGGTGTGTCACCAGGCGTGACCCTGGGCGTGTCGCCCTCTGCTGCAATGCCTGCCGCCGTATTAAATGTCGTTTCTCCACAGCACGCAAATAGTACTGTCACGCCCCCAGTCACGGGTGTGACCTGGTGCGTGACATCAACTTTTCCGACGACTGACGGATTTCCGACCAATGATTTGGACATGACGTGCCTGTCACCCCCCCCCCCCCCCCGACACGGGCATGACCTAGGGCGTGACCACCGACGTTCCGAAGCAATGATCCTTCCCGCCAGAGTCCAGAGCCCGAGGTCAACATAGTACTGTCACGCCCCTAAAACGCCTCCCCTAGGGCGTATCGGAGGGCGTGACCAACCCGAAGTTTTTTCCTATAAATTCAGACCCCCCTTCCATTTCAGCAAGATTTGGTTGAGAGGGGGAGGTGCTGCCCCTTTTGTTCTTGGGTCCTTTTCTAGTTTTCATGCTTTCTCTCTCTCTCTCTCTCTCTCTCTCTCTCTCTCTTTGTAATTTTCTTTTAACCCTAGTTTAATCTTTACTTGTTTATGCTTTCTTTGTAATCTTTGCTCTTGCTTAGTGCTAATTGTAGGGCTAGAATAAGATTTCATTTTCATGCACTTGTAATTTCTTTTTCAATAGTGTAACTTGCCCCATTTCATTAATTAAAAGTGTTCTTATTTAGCTTGTCTTTTTTTTATGCTCTACTACTCATCCCCCCCCCTCCTCCACTCCATTTTGATTAACAAATCCTCCTTGTACTCGATCTTGATGATCCGAGGTTAGAGCGATTAAGTTATGATGTTTTAATTAATCTTTTCTTTTTTAGGTTAGGGCCTTGAATTACTATTGATTAATCACGGGTTGGAGGTATATTATCGATATATACCCTCCACCTTTGCTTTCATTCTGGGCTAGCCGAGAGGGCGATAGAATGAAGTGAGCATTCAAGAGTAAAGGGAGTTGTACGCACCCCTCGAGAGAGGCAGACGTCCAAATCTCCCGGATTGGAGTAAAATCCAATAGTGGGGTTCACCGCATAAAGCGAGTTTTAGGCCTCCGATTTAGACGAGAGTCGCTCGGACCTTCCTAAACTCAGTTGGGAATGACTTCGAGAGAAGCGTGTTCAAGCTTTAGGAACCTCCACGATCAAGGACCTTTATCCTATTAAGTTTAGATTTTTATTGCATTTTCTTAATCGTCTTTAGCCGAGGTGATTCTTGATCGAGTGCATTTCCATTTCATATTTTCTACCTTTCGTAGTAATCTCCTATATTATGCTCTTTAATTAACTGCAGTAGTTTCCTTTCTAGCATAGTTCTTTACTTAACAGCTTTACTTAATTGCGGTAGTTCTCTTTCTAGTATAGCTTTACTTCCTTCCTTGCACTTAGATTTTCTAAAACCCTAGTTTTTCCGTCGATAAGATAATAGCGTTCGTGTGAGTAAGCATTGCCAACAGTTCCCGGATTTCAATATGACACTTGTGTCCCCTAGCTATAATTCGATAGGTATACTTGCCTCATTGGGTTGCTAGTTCAGTTGCGTTTCTTTTCTTCGAACCCTAGCGCGCAACATATTCCTTGGGTCACGCCCGTGTAGGAGGGGCGTGTAAGGCACGCAAAGTCTCAATCATTGGTCGGAAATCCATCAGTCTTCGAAAAAGGTTGAACATGCCCGTGTAGGGGTGCGTCTCAGTACTGTTGCCATGCAGCAAACATAAAATCTTAAAATGTGGTAACAGACTTCGGGATGAGGGTGACACGCCACGTGACATTCCCACGGAGGGCATGTCAAGGTGGCATGATAGCAGTTTTTCTCATTATGTTGGCTCTAGTAGCAGACTTCCTCGGGATCGGGTCACACGCCCTGCGCAATGCCCAGGGAGGGCGTATTAGGAGGGCGTGTTAGGGCATTTTTGGACAAAATTCCTAGGAACCTACAAAAAGAAAAGAAAACATTAGCGACAATAATATATACATAAGGAAGTAAAAATATAAGCTTACACGACGTGATTTGCACATTATAAACTAGAAAATACCCTAATAGTTTAGACTACAAAACGTACAATCAAATTCCCATGAGCTTAAGCTTTGCTTGTCCCCAAGCAAAGATATAAAAACTAGATAACCATAAAAAAGTGACTAATCAAAAAGTTCTAATTATGCTTACACAAGTACTATGCGAAATTTTTAGTAGGGAGAAGGTGAAACGTAAACCTAAAAAAATTACTTAAACATGATTTACAATTTATAAACTTTACTAATGAAAATAAATCATCTAAAATTTTAATAAATTTCTTTAAATAGATTTAAGCAAAGAAACAAAATGAAAAATGCATTGAGTTGTTACTAGATCCAAGCAATACATTATGACTATATTAATTAAATAACAAAAATCTAAATTTAAATTCAAAACTGATACTGATTTACTTTTCTTCTTTACTTAGCTAATAAATAAAATTCAAAAACAAGAATCAAAAGGACTTATTCGGACTGAAACGTTTGGTTTAAGAATATGATTAGAAGTGGAATTCAAAGATAAAAAAGGCGGCTTATAAATCACACTAAACCAAAACAACGAGTTTTAAAAAAATAAAATATTTTTTTTTCTTATCCATTTTTTTCTTTTTCTTTTTTTTTCTTCTTTTTCAAAATAAAGGCCATAATTAATTTTTCTTTTTATTTTAAAATTGTCAAACAAAAGTAAACACTTATTTTGAGCACAGCTTTTTCAAATCACGAAAAAAAAATTAAATGAAACTCAAAAAGGCTAGTGTGATTTAGATAGTTTGGAAAATTTGGCTTTGGTGAAAAATGAAATGATAAGTGGAGCATTCAATTGAAATTAGAAAAAGTCTCAAAAGCGGCTAACTAGGGGTAAAAAAAATTTAGGTTGGCAAGAAGGCTCAAAGGAAAACAAATTCGGCCTAAATCATTTTCAAGCTTTTAATTTTATCTAAAGCATAGTTTTAAAAAATTTCAAAAAGCAAGTTCTAGATAATAAAAGAAGATTGATGAAATTATCTTGAAAATAGAAATAATAGGTGATTTGGATAGTTCACATCTACTACACAAATCAAAAGTTGACTTTACAAAAATTATCAAAAAATGAATAGGAAAATAGTGGATGAAATATTTTCTAGAATGTAAAGAAGATAAAGAACGAAAACCAGAATAAAAATGTGAGTTTTAGAAAAAACATTTCACATTAATGTGCTAACGTGAATTAGAAACACAGCATGGCCAACATTTTACTTGTGAAATATAATTAAAAAGAACGATTAGAACTAATATAATTAGCTAAGTTGTTTATTTGGGATTTTGAGAAAAAAAACAAAAGCAATGGGTACTATTGAAATACCAAAAAAATCATCTAAACTATTAATGTAAAAACAAAAAGTAAATATTTTTTTATATTTTGAAATATTCTCTTTTTTTGGATTTTGAAATATTTTCTATATTTTTTTTATTTTTAAGATATAAAAATAAAATGAAGACAAGAGAAGGAAGAAATCCTCCCCCAAGCTTAAAATAGACATTGTCCTTAACGGAGAAAGGAGGGTAGAGAGAGAGAAATTTAAACAGAAATGAAAGTACAGAATTGAAAAACAGGTGCTTCCCTGGATTTATGCGTCGTGAATGTTGAGTGATTCTACTCCCCCATGTTTGCGCTATGGATCTTCATGAAATGTCTTCTTTGGACTTCGTGATGGATTCAGCACCGTCGGAGCAAGCGATCGCAGAAGCTTCAGCTTGTCGAAGCCGTCCGAGGCAAAAATATTAAAATAAAGAAAACAAAAAAGATAACTTGGGTTGCCTCCCAGAGCACCATTTGTTTAAAACGTCGTTTGAGCTCGATGCAACAAAATAATATTTTCCAAAAATATTTTGTCCAAAATAATATTTAAAGTTTTTAACAAAAACAAAATAGTCTTATGTTATTTACAGTTCGTGCAAAAGAAACTTAATATTGTTTGGACTGACATCATCATCACCAAAAAAATATAGTTTAAGATGCTGCCCATTCACTTTGGAATTACCTTTATCAGGTTGCGAAATTAAAACGGTACCATATGGAAAAACTTGCAAAACAGAAAACGGGCCAGACTAGTGAGACTTTAGTTTGCTCGAAAATAAACATAAATGAGAATTATAAAAAATAACTTGGTCGCTCGAATTAATGGTTTTTGGGTGCCTTAAGTGCTTATCGTTAAAACGTTTCGTCCGCCCTTTATAAAATTTGTTGTTTTCGTATACGTAAGAGCGCCATTCATCGAGTTTATTAAGCTGAAATTTTCTAAAATTGCCGACCGAGTGGGGATCAAAATTTAAAAACCTTAAGACCCAAAAAGCGCGTTGTTCTAATTCTACGGTTAAATGACATGATTTTCCATAAAACAATTGGTACGACGTACATCCGAGGGTGGTTTTGTATGCTGTTCGGTGGGCCCATAGAGCATCGTCTAATTTGGTTGACCAATCTTTTCTAGAGGTTGAAATAGTCTTTTTTTAATATTCTTTTTATCTCTGTGCTCAATACTTAGACTTGTCTGTTAGTTTGGGGGTGGTAGGCAGTTGAAAGCTTATGTGTAATGCCGTATTTAATAAGAGTTTTAGAAAACTGCGCATTATAAAAGTGTGAACCCCTATCGCTAACGATGGCTCGCGGAGTACTGAATCGGGAAAATAATTTTTTTTCAAAGCATAACTACAACTCCGCCATCGTTAGCAGGAAGAGCTTGCGCTTCAGCCCATCGAGAAACATAATCTATGATAACTAAAATATATTTATTCCCGAAGCTAGAAGGAAGAGGGCCAACAAAATCAATTCCCCAGAGGTCGAAAACTTCGCACTCGAGGAAATAATTTTGCGGCATTTCATTTTTTTTGGAAATATCTCCCGACCGTTGGCAACTATCACACCTACTCACAAAGGCTTGCGCGTCTTTAAACAGGCTAGGCCAGTAAAACCCGTGCACAGCACTTTGTGGGAGATGTGAGCATCTTGATAGTGACCACCAGTCGGTCCTTCATGCAAATGCTTTAGAATATCTAATCCTTCTTCAAATGAAACACATCTCCTTATCACTTGGTCCGCAGAGACTCTGAAAAGATGCGGGACCTCCCAATAATAGTTCCTCAACTCAGAAAAGAATTTCTTATTTTGCTGAGAGGAGAACTCTTTTGGGAGCACACGAGCCACTAAATAATTTGCTATGTGTGCAAACCAAGGAGAAGGGGAAGTGTTAATTAAAAGCAGCTTTTCATCAGGAAAATAATCATTAAAAGATTTTTCATCTAAATTTTAAATATAAGGCTTATCTAATTGTGAGAGATGGTCGGCGGCCAAATTCTCAGCTCCTCGCTTATCACGGATTTCTAAGTCAAACTCCTGGAGGAGTAAGACCCAGCAAATCAGGCATGTCTTGGCATCTATCCTAGCAAGAAGATACTTCAGGGCCGAGTGGTCCGTAAAAATTATAATTTTTTAAAGCATAATATAATAGCGGAATTTATCAAAAGTAAACACTACAGCTAGGAGCTCCTTCTGAGTTGTGGTATAATTTTCTATTGCAGATGTGAGTGTTTTACTTACCTAATAGATGGGGTGGAAGTTTTTAGAAATTCATTGTCCTAGTATGGCTCCCACCGCAAAATTACTTGCATTAGACATAATTTAAAAAGGAAGGTCCCACACCGGAGCTATCATAATGGGGGCGTTAACTAATTTATCATTTATTAATTCAAATACAGACAAACAAAGGTCAACAAAATAAACGGGGCGTCTTTTCTAAGAGCCGAGTAAGTGGTTTGGTGATTTTGGAGAAGTCTTTTATGAAACGTTGGTAAAAGCTAATGTGTCCTAGGAAACTTCTTATTGTTTTGACGTAGGTAGGCAGTGACAGCTTCTCGATAACTTCTATCTTGGCTATGTCTACTTTAATTCCTCTCACAGAAATCTTATGACCCAAAACTAACCCTTCCATCACCATAAAATGGTATTTTTCCCAATTAAGGGCAAGGTTAGTTTCTTCGCATCGCTCAAAAACTTTTTCTAGATTTTCTAAACAACTATCAAAGGCATCGCCGAACACAGAGAAATCATCAATGAATATCTCCATAATTCTTTCTACGTACTTTTTTAAGATAGCAAACATACATTGCTGGAATGTAGCTGGCGCATTGCACAATCCAAATCGCATTCTTTGATAGGTGAAGGTGCCGAAGGGACAGGTAAACGTAGTTTTCTCCTATTCCTCGGGAGAGATGGGGATTTGAAAATTCCCCGAGAGACCATCGATAACATAGTAAAAGTTATTGCCGGATAATCTCTCTAAGATTTGATAGATGAACGTCAAGGGAAAGTGGTCCTTTCGGGTGGCATCGTTTAACTTAAGATAGTCGATACACATTCGCCTCCCTGTCACCGTCCGTGTCGGGATTAAATCATTATTTTAATTTACAACTATAGTTATCCCTCCCTTTTTTGGTACTACATGAACATGGATAACCCACTTACTATCAGATATAGGATAGATAATTCCTACGTCTTAGAGTTTCTTCACCTCTCCCTTTACGACTTCTTATATGTTCGGGTTTATACAGTGCTGAGGTTGGATTGAATTGCATGAATTATCTTCCATTACGAATTTGTGAGTGTAGAAAGATGGGCTTAAGCCCTTAATATCAGATATTTACCAAGCAATAGATCAGTGATGATTACGTAAAACGAGGTGTTTATCATTTTTCACTTCAGATAAGTAGGCCGAAACTACCACTAGAAGTTTGGAATTTTTTCCTAAGAAGGAAGACTTCATATGTTCAGGAAGTTCTTTTAATTCTAAGATAGGGGGTGTAAGACCCCCATTTTTTTCCTTTAAAATACCGGGGTCTTAGGCCCAGAACTGCCGCCTTGCAGTGACACCTTCGCACCCTGAATGTCAATACTGCAAAATTCCGATCCTCCGGCCAAATCGATCACAACTGTAGCAAATTAAAAGAGCAAGTCAGCAAAAATCACATATAAATAGTAAATGATCTCCACGAAGGGAGTGTCCACAAATATAACATATAACTAAGTCTTGGGCTTATGCCCAGTACATGAAATTCTCACTACATATCTCTCATCGCGAAAGCAAAAATAACATAACTACTAGCGATCAGGACTCACAGTCCCTACCATCAGAACTCCGGTACTAGACTACCCGATCTCCAAGAGTGCTGACCTCCGGGGCTGCTCCTCCATGCTTGGCTCCATGGTCCCCTAAAATGATGTGGTTCGAAAACCGTTAGTCTAAAAGACTAAGTCCTATCATCCCCTGCCCCTTCCCCCATGGATCCTAGGCACCGAGCGGGGAGAAGGAAAGGGGAGGACATGATAGTGGAGAATAACAAATAAGAAGATGGCGGTAGAACTAATCTAGCAGTTCTAAAGTATAAAAGACAGTAATAAAGGTATAAAAACCCGAATAAGAACGTAACCTTAACTTATATAAAAATACATAAGCTAAGGGATCTTTTGTAAGGCTCCTATTGTATACAAGTCCCATACCGATTTATTCGATAGGGTGTCGGTTTAATTAGCAAGCATAAATATGTAATACTGAATTAAAACCTTAACTTATAAGCACGCTCGTACGAACTTATAAACCAAGGGGTCGTTTTGCAGGGCCTATTGTATAAAGCATCGCATACCACTTATACAATAGGTGTCGGGTTATATACAATGATTATGCTATGAAATACAATTATACCATGATGTGAACATGCAAGTGCAACTCACCCACTCGACTCTGTGTACAATGACCTTTAGTTCCCCCTTTCTGGAGCCAAACCTCCCAGGATACCTCCGTAGTGGCAAACAAAAGCGGTGGGTTGGGCCTCGACCATCTCTAAACCGGTAATTGGACTACCAGTCATACTTATTGTACGCCTCAATGCTGGTGCACTAAGCGGAGCTCCTACTTACTCTTGTCGGCTGGCGCACCGGACTTTATTAGGCCAAGTGCTAAACCACACTTGCCGAGTCAACGTGTTGGCGTCAGTGCATCGACCCTCCAATACTGAAGACCCACCACCTTATACTTTATGCACGTGCAACCTTATGTATCATATACTGAGCCAAAGCTCCAGGGACCATCCCGTACATCATAATCAATAACTGAGACAAAGCTCGTCAGGCCATCCTGCCCATCACAAACCTTTACCGAGCCAAAGCTCGCCGGGATAACCAGCCCATCCCCAAAACAACTAGGCTTGCTGCCCGAGTGACCCAACCTATCTCCCGGATACATCGAGGTGTGACAAGGTGAAACCCTAGATTTACTAGTTACTCTTGCATTTCAGTTTTTTTTCCTATGATTTAGGTTTAGCCCAGGACTGCCCTAGGTATTCCCTTCGAAGGGCTCTCGAGGGCACAAGGAGCTATGATGGGCTTAATACTAAGGCTCCATTTTGTATGCACTTATTCTTATTAGTTAATAACAAACTCTTAGTCCCTTAAATGTTGCATTGGATCTAACCCTTGTATTTTTGACTCTTCCTCTCTACAGGAAAGTCGATCTTTCGTCGATCCCGAGCACCATCTAACATTAGCCAATCCAACCCTCTGCTCATCCAACTTCCAAGGATGAACTCATTTTTATTTATCCAAACCAACAAACCACTAATCCGGATTCATGTTCCCAATTTTATATTCCAACATAAATTCTGCAGTTTGTACTATATGCAAACCACTAAGGCTATAGGACATGTAAAATGGGAGGTACATCAAATAATCACCCAGTACTCCTATAATAATTATTGGAGGGCTATAATGACCTTGTAGGCATAAATCCAGATATTCACAATTTTCCTATTTATCTGATAATTTATTTAATTATTCTAGTAGCCAAAAATTCCAATATTGAACATGAAGTACCAATTTCAGATAAGATAATTTTCCAACAAATTTATATTATATGCAATATAAATATCTAACTTACAATCTAAGGTATCCCAATTTTTCAGCAAGGTTTATGCCCCTAATTTTAATTTTTATTATATCCCACAATAAATCATTTAAAGAGATAAGCACAACAATATTACTTCTAAAAATTCAGAGAAAATTCAAGGATAATTTTAAGGGCACATAAAAGCTCTAGGTCAAGTTTCATATTTTATTAACAAGTAATGAGCTTTAAGCAAATTATTGAACAATTTTCCAAGTTAAAGAGCTTGTGAAGTAGGTACTACTAAAATGTATCAAAAATTTATAATAAAATTCATACATGACCAAGAAGGTTTAGAACTCTCTCTGCCAAATTTTCATGACCTTCAAATGGGTAGTGGGATTATAATGACCAAATGATTAATTAGGGCAATCCCATGAATTACAAAAGAAGTACTAAGATTATTGTTTCAAAATTCCCAATTAAATTTTCAGAGGTTTAATAGATCCATATGACCATACTACCCAATTTTCATTATTGTTCAAAGAGTTTTACTAACCTATTCTAGCACTATAATGTTTGTGCCCTAAATTAGGGTTAGGGTTTTGTGGGGCCTACCCTTTACCAAATCCCCTAATATTTTTTACCAGAGGGTTTTAGCTAACCTAGCACCCTCCATACAAATTTTCAAGCTCATACAAGGTCTTTTGCCCTCATGCCCTCCACAAGGCACAAAAGCCCTTCCTTAGGGTTTGGCCTTAGATCTTATGCCAAATCAATTCCAATCTACCCCATCTTCCATGGGAAGGTGTTAAAAGCCATGCCAAGTCAGTGGCCCCAATTTCACCCTCTATTGAGGTGGTTTGGCAACACAAAGCCCAAAGTGCACTTTTTGACCAAAATACCCTTATTATGCAAGGATAGGGTTTACATGTTTTCTAATCACACCATCTTCAAATGAGATGAAATTTTAACAAGAGCTTTATAGTGACCCAATGCACCACACACAAAAATTTGGATGAGTTTGGAGGTTATTTGTCCATTAAATTAATTTACCATATAGAAATTAAATTATTTCAAAAAATATAGAAAATGTGTTCCCAAAAATTTCGGTTTTTGGGCAGGATCTAGATATGGACTAGGGTGACTCCCTGCGATAATTTCAAGTTATTTGAACCAGCGATGAGGTGTGGGCACCATTTTTAATTTCTGCATAACCAATGGTATAGACCCCACCAAAATGAGTTCCCTGGTCAAACAAGGAACCCATATTGGTTCAAACAAATTTTGAAATAAAGTATACTCATAGGGCTACATTTTATGTGTTAATCATTTCTTCTGAATTATACTCTATGTATTTTTAAAAATTAAAAACATTAAATACATTATATGTGCTAAAAATGGAATAATAATACACCAGCCTATAGTTTAAAATTCCTGGCTGCACGAATCTTGGCGCAGTATTGGACGGCATCTGGTCGTCTTCCACCTCCAACCAACGGTCTAGATTCAATCCTCCTGGGCATTCTTCAAGCCACTGCCACCGGCCATCCGACCACCTCCCCGGCCGGCCACCGCCACCACCACCTCCGTTGAGGTGGTGGCTGTCTCTAGGCTGCGGCACAGCCACCAGAGGGCCCTATTCCGGCGAACCCGACAGGTGTAAAAAAAAAGGAAAAACAAGGAAAATTTCAAATTGGATCGGGCTCAATTGAACCCGAACCTTGGCCCTAATAATTTCTATGAACTACCCATGGAAGGAGTGGAGGAGGACCTGTGTGGGTGGCTATAGCCTTGCCGATCGGTAGATATGCATGGTGGTGGTGGTGGTCGGATTTCTACAACAACACAGGGAACACCCTTATCTCCTCTGGAAAAGTGTGGGAATCAATCCTTGGAGTCCAGTGAAGCTTTAAAGTGGGAGAATTGAGGTGTTAGGTGGCTGTAAGCTGAATTGCAATTGGAGGTCCTCTTAGTCAAAATTTCAGCAATGGTAGGTGGGGGAGGAAGCATGGCTAAGACCATTCAATGACCAGCTGGTTGAAATGGGCTTGCAATCCTTGTCCTAGTGAAATGAATGGAGGGGGTTGGGAAGGGGGAGGATGAGCCCAAAGTCTTCCCCCCTATTTTCTTCTCTTTCTCTCTCCTCCCATTTGAAGATTTTCTCTCTCCTACTCACCAAGCCTGAAATTTGGCTTCTACCTAACCCAATGGCAGCCCACATGCTCATTTCATCTACCAATACATGGTTGGCCCAAGTGAATTGGGCTTGAGCTTGAGTTAGCTCATTTGGGCTAGCTTGACCTAAACCTTGACAATGGTTGACCTTAGTGAATTTGGTCTTTGAGGTTGCCTCTAATGGGTCCTTGGTGACCCATTTAACTCCCCTAAGGTCTAGGTGGGGTTGACTTGGCCCTTGGAGGTCACTTGACCCTTAACTAGGGGACTTTGAACACTTAAGGGTTAGAGTTGACTTTTGTAAACGTAGCCTTTTTTGTTGACCCCAATGGCTCCTTGGTGACCCATTGGCCTCTAAATAGGGTTAGGAAGGTATGTGTTGGGTCCACTTGGCTAAGGGAAGGTCAATTGACCCTATGTAGGTCAGGTTGACCCATTTAGGGTTAGAGTTGACTTGGTTCAACTTAACCACTTTGACTGCCCTCCAATGGTCCTTAGTGACCCTTTGACTCCACTTTAGGTCTAGGAATGCCTTGGTAGGGTTATTTGGGCTTAACTAGGGCACACTGCCCTTAGTTAGGGCATCTTGCCCAATTTAGGCCTAGATTGGTTATAGGTCATCTTTGACACCCTATACCTATCAAATGGACCCCTAGGGATCTAATGGACCTTACAATGGGTTGATGAGACCATGGTGGGGTCTTGAAGTCTTTGTGAAACCCCATGGTCATCTTGAACTAGGGTTCAAAAATTTACTATTTATAGACCATAGTGGTCTCACCTACATTCCTATGTTCACTGGGCCTTCTTGGGCTCCCTAGGGTTTTGTCATGACCTAGTCTTGAAAAAAATACTCTTAGGTGTCTAGTTATTTTAGGGATGTTACAAATCCCAATATATAAACAAAAACAATTTCATCCTCGAAATTCTAGTTAGGCCCACGGGGTTTCAAATATGGAAAGTAAATTATAATATCCCGAGAGGTTGTGAGTAATACCTGACAAAAAATCTCTGGGTACCTCTGTCGCATCAAGTCCTGAGGCTCCCATGTGTGCACCTCTCGCCCATGATTCCTCCACAGGACCTTGACCAATGGAACCTTCTTGCGCCGTAAGACTCGTATACCCTTGTCATCAATCCAGACCGGTTCCAGGTGAACTGACCGATCAGATGATATCGGCCCATCTGTGGCCATAATCTGCTGTTCCGGGAGTAATAGAGCCCTCCTAAGAGAGGATACATGGAACACGTCGTTCAGACTTGCCAGCTCCGGTGGCAGCTCCAGCCTATATGCCAAGGGAACGATCCGCTCTTGGATCCTATAAGGCCCCATTTATCTTGGGCTGAGTTTCTTCAACTGACCGCGTACCTGTGATACCCCATGCATTGGTCGGATCTTCAAGAACACCTGGTCCCCCACCCGGAACTCCACCTGACGGTGCCGAGCGTCGTAATACTTAGCTTGTCGGCTCTGTGCCTCTAGCATCCTGTCTGTTGGAACACCCTATTACTTATTTGGGTCAGGATCACTATGTCTGTTAGGAATGTTGCATTGACCTAGTTGTATAGAGTAAAGGTTAATTAGTTTCAAGGTTTAGGACTTAGGTTTGAAGTTTTCCTCAAGATCTCTAAGCTCTGATGAGAAGCCATAATTCTTGTAAGGATTGACATGTCGTCGAACCCAGCTCGACGATAGTCGAACTCAGCTAAATGAGGTCGTCAAATCAAGTTCGACAATCTCTGAGCTCAGGTCGACTATCTCAAAACTCCATTTAGCGATCTCTGTCCAAGAACATTTTCAATATCTCTGAGCCCAGTTCAACGATAGTTGAGCTCAGATCGACGATAACTGTTTGAGGTCGGTGTTTCTGGGAATTCAATTTCTTTGTTTAGGCTTTCAAATGATTTCAAATAAGAGCATTTAATGATGAAGATTTGTAGCTGTTTTATCATATCTGGAGCAATTTTCAAGGGAAGAAATAAGGAATATATTTATTCTCTTTAATTCTTTCCTTCAAGAGACAGTTGGCAGATAAGGGATTTCCTTTATGACTTTTCTAACAGCCCCAAAGATGATTGCAGTATTAGATTTCAGACAAGAAGAGAAAATATATTATCATTATTAGTCTTATCAACAATAACACACAGACAGTGAAATAGAAGAAGCTTTTGTGATCAGCAATCAAGTTTTTCATTTTTTGTCTTCATTCTTCATTCTCCAGACACATATAATTCAGTTCTTGCTGAATCATTCTTTACTGGAGCCATCTCTTTTGAAGACCTATCACCCTTGCAAAGCTTCTCTTCCTGATCCTTTACTAATCTCAGGGGGAGCTTTGACAACAACATCCACTTGTGCTTCTCTTTGATAGTTGACAGAGAAGACAACTCATTTCTTTTTCTTTACTGTAAAAGGGTTTTTGAACTCCCTTCAAAACTTTCTGTTTTTGTTCCTGAGACCTGATCAAAACTCAGTGGTGGCAAGACACCTGATCATAAATCTGGATTGGTTTTTGAGTACCTTATCAAAAGCTCATTGGTGCCAGGACACCTGATCATCTCATCCTACAGTGGATTCCTACCAAGGGTTGTAGAAGAGTGGATGTACCCAGATTTTGGGGAACCAGTATAGATCCTTCTGTCCTCTAGTTGTTCTTTATTCTCTTTGTTGTGTGCTGTGAATTTGTGTTTGTGTTACTTTACTTAAAAACTCCTTTTTAAATCACACTACACTATGTTTATCAAAAGTCTTCCACTGCCAAATTATTCTTAGTTGCAAAATTATTTTAATACACTATATTCACCCACTCTGTAGGGTAAAGGGTTGATCTTACTCTCACTTTCAATTCGTATCAGAGTGAGGTTAGTTGCTCATACAGGCTAACACCTGAACCAAAAGATCTCTGATAAGATCCATCCTGAATAGAGGGTTATTTTTGTTATATTTATTTTAATCTAAACTCATGACACAGAACAAAGATTATGATAGCACCATACCTGCAGTGTGCAACCTTTCTAAGTCTGCACTTTGGAAGGAAAGGATAAAATTATATATGAACTCTATTGATGAAGACATTTTCAATTCTGTTTTGACAGATTGCCCCAAGCCTCCTGCAGCCACAAGCACTACAAAAGTAGTTCCACCTCCTTTAGGAACAGATGCTGAGATAAAGAAATGGAAGGTTGCATATGCAAAAGCTATGAACATACTTGCTCAGACAATGTCTGATGACATCTTCCAGAAAGTAGTTGAATGCAACTCAGCCAAAGAGATTTGGGACAAGCTATCTGAGATTGTGTTAGGATTAGAAGATGAGAGAAAAGATAGGAGATCACATCTCATTACCCAATATGAGAACTTCAAGAAGGCAGAGAATAAATCAGTAGCTGACATGTACAACAGATTAAATTTCATTGTTAGTGAACTCAGGACTTTGGATAAGGAGATCTCTCACACAGAGATTAGTGATAAAATCCTAACATGCTTCCCCAACACTAGGGATTCAAGGATCTGACCCATCAAGGATGCCAGAAGTCTGAATGAAATCACCACAGAAGAACTTTTGGGCAAGCTCAAATCTTATGAGCAGCTCATTAAGAATAGAGAAGAAGAGCAGACAACATCTTCTCCAGCAGTCAGAAAGGAGAAGTCCATTGCATTCAAGGCAACAGAAGAACAGTCTAAAGATAATGTCACAGGCAATGAAGAGTGTATGAGCCTTCTAGCAAAGAGATTCTATAAAATGGACAGGAAGGATTTCAGAAAAAGATCATTCAGAGGACAAGAAAAGCCAAGGTATGACAAATCAAATAATAAGGAGATTATTTGTTTTGGATGTAGGAAACAAATCCACATACTGCCTGATTGTCCAGAGAGTAAGAATAAGGACAAGAAGGACAAGAGAGAGAAGAAGAAAGATAAAGATTCAAGAAGGAATCATAATGATAGATCATCTTCCAGCAAAAACAAACATAAAGGGAAGGGATTTATTGCAGAAACATGGAGTAAAACAGAAGAGGAATCTGAAATATTATCAAGTTCAAGTGATGATGAGGATGATGCTCAAGACTGGGAATTTTGTATGATGGCAATCAATGCTTCACAAAACAACACTAATTCAGATCATGGATCTGAATTTGAATCTGAACCAGAACAAGGAGAAGATCAGGTAATTGATTCTTTTGATTTTAATTCTGAAGATTTCAAATTTGAATTTAAAGCATTGTGTTTGGATTTACTTAAGTCTGAGAAAGAAATAATCTCTCTCAGAAAGCAGTTTTCTGAATACAGTACCTTAACTTCAGATAATCTCAAACTCTCAGAAAGTTAGGGTGTTGCAGATAGCTTCAATGAAAAGTGAAATACCTGAGGCCAAAAAGTTTGAAGAATCCCTTAATGGGAGAAGTATCAAACTGATGAACATTAAGAGCACAGTTAACTCTAGACTCAATAGTAAACTGGGCTTGGGTGCTTCATCCAGCCAACCTGTTGTGCTAACAACTCCTATTAAGTTTATCTCAAATAAAGGAAAAGGAGTTGTGGAGGTAGCTAGGAAGAATTCTGATCTACCCAAGAGAACAAAGTTTAACAAAAATCATCGAACGGAGCTCGACGATCTCTGAACGGAGCTTAGCTATCTCATGCTGAATCGTTGAACTCAGGCCAACGATCTCTGAACTCTGAACATAGATAAGATCGATCCCTGAACAGAGCTCGACGATCTTATCCAAGATCGTCGAACTCAGGTCGACGATAATTGAAAGGAGATCAAAGATCTGACCAGTTCATAAGGGGTACATCAAAAATTAATTCTAGATATCCTACATCTTAAAGGTTCAACCCTTATACTGAATGGATAATCCCCCCTAGAAGATATCATCCTGAAGGATATAAGAGTCAACCAGAGATGTCTTTCATTTCTAAATTCAAAGGTTATCAAGCTAGACCCAAGGTAAACTGGGTCAAAAACAAATGAATTGTTATTTGTGTAAGGAAAGACCTATCCAACAATGGATCAGCAATGGTATCTGGATAGTGGGTGCTCCAGGCACATGATTGGAAGCAAGAGTAACCTAGTATCATTCAAGGCTAAGCATGGACCCAAAGTGATGTTTGGAGATTCAAACTATGGACGAAGCAAAGGATATGGTGCAGTCAAAATTGGGTAAGTGACATTCAAAAAGGTACCATATGTGGAAGGACTAAAGCACAACCTTATTAGTATCAGTCAGTTATGTGATGAAGGCTACAAAGTCACATTCAACAAATCTTCATGCTTCATCAAATCAGAAGACAACACATCTGTGTTGACAGGTAATAGAAGAGGTAACATCTATCTAGTAAATTTTCATTCAACCAAGCTAGATATCTGCTTATTTTCTCTTAGAAAACCTAATGAACAATGACATAAGAGATTAGGACATGTTAACCATAGAATCATTGCAAGGCTAGCCAAGGAAAACCTTATAAGAGGACTACCTTCTGGCCCCTACAAGAAGGAAGGACTCTGCAGGGCTTTTCAATTAGGTAAGCAAACTAAAAACATCTTTAAGTCACCTAATAAGAGTTATTCACCTAGGATATTGTACTTGTTACATATGGATCTGTTTAGACCCATTACTTTACAAAGCCTGGGAGAGAAATCGTATACTTTAGTAGTTATAGATGACTTCTCAAGATTCACATGGGTGTTCTTTTTGAGGAAAAAGTCTGATAACTTCAAATGTTTGACAGAGTTTCTCAAATGTATACAGATTGAGTTCAATACTCACATAGCCCTGATCAGAAGTGATCATGGGACTGAGTTTGATTATCTTCTTATGCAAGAGTTCTGTCAGAAGGAAGGAATCAGGCACACTTTCTCAGCTCCAGAACTCCTCAACAGAATGGGGTAGCTGAAAGGAAAAAATAGAACCCTTATTGAATCTTCCACTACATTATTGACAGATGATCACCTTCCTCTATCATTTTGGGCAAAGGCTGTGAACACTTCAAATTATGTTTTGAATAGTAGTTTGATACATAAACTAAAAGGCAAGAATCCCTATGAATTACTTAAAGGGAAGAAACCTAAATTTGATTATTTTAAAATTTTTGGTTGCATTTGCTATATTCATAACAATGACAAGAAATACATAGCAAAATTTGAAGCCAAAGCTGATGAAGGAGTGTTTCTAGGATACTCCATGATCAGTAAGGCCTATAGGGTTTATAACAAATCATCTCTAAATATTGAAGAAACAGTGCATGTATCTTTTGATGAAACAAATATGTTTTACAAGGAGCAGAGCACTTCTACCAAAGATCCTTTACAGGTACTTTCTCTATCAGAAAATTTGGACAGACTAAAAATCATTGAAGATGATCCATTACCTTCATCCACCCAACAAGAAGCTGAAAGTAGTGAAAATGAAGATGACATTCAGATCATAGAAATTCATGGTGACAATCAAAATGAAGAGCCACTTGTTGTTCCACAAGAGGAAACAACAACACAGGTTGGTGAACAATCAACACCAATTGTTGATTTAGTAACAACAAAAGATCATCCAATCTCTAGAGTGATTGGAGACATCTAAGCTGGTGTGCAAACCAGGAATCAGATCAATCAACATCTGATGCACAACTACTTTCTTTCTCATATTGAGCCTTAATCCATACAAGATGCAGAACAAGATCCAAACTGGATCATTGCAATGCAAGAGGAATTAAACAAATTTGAAAGAAAAAAAGTTTGGGAGGTAGTTCCAAGGCCAAAGAATCATCAAATTGTTGGAACTAAATGGGTATTCAGAAATAGCTGGATGATCAAGGAATTATTGTGAGAAATAAGGAAAGGCTGGTTGCTCAAGGATATTCTCAAGAAGAAGGCATAGATTATGATCAAACCTTTGCACCATTTGCAAGGTTAGAGGCCATAAGAATTTTTCTGGCATATGCAGCTCACAATAAATTCAATGTATATCAGATGGATGTCAAAAGTGCTTTCTTAAATGGTGATATCATGGAAGAGGTCTATGTAAAACAACCTCAGGATTTTATTTCCTCAACTCACCCTGATTTTCTTTATAAGTTACACAAAGCTTTATATGGTCTCAAACAAGCTCTTAGAGTATGGTATGAGACCCTAACTAGCTTTCTCTTGGAAAATGATTTTAAAAGGGGTAGAGTAGACCAAACTCTTTTTATTAGAACCCATAAGGCGAACATGATACTAGTTCAAATCTATGTAGATGATATTATCTTTGGCTCTACTGATTCAAATTAGTCTAAAAGGTTCTCCAACCACATGCATTCCATGTTTGAAATGAGTAGCATGGGTGAGCTATCCTTCTTCCTAGGATTGCAAGTCAAACAACATGTTGATGGGATCTTTATCTCTCAAACCAAATATGCAAAAGAATTGGTTAATAAATTTGGAATGTTTGATGCATCTTCTATGAAAACACCCATGCCTACTAATGCTGTATTAGATGCTGATGAACATGGGAAACCTATTGATCAGACCGCATATAGAGCAATGATTGGCTCATTATTGTATCTTACAGCTAGTAGACTAGATATAATATTTGTTACATGTATATGTGCTAGATTCCAAGTTAGCCCTAGAGAGTCACACCTCACATTAGTCAAGAGAATTCTTAGGTATGTGAAAGGTTGTCCAAATCTAGGTCTCTGGTATCCAGCTATTCAGGATTTTATTTAACTTGATATTCAGATGCTGATCATGCTGGATGTAGAATTGACAGGAAAAGCATCAGTGGAACTTATCAATTCCTTGGGGATAGACTTGTCTCCTGGTTTTGCAAGAAACAAACATTTGTGTCCATATCAACTGCTGAAGCTGAATACATGGCAGCAAGTAGTTGTTGCTCACAGATATTGTGGATTCAAAATCAGCTCCTGGACTATGGCTACAACTTAGAGAAGTCCAAAATATTTTGTGACAATACAAGTGCTATTTTCATAGCCCAAAATCCAGTCCTCCATAGAAGGACCAAACACATAGAGATTAGGCATCATTTCTTAAGGGATAATATATAGAAAAATAAAATTGAACTGGAATTCATCCCAACTAAATTACAAAGGGGAGATATTCTCACCAAACCATTGGATGAGAAGAAACACAATTTCTTCCTTAATCAGTTAGGAATGTTAGATAGAGGAAGTCTTAATTAATTCCCAAGATCTTAAAACCCCAAAAATTAAAATACTAGGCTAAAAATCTATTTTTCTAAGTGTTTGTAGGTTTTCTCTGTACTCTGAGCTGTGGTCAATGATTTTTTTGAAGATCGTCAAACGGAGCACGTCGTTTCCAAATAGTGTTCAACTATCATTCTCCGGGTAGAGATCGTCGAACAGAGATCGACGATGTTGGAGTCATTTCATTTTTCGTCAGCGCCGTCGATCATCGAATTGAGTTCAACGATCTTTCCTTTTCTGCGTCCAACCCTATTTTAAAATCATTTTCGAGGCGTCGTTCACTCTTGCGCTTTCAGATTTTCTGCAAGAATCTCTTTCCCTCCAAGTTCCTCTACACTTGATCTTTTATTTTTGCAGAAAAATGTCTGTCCCAACCGCAGTTCTCACCGCCATGAGGTTCGACACCGGGTTTGATATTGACATGGAGTCGTTTGAGGGTACAGATCAAATGTTCAAAGATATTCTGGACCTATTCAAGGAGCAACACTTAGTGAAAGTCATGATAATAAGAATCAAGCTGGCTGTTGATGAAATAAAGAAATGGGTATACACAGCTCACAGTTTGGATCAGAATACCCTTGTTGGAACTATTACAGGGAATCAGGTATCCCTAACACCAACTGTACTTATTGAAATTTTTTAATTAAGTACTGGTGATGATAGCATCGAACTATCTGGAGTAGAATTCAATGAAATGTTAGATAGAATGGGACACAACAATGAGAACCCTAATAAGCTTTTGAAAAAGAATATTTCCCTCGAATATAGATTCTTAGCTGATATAGTAGGGAAGGTAATTCTGGCAAAACACTCTGCACATGATAGCATTTCTAGATATCAGTTTTGTCTGATGGCTGCCCTAGTGGACAAGAAGAATTTAAATTGGGGAGAAATCTTCTTTGACTTGCTCAAGAAGAAGATCAACAAAATGTTTGTGAATTTCTGATGAATATTGGGACTATTCTTAAGAATAGGTGCCCATAGCTCTTGGTTTCCAATGGAATGCATATTAATGCTTCCAAAAGACTCTCTTTTGCTCTCTTTTGCAAATGGGAGAGACAGATTGTCAGGCCCAACAGAACTCCTCCAGCCAAGACAACTTCAGGAATAAGGACTATTGTAGTCACTCTCCCTCACTCTACTGCCCCAATAGAAGAAATGCCATCCTCTTCCCCTTCAACTCTTCCACCTCGAGTGACTTCATCCATGCCTACACCTCCTACAACATCTTCACCTTCTCAAATTACTCAATCTGAGGTTTTCCATCAATTGCACTAATTCCCCCCCCCCCCCCACATAGATATACACTCATCTCCTCAGATTCCATCCTTCAATCTGCTAGATGACTCCTATATGGCTTGCTCGCCTTCTTTAACACAAGAATTTCCATCCCCCTCAACATCTCTTCAACAACTCCTCATTGATACCATCTCTCAACCATCCTTTCCCCTTCCTATCTCCACATTCATTCCAACAATCACTATTCCAGCACCATCCATTACCTCCATTCCAGTCTCTCAGCAATCCATTCCACTTCCATCTGCATCTATTCCATCCATCTCTATAGCTCCTCCCTCTACCTCTACTCAGGTTAATCTTGAGCAAGTAGATCTTATTCCTCTAGCAGATAAACTATATAAGTTGTTCGCACCCAGGCTAACTCTCTTATTGGATGCCACCTTGGCTCCCTTAGTTAAGACATTGAATGATTTCTTTGCTAGGATCTCTTCTTCGTTTTCCCTTAAGGATATTCCTTCTTCTGGGGGCCTAGGTTCAGTATTCACAGAATCTAGGCAGGGGGAGATGCCAGATGAAGAAGCTCAGCCTTCAGAAACAATTCTAGATGCACCTCTAATTACAGTTTCAGATGATAAAATGACAGATGATATAAGTATAGTTAGAGCTCCAGCTCCAGTTATACCTCCAACACATATCATAAGCCCATCAGTAGATCTCACCACTTTATTATCCTTATTTGATTCATTTTACAGCAGCTATCTTCCGGCACATATATAAGCTGAAGACTTAATAAGGGCTATAGTTCCCTTTAACAGTTATGATCCAAATCTGCTTCAGTTTTATGTAAATTCAGTTATTTTTGTTGAGAATGCTCTTGAGTATAAAGCCTCTGTTGAAGTTACAACGCCTCTTTATGTTTCTTCTCAGCTAAATATTGCTGAAGACAGTTCTGTTAAGCCTATGGAAAGTCTTCCTATGGATATTCCTGCTACTGCTGCTATCTCTACTGCTTCAGTTGCTGCTCCTACTATCTCTATTGCACCTTCTCCTCCTATTTCTGTTTCCTTCTCAAAAGAAGCTTTGAATAAAATAGATGCCTTATATGATGATCCTCAAAGCTCTGATGATGAATTTAGAATAGATTATGATGACTCCTCTACAAGCATTACAAATAAAAGGAAAGCAAGATGCAAAGCTATGAAAAGAGTTCAAATTTAAAAGGATACTTCTGATCATGATATCCCATACTATATTCTGCACAACTCCCCCATTACTGAGCACTGGATGCAGTATTCTAAGAATCAGTTGAAGGCCTTGAGGAAGAAAAGGAAATATAATAAAAGAAATTCTAACTATGATCCTTCTCCTTCTCCTTCTCCAGGTACAGGATCTAGTGGAGACTCAGCTCCTCAATCCTCAAATGTTACATCTCAAAGATCCTCTCAATCCCAACAAACTTTTCAAGGAAGCCCTCAATTTAGAGGAAATCAACAAAGAGGTAATCAGTCTATAGGAAATCAAAGAGGTAGTCAGTATAAAGGTAATCAAAGAGGTTATAGAGTTTATTCCAGAGGTCAATCCAAACATCAACCTTATCATAAGAGAGGACAAGGTCCAAGTGATACTACAACTTGTCCTTATCCTTACAAGCTGAAAGAAGGTTACTATGAGAAAGCCCCTCCAACTGATACCATCAATAAATATGAACCTTCAATTCCATATGAGGATCCAGAAAATAATCAAGTCTCCAGAACTGCTAGATTGAAAGAACTTGCTAGCTTAGAATAGTTGAAGAAAGCAAGAGAAAGAGGACTAGACACTTCTAACATCACAACTCTTTCAGATCAAAAAAGATAAGAGCTTGAAAGATATAGTTCCAAGAAGCTCTTTGATGCTGACAAGTACATACAGTTGCATCCTGAAGCTGTAGTCCCTAGAAGAAAAGCCAGAAGACTCTTGGTGATGCAGATGACTTCAGGTCAAAGAAAGACTCAGAATATCCCAACAGAGAAATCCTTTTTAAGAAAAGTACTGATGATCAGCATTAACCTGAGTGTAAGCTAAAACTTTCTCATATCTCTCCTGAACTATAACATCTTATACATATGCTGAGATATATATATATATCTATGGTTATGTATGTTTTTATGTGTTTTTATTTTTGTTTTATGATGTATTTAATTCCATCAATTCATGTAAATAGTAATCCTAACCCAAATAGGGGGAGATTGTTGGAACACCCTATTACTTATTTGGGTCAGGATCACTATGTCTGTTAGGAATGTTGAATTGACCTAGTTGTATAGAGTAAAGATCAATTAGTTTCAAGGTTTAGGACTTAGTTTTGAAGTTTTCCTCAAGATCTCCAAGCTCTGATGAGAAGCCAGAATTCTAGTAAGGATTGACATGTCATCGAACCCAGCTCGACGATAGTCGAACTCAGCTCAACGAGGTCGTCAAATCCAGTTCGACGATCTATGAGCTCAGGTTGACTATCTCATAACTCCGTTCAGCGATCTTTGTCCAAGACAATTTTCAATATCTATGAGCCCAGTTCAATGATAGTTGAGCTCAGATCTGGGAAATTCTATTACTTTGTTAAGGCTTTCAAATGATTTTAAATCAGAGCATTTAATGATGAAGATTTGTAGCCATTTTATCACATCTGGAGCATGTTTGAAGGGAAGAAATAAGGAATATATTTATTCTCTTTAATTCATTCCTTCCAGAGACACTTGACAGATAAGGGATTTCCTTTATGACTTTTGTAACTGCCCCAAAGACGATTGCAGCATTGGATTTCAGACAAGAAGAGAATATATATTATCATTATTGTTCTTATCAACAATAACACACAGACAGAGAAATAGAAGAAGCTTTTGTGATCAGCAATCAACTTTTTCATTTTTGGTCTTCATTCTTCATTCTCCAGACACACATAATTCAGTTCTTGCAGAATCATTCTTTGCTGGAGCCATCTCTTTTAAATACCTATCACCCTTGCAAAGCTTCTGTTCCTGATCCTTCACTTATCTCAGGGGGAGCTTTGACAACAGCATCCACTTGTGCTTCTCTTTGATAGTTGACAGAGAAGACAACTAATTTCTTTTTATTTACTGTAAAACGGTTTTTGAACTTCCTTCAAAAGTTTTTTTTTGGTTCCTGAGACCTGATCAAAACTCAGTGGTGGCAAGACACCTGATAAAAAATCTGGTTTGGTTTTTGAGCACCTTATTAAAAGTTCATTTGTACCAGGACGCCTGATAAACTCATCATGCAGTGGATTCCTACCAAGGGAGGTAGAAGAGTGGATGTACCGAGATTTTGGTGAACCACTATAGATCCTTCTGTCCTCTGGTTGTTCTTTATTCACTTTGATGTGTGCTGTGAATTTGTGTTTGTATTTCTCTATTTAAAAACTCCTTTTTAAATCACACTGCACTAAGTTAATCATAAGTCTTCCACTACCACATTATTCTTAGTTGCAAAATTATATTAATACACTCTATTCACCCCCCCCCCCCTCTAGAGTGAAGGGTTGATCTTAATCTCACTTTCACTGTCCCGCATCAATCTCACTTGAGCCTCGATATCCTCGATAAACTCCGAACCCAAAGTCTTCAGATTCTCATCCTGTATCCATGACAACGGAGTCCTACACCTCCGTTCGTATAGGGCCTCAAAAGGAGCCATCCTTATGCTAAACTGGTAGCTGTTATTATATGAGAACTCCATCAGTGGAAACAGATTCTCCCAAGGCTCACCGCGATCCAATATACAAAGTCGCAGCAAATCTTCCAGAGTCTGATTGGTGCGTTTTGTCTGCCCATCAGTCTGGGGATGAAACGCTGTACTGAATGTTAGCCAAGTGCCAAACTTAGTCTGCACTGATCTCCACTCCCTGGATGTAAACTGTCCATCCTGGTCCAATACAATCGACCTGGGTACTCTATGATATCGGACGAACTTGTCCACAAACTTCCGAACTAACACACCAACCGAGTCCTTCTTCCTAATCTAAAAAAATCTTGCTATATTCGTCAGCCGGTCGACGATCACCCAGATTGAATCATTCCCCGTCCGCGATCGGGGAAGCCCTTGTATAAATTCCATGGCGATATCATAGAACTTCCACTCCGACACAAGGAGTGGCTGCAATAATCCTGCGGGGTTTCTGCTCTCTACTTTCACTAATTGGCATTCCTCGCAATGCATCACAAAATATGTAATGTCCTTCTTCATGCCTGGCTAGTACATCAGTCTCTTCAAGTCCGTTGTCATCTTGGTGATTCCCGTATGCACTGAGTATCTGATGTAGTGAGCCTCTGCCATGATGACCTCCCAAATCTGGCCTCCTGCCAGTATATAAACCTGCCTCGGAAACATAGTAGTCCATCTCTCAACGAGTAATCCCCTATTGTTCCTTCCTCCAAGGCACTAAATATCGGTTCTGCCCTCGCATCCAACCTCTGCCTGTCCCTGATGCGATCCCGAATATCATCGATGGCAACCATCAATCCTAGATACTCCTTATACAATTCTAGATCGTCCTCGGACACTAAGGATATCTGCATCTCCTTGAACATTTTTACCAACTCTAAGGCCATATGCTGTGGGGCTGCTCCTAATGTATTCGCTCTCCGGCTCAAAGCGTCTGCCACCACGTTTGCCTTCCTGGGATAGTAATGCATGGTGTACTTGTAGTCTGACAGAAACTCTTCCAAGCATCTTTTCCTGATGTTCATCTCCTTCTGTGTGTCCACATACTTTAGATTTTTATGATCTGAGAATATGTCGCAGTGCACACCATATAAATAGTGTCGCCAGATCTTTTGCGCAAAAACAACTGCCCCCATCTCTAAATCGTGCACCGGGTAATTCTGCTCTTGTTTCTTCAGCTGACAGGAAGCATAGGCTATTATGTGCAAGTTCTGTATAAGAACGACACCCATCCCCTGATAAGAAGCATCCGTATACACTTGGAATCCTTCCTTCCCTGATGGAAGAGCAAGGATGGGAGCCGAGGTAAGTCAGCCCTTCAGCTCCAGAAAGGCAAACTCGTATCATGGCGACCAAATGAAAGGAGACTGCTTCTTCGTCAGGGATGTGAGAGGGAGACCAATCCGAGAGAACACTTCTACGAACTTCCGGTAATAACTGCCATGTCCTAAGAAACTTCGAACATCCATGGCCGTCTTCAGCATTGGCCAATCCCGTACTGCTTGGACTTTCGCCGGATCTACGTTGTTCGATACGGGTGCTTCACACTAATTCGTATCGGAGGCCTTCGTGGAAGGGTTGGAAGGCGTGGAGCGATTCACGGGTTTGATGATGATGATACGATTACCTGACAGATCGGATTTGTTCACCTCTGCCCACTGCAACATGGAGGCAGAGATCAGTAGAAAGATATTTGATGCACCATCGATGATCATGAAGATACCAGTCTTTGATTTGATCTTGGGAATGGCATGGGGAATCCTATATCGTCATCGAAGGTATTTTATCTATTCCCCCTCTTTTTCTATCATCCGTGCAAGCCATCAAGGCCCACTTGCAAGGGGAGGAAGACTATGAGGTGCTATTTGAAATGGCTGAGGCCAAGGGTTCCATCTCGGATATCCCGGTGGTGCGAGATTTTGCCGACATATTCCCAAAGAAGATGTCAGGGATACCCCCGCACCGGGAGTAGGATTTCCGGATACAGCTAGTTTCGGGGGCTAAACCGACAACTAGAGCCCCTTACCGGATGGCCCCGAAGGAGATGAAGGAGTTTTGAAGCCAGCTCAAGGAACTAGTGGAGGCCGGATTTGTCCGGCCAAGCTCTTCAGCATGGGGAGCCCCGATCTTGTTCTGTATAAGAACGACACCCATCCCCTGATAAGAAGCATCCGTATACACCTAGAATCCTTCCTTCCCTGATGGAAGAGCAAGGATGGGAGCTGAGGTAAGTCAGCCATTCAGCTCCAGAAAGGCAGACTCGCATCATGGCGACCAAATGAAAGGAGACTCCTTCTTCGTTAGGGATGTGAGAGGGAGACCAATCCGAGAGAACCCTTCTACGAACTTCCGGTAATAACTGCCAAGTCCTAAGAAACTTCGAACATCCATGGCCTTCTTCAGCGTTGGCCAATCCCGTACTGCTTGGACTTTTGCCGGATCTACCTCCAAACCCGCTCCACTGATAATATGGCCCAAAAATGCCACCTCTTTTAGCCAAAACTTGCACATGCTAAACTTAGCATACATCTTAGGCTCTCGAAGCTTCTCTAAAGTCAAAGATAGATGTCTCGCATGCTCCTCTTCAGTCCTTGAGTATATAAGGATGTCGTCAATGAATACGATGACGAAGACATCCAGATATTCCTCAAACACCCAGTTAATCAAGGCCATTAATGCAGAGGGTGCATTTGTGAGCCCAAAAGGCATAACAGTAACCTCATACAACCCGTATCTACTACTAAAGGCCATCTTCTAGATGCCTTCCTCCTAAATGCGTAGCTGGTAGTATCCCAACCTTAGGTCCAGCTTGGAAAACCAATAAGCTCCCTCCAGTCGGTCAAATAGCTCATTTATACATGGCAAGGAATATGTATTCTGAATCGTCAGCCTGTTAAGTGCTCGGTAATCAATACACAACCGAAGTGTCTCGTCCTTCTTCTTAACGAACAAGACTGGGGCTCCCCATGCTGAAGAGCTTGGCCGGACAAATCTGGCCTCCACTAGTTCCTTGAGCTGGCTTCGAAACTCCTTCATCTCCTTCGGGGCCATCCGGTAAGAGGCTCTAGTTGTCGGTTTAGCCCCCGACACTAGCTGTATCCGAAAATCCTACTCCCGGTGCAGGGGTAGCCCTGACATCTTCTTTGGGATTATGTCAGCAAAATCTCGCACCACCGGGATATCCGAGATGGAACCCTTGTCCTCAGCCATTTCAAATAGCACCTCATAGTCTTCCTCCCCTTGCAAGTGGGCCTTGATGGCTTGCACGGATGATAGAAAAAGAGGGGGAATAGATAAAATACCTTCGATGATGATATAGGATTCCCCATGCCATTCCCAAAATCAAATCAAAGACTGGTATCTTCATGATCGTCGATGGTGCATCAAATATCTTTCTACCGATCTCCGCCTCCATGTTGAAGTGGGCAGAGGTGAACAGCTACGATCTGTCAGGTAATCGTATCATCATCATCAAACCCGTGAATCGCTCCACGCCTTCCAACCCTTCCACGAAGGCCTCCGATACGAATTAGTGTGAAGCACCCGTATCGAACAGCGTATAAGCGGGTTTGCTGCTGTTGAAACTTATGCTTGGGGGGGATTTAAATGTCTTAGAATCTAGTAATGATTTACTTTCCTAGATTATCAATTCTATATCCATAAATTTAAGTGTTTAGGGAGAAAACTTAAAACTTTCTGTCGTACCTGTGATCACTTGCTCCAGATTTCGGGGTTTAGCCAGATCCAGTGCGTAAACTTGTTCCCTGTCCTACCTGCAATCTGCACCCTAGTATCCACGTCCTCGGCCACGTAATCGCCCACCAAACTGCTAAACATTCAAGGCAGCCTGTTGTGCTAGTAGAGGTGCTCCCATCTTAGGGCAGTTCCTCCGGATGTGCCCTGTCTGATGGCAGTTGTAGCACTCTAGTGGGGGAAATGCCATACCCCCGGGTCTCGGTGCCTCCCGCATTTGAAGTGGTTGAGGAGTCACTAACACCGGCTCCCTCGGCTCCTACCTCACCTCCTGACGAGGCTGGCCCTCTGCTCTTCTTCCCTCTCTCCCATCAGTGATGTAGCCCTGCCACTGATAATTCCTGGCTCCCCGACCCTTGTCCTCCGTTGGCCTCTTCCGACCCCGAGTCGTGTTCCAATCAGCCTCAATCCTCTTGGCCATCTCTAACATTCGAGTTATACGCCCATCAAATACGAATAAAAGGGCCTCCCTCAAATCCTCCCGCAGGCCCTTATAGAACCTCTTGGTGTATCCTGCCTCATCCAGCTGATAGGATTCTACAAAATGGGCTAAATGGTTGAACTCCCGGTGGTATTCTACCACAGTCGTGTTCCCCTGGTTCAACTGCAAGAACATGTCCTCCATGTCATCCCTAGCCGACTGTGGAACAAAATGCTCCAATAACGCGGCCCTGAACTCGTCCCAAGTAATTTTGCAACCTCAATATCCACAAAAAGTAGCATCTAGTGACGTCTTCCACCATCTCTAGGGATGAGACTCCAAGCAAGAGACCACTAATGACCCACTCTCCTCCGAGGGGCATCGTATCCCGGTCAACATCTCGTATATAATGTCCAGCCACTCATCCGTCCAAATAGCTGACTCTTTCCCTAAGTAGGATGGGTGAGAGAGTCCTTGGAAGATGCTCAGCCAATTAGCCCCCGGGTTTGCCTGCGGAGCCGGAAGCTGTTGGGCCCTAAAAGCTTCCAGAATAGCTGTCAGAGTCTGCCCCATAGACAACTGTAGGAATGGAGTGGGGACTGGGGGAAGTGGTGTAACATTCATAGTCTGCTGGATTCCGGCCTATGTTATAGGCTGTGCTGGGAGCTGCGTAACAAACGCCAATAGTAAATAATTCATTCAAACCTAGCAGACAATGGATAATTTACATGTGATCCCCCTTATGGTCACACCACTACTTCGGATAGTTTGTCCCCAAACTAAAAATGCGCGGGGGTGACCCAGGGGTTGTGGACTGTTACTTTTCAATCTAGGTTTCCTCTAATACCACTTGTAAGATGCCCATTTTTTTTCCTTTAAAACACCGGGGTCTTAGCCCTAGAACCGCCGCCTTGTAGTGACACCTTCGCACTCGAGAAGGTCATCACTGCAAAGCGCGGATCCTGCCGGCCAAATCAATCACAACTGTAGCAAATTAATAGAGCAAGTCCACAGAAATCACATATAAATAGTAAATGATCTCTACGAAGGGAGTGTCCATAGATATAACATATAACTAAGTCTTAGGCTTATGCCCAATACATCAAATCCTCACTACATATCTCTCATCGTGGAAGAAAAACTAATATTACTACTAGCGATCAGGACTACAAGTCCCTACCGTCTGAACTCCGGTACTAGACTACTCGATCTCCAAGCGTGCAGACCTCCGAGGCTGCTCCTCCATGCTTGGCTCCTTGGTCCCCTAAAATGATGTGGTTCGAAAACCGTTAGTCTAAAAGACTAAGTCCTATAATCCCCCGCCCCTTCCCCCATGGCTCCTAGGTACCGAGCGGGGAGAAAGAAAGGGGAGGACATGATAGTTTAGAATAACAAATAAGAAGATGGCGGCAGAACTAATCTAGCAGTTCTAAAGTATATAAGACAGTAATAAAGGTATGAAAACCCGAATAAAAACCTAACCTTAACTTATATGAAATACATAAGCTAAGGGATCTTTTACAGGGCTCCTATTGTATACAAGTCCCATACCGATTTATACGATAGGGTGTCGGTTTTATTAGCAAGCATAAATATATAATACTGAATAAAAACCATAACTTATAAGCACGCTCGCACGAACTTATAAACCAAGGGGTCGTTTTGCAGGGTTATTGGATAAAGCGTTCCATACCACTTATACAATAGGTGTCTGGTTATATGCAATGATTATGCTATGAAATTCAATTATGCCATGATGTGAACATACAAGTGCAACTCACCCACTCGACTCTGTGTACACAGCCCTTTAGTTCCCCCTTTCTGGAGCAGAACCTCCCAGGTTACCTCCGTAGTAGCAAACGAAAGCGGTGGGTTGGGCCTCGCCCACCTCTAAATCGGTAATTGCACTACCAGTCATACCTATCGTATGACTCAACGCTGGTGCACTAAGCGAAGCTCCTGCGTACACTTGCTGGCTGGCGCACCAGACTTTATTTGGCCAAGTGCTAAACCACACTAGCCGAGTCAACGTGTTGGCGTCGGTGCATCGAACCTCCAATACTGAAGACCCACTACCTTATACTTTATGCACATGCAACCTTATATTTCATCTACCGAGCCAAAGCTCCCCGGACCATCCCGTCCGTCATAAACAACAACCAAGACAAAGCTCGTCGGGCCATCCTGCCCATCACAAACCTTTACCGAGCCAAAGCTCGCCGGGCTAACCAGCCCATCCCCAAAACCACTAGGCTTACTGCCCGAGTGACCCAACCTATCTCCCCGAGACTTCGAGGTGTGAGAAGGTGAAACCCTAGATTTACTAGTTTCTCTTGCATTTCAGTTTTTTGCCTACGATTTACGTTTAGCCCAGGACTGCCCAAGGTATTCCTTGCGAAGGGCTCTCGAGGGCACTAGGAGATACGATGGGATGTAGCCCAAGGCTCCCTTTCGCAAGGCACTTATTATTATTAGTTAATACCCAACTCCTAGTCCCTTAAATGTTGCATTGGATCTAACCCTAGTATTTAACACACTTCCTCTTTACGGAAAAGACGATCTTTCGTCGATCCCGAGCACCATCTAACTTCGAAGGATGAACTCATTTTCATTTATTTAAACCAACAAACCACTAATCCCGATTCATGTGCCCAAATTTATATTCCAACATAGTTTCTGCTATTTTTACTATATGCAGATCACTAAGGCTATATGACATGTAAAACGAGAGGTACGTCAAATAATCACTAAGTACTCCTATAATAATTATTGGAGGGCTATTATGACCTTAGAGGCCTAAATCAAGAGATTCAAAATTTTCCTATTTTTCTGATAATTTATTTAATTATTCCAGTGGCCAAAGATTCCAAGATTGAACATGAAGTACTAATTTCAGATAAGATAATTTTCTACCAAATTTATCTTATATGCAATATGAATATTTAACTTACAATAAAAGGTATCCAAATTTTTCAGCAATGTTAAGGCTCCTAATTTTAATTTTTAATATATCCCATAATAAATCATTTAAAAAGATAAGCACAACAATATTACTTTCAAAAATTAAGAGATAATTCAAGGATGATAGTAAGGGCACATAAATGCTCTAGGTCAAGTTTCGTAATTTATTAACAAGTAATGAGCTTTAAGCAAATTATTAAACAATTTTCTAAGTTAATGAGATTGTGAAGTAGGTACTACTAAAATGTATCCAAAAATTCTAATAAAATTCATACATGACCAAGATGGTTTAGAACTGTCTCTGCCAAATTTTCATGACCTTACAATGGGCAGTGGGATTATAATGACCAAAAAATTAATTAGGGCAATTCAATGAATTACAAAGGAAGTGCTAAGATTATTGTTCCAAAATTCCCAATTAAATTACAAGAGGTTTAATAGATCCTTATGACGATACCACCCAATTTTCATTATTATTCAAGGAGTTTAACTAACCTATTCTAGCACTACAATGTGTGTGCCCTAAACTAGGGTTAGGGTTTTGTGGGGACAACCCTTTCCCAAATCCCCTAATATTTTTTATGAGAGGGTTCAGCTACGCTTGCACCCTGCCTACAAATTTTAAAGCTCATACAAGGTCCTTTGCCCTCTTGCCCTTCACAAGGCACAAAAGCCCTTCCTTAGGGTTTGGCCTTAGATCTTAGGCCAAATCTATTCCAATCTACCCCATCTTCCTTGGGAATGTGTTAAAATCCATGCCAAGTCACTGGCCCCAATTTCAAGCTCTGTTGAGGTGGTTTGTCCAGACAAAGCCCAAAGTGCACTTTTGGACCAAAATACCCCTATTATGCAAGGCAAGGGTTTGCATGTTTTCTATTTACACCATCTACAAATGAGATGAAATTTTAACCATAGCTTTTTAGGGACCCAATGCACTACCCACCTAAATTTGGATTAGTTTGGAGTTCATTTGACCCTTAAATTAATTTACCCTAGAGAAATTAAATTATTTCCAAAACTATAGAAAAAGTGTTCCCAGAAATTTCTATTTTGGGCAGAATCTAGATATGGACTAGGGTGACTCCCTGCAAATATTTCAAGTGATTTAAACAAATGATGAGGTGTGGGCACTAATTTTAAATTCTTCCTAACCATAGGTATAGACCCCACCAAAAAGAGTGCCCTGGTCAAACCAGGAACCCAAATTGGTTCAAACCAATTTTGAAATAAAGTAGACCAATAGGTCTACATTTTATTTGTTGATTATTTCTTCTAAATTAGACTTTAGGTATTTTTAAAAATTAAAAATATTAAATACATTATATGTGACAGAAATGAAATAATAATACACCAGCCTATAGTTTAAAATTCCTGGATGCACGAATCTTGGCGCAGCATTGGACGACATCTGGTCATCTTCCACCTCCAGCCAACGGTCCAGATTCAATCCGCATGGGCATTCTTCAAGCCGCTGCCACCGGCCATCCGGCCACCTCCCTGGTCGGCCACCGCCACCACCACCTCTGTTGAGGTGGTGGATGTCGCCAAGCGGCGGCACAGCCGCTGGAGAGCCCTATTCCGGCAAACCCGACATGTGTAAAAACACGGAAAAACCAGGAAAATTTCAAATTTGATCGGGCTCAATTGAACCCAAACCTTGGCCCTAATAATCTTATGAACTACCCATGGAAGGAATGGAGGAGGACCTGTGTGGGTGGTTGTAGCCTTGCCGATAGTCGGATTGGCATGGTGGTGGTGGTGGTCGAGATTCTACAACAACACAGTGAACACCCTTGGCTCCATCTCGAAAAGTGTAGGAATATATCCTTGGAGTCCTGTGAAGCTTTTAAGAGGGGGAATTGAGGTGTTAGGTGACTGTAGGCTGCATTGCCATTGGAGGCCCTCTTAGTCAAAAATTTTGACCATGGTAGGTCGGGGATGAAGCATGGATAAAACCAGTCAATGACCAGCTGGTTGAAATGGGCTTGCATTCCTTTTCCTAGTGAAATGAATGGAGGGGGTTGGGAAGGGGGAGGATTAGCCCAAAGTCTTCCCCCCTTTTTTCTTCTTCTCTTTCTCTCTCCTCCCTTTGAAGATTTTCTCTCTCCTACTAACCAAGCCAGAAATTTTTCTTATACCTAACCCAATGGCAGCCCACATGCTCATTTCATCTACCAATACAAGGTTGGCCCAAGTTAATTTGGCTTGAGCTTTAGTTAGCTCATTTGGGCTAGCTTGACCAAAACCTTGACTATGGTTGACCATAGTCAATTTGTTCTTTGAGGTTGCCCCTAATGGGTCCTTGGTGACCCATTTTCCTCCCCTAAGGTATAGGTGGGATTGACTTGGCCCTTGGAGGTCACTTAACCCGTAACTAGGGCACTTTGACCACTTTTGGGCTGGAGTTGACTTTGGTCAACTTAGCCTTTTTGGTTGACCCCAATGGGTCCTTGGTGACCCATTGGCCTCTCACTAGGGTTAGTAAGGTATGTCTGGGGTCCACTTGGCTAGGGGAAGGTCAGTTGACCCTATGTAGGTTAGGTGGACCCAATTAGGGATAGAGTTGACTTTTGTCAACTTAACAACTTTGACTGCCCTCCATGGGTCCTTAGTGACCCTTTGACTCCACTTTAGGTCTAGGAAGGACTTGGTAGGGTTATTTGGGCTTTGCTAGGGCACACTGCCCTTAGTTAGGGCACCTTGCCCAATTTAGGCCTAGAGTGGTTATAGGTCATCTTGGCTACCCTATTCCTATCCTATGGACCCCTAGGGCTCTAATGGACCTTACAATATGTTGATGAGACAATGGTTGGGTCTTGAAGTCTTGGTGAAACCTTATGGTCATCTTAAACTAGGGTTCAAAAATTTACTGTTTACAGACCATAGTGGTCTCACCTACATTCCTAGGTTCACTGGGCCTTCTTGGGCTCCCGAGGGTTTTGTCATGACCTAGTCATGACAAAACTACTCCTAGGAGTCTAGTTGTTTGAGGGATATTATAGGGGGTTCTTCATATAAGGTTTTAGAAATTCTTTCTTTTTCAAAAACAATGTCTTCGTAAACTTTTTTATGTGGAAAATTAAAATGGGTGGGGCTAGTGGCCATGGATGCTTCTGGCAGAGATTCCATTAGAATAGCAGAGGGAGTACAAAAATAAAAAAAACTCATTTTAACTATCAGAAGGGCAGTAGGAAGATTCATCACTTAAGGCATCTAAGAAGAAACAAGAGTCATCATTCTCTAGGGTATTTTTCATCGAAGTGGTGATAGAGAAGGTCACTTCATCGTCGCCTACTCGAAGGAAGAGTTTGCCATCGCTTATATCAATGATAGGTCAGGAGGTGGCAAGGAAGGGTCAGCCTCGATCAAGGGAACCTTGACCTCTTCTTCTATGTCTAATATGACGAAATCCACCGGGAAGATAAATTTGTCCACTTTGACTAGAACATCCTCCACTATTCCTAACGGGTACTTAACTGATCTATCAGCGAGCTGGATACTCATGAATGTGGGGTTGAGGCTACCAATTCCTAACTTTTTGAACACGGAGAGGGGCATTAGGTTGATACTCGTACCTAAGTCGGCCAATGCGTGCTTAACAAAAATATTACCAAAGACAAACGGAATAGAAAAACTTCCCAGAATACTTAACTTCTTAGGAAAGCTGTTTGTCAAGACCGCAGAGTACTCGACATTTAATATGATGTGTGATAAGTTCTCTAACTTCTTCTTATTAGTTAGAAGGTCCTTAAGATGCTTAGCGTACTTCGGCATCTAGGAAATAGCTTCATGGAAGGGTAGATTTATGTGGATTTGCTTAAACATTTCTAAGAAGCGGGTATAATGATCATCTAGACGTTGTTTGTTAAGGTTGGAAGGGTATGGTGGAGTTGTATCATTTTTAAAAATAGGTGGTGGAGCGTGATCTTTTCCTAAAATAGAGAGCGGAGTGATAACATTTTTTTCAGCGGGTGGTGGCATTTTCAAAACGAGAGGGGAGCTTGGCACGGGCTCTTCGCTAACCATACCGGAAACTTGCTTCCCACTCCAAAGAGTTATAGCTTTTGCTTGCTCTCTTGGGTTTGGCTTGGTATTGGAAGGAAGAGACCCTGCGGGTCGCTCAGAAATATTTTTTGCGAGTTGTCCTACTTGATTTTCTAGATTTTTAACGCTTCCGGTTAAGGTTCTTATAGTAGCGTCATTTTAGGTTATATATTTAGAAAGTAACTCCTCCAAGCTTGGTGGTTTTGGATAGTTTTGAAGAATTAGAGGTGGTGTAGAAAAATCATTTTGTGGTGGTGGGAGCATTGTGTTCGAAGGATTACTCCATGAAAAATTCAGGTGGTTCCGTAATGCAGGATTATAACTATTCGGAAAAGTAAAACCAGGAGCATGAAAATTCGCAGCAGAAAAATTATTAAAAGAATTTCTAGGAATATTATTAACATAATCTAATTATTCGGTAATAGGAGTTGTAGATTCCCATACCTGAGGGGCGGAGGAAGCAGTAATCTCCGTAATTTTTTTACTTAAAATTTCTACTTGCAGAGCTAGCTGGGAGATGTTGTCTACTTCAAAGATACCTACAGGTTTGTTTGGACGGGACCTAGGCACATTCCATTGATACATGTTCATGGCCATGTCCTCAAAAAGCTCAAGAGCTACTTCCGGGGTTTTGCGGTTTAAAGCACCACCAGAAGCTGCGTCTATCATTTGCTTTGTGTTTTGATTTAGCCCGTTATAAAACATCTGCACTTGTAACCATACAGGAAGCGCATGATGGGGGCATCGTCTTAACAGTTCTTTAAATCTTTCCCAGGTTTAATATAAGGCTTTAGAGTCAATTTGCCCAAAGGCAGAAATATCGTTCCTAAGTTTTGTAGTTTTAGCTGGCGGAAAATACTTCATCAGAAATTTTTAAGTTAGTTGATCCCAAGTGGTGATGCTCCCTCTTGGCAAAGTCATCAACCATTGTTTAGCTTTGGTTCTTAGGGAGAAAGTAAATAATCTTAGCCTAATAACATCATTTGTGACACCGTTTATCTTGAAGGTGTCACAAATCTCAAGAAAGCTTGTTATATGTGCGTTCAGATCTTCATCTTGAAGTCTGTCATATTGCACATACTGCTGCACCATTTGAATTATGCTAGGCTTTAAATTGAAATTATTATAAGCTATAGAGGGGCGCACTATACTGGATTCTGTTCCCTCTAGATTCAGTCGTGCATAATAGGACATAGTCCTATGCACGGCTTCCTCCACGTGGGGTTCTTCCATTCTTAAAGTGGAAAATGACTCGGAATCGTCAACCTGTATTTGGGGAGTAGGGCCTTTAAATCGCGATCTTCTCCAAAGAGTACGCTCAATTTCGTAGTCCAAGTAAAAAAAAACCAACGGACTCCCGCGAGTCATGCACTAAAAGAAGAGAAGTTGAAGAAAGAGAAATAAATAAACTAGAAAAAAGAGAAGCTAAGAAATTTTTTTTGAAATAGATTTTTTTTATGTTTTAACTCCTTAACTTCCCAAGGGCAACCCAATGATGGGTTTGCAAGGTACTAGACAAGATAGTTGTATTTAAGCCACATTGCCCTTTTCGAGAGAGTAAGGTGGTGTAGAAAAATTGTGGAGCGGGTTTCTATTAAGAGCATTAATATTTTTGGGATTTTTAAATTTTTTAGAAAGACGATGAGAAAGTGAAATGATAAAAGTAATAGGTTCGTATTTTCAAATTATCAACAAAAGTTTCTCCCCGGCAGCAACGCCAAAAACTTGGTGTGGAGAAAAATAGAGCCAAACTAGCAATCCAACTAGGCAAGTATTCCAATCGAACTGTAGCTAGGGGACACAAGTGTCATTTTGAAATCCGGGAATTGTTGAGTAAACCTACTCACACGAAAAATATTATCTTATCGAAGGATGGTTTTAGGCTTAAAGAGAAATCTAAATGCGATTAAGAAAAGAGATATAACGCTAAAAAGAGAAATACTTGCAGTTAAATAAAGAGTTATTAAAAAAGATTACAATGAAGGGATTGGAACAATGAAATGGAAAAGAACTCAATCGAGAATTACCTCGGCAAGAGTTGACTAAAAATGCGATAAAAAACCTAACATAATAGGTTAAAGGTCCTTGACCGTGGAGGTTCCTAAAGCTTGAACACGATTCTCTTAAAGTCGTGCCCAACTGAGTTTAGGAAGGTCCGACCGAACTCTCGTCCAAATCGGCGGCCTAAAGCTCACTTTACGCGGTGAACCCCACTATTCGATTTCACTCCAATTCGGGAGATTTGGACGTCTGCCTCTCTCGAGGGGTGCATGCAACTCTCTTTACTCTTGAGTGTTCACTTCAAACTATGAGCCTCTCGGCTAACTAAGAGTGACAATAGAAATGCAAACAATATATCGATGATATAACTCCAAACATGAAAAATAAAGAGTAATTCGAAGTCCTAAACCATAAAAAGAAAAAGTAAATTTAAAGCATCAAAACTTAATCAAATCGAACCTCAGATCATCAAGATCGAGTATAAGGAGGATTAGTTAATCATGGAGAAGTGGAGGAGGACGGATGAGTAGAAGAGCATTAAGAACACAAATTAAAAGGGCACTTTATATTGATAATGAAAGACAGCTACACTTGAAAGAAAAATTACAATTGCATGGAAATAAAACTATGCTAGCATTACATTAAACTACTAAATCAATTACCAAAGATATTATAAAAGCTTAAACTAAACTAGGGATAATAAAAACTAAAATGAGAAAGAGAGAGAGGGGCAGAAAAAAGTATGAAAAAAACACAAGTAAACAAAAGGGAAGCACCTCCCCTCTCAACCAAAACTGTTCTGGACACATGGGGGTACCATTGTATTTATTGGAAAAATTCTCGGGTTGGTCACGCCACCTGTCATGCCCTGGGAGGGCATGTTAGGGGGGCGTGACATGCATGGAGTTGATCTCAGGCTCTGGATTCTGGAGGGAATGATGATTGCTTCTGGACGTCGGTGGGCACGCCTTGGGCCACGGCCATGTAAGAGGGACATGTAAGGTATGTCCAGTCTCAATCATGGGTCGGAAATCCGTTAGTCTTCGAAAAAGGTTGAACATGCCCAGGGACACCCGTGTAGGGGGCCGTGTTAGTACTGTTGGCGTGAAGCAAATAGAAAATCTATAAATGCGGCAGCAGGCTTCGGGATGAGGGTGACACGCCCTGTGATACGCCTAGGGAGGGCGTCTCAGGGGCGCGTGACAACAGTATTTCTTGTTATGTTAGCTCTTGCAGTAGACTTCCTCGGGATCAGGTCACACATCCTGCGACACGCCCAGGGAGGGCGTGTTAGGGGGCGTGTTAGGGCATTTTTTGCCATAATTCCTAGAAACCTGCAAAAAGAGAAGAAATCATTAGCGACAATAATATATACATATGGAAGTCAAAATATAGGCTTACATGACATGATTTGCACATTATAAACTAGAAAATAACCTAATTGTTTAGACTACAAAACGTACTATCACATCGCATGTTGGACTTGGATGTGTGTGTATGCAAGAAGGAAAGGTAATTGCGTATGGGTTGAAATAGTTAAAAATACATGAAAGGAACTACCATATGCATGATCTAGAGTTTGCAGTAGTGATTTATGCCTTAAAGTTATGGATGCATCTATTGTATGGCGCATTATGCAAGATTTACACGGATCATAAAAGTTTAAAATACGTTTTCACTCAAAGGGAGTTGAATCTGTGCTAGCGAAGATGGTAAGATTATGTTACTGATTATGATGTTGGGATTCAATAACATCAGGGCAAAAGATAATGTGGTAGCCGATGCCCTAAGTAGGAAGATGGCAAAAATTTTTAACCTCTACGTGGATTCACTGGTAGAAAAATTTCTCTTGATGGATATTTCTGTTGGAAATTATGACTCGTCGAGCTGTATGGTTGTAGCAGAACCTTCTTAGGGTACTCTTATGAGGCTACATCATAAGGATGATCCGTAATTACAGTACCTCTATCTTAAAATAGAGAAAGTAGAGTTACCAGACTTTTCCATTGATGATGTGGGTACTTTGAAGTACCGCGGCAGATTTTGTATCCCTACTGTCAAGGACATTCAATTTAAGTTGTGCAGTGAGGCGCACAATTCTAATGTTCCCTACCATCCAGGTTCAACAAAGATGTATAAAGACCTAAAGTAGATAGCCTGGTGGTTTGAAATGAAGGGTGATATAGCCAAGTTCATATCAAAGTGCTTTACTTGCAAGCGAGTCAAGGCCGATCATAGAAGGTCGGGAGGCAATTTGACGCCTTTGGATATTCCAAGCTGGAAATGGGAGAGTATTTCCATGGACTTCATTACTGGATTACAGAGATCTCCCCGAGGGCATGATTCAGTTTGGGTTATTGTTGATAGACTGACGAAGTGTGCCCACTTCGTGCCTTTAAAGATTGACTACTCCATGAAGAAGATTGTAGAGTTGTACCTAGATTTATGGAGTGCCTATTAGTATTGTGTCAGATCGAGACTCCAAGTTTATGTCACGCTTTTGGACAAGCTTACATGAAGTGTTGGGTACCGATCTGAGGTACACCCCCGCTTATCATCTGCAGACAAATGTTCAAATGGAGAGATTGAATAAGATCATGGAGAACATGATCAAATGTTATATTTTGGACCACGAAGGAGCATGGGAAGAGAGACTCAGATTGATGGAGTTTGCTTTTAATAATATCGATCAAGATAGCTTGCAGATGGCCCCGTTTGAGGCCTTGTATGGGAGACGTCGCGGAACTCCCTTATTTTGCGTCGAGGATGGTAAGAGACCGTTGCTGGCTCTTGAAGCATTAGAAGAAATGGATATTTCTGTGAAGCATATCAGAGAAAAGCTCTATATAGCTCAGGAGCATTATGAGATGAATGCTAATTGTCGAAGGACTGATTTAGAGTTTTCGGTTGGGGACCTGGTTTTTCAGAAGGTTTCCCCAAAATCTGGCGATTAGAGATTTTGAAATAATCATAAGTTGGACCCAAGGTATGTGGGACCTTTTGAGGTTGTTGAGCGTATTTGTGTATCAGCTTATATGCTGGATTTTCCCGCAAATATTTCTGGTAACACGACGTGTTTCACGAGATCTAGTTACAGAAATGTGTGCTCAGCGACCGACAGTTTCTTGATGTTGTGCCCTAATTAGAGCCTAATCTTTCCTATGTTGAGATGCATATCCGTATTCTGGATACTCAAGATCGAGTGTTGCGGAGGAAAACCATACCAATAGTTCAAGTTTTTTGGCAAAACCAAGACGTGGAAAGCGCCACTTGGGTGTTGGAGTCAGCTATGAGGGAGGATAATCCTCATCTGTTCTCCTAGTTTCTTACGCTATATATTTCCCTTCTATAATCATGCCCCTGATTTTTTGATGTTTAATTTAATTATTTTATTGGCATAAAATTGACGTCAGGGTGTTACGTTGACCCTTAGTTTGTGGTTACTATTGTCGGAGTGTGATTTTTGCTCGTTAGTATCCGAGGTTTTGGTTTAGGAGTATTGGCTTGGCTAATTTCTCTAGTGTTTTGATATTCCCTGGCTAGCGGGGGTTCATTTTGGAACACGGTTGAGCCTTTTTGGGAATGATGATATTTTATACGTCAGGAGATATTTTTTTGCACTAGTTTAGTTTATCGGATTTTAATTTTGACTTCTCCATTATATTCGTAGAGTCGACATTTAGCTACAGTGTGATTTTCATTGAATTCCATGTTGTTGCGAATTTTGAGTCATTTGGACGATTAAATAATGATAAATTATTATAATAATACTTATATATATAAGTATAAATAGGCTTGAGATAAGACAGAAACCCTATTCATCGTCTTCTTCTCGAAACCGTAGGCCTGTTTACATAAGAGAGAAAGAGGCAGTCTTTGGAGAGCCTTTGGCTGTCGATTGTAGGAGCTCTAGTGTACGAAATCATCGTCAGAGAGTAGATACAGATATCTCTCACAAAGATCTATGTTTCAACGATAAGTAATTCACGTTTTATTTATTTTTGGAGGTTTAGGTTGTGGTTTTGACCTTCCTTCCTCTCGAAAAGTTTCAGGTTTTTCTGCTTAGGAGTTTTTGCGGCCAGATCTGTACAAAAAAGAGTGCTGGTGTTGCCAACGTTCGACATGGTTTGTGGAATGTGGTGGTTTTCCCCCTTGCTTTTTATTAATTTTTCATCTTGCTAGATCCTTTCCTGTATAGAAATTAAGATTATGGTAGAGTATGTCCATCATGATCTGTTGGGTAGTAGATTCTTTTCTAGTCAGGTTTAACCTAGTCGACCTGTAGAAGATAGTTGAGATTATGGAATTTATCTTGTTAGGGTAATCTCATCGGTTTTCACATTTTGGTTAAGTTAAATGTGTTTTATATGCCTGATTAAGCTAAGTCAGAAATTAATCCTTGATAGTAGTATGTTAATTCGTCGAACTGAGCATTAGACTTAAGCAATTTTGTCAGGAAGGTTAGGTGTTGAGTGTAATCGTAGCAACGAAGTTCAATTTTTAGCCTAAGGAAAAAGCGTTGAGTGTGTGTTGAGTGTGATGCACACAGTCAATGCCATCGGGTAATTTGTTGAGGCTAAGTATTAAAGCGTTGAGTGTTCTGAAAACACTCAATGCCCGCGAATATTTCCATAGGCTAAGTCAAAAGCGTTGAGTGTGCTCTATACACTTAACGCGGTATTGAGTGAGCTGAATACACTCAACGCCATCTTTAAAACTCTGAGTGTAAGGCAAAAGCATTTAGTGTGCTCTGTACAATCAACGCAGCATTGAGTGTGCTGAATACACTCAACGCCATCGTTTAAATCTAAAGCCAAGTTAAAAAAATTGAGTGTACTTACTACACTTAACACGACATTGAGTGTGTTGAATACACTCAACACCATTAGCTTATTCTGGAGTCCAACTGTAAAACCGTTGAGTTTGTTGCATACACTCAACGTGGTGTTTAGTGTGTTGAATACACTCAACGCCATCGATTTATTTTGAGCATAGGTGTAAAAGCGTTGAGTTGGCTGACTACACTCAACGCGGTGTTAAGTGTGTTTAATACACTCAGCGCCATCAGTTTAAATTTAAATTCTAATTTAAAAGCGTTGAGTGTGCTGAACACACTCAATACGGCGTTGAGTGAGTTGAATACACTCAAGGCCATCCTGCAAACTTCTGTCCAAGTATAAAAGCGTTGAGTGACTTTTATACACTCAATGCGGCATTGAGTGAGCTAAATACACTCAACGCCATTCTGTTTTCTGGTTGGCGTCGAGTGTGTGGACTGCACTAAATGCGACATCGAGTATACTCAATGGTATTCTTTGGACTTAGTTTTATTTTATTGTTGACTCATGGTATATCACCAGTAGGTTAGTTTTGCTAAACAAAATTAGTCTAGTGCCTGCTGTTTTCGTCAAGTTTGGTCTTAGGCCAATTTTTTTGGTGGATTTATTCCTGCATTTATTGTGGGAGAAGTCCAATGCTTGGTTATGGATTTTTCTCTGTCTTTGCTATGATTGCTGGTATGATGGCAAATCTTTTGACCCTGATTGGTTTCTGACTGTGGGTGTGCTGGTGGAGGTGTCTCCCCACACCGGTGCCAGTTTTTCCCCGGTTTGGGACTGTTAAGATATAAGTCTTCCTTTCCTTGGGCCCTTGTGAAGTTTTATTGTGGGTATGTCAGCGGAGGTGTCTCCCTCCATAGGTACCGGATTGTTCCGATGTGTTTGCTCACTAGTATTGAGCCGACATATTTCTTACTTTTATATACATGTATATGCATCTTATGAAGCTTAGTTATTTATTTCACCTGGTGCAAATACCTTACCGTTGGACTTGGTAAGTTTATCATTTACCACAATTTTTATTTGATTATGGTTTTGTTAGCTAATCTTGGATTTGGGGTTAGTAACCCTTTTTCTTCCTTGTTTATTGCTTTTAAATGACCTTCCTATCACCACTTGTATATTTTACCGAGGTATTCTTTTCTTGTGAATGTCTCAGGATTGGAGCAGTAGCAAATTCAGTGGCTAAGAGTTTTGGATTTAGGCTGGTGTTCTGCAACTGTTTATTCCTCACCGGTTGTGAGGTAATTGTTGTTAACTTTTCCTTTAGTTCAGACATACATTGCTTTGGTGGGTTCGTGTTAGGTAGTTTACGGCCGCATGATTTTATTTAATGTTAAGAACTTTGCAGCAGATAAGTGAGTTTTGTAGATTTATTGGTTCCTACTCGCTCTTTGGGAGGTTTTATACTAGGTTGCATATTAGATATTTTAAAAGTATAAAAGTATCATATCTATTACCACATTCATGTCATCTTTTAAAGCTAATGTCACCATATTTTAACTAGTGTACAAACTATTTTTATACTTATATTAAAAACATAGAGGTATGTATTTCATGAGTTGTCCTTTGGGATGTTTATGCTCATGTTGGGTGTTAACCTTTATAAATAAACTATTTTTCTGCAGCGCATAATTATGTCTTTACTTACGGAATAGTGATCCACTGAGCCGAAAGATATGGCTAATTAATTTAACTAAACTGGATTTTCTTCATAAATACATATGAATTTCTAATAAAATTTAGAGTTGGGTTCTTTCCTGAGAGTCTGCAGTTATCCCCGGCATGACGTGGCATCACGACACGTGTTTTCTCTTACTCTGATATACACTTAATTTAAGAGAAAATGCGGGTTGTCACAGGTTATTCTCTGAGTGGTAGGAGTCTCCGAGTTTTATGAGTTGCTGCTATGAGGTGTATGATTTGTAGAAATCTGAGTTTGGTGAAGTAGTCGAATCTAACCTATTATGGTAGATAGGCAAGGCGGGAAAATGGACGTACCCAACTCAGGGAACCACTATAAATCTCGGTGTTTGTGCGCTTAATTTTTTAAGTAGTTTTTTCACGCAAAAAGGCACATAAATCACCTATTCACCCCCTCTAGGTGATTTTCGTAGACGCTAGCTACTTTCAGATATGACCAAAGGTGTACATATTGATCACCTAAAGAAAATTGACTCATTTAAATTCACCAGATGGGACAAGAGGATTCAGAGACCAGGAGGAATCCTATTGCTGTCGGATGTTGAGGAAGAGGAGGAGGATGTTCCTGAGCAGAGACTTCCTACTACTAACCCCCCCCCCCCCAACCCCATGAGATTCTCGAGAGCTCAAGTGCTAGAGTGGAGGGGGAGTCTGCTGAACTCCAAGGTGCTATTATTATGCAAGTGACCCTTGTGGTTGTTTTTTCTGTAGTTCTAGATGTAGTGATTATGCCTGCAGAGATAGTAATACAAGATTAAGTTGCAGAGATTGATGATCTCCATATAGTGATTGCTGATATTGGTAGGGTTACTGCTGCCAAGATAGCATCAGAGCAGAATGATGATGAGATTGTTGTTGGTGCTGATGTTGAGATGCTGCTGCTGCTAAAGGATAATCTGTTGAGGTAATGGAAGTGGCAGTTGATGATACTGAGCTAGATATTGTAAATATTTGACCAAGATGTTGATGAGGATCTTCCAGCTACTGATAATGTCAATGATCTAATAAGATTGTTTCCACAGAGAATCTGCTTGTAAATCTCCCCGATGTTCTACCTATAAGGACTGAGGAGGATCTGAGTCGTACTTAAGTCTCACTTTAAACAAACCTGGATAGATATGTCTTAAAACTTTAGAGGCAAATTAATGCAATTCCAAGTGGACCTCTGGTCTAGGAAATGGTGGTAGTTGATATTTCTAATGACGAAGTTGATACAAAGGTGCATCCTCCTGTCCTAGAGGCCACAAATACATGATTGGATTCTGAAGCTCGTGTTACTTCTATGGAAGAGTCTTTCAGTGACTCGGAGGAAAGAGCCGATCTCCCTCTCCTCCCAGTATTCTTGTTGCCATTGATCCAAGTACAAGTGAAGATGTTCCTCTTTTGAAATCTATAGACGCCCTGTTGGCAAAACAAAAGGCAAGTTTTGATCACTCTTTGAAGAAAGTGATGAAGAAAGACAAGGAGACAATGAAAGATATGAATAATAGCCTTGTAGAGATTAAGGTGTGTTTTGATAAATTAGATGACAGGATGGATTCTTGGTTTGTTGAAAGTGGCCAAGCAATTGTTCATACGATGTTCGATCTGAAAAGTAACTTGACTGTCCTCCAGAACATTGTTGCAAATGCCAAGACAGTCATTACTGCCCAAAATGTGGGGATGAACTATCTTGACGACCAGATTGTCTACTATAACAATGTTATTGCAACAAAAGTACTTGAAGAAGTACAAAAGGTGGAGAAAGACTTGCAAACTAAGGTAGCTTCTATTTAAGCCCAGATGGTAGAAATGTTCAAGGCTATAAAAACATACACTTATGATAACTTCAAATGGCTTCATAATGATTTATTTGGTGTGCAAGGTCATACTCATGTTAGAATTCCTAAACGTGCAGTGCCTGGTACAGTACAAGATGATGTCTATCCTGCCCCAGATTATTCACAATACTGGACAGACACTCATGACTTCTCTCAGTATAAACCAGGATCTGTTGCTACTACTGCTATTGAGCAAGAAGTATAGATGGTTGAAGACTTATCTCCTCCTTCTTATAAGAAAAGAAGATTTGGTGAAGTGCCCTCTGCGGTAAGGTCAGAGCCAACTGGAGAAATGGTTCAAGTATGGAGTCCCATCTCTAAGAGCATTATCTTAGACACATTCAAATTGGTAGAATTGGAAAATTAAAATAGATGGGATTATTATAGCAGGGAGGAGTGGCAGACGCATGAGGTTGCAAATGTGAAAAGAAGGCTACATTTCAGAAATTGTAGATTTTGTGATCCAGAAGCTCCTCCAGCTCCGCAGAAGTATTATCAAAAGCCAAAAGCCTACTCTGGCATACAATATTAAAAAAGAGAAGGAAAAACTGTTTAATTGGTTTTCAGTTGATGGTTGTGGACTTTGGTTGCCGCTGTAGAACTTCTTATTATATATATATATATTAGTGTTTTGATTGGGAATGCTATTGTTTCTTAATTTTATATGTTCTTTCATGTTCATGCTTTAATATTATTTTGTGAACAATTAAGCTTAGTTTGTAGGGTTTTGACTTCTTCAAATAGTGGGAGATTGTTTGGTATTATATGCACAATAACTCTGTTTTGAAAAAGTGTCCCTTGAACTAAGAAGAATTGAGTTTGTATTTGATGTTATTTTCTAGTGTTGTGCTTGCAAGACGATTTTGCTTAGTACAACCCAAAGTCAGGTTATAGTGGGTCCTGAAACATAGGACTATATAATGTAATCCCTCATTGTGTATGTTTACGCCAAAAATTTGGTCTCTCTAGAATTTGCCCTTGGGGAAGGGGTGATCGAACACCTACTTCTCTCCTACAAGCAAAACAACAAAGGAAAAGAAAAGGGAATTTACCCAAGGGCTCGACGTGGAGGTCCCACCACACACCAGGAAGATCTTATAGAGCTTCCCCTCCTTAGCCAAAAGTCGAGCTATGTATACCTTAGAAAGCGCTAGAAGACTGGGAGACAAGTGAATAAGCCATCTATGGTACCCCTTGGGTCCTATTTATAGATTTCAAAAAGTGGCCTGCAAATATCCAACCTCTGCTGTTCTGAAAAGCTATGTGTAGCCCAACTGGGTCTACCAACAGCGTAACTCTGATGTTCTAACTAGCTATGTGTTATACCCCAATTTTTTCTTTTTAAACCACCAGGGTATTATGTCCAGAATCGCCGTTTTACGGTGACTCCGACACTCAGGAAGGTCGCCACTACAAAACGGCAATCCTGCCGACCATTACGATCATCAAAGAGGAAGAAGCTTATGCACAGTTTAGATAAAACTAAGTCCACAATTACATATAACATAAAACCACGATAAGTCCACAAGATAATAAAAGTACAGAAGTAAAACAGTACAAAGAAATATAAACGTGCTAAAGCCGGTACATTAATCCTCAGTATAAACTCTCTTGCAAGCTATGTAAACTAATCACTTACGGAGATAGTAGCAGGTGTTACAATGCTAGACTAGCCCACCTCCATGTTCACTGTACTCCGCTGTTCTTATATCCCCTGCTGCTGTTCACTGTCTCCCATCCGGAGTCCCTGAAATGTTGTGGTCGTCGACTGTTAGTAAAAAATACAAAGTCCTATCATCCCCCACCCCTCCCCATTGCTCCTAGGTACCGAGCGGGGAGAAGAAAAGGGAAGCTATGAAGTTAGTGAGTAAAAAGGAGGCAGGTGGAGGGGGAACTACTCTATCAGTTATTTATAATAGTTATAGTTTTAATGAAATGAAGTACAAACTAGCAGTTCTATGATAACAAGAAGTAATGTAAATGTATAGCAGAGCAATTAGGATATGAAGGGTAAACTAAGAAACAAGAAACCTTAACTTATATGAATGCCCATACAAACTTATAAGTTAAGGGGTCTTTTGTAAGGCTCCCATCGTATAAAAAGTCTCATATCGATTTAGACTATGGGGTGTCAGGTCTTTATGCAAGTATGAGTGTAGTTCTATGTTATGTCATGATTCATGCAAGTGCAACACACACATATGACTCTATGCACATAGGCCTTTAGTTTCCCCCTTTTGGGCACCTAGCTTTACTATTAGGAACCTCCGTAGTGGCAAATGGAGACAGTGGGTTGGGCCCCCCACTCCTAGGCGGGTATCCATAGTACCAGGCCTAGCCCTTACGTAGGCCTCTGGAAGTACACAACCCAGAATCACCACGTAATAATGCTTGCCATATCCACAAGACTTCCTCTGGCTAAGTGTAAACCACACCCACTGAGTCAGCGTATCGACATTGGTGTGAATGACAGTCCAATACCGAAGACACACCACCTTTTATCTTATGCACATGCAATAGTATTATATTCTCCAACCGAGCAAAAGATCCCCGGACTATCCTGTCCATCACAATTATCTACCGAGCGATCGGCTCGCCGGGCTAACCTTCCCACCACTAAAACAACCGAGCATACCGCTCGTGAGACCCAACCTAACTCCAACAACACCGGGGAGTGTAAGTGTAAGTGTAACCCTAGATATACTAATTACTCTTAACATGGATTATTCTTACGGATTACATTAACCTTGGACTGCCCTAGGTATTCCCGGTGAAGGGATTTCACAGTGCACTAGGAACTATGATGGTAGCTGAAGCTCATCGTTCCCTTTCACAAGGCACTTACTATTATTGGTTAATACACAATCCCTGGTCCCTTTTTATGTTATATTGGATCTAACCCTAGTGTATTTGACCCTTCCTCTCCACAGAGAAGATGATGTTTCGTCGAACCCGAGTACAACCTACAGTAGTCTTCCAATCAATACTCCTCACCATGACTCTCATTGATGAGCACATTTCTATTTCACCATAACTGTAAACTGATACCCCAACTCCCTATGTTCATTTTACACCCTATCACAATTTCTGCAGTTTTACTATATGTAGTCCATTCTAAGCTATATGACGTATACGATAAAAGGTACTCCAAACTTTCATCCAAAAGCCCTAAAATATTTATTGGGGGTCTATCATGATATATTTAGCCTAAATCAAGAATCTTGGAATTTTCCTAAATAAATTGGCATTTAATTAATTTTCCAAAAAATCTGTCCATGGGTGATTTGAACATGAAGTACTAGATTTACTTAAGATATGACCATACAAAAATTATAAACACTATAGGATAGCAAGATATCAGTGAATTCCAAATTTCATAAATTTTTCATAAAGGAATTATCCTCCAAATAAATAATCCAAGGTAATTCAACTAAAAGGGGTAATGAAGGGAGTACCATAATTACGTGTCCAAAACTATACAAAAATTAACAGAGCTTTATTATGATCTTAAAACCTTACTGACTAAATTTCAGGAAATTCCAAGGTAAGTAAGCTATATATAAAAATATCTCAATCAAATCGATCATGGGGCACTTTGTGAAAAAACATCCTTGTAATCTCAACTAAACAACATGTAAATATTTTTCCAAGCTTCTTTATACCCTAAAAAGTACTCTTGCTAAGTAACATAATTTTACAGCAAGTTATAGTATTTATCTTCTATTTATCAAAGTAGGGTGCACTAGTTTACTTTACACATGATGTAGTAAAAAGAAATGGTCAAATATACCAAATAATTTACTAGTGCATCTATATGCTATTTGATCAGCTTTTCTAGAGTTTAAAATCAATATAAGACATATAAACCATAATTACATCAATATCATCAAAAGGGAAAAATGAAGTTTATAGCTACAAGGGTGAGCTACTATTATCTAGACACCCTATAATAAATTCCAAAGGTATTTATCACTATGAAAATACTCCTACCAAAATATTATAAAGATCCAAGGTCATATGACCCATTGAATATTCCCTAAGGTGTAAAGACCTAAATATCTACTAAGTGCTTTAAGTTGGGTGCTTGTGTCCAAACTCCACCAAATCTCTTCCTAGGGCATTTCACCTTCCTAGGATCACAATGACTATTAAACAGGTCCATCCAAGGATATAACACCTATGTCCCTCACAAATTCCCAAAGTTTAACCTTAGGGTTTGAACTTAGTTCCTAGGGCAAATCTACCCTAATCTACCCCATACTACATGTGAGGGAGTTAAATATCATAAGAAATCAGTGGCCCAAGTTTCAACCTCTGTTGAGATGATTTGTCCACATAAAAACCACAAGGACCCTTTTGACCTAAATGCCCCTTTTTGGTCAGGGCTAGGGTCTACTAATTTCTATACCGAATCATCACCAAATGGGATGAAATTTAGTAGAGAGACATATAATTACCCCAATGAAGACTCACAAAAATTTGGGAGGGTTTGGAGGTCATTAGTTAATTCATTCATGAAAAATGAAATGTTTACCAAAACTTTAGAAAAATATCATCCAAAAATTCCCATAATTGTATATGACGTAGGTCTAGGTACGAATGGCCTATGCCCCAAATTTCAAGTCATTTAGAGGTCAGGATTGATGGGGGAACTCAAATTATCCATGTTCTGGCCAATGTATAGATCTCACCAAAATGAGTGCTTAGGTCTGACCTGAACTCCAATCTAGTTCAAATCAATTTTAAAATAAAAAAGACCTATAGATCTACAAGTTTCATGTTGACCACCTTTCCAGAATAGGCCTATATATATTTTTAATTTAATTCTTAAGGTGACTGATTCTATGTGATAGAATATACAAAAAATACAATTAATAATATTAGATAAGCACATATCTTAAAGTAGAATCCTACGGTTGCTGGCCTTATTGCTTCTCAAGCAAACGGCCAGACTTTGCCCGACTTGGAGCCACTTCCAGACCACTTTCCCGGCCTCCCGACCACCTACCTAGCCGGCCTCCGCCGCCGCCGCCTCCGTTAAGGTAGGGGCTATCACCGTGCAGCGGCACAGCCGCCGGAGGGGCTGTTTCTGGTGAACCCAACACTTCGTATTTCACGGAAATTTCATGGAAAATATCCACCCGATCGGGCTCAATTGAGCCCGATTCTTATCCCCATTGAATCTTATGATCTATCGATAGAAAAAGGAGTAGGGGAGGACCTTAGTTGTGGGCTGGAGTCGGTCCGATCGTCGGGTTACCATGAATGGTCGTGGAGTCGCTGGAGTTCTGTAAACGCTCAGTCAACTAGCTCGATTCCTTCAAATAATGTGTGGAAACTTCTCCCCTCTGTCTTGGTGTGGCTTTTAGAAGCATCAGTTCGGGAAGCGGAAGGGCCTAGCACTGATGGCCATCAATGGCCATTAAAGGGGATTTTCGGCGATGGCATGGGGGGTGGGCAACATCCCATTTCCTACTAGACCTCATGACTTAGATAAGGTTAGGACATATGGTGGGGATATAGGCTTAGGCTAGGTTTGACCTATGGAGTTTGGGTGTAGTCACTTTGAGCACACTATAGGACCCAAATAAACTTATGTCAAACTAGCCCAAATTGGAATCAAGGCTACATATTGGCTCCACCACTATTCACCTAACCCTAAAAACAATCTAAATGGACTAAGAGACTCATCATTGGGTCACCCATTGACCCAAGTTGACACAAGTCAACCCTAAGCCTAAATTGGTAAAACATACACCTAAAGGCCCAATTAGCCCAAGTGGGGCACCACCATTAGCCAACCCAAGTTGGGTGGCACCATATGGTCCATACCCCTCAAGTGGGGTCAGCCCACTCATCAATTGCCCAAGTCAAGCTAAAAAGTCAACAAGTGAACAAATGACCTAAAAGAAGAAAAATAAAGGCCAAGCTCATTCCCAATTTGCAAAGTCCATGAGTCAAGGCCCAAGACCAGCCCAAGTGATTAATTGTAGCCTCTACCCTTCTGAAATAGGAGAGAGAGTACATGTATGGGGGTAGTTTTGGAATTTTTGAGAAAAGGAATAGAGACAAAGGAGGAAAAGAGGGGATGAAGGCCATGTGGACCTCCTCCTCTCTTCACAAGCCAACATCTAAACCCAAGCAATCATTCCATGCCTTTTCCAACCAGCCACATGCAACTTGGAGCTCAAGGTGAAGCATCCAATGCTTGTCCGAAATTCCCACTACACAAAACACTACATCCAGCCCACCCCACCCCCTTTTGACGTCACCATTAGCTTCTGAACCCTGAGAGGAGTTGAAATCAACATCTGGATCGAAGCTTAAGATTGAGAAACGAGTTCGGCCAACCGCCGCCGCCGCCACCATGGGACTCCGATCAAGGTTTGTTTCACCTCCCCTCACCCCGTGTTAGTTTCCTAGATCCATTAAGAGTGATATCGAGCTCAATTGATCCTGATCCCATGAGAGAAAATCAAGAAAAATCCATGCAAATGGAGGTGTTTGGGTTCACCGGAAATCTCCGTCTCCGGCGGCCAAGTCGCCGTCAATCGATGGCCACCACCTCACAGAGGTAGTGGTGGTGGTGGCCGGCCAGATAGGTGGTAGGGTTGCCGGGAAATGTTCTTGTAAGGACCTCCAGGTCGGGAAAATCTCTGCCCTTGTCTCCATGGAGAAGATGAGTAGATGCACTCCATTATGCTTTGAGATTCATGCTATATTAATGTATATTTTCTATCCCTGTTTATATTGTCACTTGCATGCTAAATCTAGGCCTCTTAAATGCATTTACAGAAATATGAACCAACATAAAAACGGTAGATCTATGTCTTACCTTTAATTTGCTACCCTAAAGTTGTCATTTGGAGAAGTACAACTCCCTGTACGACCATTCTACCAAGACTGGTCCTGGGCTATGACAGAATTTCAATTTAGTGCCCAAGACAAATCCTAAGTCCAAATGACCTGAAAGTTTTGTCATACATGTTACTAGGTCATACTTAGGTACTGACCAAAAATGGGAATTTTTAGAAAAATAATTTCTATATTATTCTGTAAAATACACATATTTAATTAATTAAATATTTGGAGAAATACAACTCCGAATATCCCCAAATTTTGGTGGCATATCCATTAGGTCAATATAATTCCATGGTAGAAATTTTAGTCTCTATTGACCCATGCATGTTGGGTAATCCCACTTGCATGAGATAGGTAGGTTTAGGTTTGGGGTGCTTATAGTAAAAATTAGCAAAATGGGAATTTAGCCCATTTAGAACATTGCATGTCCATGAAACTCTAGAAAGAGGTTTATATGGGTGCAGTATACCTCCCACAGGAAGGATGGGATTTTTGGGATCAAAAATCCCATCAATTGGAATGTTTTTAAATAAGGCCCATTTAGAAATAAAAATTTGAAACCAGGGCTAATGAAGTTATTAAATTCTCAAATTTTGTTACAAGTTTTAATGGATCATTTTTTATCACTGGAAATATTTATGGGGCTGTTAGAAAATTTTATCTTGGATTTTAAGTAGAATTATTATTTTGCCAGTATGTAAATTAATTAAAAATAAAGGAAATTATTGTTTGAATATTATGACAAAATTTATAGTTGCTTATTTGTTTGATCTAATCCTTTTGCAATTATCTGAGAATTTTTGGATGTCTCAATATGTTGAAAACCCTAATAATGGCATTTTAGTGATAATGGTACTTTGGATATTTATTAGGTCAAATGACTGTTTAGGACTATTAAATTTAGAATTCAGTTTCATTTTATAATTATGGATCTCCAGTAATTTTCCCAAAAATTTTGGTGGTATATATACTATACTTCATTTGGAAAGTAGGCAAAATAAGATTTTATTATTAAATGAAAATAAAATAGAAATTACATGGGAAAACTATGAAATTTGGTGGACAGTCATATTTTACTTCTTAAAACAACTGATAAATTTATTAAGTAGAATTAATAACGATAAGTAGTACATCATGTGAAGTGTGACCTGGTCACACAATTAAAAGAATTAATTTAGGCCCTTAATCACTTAAAAAATAGTAGGATCTTGAACGGTCAACACCATATATCATATCAACCCATTATTAATAATTAGGAGCAGTTGGCCCAAGATTTTTTAAGTCACGTCATACGGGTTAACCTTAGGTTATGGGTTACGCTTAACATAAGTAGTATGTAATACTAACACCACAGGGGATAAGATTAACGATCGATGTGGGGTCTACTTTGGGAAGATAAACCATGGTTGGTATCTAGTAGGTCGCTTCTCGATGACGAGTGAGAGTGCAAGAACCCTAGGGATAGTAGCTTGGACAGAGGTCGGCGGAAGACCGCTTCTCTCCCAATAACATCTTAAGCCATTAAGTTCGTTCTAGAGTAACAACGAGGTTTGGGTATGGATAAGGGTAGACATTAATAAAGTAAGTATCCTTGCGAAAGGGAACTTTGGACTTCATCCCATCTTAGTTCCTAGTGCCCCCGAGACACCTTCATGTGGCATGCCCTGAGCAGTCTTAGGATTAAACCTAAATTACTAAGTATAATAGATACTAGACAAGATTAGTCTAATTGGCTAAGAGAATGTTGTTACAATCTCACTCGTAAAGGGGTTAGAGGGTTTTCAGGACAATTAGTCCTATGAGCTGGAGGCCCGAGAGTTTGACATCTGGATGGGTTTGGTCCTGCGAGATAGAGGATCGAGTTGAGATACCTTGCATATGGGTAAAAAAAACTAGTGGCGGGTCATGAGGTACTGGGCAAATCATCACACCGAAGGCAGTACGATGACTCTGGTGAGGTGTGAGGTTTGAGGGGCTAGTAGATTATTTATACTGCGGCCCGATGAAGAATCCCCGAAAATGCACACCCGACCAAGAAACTTTGGCAGTTCTCCAACATTAGTACTCAGAGACTCTAGAGTGCACCTAGGACGTGTATAGAGGCGTATGAAGGGTCTGGGCTTGGTAGTGTGTATACCCGCCTAGGAAGTGGAAGCGCCCGTTCAGCTGCTGTCGTATCCACAATGGTTGTACTACAGAGTGATGCTAGCTCCAAAACGTGGGAACTAAAGGTCTGTGATCACAGAGTCATGTTGGTGAGTTGTACTTGCATGAATCATAAAACACATACATAATATAGATTCATACTAGGTCATACGCAGTATAGAACCTTATCATATAAATTAGTATGGACTCTTTTATATGATAATTTATATTTGAAAACCTTAACTTATAAGTTTGTATGGGCATTCATATAAGTTAAGGTACTTCTGTGATGGTAGTTTAGTAGTAACATAGTTTACGTGTTGTTCTCTACTTACTTTACTCACAACACTTCATTACATTACTTCCTTTACTTACTGTTTTTGTACCTTATTGAACTTCTAGAGTAGAGATTTATAACTGCTATTATATCAATCTGATAGATTAGTTCCACTATCACCTGCTATACTTTCTACACCCTTTGTTGTCCTCCGCTTCGTCCTCCCGCTCGGTACCTAGGAGTTGCGTGGGCGATGTGTGGACGAAACGGCATAGTCTTTATGACTAACGGTTGGTTGTGACCAAATAATTTTAGGGGCTCGAGGAGATGGAGCACCAGCATGACCAACAGGACGTGGGGGAAGGACATAAAGAGCTGATACCACAACCACCTACCACTACTACTGCAGCACGTCGTCATGTGGGATGACTTTTCTGAGGATAGTTTAGCTTCCGCTTGTTTTCTTTTGAGAGAGAGATAGATTTGAAATCATATACAGGGCATAAGCCCTTTTCTCATTTATTGTACTCATTCTGGACTCTGTTTGTACTTTTCATATTCATATTGATATTGTACTGTAATTTGTGGACTAGCTATTTATCATATACTGCTTTTTAAACTTCTTATTCTCAAATGGCCGAACAGGTTATATGATCGTACTAGCCGGCACGATCGGCGTCTTGCGGTGTCAACTAAACCGTGAGTTAGTGTCACCGTAAGGCGGCGGTTCTGGGCTTAAGACCGGGAGCCTCCTTGGTAAGAGGAGGGGTCTTACAAATTGGTATCACTTGAACAAACGATCATATGAGAAAGAAGTCCACAACACTGGGTCACCCCGCTCGAGCATTAGTTTGCGAACAAACTATGTAGTCGAAGCAATGATGTGCCCATGCCTAATAAGTAACACATGTGTAAAAAGTCATATAAAAAAGTCAACTTAAACAAAGAGTTAGGGTAATTCAATTAGAACACCACTTTAGTTTGACTTACCAAGAGGATTTTGAGTCGCACCTTAGTCTAAAGTCGACCTCGGATATAGATTAGATAAGGTTTGAGGATACCCAATTTGACTAAGGAAAGAATTAAACACAAGAATCACTACTTAAGTCTTAAACTTCGATGTCCAAACTTAACATATCAAGTGATATTATCAATTCTTATCCAAATTGATATGACCACCTCAAGGAGATTTGGTGCCTATAACAAATTAGTGGAATAGTAGGGTACTCATAAACTTAACCCTCGTACCGATGACTTGATTATGTTGAGACAACCATAGTGGAAAATACCAAAGGTCGAATAAGAATTCAAGATTTCGAAGAGAACCATTATTTTTGTTGGATCACTTGATGACCTTGAAAAGTTTGGCGTATAATAACCTTGAAGTCCTAAGGTATGTAACATATCAATTAAGTTGGAAATTCAGGTCTAAGATTGTTAAACCTAAGGATTGAGTGCACATATAAGAGGAATGCACTAGATATTAAGGGAATATAGCCCAAAATGTGTGGGGCTGATCCTTTTGTTTATTGGGCTAATTTGATAATGACTTGGATTTCCATAGATCTTGTTTAGAAAAATTTGAGCCACGAACATAGTAACCTTGTAGTTTTCATACATTCAAAGATTGCTCAAGTAAAGATGAGTTGTTGTATATACATGGTCGATATGATGATCAATCCTCCCTATAAGATTAGGACCCTCGAAGAATTGTTTCATCTTAAGCGACATGGATTTTTAATGCCAAGTTATGAACGCAACAAATTCATGAGTGAAATAGGAAAGTAGAGAATTTCAAGAATGATTATTCATCCTCCTTATTGCTCCAAGGCTATGCGTATAAGTAAACACGGATAGTGGTAATTTAATTCCTTGAGATATACATAAATGGACGTCTAGTGATATGTATATGCAACTCTTAAATCAAGAGAGATCGTGTAAGTCTTCAGGGAAGTTCTCAATTTTTTAGTTTAATGAAGTAAGTAACAACATAGTACACAGTCTAAGGAGCACTCGTGATTTTCTTAATACAAACACGGTGTAAATCGTTTACATATACACGTGAAATCGGAGCAATTTGCATTCAAAAGACCTGAATTAGAATCAGTATTGGTTGTAGAAGAATTTATATACAATTAAGGATTTGCTTTGTCGATCGCCTCAACCAAGCATATTCCTAAGTGCTCTAAAACCATAACCTAATTATGGTAATGTACGAATAGTGTTATACAGATTGTTAAAGGATTGATTTACAAACTCATGTAGATCACAAGAAAGAATGACGTGGAGTCACTATAAGAAAACAGATGTTTAGTGACAAAAAAATTGGTCACTAAATGTTGCGGGTTGGTCACTAAAGACATTTAGTGACCAAATTTAATTTGTCACAAGGTGTTTGCAAAAGACCCGTCACTAAATGTATTTAGTGACCAAATCAATTTTCGTCACTAAATGTCTATTTTAAGTGATAAAACAAATCTGTCACTAATTGTTTTTAGTGACCAAACTGCTTGTCACTAAAAAGACACTTTTTCTAACAAAATTAATTTAGTCACTAATTTTTATGTAATATAATGATGACCAGATTATTTGTCACTAAAAACACTTTTTGTAACCAAATTAATTTTATCACTAATTTTTCATTTATTTGCCATTAAATTGAATAAAAATATTTACAAGATAAAGGATAATTATTGATATAATATCTATTTCTAAGAGAATATAAATGAAAGAAATATTTTTATTAATAGCAAAAAGAAGGTGGGAGATAGCCCAAACCCCTCAATACAAATCAATAGAACACTCATCTTTATTAAACTTAATACATGAAAAAAATCTATAATAAATAATTTGCTCATAAAAATTAATCTCTTTCTTATTCACGGGCTCATCCTTTTTCCCTTCTTCCTTCTTCACTGTCTCCTTTGGTGCCTCATTAATGGGCTCTTCCTTTTTCTGGCCACTTCGACCAAAACCGGTATCCGATTCTCATTTAATATAATATCATACACGAAACATCGCCACATGCGCCTGGTACTATACACCGAAGGAACTGCAATACCCTAAAACATTAATGACGATAATGAGCACCTAATACAAATGACAACTAATGCTAGAAAACAATAGAAAATAGAATAATTACCGATAGACACCACCGAACGTGAGCAATGAACATATCTGTCAAAAAATAGTATCACAACAAGATTAGACAAGTGCAAGGCTTGAGAGTACAAATTCTATTAATAAGCCATTACTTTAAAGATATCTGTTAAATAGATTCTGAAACCGAAGCTTGAGAATACAATACATTCTTCAGACTTATACACAAAGTTTAAATGTATAGACTCGAGATATTTCACTACAGGTAACATATCAAATAATTTATCACCGATTTCAGAAGTCATGTCTAGAAAAGCTAAAAGTTTTAGCGCTCTTCGGTAGTAGACATCATTCCTCTAACTGTAATATCATCAATGTTTTAATGAGAATCATATGTAGAATGAATGTCTAAAGTGATGACATAACAAAACCATACATGCATCACCTATAACATTGATGTAACAATTTCCTTGGAAAGATTATATTTAGTAATGTTGAATCTTATACAATTAGTAAACATGATGGAATAAAAAAGCAAACCTAAATTAAAGCATTTTGCGAACTCGAGGTGCGAGGCATGTTCATAAATAATGATTTTGTAGAAAATGTTCTTCTTCTATGGGCTTCAAGATTTGTAGGCACATCTATGGCAGATTATTTCACATTAAGGACGACATAGACACTTGATCTGTAAAGACATGAATAAAATTAGTCAGATTATTGACTTGTTGAAATTAAAATGTATCTAGGCAATACAAACCTGTTCTTCCCACTGTGCAGTAGTGATCGCAGGAAATAGTATAGCAGACTTTGAACCAGTACCAGTAAAAAGTTGACGTCAAGGGATTGACTCCTTATTACCATGGCCAATCATATCCCAAGTAACAACTTCTAGCATATCTTGCTAGAGAAGCACCACGCTATCATGCCTGGATGCATCACCTTCTTTCTTGTTCATCGAATAATCAAATATTTTATAATAATCAACAAGCATTTGTGATAATAGTAATGATCCTGTACAACAAGCATTTGAGATAATAGTAATCATCCCAACGAGCTCGACAATCTTCATGCATAGAGTTGGTAGGGCACTCATCCTAAAATTGACTAGGAATGATTTATTTGCAAAGCTAACTTCAATCTCCTTGATGATAATAGTAATCATCATGTACAAAAGTGAAAAACATATGTTGTAAATTGTCAAGGTATGCTAGCAATTATCCTGTACAAAAATGAAAAACATACGTTGTAAATAGTCAATGTATGCTCAACTTCTGATCAATCCTCTGAGTATAATTCGGCCTATAGATTTTCTGAAACTCTCAAGAGGTTTGGGTTCTTTAGTTTGTGTGGCATAAGGATAGAACATGGTTATAGGTGCTCATGGTCTTAAGACATGAACAAATATAAATAATCCCTTGAGAGATACATGGTACTTTAGATTCTTCTCCTCAATCTCGAAATGATGATTAATGTTATTATCAGGACAAACTATTAAACATAATGGGTCAAAAGATATCTGATTTTAGTCAAGATATGGGGTTGCCAAGTCTAGTTATCTTGGACAATTTTATCACGTCGTGGAATTTGTGGTTTGGAAACAGATTACCGCAAGTTAGAATTTTTGCACTTTAAGGGATTCGAAGATGATTTATAAATGGTGTTCTATCAAAGAATCAACCCCTTTCAAATTTGAATAGTTTATTTACCCTTATACTTTGGGAGATAGTTTAAGGTATAAACGGAAATCTTGATAAGGCAATTTCTTGCATTTAGAATGTAATAATTAATTTTACTATGAATGGTATGATTTAATACTAATGAGTTGTAAATATAAGCATTTTTAGTATAATTTTAAGTAGTTTTAGAATGTTTTAGTTATTTTTTGTTATTTTTCTTTAATAATATGCTTCTTTTTGTAAATTTTATTTCAAACTTAGTTTATTTTGATTTCTTAAATTTTCCAGAAATGGTCAAAAATTGACCTGACAGGCTGGTGTCCCATGACCGACACACCCGTGTCACGCCCTCGACGATCATCGGCCTCAACCCGATGCTCGACGTTCTGCCTCCATTAATCCGACTAGGACACGCCCGTATCTCATGACCGATATTCCCATTACATGCATTCGACGATTGTCGGCCTCAAACCAATGCTCGACATTCTTCCTCCATCAAGCCGACTAGGACACCCCCGTGTCCATCCCGACACGTCCGTGTCGATGTCGACAATAAACGCCTCCAGCCAGTAAAGATCAAATTGACTTTCTCCACCCAGCTATCCATCCTGACATGCCCCCCGACACACCCGTGACCGAGGGCGTGTCGCACCCGAAATTTTGCCTATAAATAAATGCTTTATGTAACCATACTTGTTCTTTTTTTTGACCACTTAGCCTAGGGTAGGTGCTGCCCATTTTGCTTCTAATGCAATGTAAGGGAAACATTACTCCCCCCTCTCTCTCTCTTAGTTTATTTTAGGATGCTGGTTTTAGCTTTCCTTATAACCGCTTTTTCAGTAATAAAATGTTACTTTTTCTCTCTTCATGTTGCTTGGAATTCATTTGGAAGTACCCTAGTCTAATTAATTTTTCGTTCTTTTTTTGTGTTTTTATGTTTTCATTTTAGCTTAAAACTTGTTTAGTTTAGGAATTTCTCCGCATTTCTAGCCGTTATGCTGCGCATTTTATTTTCATACATCGTTCTTTGTTACGCTTAGTTTTCTCTTTTTAGGTTTGTATTCATTCTTATAATTATATAAAAGTGTTTTAAAAAGTGTTGTTTTTAATTTTCTTTAACTTAGGATTTTTAGGATTGTAAAACTTTTCATTCTCTTTTAGCTTTATTTTCACTTCTTAGGAGCTTTTATAAAAATATAAGAATGAATTTATCTTCATTTTAAATTTTTGCTCACTTTGGTTTACGCTTTTATTTTCAAAACTCTTTACTCGTTTTATTTTTTTCTCTTTTTACGCATTTCTACCGCATTCTAGCGGTAGAAATGTCGTTATTTTAATTTTCTCAGCACTTAGTTTTTTCTATTTTTATGTAGTGTGTGTGAGTTTTTCTTTTCAGTAGAGCGCGTGCGTGTGCGAGAATTTATTTCCACCTACTCATTACAAGTTAAATGTCATGTTTTCAGTGTGTGGGTGTGTGCATCTATTTTGTTCTACTAATTTGAGTAGGACTCGCTTTCATTTATTCTCCTACTCATTTGAGTAGGAACTTTGTGTGTGTTCGTTTTACTTTCAGGTAGAGTGCGTGAGTGTGATCAATTTCCGCAGAGTGCGTGCGTGTATGAGATAGCCTTTATCGCTTTCATTTCTCGCCTACTCAGTTGAGTAGGTCTCGTATTTTCCTGCTTTAATTTCCGGCCTACTCGTTTGAGTGGGCTATGCAATTTACTGCTTTATTTTTCAGCTTTCATTTACTGCTTTATTTACTGCTTTCATTTTTTGCTTTCCTTTTATCGCTTTTTTTCGCTTTGGCCGTCCCCATTCCGATGAGTGGCTAACCGCTCTTAGCCCTCAATATCGAAGAGCATTGGTGTTGAAACCGAAAACCGATCTCTTGTGGAGTTCACCCTTGGAGAAGGGGCGTTCGCGCACCTACAAAACTATTGCAAGAAGAAGAACAAGGAAAAAGAGAGCAAAGGACTAGACCAACGGCTCGGCGCGGATGTAAGATCCAAATCTCCAATTTAGGAGCTCACCCGAATCTTATCCCCAGAACCGCCACCTTACGATAACACTAACGCACTGGTTAGTCGACACGGCAAGACGCCGATCCTGTCGGCTAGTACGATTACAAACCAATAGGCAAATATGAGAAACAGAAGTATATAAACAGAGCATTGCGCAGTAGTCCACAGTCAAAGCATATATATAATATATTAAAAGGAAATACAACAGTCCACAATGAGTACAAAAATGAAAAGGGCTTATGCCCAGTACAACATATATAAATCTCTCTCTCACAAATTTAACAGCGGAAGACATCTATAATCACCAACTCATCCCACCTGAGGCAACTCTGTTGTATTAGTAGTAGGTGGTAGTCGAACTTTCTCCTCACGTCCTATCACCTCATCCTGCTGGTCGTACTGGTACTCCATCTCCTCGAGCCCCTATAATTAGGTTTGTCACCTACCATTAGTCAAAAGACTAAGTCGTTTCCTCCGCACCTCGCCCCACAACTACTAGGCACGTGCGAGAGGACGAAGCGGAAGAAAACAAGGGGTGGAATATATAAATAGATGACAGTGGCACTATACTAACAAGTATATGAGGAGTAATAGTAGATCTACTCTAGCAGTTTTAAGTAAGAAGTATAAATGCAGTAAGTAAAGTAAAGAACTGGAGTAAATAAAACACTGTAAGATAAAGTAAGAGTATAATTCTACTTCTAATCTACCATCGAAGAAGTACCCTAACTTATATGAGTGCCCATACAAGCATATAAGTTAGAGTTTCAAAATTTAACTTATCATATAAAAGAGCCCATATTAATTTATATGATAAGGATCCATGAAGCGTATGACCTAATATGAATGAATGAATGTGGATTATTTATGAATCATGCAAGTACAACTCACACAAACCAACTCTGTGATCATAGACCTTTAGTTCCCGCTTTTCGGAGCTAGCATCACTCTCTGGTAACATCATTGTGGCTACGGCAGCAGTGGAGCGGGGGTCTCCACTCTTTGGCAGGTATGCACACTACCAAACCTAGACCTCATATATGCCTCTGTACACGTCCTAGGTGCACTCTAGAGTCTTGCATACTAATTAATGACTACCCGTCAGTCTTGTTGGGTTGGGTGTGCATTTTCGGGGATTTTCCACCTCACCACAGTAAAAACAACCTACTGGCCCCTCAAACCCACACACCCCCCTGAGTCACCGTACTGCCATCAGTGTGCCAATTGGCCTAATACCGCATGACCCTCCACTAGTTTGTTATGCACATGCAAAGTATTTTCTCCCGAGCCTCCAGCTCGCAGGACCAGCCTGTCCTAAATCCCTCTAACCCTACACAGGTGAGAATGTACTACAAATCCCTCCAACCCTACACGGGTGAGATTAATGATGTTTACCTTATTAGACTACTCTTGCCTATGGGTTATTATTATACTTAGTGATTTAAGGTTAATCCCAGGAATGCCTAGGGCATATCCGGTGAAGAGCTCTCAGGGGCACTAGGAACTACGATGGGCTGAAGCGCAAAGCTCCCTTTCTAGAGGATATTTACTTTAGTTGATATCTACCAATGATTTTTCCCTTGATCTCATTATTACTCTTAAGCGATCCTAATGACTTAAGATGTTATTGGAAGGGCGACGGTATTCTGCCATCCTCCTCCTAGTTATTATATTCAAATTATGACCCTATCCTGACCGTTGAATAATTCCCCGGTGGTCCCTTCAGTATAACCTACATATACTATACGTAGCCCATGACCTAATACCACCCCGGAGTATGACTTCCAATTCTTTAGGTTAGAAGCCCTTAAATAATTATCTTAGGATGGTATAGACTAATGTGATATGTACGTTGAATTTTATTATTTTCCAAAGTTATTTATACTCTTAAATAATTCCAGATATTAATTTCCTAGGTCATTTAGTACATGAAGTGTCCCTAATTATAATCCCACTGGTCTAAGAAATTTTCTTAAGTTGTGATTTTGTAAAATAGTACTGTCTGCCAATTATTTTAATTTCCTCTACAATAATTCTATGTATCTCTTAATTTATACAAATCTCACAAAATAGCCATTTTCCTAAGGAAGTATAAGGAGTTCTGAAAGTCCACCTAGTGTTATCTACTTACACCTATGGGTGGGGGAATAGGTGTCTTTGCAGTGTATTTGCGGAATTAAAGTTTTACCTGCACAAGAAAACAAAACAACACAGCACAGAAAGTACACAAGCAATTTATAGTGGTTCCCCGATTTGGGTACGTCCACTTTCCCCCTTCGACCTATCTCCCAACCAGGGACGACTCGGTCACTTCACCAACAGGATTGAAATCCAATCCTTGCACTAACGGAAGGAACCCTTCCACATGTAGGAGTCAACACTCCCACAACACGGGTTGCACCCAACCCTACATCTGGAGACCAATCAGTCCTTTACAAAGAATTGAAAATAGCTTGTAAGAAATACAAACAACGTATGAAGACTAAGGTGTCCCTCTTCGTTCGACGACGTGTTCTTGAAGTCAACGAAGAGTCCACAACCCTAGATCACACTTGGAGAGAATCTCCCCGAGACCGGCGGCGGCGACGAGCGGCGGCAAGGCTCTCGGTGTTGGCGGCGGCAATTGAAGACAGCAGTAAAGCACTGGAGATCCAATCTTCTTAGCGAAGTCGGCAAGGTATACCAACGGTCACACGAGGATCGATCATCTCGATCGATTCGGACGGGGAAAGATTTCCCTATCTCAAATCAAGAGACAAAAGATCTCTGGATAGACACGTGAGATGCTGTGCAGGACTTGGCATCTATCACCGAGGATCTGGAGGAGATCGAGATCGGCTTCGGTGATCGGCGGCGGCGACGGAGGCGGAGCAAATTCGCGAGATTAGGGTTAGTCGGCCGCTCGGTTTCGTATCTTGTCTATCTATTACTGTACACAAATACCAAAGTATTTATACAATAGGTCAAGAGATGACCGTTGTGGGCCCCACCAACAGTAAGACCTATGTCCGGTTCAAAATCCCGCAGATAACGTGGACCGGTCCAGACAGAGTCGGTAAAATACCCAAGTCAAATTCGGCGAGAATCGTGGGTGATTCTCGACGAATCGGCGAGAATCACTTACGATTCTCGCCGAATTATACTTAGGGAATTCTGGCTGCACAGGTTATAGAGGCCGGGGAGAATCGGTGGGAATCACCTTGGATTCTCGCCGACTCGTCGAGACTGCAAAGTCATTCTCGACGAATCGGCGAGAATCACTTGGTGATTCTCGACGATTCTGCCTTAGATGAGTTTTCTGACTGCGTCGAGACAGCCGGCCCAACCTGGCGAGAATCAACTAGTGATTCTCGATGACTGATTCTCGACGAATCGGTGAGAATCACTTAGTGATTCTCGACGATTCACACTTAGACGATTCTCGACTCTCAATCTGCAAGCTGGTCTTTGGCCTATCCTTGCTCCTTGTCTGCTCTTGCTTTATCATAGCCCTGTACTTGAAATTAAGTACACCCCAATAGAGAGAGTACACGTAGGCCAACACACTGATCTGCTCAACGAGGTATTACGTCGCGCAGACCCGTGTATATTGACCCACTGCACCCTGACATTGGTGTGTACTTAGCGTGGAATAACTGCAAGCACAACTTAAAAGATTTCATCAAACACATTGTCTATTTACCTTAGCTTGTTCAGGGGCTTCTTCAAATCAGGTACATTGTGGATACAATACCCAACAATCTCCCCCTATTTGAAGAAGCCTAAACCCTATAAGCTAAGGTGAATAGAGTAAATAGGAATGAAACTCATAAACTTAAAATTGAGTTGAGAGAGATATACATTACCAATTACTTGAGAGCAAACTTGGAGCTTGGAGCCACCTTAACCTTAGCCGAGAGTGTAATCTCCCCCTTTTCGGCTTCTGCAAATCGGGGTCTGGTGCATATGACCCTATGCTCCCCGTCAGTTCTTGCACCTATGCTGACACTTGAGTGCCTGGCAGATGCTCCCCCTAGATGCACAAGCCATGAGCTTCTGTAGTCTTCATTCCTCATAGTTGAGCATCCCCAATTCAGTTTTGAAGAGACTGAACTTGGCCTCGTCTAAGGGCTTAGTGAAAATATCTGCAATCTGCTTGTCCGTGGGGACATAGCAGAGAGAGATGTCCTTGTTCTCCACGTGCTCTCGAATGAAGTGGTAGCGTACTTCAATATGCTTCGTTCTGCTGTGCGATACCGGATTGTTGGCAATAGCAATTGCACTTGAGGAGTCGCAATACATTGGTACTTCCTTGAACTGGAGGTCATAGTCGGCTAACTGGTTTCTTATCCATAGGAGTTGTGCGCAACAGCTGCCAGCCGAGATATACTCAGACTCTGCAGTGGAGGTTGCTACACAATTCTGCTTCTTGCTGTTCCATGAAATAAGCCTTCTTCCGAGGAATTGACACGTCCCGGAGGTGCTTTTCCTGTCATCCCTACTTCCTGCAAAATCAGCATCTGAAAACCCTATTAGCTCGACATCATTGCTTCTCGGGTACCATAAGCCAAGATTAGGGGTACCTTTAAGGTATCTGAGAATTCGCTTTGCAACGACATAATGAGATTCCTTAGTGTTCACCTGATATCTGGCACAAACACATGTGGAGAACATGATATCCGGTGTACTCGCAGTAAGATAGAGCAGAGATCCAATGATGCTTCTGTATTTGGTTTCATCAAAAGGTTTCCCTTTCTCATCCTTATCCAGAGACATGGTGGATCCCATTGGAGTCCTCATAGAGGTTGCATTCTCCATTCTGAATTTCTTGAGGAGTTCATTTATGAACTTCGTCTGAGGAATGAAGATTCCTTCCTCAGACTGTTTCACTTGAAGTCCCAAGAAATACTTCTGCTCTCCCATACTGCTCATTTCAAACTTTCTTTGTATAAGTTTGGAAAACTTTTTGCAAAGATTGTTGTCCGTTGAGCTGAATATAATGTCATCCACATAGATTTGCACCAGCAAAATCTTGCCTTTGACTTCCCTGAGAAACAATGTCTTATCTATTTTTCCTCTAGAGAACTTGTTCTCAAGAAGAAAACTAGACAATGTCTCATACCAAGCTCGAGGAGCTTGTTTTAGGCCATATAGCGCTTTATTAAGAAAATATACATGATTAGGATATGTAGGATTGACAAAACCTGGAGGTTGAGCAACGTATACTTCCTCTTTCAAATCTCCATTCATTAAAGCCGATTTCATTTCCATCTGATAGACTGTGAATCCTTTGTGAGAGGCATAGGCTAGGAATAGCCGGATTGCCTCGAGCCGTGCAACTAGTGCAAACGTCTGGTCAAAGTCTATCCCCTCCTCCTGTCTGTATCCTTGAGCCACCAGTCTGGCTTTGTTCTTGATGATGACTCCATGTTCATCCAACTTGTTTCTGAAGATCCACTTGGTGCCAATCACATTTTGCGTCTTCGGTCTGGGAACCAACGTCTAGACTTCGCATCTTTCGAATTGATGCAGCTCATCTTGCATGGCCAAAATCCATGATGCGTCTTTGTTCGCTTCGTCGAACTTCTTTGGCTCCACCTGCGACAGAAAGCTAAGATGCAAGATCTCGTTAAGAGTACCTCGGCGAGTTCTGACACCGTCTCGGGGATCTCCAATGATTTGATTTCTGGGATGATCCCTCACGTGTCTGAGCTCTAGAAGTCTTGCATCAGGAGCTTCAACTACTTCTTGGGAATCTCCTTCTTCTAAAGGATTTGCCTCATTTTGATCTTCAACTTCTCCGATCGGCGTTGATGTGGAGACTTTGACATATTTTGGAGTTGCATCTTTCTCGGGATCATCCAGTTGTAACTTTTCGAGTCTGGCACCTGCAGCTTCAGGAAGACAACTAGAAGTCTTGCAATTAAGCAAGCTTCCTTCATCAAATACAACATTTATTGATTCCTGTACCACTAGGGTTTTCTTGTTGAAAACTCTATAAGCCCGGCTGTGGCTACTATAGCCCATGAATATGCATTTGAAGCATTTTTCACCAAACTTAGTACGAGGGTACTTCCCATTATTCAGTACATAACATTTGCAGCCAAAGATCGTCAGATAGGACATGGTTGGTTTCTTGCCTTTCAGTAGCTCATAAGGAGTCTTATGATGGCTCTTGTTGATTAACGCCCAGTTTTGTACATGACAAGCCGTATTGACAGCCCCGGACCAGAAGTATTCTGGAAGAGAAGCGTCATTCAACATTGTCGTGCACGCCTCATTGAGTGTTCTATTCCTCCTCTCTGCCACTCCATTTTGTTGAGGAGTACGAGGGGAGGAGAACTCATGAAAGATACCAAGCTCTTCACAGAACTCTGTCATAGCCCCAGACTCAAACTCTGTTCCGTGGTCACTTCTAATTTTGACCACTAAGCAGTTAAGTTCATTCTGTATCTGCTTGACAAAACTGGTGAAGATGTCAAACGTATCAGACTTGCGCTTTAAAAAGAACACCCACGAAAACTGAGAGTGATCATCTACAATTACTAGCGTATACGACTTCCCTCCTAAGCTATGAACTTGCATTGGACCAAACAGGTCCATATGCAGAAGATAAAGACATCTGGAGGAGTCTTTGTTTGGGATGCCCTTAAAGGTAGCCCGAGTCTGCTTGCCCATCTGACATGCAGGACAAGGACTATCTTTAACGCACTTAATAATGGGAGCATCCCTTACTAAGTTTTTGGAAAACAGCATATTAATTGTCTTGTAATTAATGTGTGCCAATCTCTTGTGCCATTGTTCACAAAGAGATGCACTGCCTTTAGCAACGAGGCATACTGGGGTAGAAGAATCTAAAATAAGAAAATCTAAACAGAAAATATTTCTGCTCCTAATGCCAGTTAATACAGTTTCCGAAGAATCACATGATATTATCAGGCATTTATCCTTGCAGAACTTAACGTCATACCCTTTATCACATAATTGTCTTACGCTGATCAGGTTATGATTTAATCCTTCAACATAAGCTACGTTAGTGATAGAGAGTATACTGTTAGAAATCGTACCGTAACCTCTGGTGACTCCCCGATCAGATCCCCCAAATATGACTTTGGGTCCATCCTCGACTGAAGAGTACTCCCTCAGCAGGCTTCTTGTCCCGGTCATGTGACGGGAGCATCCACTGTCCAAATATCAAATAGGAGTTTTGTTGGCCTTTGGACATTCCTGCAAAACAGAATTAATTTGCCTTAGGAACCCAATCGGACTTGGGTCCTAGATTCCTTGTTAGCATACTCCCCCTCGATTGGTTAGCCCTACGAGTGGTCGGCCTCGCATTGCTAACATAAGGAGTCTCGTCATACCTTGGATTAAACCAACAATCCACGGCAAAGTGACCAACTTTGCCACAACACCAATAGTCAAATCTATTATACCTCTTCCTAGGCTCCTGCTTCACCCTGGGAATGTTGGGTACAGCTGGGGCCTTGGATCTGGAGGTGGAGGCATCATAGTGATTACAGTCACATGATTTCTTCACCTTCTGTTCCTTCAGTATAACAGGCTTGGCTTTTTGTGCCTGTTTTCTATTATGGCCGCTAGAGAATTGACCATAATTTCCCAAGTGGATTTCCTCATAAGGTGCCTTGAAGACACTCTCACTGAAGTTGCGGGGAAAAGTCCAACCATCATATCGGCTCTTAGGCTTTACAACCGAGGGCCTGAAGTGATTCCCATATGTTGACTCAAAGTTATGTTGGTTACAGGGAAAGCTGGGCTTTCTGAACTCAACAGGGCTGAGTGGGGCCTTTCCTTTCTCATCAGCAGAGGCTTTCTTGGCAGCCTTATTCTTCCTCTTGTTCCTGTTTCTCCTGGATGAGGAGCTAGATACCCCTACATGCCCCAAGCCAGCTCCTTTGGTTTGAGCAGAGAAGGTATCAACTAATGGAAGAACAGTTTTTGGCATAGAGAAGCTCTTGACGATCTTCCTTTCTGCCGCAAGTAGTTCTTCCAACTTGTCGACTTCCTCCTGCTTAAGATCAAGGAGCTTAAGAGACTCTGAATGCTTTGAAGTCAGGTCCAAGTGCTCCTGTCGGAGGGAGATCAAGCTGGTGATCTCTTCCCTCAGGGATACACTCTCACCTTTAAGGAATTTTACTTCCTTCTTCTCAGCCTTCAGTCTCTTTCGACACTCCAGGAAAGTATTGAGCAGAAGCTCATACATATCGAGGAGCTCAGCTTCACGGGCAGAAGATCTATCCTCAGGGTCATCATCCTGAGACTCAGGATCAGAGTCAGAGTCGGAGAGAGGGTTGTGAGCTTTTACCTTCCCCGTAAATGGGGGGCAATCTCCTTCCGAGTCACAGTGACCCATTAGCCCAAAGTAGGCTTCCTCGTCATCGCTGGTATCTGATGTGTCAGATTTACTCAGCGTCTTTGGCTTCTTTGCGATGTAGCTCCTCTCCTTCTTCTTGTCTTTTGAGGACTTGTGCTCCTCTCCCTTTCCCTTTTCCCTCTTGCCTTGATGGCAGTCGGCCACGACGTGTCCTGGCTTGTTGCAACCAAAGCAAATAATGTCAGATGTGCGATGTTTGTTCGGTTTGGAAACATACCTGTCGGAAGAATAGTTCTTCTTCTGATCCCTCGACGAGGAGCCGTTTCTCTTTCTCTGATTCCTCAGCTTGAGGAACTTCTTGAACTCCCTTGTGATAAGGGATAAGTCTTCCTCAGACAATTCTGAGTCGGAGGAGCTTGGCTCAGATTCTTCCTCTTCATCCCTCTTCCATGCACGGGAAGAAGTGGCACCCTTGCCCTTTCTGGATTGAATGGCTTTCAGGGCCACCGTCTTTTCCTTGGCCGCGGCTTTCTCTGCTTCCTCTTCAGCCTTCCTTGTGTTCAACTGAAGCTCATAGGACATGAGCTTCCCGAACAGAATCTGTGGATCAGTTTCCGCAAGTCTGCCAAACTCGCGGATGGCGAAGATCTTTGTGTCCCATTCCTTAGTGAGGGACCTAAAGAACTTATCATTGAGTTCACCGTCAGTGAACACTCTTCCACATCCTTTGAGTGCATTGATGATCTTGAGGAAGTTTTCGAAGGTAACTCCGATCTCCTCCTTTGGCCCTTGTCTGAAGGCCTCATATTTCTGATTGAGGAGGGATCTCCGATCGTCCCTCACTTCATCTGTGCCCTCCATTAGGACAATCAGACAGCTCAAGAGATCCTTGGCTATCCTGCAATTACTGAAGTTCTGCATCATAGAGTCGTCAACTGCGCTTACCAGGATGTTTTGAGCTTTCTTGTCGAGTCCGAATAGCACCATTTCGTCCTTGTCCATTTCTGAAAGTTTCTTGGGTACTTTCTTGGTAGGATCAATGGTGGAGGCCTTAGTAGGAATGTAAGGTCCCTCCTCCACTATCATGAAGAGCCGGGGGTCGACTGCTTCCATGTAGAATCTGATTCTTTCCTTCCAGATAGGAAAGTTCAGTTTGGTGCATACTGGGATCTTGTCGGAGTGCTTGAGTCCGTCCATGGAAGATATCGGTCTTCTTCTTGACACTGGTGGCAGGATTCTACTCAAGGTGTGAACCTTTTTGATGAGTAACCTCCCTCTAATACCACTTGAAAGTCCACCTAGTGTCAACTACTTACACCTATGGGGGGGGGGGGAATAGGTGTCTTTGCAGCGTATTTGCGGAATTAAAGTTTTACCTGCACAAGAAAACAAAACAACACAGCACAGAAAGTACACAAGCAATTTATAATGGTTCCCCGATTTGGGTACGTCCACTTTCCCACTTCGACCTATCTCCCAACCAGGGACGACTCGGTCACTTCACCAACAGGATTGAAATCCAATCCTTGCACTAACGGAAGGAACCCTTCCACACGTAGGAGTCAACACTCCCACAACACGGGTTGCACCCAACCCTACAACTGGAGACCAATCGGTCCTTTACGAAGAATTGAAAATAGCTTGTAAGAAATACAAACAACGTATGGAGACTAAGGTGTCCCTCTTCGTTCGACGACGTGTTCTTGAAGTCAACGAAGAGTCCACAACCCTAGATCTCACTTGGAGAGAATCTCCCCGAGACCGGCGGCGGCGACGAGCGGCGGCAAGGCTCTCGGTGTTGGCGGCGGCAACTGAAGACAGCAGCAAAGCACTGGAGATCCAATCTTCTTAGCGAAGTCGGCAAGGTCTACCAACGGTCACACGAGGATCGATCGTCTCGATCGATTCGGACGGGGAAAGATTTCCCTAACTCAAATCAAGAGACAAAAGATCTCTGGATAGACACGTGAGATGCTGTGCAGGACTTGGCTTCTATCACCGAGGATCTGGAGGAGATCGAGATCGGCTTCGGTGATCGGCGGCGACGATGTAGGCGGAGCATGTTCGCGAGATTAGGGTTAGTCGGCCGCTTGGTTTCGTATCTTGTCTGTCTATTACTGTACACAAATACCAGAGTATTTATACAATAGGTCAAGAGATGACCGTTGTGGGCCCCACCAGCAGTAAGACCTAAGTCCGGTTCAAAATCCCGCAGATAACATGGACCGGTCCAGACAGAGTCGGAAAAATACCCAAGTCAAATTCGGCGAGAATCGTGGGTGATTCTCGACGAATCGGCGAGAATCACTTACGATTCTCGCCGAATTCTACTTAGAGAATTCTGGCTGCACAGGTTATAGAGGCCGGGGAGAATCGGTGGGAATCACCTTGGATTCTCGCCGACTCGTCGAGACTACAAAGTCTTTCTCGACGAATCGGCGAGAATCACTTGGTGATTCTCGACGATTCTGCCTTAGATGAGTTTTCTGACTGCGTCGAGACAGCCGGCCCAACCTGGCGAGAATCAACTAGTGATTCTCTACGACTCGTCGAGAATCACTAGTGATTCTCGACGAATCGGTGAGAATCACTTAGTGATTCTCGACGATTCACACTTAAACGATTCTCGACTCTCAATCTGCAAGCTGGTCTTTGGCCCATCCTTGCTCCTTGTCTGCTCTTGCTTTATCATAGCCCTGTGCTTGAAATTAAGTACACCCCAATAGAGAGAGTACACGTAGGCCAACACACTGATCTGCTCAACGAGGGATTACGTCGCGCAGACCCGTGTATATTGACCCACTGCACCCTGACATTCGTGTGTACTTAGCGTGGAATAACTGCAAGCAGAACTTAAAAGATTTCATCAAACACATTGTCTATTTACCTTAGTTTGTTAAGGGGCTTCTTTAAATCAGGAACATTGTGGATACAATACCCAACAAGTTCATTATGAAAAAATCTAGAAAAATTACAGAACACATATAATTGTAAAATAAAACTAAAGACATAATTTCATAAACTTCTATGGATCAAGGGCTACAAAATTTCATTTCTAATTATATTACCAAAATCCCACTATGTGGTTTTGAAAATTACTGAGTCCTCCAATAATTCCTAGAAAATTATACAAGGTTATTCATTCTCAGATATATCACCTAAATGTTTTTTCAAAATTTTCTAATGAATATTTTCATCAATTTTCTAATTATGTATAATAAGGGAAAAAGTGTAATTTCAACATAACTCCTATCAAAATTCATCAAACAGAGACATAAAAATTCTCATCAGTTAAACATGACATTATATTGACCTTGAAAAAGATTGGGAATTTTATCTGAATGATAAGCCTATTTTCATATTTATTTTTCAAAAGTTAATATAATTCAAAAATTCCAAATAATGGGATTTTTGCTTCCAAAAATCCCATTACTGCAATGATGGGTATAATTCACCCTAATGAGCCTCTGAAATCAATATCATGATATTTGATTGTTCCAAATAGGCTTAATACACAATATTTAAAAATTTGCTATTTGCACCCCAAGCATATATATAACCAACACATGCAAGTGAGTTTACCCAACATGTAGTGGTCCAAATGTGCTGAAATATTTACCATACACATATAAGTTCCCCAAGGACACGCCACCAAAATTTGGGGCACTTTGGAAGCATAACAATCCAAATATTTCAGTTATTTACTTTTGTGTATTATGACAAACACTATAGAAATATCTTTTCCAAAAATTCTCAATTTTTGGCAGGGACTACATATGCCCTAGTTAAGAACATGCTCAAAATCTTAGGTCATGTAAACCTCTGGTTTGTCCTGGGCATTAATTTTGGTTTCTGCCCTATCTTAGGACAAGGCCTAGCAAAATAGCCCTATAGGACAGTACACTGCACCAAATGATAAGATTAAGGTATTAAATTAAAGCTAAGAATAAGGGCTACAACTTTTATCTTAATTACAAGTTCTGATAATGCCTCTAAGAGGCCTAAAATAGGAATGCAACATTACTGTATAAGTGTGACATCATTTAAATGAACCATTTAATAACATTTATTAAATTAATTGAGTAAAATGGACGGCATCGGGTTGTCGTCCCCATTCTGCCAACGGCCCAGATCGACTTTTCCTGGGCCAACTTGCTTGCCATTTTCCGGCCAACTGAGCCACCACCACCGCCGGCGGATGTCACCACCACCACCGCTCGTTAATGTGGGCTTGTAACCCAAGTGGGGGCATCAAAATATTGGGATCTTTGTGTGGCTATTATTTTTGGGAACCCTGGCAATTTTGTTTGACCCACCAAAATCCAAATGGGGCAATGAGTTGAATGAACCGGGTGAAAATTTGGTTCGGGCTTCTCTTGAATCAGTGGACAAAGCGTTAGGCTGGCTTCACAGAGCAGCGAATACCACCAACTCTCTATAGTGGATGGATAATGGGTTACCTTTTCGGAACCCAATAAAAACCTGATAGCTTGCACCAAAAGTAAACTAATATTTTTAGTCCCAATAAACAAGAAAAATAATTTTGTCCCCGAAATTCAAGTTCGGGTCTACGGGGTCTACTTGTAACAATTTAAGAAAATTTAAAACATAAATTACAACATACCTGAAGTAAATAACTCTGGTTGTCGCTCCATCATTAGATCCCTTGGCTCCCAGGTGTGCTCCTCCTGTCCATGGTTGGACCACAACACCTTTATAAGAGGGACCTTATTCTTCGGCAATACACAGACATCTGTATCATCAATCCGGATAGGCTCCAATCGAACGGATCTATCTGGTGCTACCGAACCAGCTATAGTAGTAATGTGCTGCTCCGGTCGAATGAGAGCCCTTCGCAGGGAAGAGATATGGAAGACATCGTGCAGGGTGCTCAACTCTGGCTGCAGCTACAGTATATAAGCTAAGGGGCCGATCTGCTCCAGGATCACGTACGACCCCATATATTGAGGACTGAGCTTCTTGTGCCTCCGCACCCTAGAGACACCTTGCACCGGATGTATCTTAGAAAATACATGGTCCCCTACCTGGAACTCCACCTTTCGGTGTCGATCATCATAATATTTGGCATGCCTATTCTGGGCCTCTAGCATCCGATCCCTGATCAAACGAACCTAAGTCTCTGTATCCTCCACATAATCAGAGCCAAGAGCCTTGGTGTCCACATCCTGAACCCAAGACAGCGGTGTCCGGCACTTCGTCACGTAAAGTGCCTCATATGGTGCCATCCCGATGCTAGCCAAGTTGCTGTTATTGTAGGAGAACTCGATCAATGGTACCAGCCTCTCCCAAGGCTTACCTGTATCTAATATGCACAATATGAGCAGATCCTCCATAGTCATGTTGGTCCGCTTCGTCTGGCCGTCGGTCTGTGGATGGAAGGCGGTGCTAAAAGTAAGTCGGGAACCCAAGTAAGCTTGTACTGCCCTCCACTCCCTAGAAGTGAACCGACCATCACGGTCCGAGACAATAGTCTTGGGGATGTCATGGTACCTGACGAGCTGCTCAACGAACAATCTCACCAAAACTGCAACTGGATCATCCTTCCTGACTGGAATAAACCGCACAACCTTGGTCAGTCTGTCTACTATGACCCAAATGGAATCATGCCAAGAGTGGGAGCGAGGCAGTCCGTGCACAAAGTCTATAGCAATGTCCTCAAACTTCCACTCTGGAACTAGTAATGGCTGTAATAAACCTCCCAGGCTCTTGCATTCCGCCTTTACTCGCTGGCATGTCTCGCAATGTGTCACGAAGTGGGTGATATCCCTCTTCATCCCAGGCTAGTACATAGTCCTTCGTAAATCTACCCACATCTTGGTGATGTCGGGTGCACTGAATATCTGGAGCAATGTGCCTCTCTAAGTATATCATCCCGGATAATGTCTCTTGCTGGTATATAAACGCGTCCATGGAATTGGAGGAGATCATCCTGCAGCGTGTAATCCTCAACCTTGCCCCCTTTCCAGGCTCTGAATATCGGCTTCAATGCTGCATCTAGCCTCTTATGAGCCATAATGGGCTTCTGAATATCACTATCTCTTATCAATGAGTTTAGGTACTCTCGATATACTACTGGTTCGGCCTCAGAAACCATAGTAATATGTAAGTCTTCCATCATCTGTATCAGCTCTATAGCCATCACCCAGGGCTCCGGTCTAGAAGTGTCGGCCCTCCTGCTCAAGACATCTGCTGTGTTTGCCTTCCCCGGGTGGTAATGGATCTCGTAATCATAGTCACAAAGAAACTCTAGCCATCTCCTCTGTCGTAGGTTCAGGTCCTTCTGCATATCGATATATTTGAGATTCTTGTGATCTGAGAAAATATCACAATGAATTCCATACAGATAATGTCGCCATATCTTCAGTGCAAATACAACAACCCTGAGCTCCAAATCATGTACCGGATAGTTATGTTCATGCTTCTTAAACTGTCTCGAAGCATAAGCAATAACATGTCTGTGAGGCATTAGTACAGCACCCATCCCTTCATATGACGCATCCGTGTAAATCTGAAACACTTCATTCCCATATGGGAGTGCAAGGATAGGGGATGAGGTGAGCCAGTCCTTCAAATCCTGGAATGCTGCCTCACACTTATTCGACTAAATGAACACTGCCTCTTTATTTGTCAAGGACGTGAGGGTAAGTGATATTCTTAAAAATCCCTCCACGATCTTGCGGTTGTATCCTACAAGCCCCAAGAAGCTGCGAATATCTGATGTTATCTTCGGTTGTGGCCAATCTCGTACTGCCTCTAGCTTGGTTGGATCCACCGCCAGCCCAGCTCCACTAATAAGGTGTCCAACAAATGCCACCTCCTGCAGCCAGAACTGGCATTTGGAAAACTTTGCATATAACTGGTACTCCCTCAGCTTCTCCAGCACCTGTGCCAAATGCGTTGTGTGCTCTTCCTTGGTCCGAGAGTAGATAAGAATGTCGTCAATGAATACTATAAAGAAATGGTCCAAGTAGCGCTCGAATATACGGTTCATTAGACTCATGAATGCAGAGGGGGCATTCGTTAGCCCAAAAGGAATCACCGTGAACTCGTATAAACCATATTGTGAACTGAAAGCCGTCTTCGGTATGTCCTCTTCTCGGATATGCAGCTGGTAGTAACCGGATCTCCAGTCTAGTTTAGAGAACCAAAAGGCGCCCTGAAGCTGATTAGATAACTCGTCTATCCGGGGCAATGGATAAGTATTCCGGACCATCAACTGGTTCAGCTCCCGGTAATCTATGCACAGTCGTAACGATCCGTCCTTCTTCTTCACAAAAAGTACTGGTGCACCCCACGTCGATGAACTTGGATGCATAAATCCTGATTCCACAACTTCCTGAAGCTGAGTCCTGAATTATGCCAACTCTCGAGGAGCCATCTGGTACGGTGCCTGAGATACAGGCCTAGCCCCCGGCACCAACTTGAAAGTGCAGGATAAGATCACTCCTAACTCTAGAGGGGGGGTGAATAGAGTTATTTAAAATAATTTTCCAAATAAAAACTTGTGTGTAGAGAAGGTTTGAATTTACTTAGTGTAAGGTGCTAGAGTAAATAATCAGAGTAAAAAGGTATTCACAGCACAAAGCAAAACACAAGGAGCATAAGCAATCCAGACGACACAAGGAGCTATAGTGGTTCCCCAAATCTGGGTACATCCACTCTTCTATCACCCTTGATAGGAATCCACTTCAAGATGAGTTGATCAGGTGTCTTGAGCACCAGAGAGTTTTTGATCAGGTTCTCACAAACCAACAGAGCTGATTTTGACCAGGTTTCAGCAAAACCAAAAGTAACTTTTGAAGGGAGTTAAAACCCTGTACAGAAAGAAAAAGAAAAAGAGATGATGTTGTCTTCTCTATTCAACAAGCAAAGAGAAGCAGAAGTGGATCTGAAGTTGTTGTCAAAGCTCCCCCTGAGATCAAGATGAGGTTCAGGAAGGAGAGCTCTGCACAAGGGTGACAGGTCTTCAAAGATCTGATTTGCTCCAGCAAAGGATGATCCAAGAGAGTTGGATGGAGGTGTCTGAAGCAATCAGATTTTCTGTGAGTTAGCTTTTCAACACAATGTCACAGAGAGCAACTAAAGTCCTGTATTGTTATTCTGTATTCTGTATGCTGTTCTTGTTTTTGAATAAAAATGAATGAATATCTGAGTCTTCTTCTTCCTTTTACTTTGATAGCCGTTGGAAGACAGCATTAATTGCTTTCCTTAACTGTCCATGCCTCAAAGGAAATGACAGGCAGACATTCCTTAGAAAATTCCTTGAGCCATGCACCAGATATGCTGTAACGGCCAATAAATCTTCAGCATTAATTGTCTGTCAGAAGGAATTTGAATTCCTATCCAAAATCGACGGAAGTCTGGAAGGCGTCGAGCTCACAGAAAAACGTCGATCTGAGCACGACACACGTCGGCCAGAGAGTGTTTTCTGTAAGCAGAACTGGGTTCGACGGAACGTCGAGCTGAGGTCGACTCCACGTCGAGCTGAGGTCGACTCTGCGTCGAGCTGAGGTCGACTCTGCGTCGAGCAGAGGTCGACTCTGCGTCGAGCTGAGATCGACTCTGCGTCGAGCTGAAGTCAACTATGCGTCGAGCTGAAGACTACTCTAACTAGCCTATGTGACCTTTATAACAACATGGAGGTCACAGCACACAATCCCTATAGAAATATAGTCATCCTGGTCCAAATAGTAATAGGGTGTTCCAACAATCTCCCCCTATTTGGATTAGGATTACTATTTACATGAATTTTAGGGATTCAAAGAAAAAAAATAAAGCAGATACAACACAATATAATACAGCCAGACATGACAGAATAATAAGCAGCATATATAAAACACTATATAGCAGCAGAATTGTTCAAATGTCCTGAGTCCAGTATATAGAAAGTGTTAGAGTACCTTACTTTACTTGTCCTTTGATGCTTTGTCTTGATCACTCTTTTTGAAGATGATTTCTCTGTTTGGATTGGAAGCTTCCTTTTTGGATCTGTAGTCATCAGCTGCACCTAAAGACTTTTGATCTCTAGCACTGGGTGGTACAGCTGCAGGGTGGAGTTCCATGTATCTGTCTGAATCAAAAAATTTCTTTGAGCTATACTTTTCCAATTCCTCTCTTCTTTGTTCTGACATAGTACTGATATGAGAGGTGTCCAGTCCTCTTTCTCTGGCTTTGTTAATTTCATTTAGAGCAGCCATCTCTGTCATCCTAGCTTTCCAGTAAGCAGGAGTTTTGGTGGGATCTTCAAAAGGTACTGCAGGTTCAAATTTGTTAGAGGATGTTTCTTGAGAAGTTCTTGGGGTGAGGTCAACTCTAGGCCTGTAAGGATAGGGCCCAGAGGTTAGATCAATGGATCTTCCCCTTTGATAAGGTTGAGAGCCTGATCTTCCTCTGGACTGCCTGCCTCTATAATTTCCTCTTTGTTGACCTCCCCTTTGCTGGCTATCTCCTTGATGTCTTCTGGCTTGATAAGTCTTTCCATGTAGAGCTGAAGGTGCTGAAGAGGAAGATAGACCAGTACCTGCACCTGCATCTGGAGGAGGTGGAGGTGGAGGCTGATGGACTGGTTTAGTTGGTCCCTCATTGAATTTTTTCTTCTGTTTCATAGCTTTTCTCTGATTCTGAGAGTACTGCATCCATGGCTCTGTGATTTCACAATTATATTTGATGTAATAGGGAATGTCATGATCTGTAGCTCTGGCAGGAGGTACTCTTTTCATGGCTTTTGATCTGGCTTTCCTCTTCCTTGCAATAGTTGTAGAGGAGTCATCAGAATCTGTAGCAAACTCATCTTCAGAACTTTGTGATTCTTCATATGGATCTATATACTTTCTTTTGGAGATGGGAAAGCTGATGGAGGCTGGAGCTGCTGAGGAGGAGACTGAAGGAAGCTCTGCTGTCAGTGGGGAGGAGGAAGCAACCACTGCAGGAGAGGGCACAGCCTCAGGAGCCATAGAGGCTGAAGAGGCTGGTTCCTGAAGGGCTTGGGAGATATGGGCCTCTGCAGCATCAGGTGTCTCAATCACTTCACCTGAAGTCTCAACAGGAGCTAACAAATCAATTTCAACACTAGCAGGAGCCACTGCTACCACTGCTATATCAGAAGTCAAGGCCTTCTGAAAAGGGACAATAGCCCTGGACAGATCTTCTTGAAGCTGTTCTTCTGTTTGAGGAGGAGCCTCAGGTGCCATGGGTAGGTCTTCTTGTATTGAAGCTGGAGGAGAGAAGCTCTGAACAGAAGCTGCCAAAGACTGAATGTCTAAGGCACTGCTGATTTGCTGAGCTGAAACTATTTGATCTTCTGCAACAGACACTGTCTCTGAACAAGCAACTGATACTGTCTCTGAATAAGTCTGAGCAAGCTGAACTGAAGAAGGAGGCAGCTCTTCTTCTGCTGACATCTCCCCCTGCCTAGAATCAGTGGTAGCTGACTCTAGGCCCCTAGAAGAAGGGCATGCCAACTGAGAGGAAAGGGAGGAGACAGAGGCAGAAAGAGTTCTCAAGGAAAGAAGGAGAGGAGCCAGCTTGGCATCCAAAAGGGAGGAGAGCCTAGGGGACAAGAGATCAAAGATCTGATTGGCCAAGGGCAAGAGAGCTACTTGCTCAAGTGGAACTTGAGTAGAGGTAGAGGGAGTAGCAGAAACTGAGAATGTAGAGGAGGTGGAGGGTGGTGTAGACAGTGGAGGTGTAACTGGTTCCTGAATGGAGGAGAAGAGTAAGTCTGAAAAAGTAGAGGGATGGAGGAAGTCATGAGGAGAGGAGGTAGAGGCATCCATGAAGGAGTCTTCATGCATGTCAAAAGAAAAGAGATCCTCATGAGGGGTGGAATCCAAGTTTATGGGGAGGAAAGTAGTGTGAGGTGGAAGAGAGGAGGCAATGATAGATATGGAGGAGGGGAGAGTTTGAGTGGATGAGATAATTGTGGTTGAGGGGATGAAGGTGGATGGAAGGGTGAGAGAGGGGGCTGGCATGGTCCCTACTTCTGGACCAGTGGACTGAGGGTGAGAGACCTCTACAGTCTTGGTGTCTGCAGAGGATTTCATTGCTACAGCAGCCCTGGGATTCACAATTCTCCTGTCCCATTTGCCAATTAGAGCACATGTGAGCCTCTTGGAAGCATTGATGTGCTTCTTTGAGGACACAAGCAGTTGGGGGCAGCAGTGGTTGAGAATCAACCCAAGAACTCTTCCAAAATGGACAGAGTTTTTATCCAACTTTTTCTTAAGCATTTCAAACACAATTAATCCCCAGTTGGGATGTTTCTTATCCATTAGTGCAGCCATAAGGCAAAACTGATGCCTTGTTATTGCATCATGTGCAGTCCTCTTTGCACAGATCACTTTTCCAGTTATTTCTGCTAATAACCTATACTCAATTGCTAGGTTAATTTTAAGGAGTTTAGAGGGGTTACCAGCAGCATGCCCCATCCTGTCCAGCATCAAAGTATACTCTTCCACTGATAGTTCTATGTCATCATCTCCAGCAGCAAAGTTGAAAGCTTCTGTAATGACTTGAGGTGAGATGGCTACCTCATTTCCTGAAATCTTCCCAGTCAAAGAGTTGTTATCTGAAACGATTGCTGTAAGACACCATTCTTTAATTTCTGATTCTGGAAGGGGTATCCTGGTAGACATAAAGTGGACTAGTTGCTGCTCCTTGAAAAGATTCAGTATATCCAGAAAGTGTTGTGGAGATCCATCAAAAGAATCGAAGTCAATGTCGAAACCAGAGTCGAACTTCATGGCCGCCAGAGCTCCTGCTGTGATTGCCATTGTCCTGCAAAAGAAAGAATACCTTCCAAGATCAAAAGTATAGTATTTGGAGGGAGAAAGCTTGAGCAGAGAAATATGAATGCGCAACTGCGAACGACGGGGAAAAATGATTTTATACTTAGGGTTCGACGCAGAAAAGGAAAGAACGTCGAGCTCAGTTCGACGCTCAAGGGCTCTAGGAGAACTGAAACGACTCAACAGCGTCCAGCTTAGGTCGGCGTTCGACGCTTGGGCTGATGCTATACGTCAAGCTCAGGTCGACGTTGAACGAAGACGTCGACCGGGGAGAGAGAAACTCAAGAAGCCAGGGAGCTGTGAACTTAGTTCGACGCTAGAAGTTGAGTTCGACGTTCGACGCTTTGGAGTTCGACGGACCGTCGATCGCAGTTCGACGCAGCATCGAGCTTAGTTCAGAGCTCAGAACAACCACTCAGACAGGAAATTTTGAAATGAAATTTTTCCTATTCCTGTTTGTTATGGGTTTCAAAATCTTGGAGTTTTATTTTAAGCTGTCTCCATCTAGCATTCCCAACTGATTGAGGAAAAAGAAGTGCTTCTTTTAATCTAAGGGTTTGGTGAAAATATCTCCTCTCTGTAATTCAGTGGAAATGTATTCTAGTGCAATTTTCTTCTTTTCTACATTATCCCTTAAGAAGTGATGTCTGATTTCTATGTGCTTAGTCCTACTATGGAGAACTGGATTTTGTGCAATTGATATTGCACTGGTATTATCACAAAAGATTTTAGACATCTCTAAGTTGTAGCCATAGTCTAGGAGCTGGTTTTGAATCCACAAAATCTGTGAGCAACAACTGCCTGCAGCCATATACTCAGCTTCAGCAGTTGATGTGGACACAGAGGTTTGTTTCTTACAGAACCAGGAGACAAGTCTATCACCAAGGAATTGACAAGTTCCACTGGTGCTTTTCCTGTCTACTCTACATCCAGTATAATCAGAATCTGAAAATCCAGTTAGATCAAATCCTGAGTCATGTGAATACCAGAGACCTAGATTTGCACAACTTTTTACATACCTAAGAATCCTCTTAACTAATGTGAGGTGGGACTCTCTAGGGCTTACTTGGAATCTAGCACAAATGCATGTAGCAAACATTATATCTGGTCTAGTAGCTGTTAGATAAAGTAATGAGCCAATGATTGCCCTATAGTTTGTCTGATCAACTGGTTTTCCAGATTCATCAGCATCTAAAACAGCATTTGTAGGCATAGGTGTTTTCATGGAGGATGCTTCAGACATTCCAAATTTCTTAACCAGTTCTCTTGCATACTTGGTTTGAGAAATGAAAATGCCATCCACATGTTGTTTAACTTGCAATCCAAGAAAGAAAGCAAGCTCACCCATGCTACTCATTTCAAACTTTGAGTGCATAAGTTGTGAGAACTTTTTGCATAAGTTTGAATCAGTAGACCCAAATATGATGTCGTCTACATAAACTTGTACTAGTAGGGTGTGGGACCTATGGGTTCTAACAAAAAGAGTTTGGTCTACTCTACCCCTTTTAAAATCATTTTCCAACAGAAAACAAGCTAAGGTCTCATACCATGCTCTAGGAGCTTGCTTGAGACCATATAAAGCTTTATGCAGTTTGAATACATGATCAGGAAAAGTTGGAGAGATAAAACCTGGAGGTTGCTTTACATAGACTTCTTCCTTGATGTCTCCATTGAGGAATGCACTCTTGACATCCATCTGATATACCTTGAATCACTTGTGAGCTGCATATGCAAGGAAGATTCTTATGGCCTCCAACCTTGCAACTGGTGCAAAGGTTTGGTCATAATCAATTCCTTCTTCTTGGCAATATCCTTGTGCAACAAGTCTTGCCTTGTTTCTCACAATTATTCCTTGATCATCCAATTTGTTCCTGAATACCCATTTTGTTCCAACAATTTGCTGGTTCCTTGGTCTTGGTACTAATTCCCAAACTTTATTCCTCTCAAATTGATTCAACTCTTCTTGCATTGCAATGATCCAGTTTGGATCTTGCTCTGCATCTTGTATGGTTTGAGGCTCAATTTGAGAAAAAAAGCAGGTGTGCATAATATTTTGATTGACTTGATTCCTTGTTTGCACACCCATTGAGTTATCTCCAATTACTTGTGAGATTGGGTGATCTCTTGTTGTTGCTAGATCAACAAGGGGTGTTGATGATGCACCAACCTGTGTTGTTGTTTCCTCTTGTGGAACAACAACTGGTTCTTCACTCTGTTGGCCCTTTGAACTTTCCAGAACTTGAAATTCCTCTTCATTGTCACTAAGTTCAGTGACTTGTTGAATTGGTGAAGGTGATGACCCTTTGTCTGTGATGGTAAGCTGCCTCAGATTCTCTGAAATTGAGTGTTCCTGCAAATTGCTTATGGTAGAAGTCTCCTTCTCCTTATAAAACATGTTAGTTTCATCAAATGTAACATGCATGGATTCTTCAATTTTATTTGTGCACTTGTTAAAAACCCTATAAGCCTTGCTAGTCAAGGAGTACCCCAGAAACACTCCTTCATCAGCTTTGGCTTCAAATTTAGCTAGGTATTTCTTGTCATTATTGTGAATGAAACAAATGCAACAAAAATTTTTGAAGTAGTTTACTTTAGGTTTCTTCCCTTTGAGTAACTCATAGGGAGTCTTACCCTTTAGCTTATGTATCAGGCTTCTATTCAGAACATAGTTGGAGGTGTTCACAGCCTCTGCCCAAAAGGTTAGAGGAAGGTGAGCATCTGTCAACAATGTTGTGGCAGATTCAATAAGGGTTCTGTTTTTCCTTTCAACTACCCCATTTTGTTGAGGAGTTCTGGGAGCTGAGAAAGTATGCCTGATACCTTCATTCTGGCAGAACTCTAGCATAAGATGAGAATCAAACTCTGTCCCATGATCACTTCTGATCAGGGCAATGTGAGTATTGAACTCAATCTGTATGCCTTTGAGAAAATCTGTCAAAATCTTGAAGTTATCAGACTTCTTCCTCAGAAAGAACACCCAAGTGAATCTTGAGAAGTCATCTACAATTACTAAAGCATAAGATTTCCCTCCTAGGCTTTGTACATTAATTGGTCCAAAAAGGTCCATGTGCAGTAAGTACAAAATTCTAGGTGAGTCACTCTTATTAAGTGACTTGAAACTGTTTTTAGTTTGCTTGCCTAATTGACATGCCTTGCAAAGTCCCTCCTTCTTATAGGGACCAGAAGGTAGTCCTCTAACAAGGTTGTCTTGGGATAACTTAGCAATGGTTCTAAGGTTCACATGTCCTAATCTTTTATGCCACAAGATGTTTGGTTTTGAAATGGAGTTAAACAGGCAAATATCTACTACAGGTGAATGAAAATCCACTAAGTAAATGTTACCTCTTCTGTTACCTGTCAACACAGTTGTGTTGTCCACTGACTGGACTTTGCATATGGCTTTGTTAAAGGTTACTTGATATCCTTCATCACACAATTGACTGATACTTATCAGGTTGTGTTTGAGTCCTTCAACATATGCCACCTTTTTGAAAGTGACTGAGCCAATTTGGACTGCCCCATATCCTTTTGTAGTTCCAAAGCTTGAGTCTCCAAAAATTACTTTGGGTCCAAGCTTGGCTTTGAAGGAAGTGAGGTTGTCCTTGTCCCCTGTCATGTGCTTTGAGCACCCACTATCCATATACCATTGATGGTTTGATGCTGGATAGGTCTTCACCTGCACAAAAACAGCTTATTTGTTTTTGACCCAGTTAACCTTGGGCCTAGGTTGATATCCCTTAAATTCTGAAATGAAGGACATCTCAGGTTGACTCTTATAGCCTACAGGATGATATCTCCTAGGAGGTATGATCCATTCAGCATAAGGGTTAAAGTAATGAGATGTGGAGCTAGAATTGAAATTTGAATTAACCCTTGAGAACTGGGTTTTGCTCTGAACTCGGCTCGACGCACGTCGAGCTTCGGTCGACGGACTCAAGTGAGTGCGTCGAGCTCCGTTCGACGGCAAGGTCTTGCTTTGTTCAGAGGGTAGAGGGCGTCGACCTGAGTTCGACGTTTTCTTGCGATTACGTCGAGCTCTGGTCGACGTCCGTCGAGCTTCGTTCGACGCTTTTTGTCCAGTTTCCTGGGTTAAGTCAGCATTCTTCCTAGCCACTATCAAGACTCCTTTACCTTTCTCACTGGTAAATTTGATTGGAGTTGTCAGCACTATGGGTTGGCTGGATGAAGCACCCAAGCCCAGTGAACCATTCAATCTTGAGTTCACTGTACTTGTGATGTCCATCAATTTGATACTTCTCCCATTAAGGGTTTCTTCAAATTATTTGGCCTTAGATAGCTCACCTTTCAGTGAATCTATCTCCTCCCCACACTGCTTCAACTCTTCTAAGAGTCTAAGATTATCTGAGTTAATGGATTTGCATTCAATTAATTGTTCTCTGAGAGTTTTAATCAACTTTTGAGATTCAATCAAGTCAATGCACATAGATTTGAACTCAGATTTAAATTCATCAGAAGTAAAATCAAATGAATCTATTACCTGATCCTCAGTAAGTTCCTGATCAGATAGGTAGTCAGCATCAGGCTCTGAATTAGTGTTCTTTTGAGATGCACTGATGGCCATCATGCAGAATCCTTTTTCTTCTGCATCATCCTCATCATCACTAGAGCTGGTTGATGAATCAGACTCATCTGAGTCACTCCAGGATTCAGCCACAAATCCTTTTCTGGTGTGCTTGCTGTTGCTGGAGGAAGGCTTGTCATGGTGCTTCCTTGACTCCTTATCCTTCCTTTTATCTTTTCTTTCCTTCTTGTCCCTTCTGTCCTTATCTTGATTTTCTGGACAGTTGGGGAAAATGTGTCCTGGTTTCCTGCAGCCAAAGCAGATAATATCTTTATTAGTAGATCTGTCATACCTTGGCTTGTCTTTGTCTTTGGATGACCATCTTCTGAAGTTCCTTTTATTCAGCTTATTGAACCTTTTGACCAGTAGGCTCATAAGCTCTTCATTTCCCAACACCTTTTCTTTAGGTTCTTCTTCCTGTGCTTTGAAGGCTATGGTTTTCTCAACCTTTTCTGTTGGTGTGGATGTCTTCTGCTCTTCTTCTCTCTTCTTAATGAATTGCTCATAACTCTTGAGCTTCCCTAGAAGAGCTTCTGTGGATAACTCACAGACATTTCTTCCATCTTTAATTGACCATATTCTTGAGTCCCAAGAGCTAGGGAAACAAGTCAGTATTTTGTCATTTATCTCAGTGAGAGATATGTCCTTCTCTAGTGATCTAAGCTCACTTATGATCAGACTCAGTCTATTGTACATGTCAGCAACTGACTCAGAATCTGCCTTCTTGAAATTCTCATACTGGGTGATCAGGTAGGATCTCCTATCCTTTCTTTCATCTGCAGAACCTGATACAATTTCTGACAGCTTTTCCCAGATTGCTTTGGCAGTAGTGCATTCAACTACCTTCTGGAAAATGTCATCTGACATGGTTTGAGCCAAGATGTTCATGGCTTTAGCATCTGCTGCCTTCCACTTCTTTATGTCAGCATCAGTTCCTGAAGGAGGAGGAACAGCTGATGTGCTTGTTCCTGTGGGAGGTCTTGGACAATCTGTCAACACAGAGTTAAAAATGTCTTCATCAAAAGAGTTCATGTAAAGCCTAATCCTTGCCTTCCATAGTGCAAACTTAGATAGATTGCACATAGGAGGTCTTGTGCTAGCAAGGTCCTTGTTTTGTGCCATGAGTTTTAAAGAGAAGTAAAACTAAGGAAAATAATCCTTTGAGAGAAATGATCTTATCAGGGATCTTTTGATCCAGGGGTTAGCCTGTATAAATGATCAACCTGGCTCTGATACCAATTGAAAGTGCAGGATAAGATCACTCCTAACTCTAGAGGGGGGGTGAATAGAGTTATTTAAAATAATTTTCCAAATAAAAACTTGTGTGTAGAGAAGGTTTGAATTTACTTAGTGTAAGGTGCTAGAGTAAATAATCAGAGTAAAAAGGTATTCACAGCACAAAGCAAAACACAAGGAGCATAAGCAATCCAGACGACACAAGGAGCTATAGTGGTTCCCCAAATCTGGGTACATCCACTCTTCTATCACCCTTGATAGGAATCCACTTCAAGATGAGTTGATCAGGTGTCTTGAGCACCAGAGAGTTTTTGATCAGGTTCTCACAAACCAACAAAGCTGATTTTGACCAGGTTTCAGCAAAACCAAAAGTAACTTTTGAAGGGAGTTAAAACCCTGTACAGAAAGAAAAAGAAAAAGAGATGATGTTGTCTTCTCTATTCAACAAGCAAAGAGAAGCAGAAGTGGATCTGAAGTTGTTGTCAAAGCTCCCCCTGAGATCAAGATGAGGTTCAGGAAGGAGAGCTCTGCACAAGGGTGACAGGTCTTCAAAGATCTGATTTGCTCCAGCAAAGGATGATCCAAGAGAGTTGGATGGAGGTGTCTGAAGCAATCAGATTTTCTGTGAGTTAGCTTTTCAACACAATGTCACAGAGAGCAACTAAAGTCCTGTATTGTTATTCTGTATTCTGTATGCTGTTCTTGTTTTTGAATAAAAATGAATGAATATCTGAGTCTTCTTCTTCCTTTTACTTTGATAGCCGTTGGAAGACAGCATTAATTGCTTTCCTTAACTGTCCATGCCTTAAAGGAAATGACAGGCAGACATTCCTTAGAAAATTCCTTGAGCCATGCACCAGATATGCTGTAACGGCCAATAAATCTTCAGCATTAATTGTCTGTCAGAAGGAATTTGAATTCCTATCCAAAATCGACGGAAGTTCTGAAGGCGTCGAGCTCACAGAAAAACGTCGATCTGAGCACGACACACGTCGGCCAGAGAGTGTTTTCTGTAAGCAGAACTGGGTTCGACGGAACGTCGAGCTGAGGTCGACTCCACGTCGAGCTGAGGTCGACTCTGCGTCGAGCTGAGGTCGACTCTGCGTCGAGCAGAGGTCGACTCTGCGTCGAGCTGAGATCGACTCTGCGTCGAGCTGAAGTCGACTATGCGTCGAGCTGAAGACTACTCTAACTAGCCTATGTGACCTTTATAACAACATGGAGGTCACAACACACAATCCCTATAGAAATATAGTCATCCTGGTCCAAATAGTAATAGGGTGTTCCAACACAACTGTATCTGAAAGTCCATATCTCTAGCTAGCGGGAATCCGGGAAATTTCTCCTGGAATACATCACAGAAATCCCGAACCATCGGGATATCAGATATTGAAGTCTCTGCTACCACCATCTCGAAGAAGATAAGGTATACCTCATCTCCCTGCTTGTGGGCCTTGAGCACCTTTACAGATGATAACAACATAAGAGGGATTGGTCTAATACCTTCGATGACGACATAGGAGTGGCCAAGCCTCAGGGTGATCCTTTTAACGGGCAGTAAATCTGGGCATGATTCCAGTTCAGCCACGTCATGCCCAAGATCAGGTTAAATTCTGGTAATCGTAGCATTATTGCCAATGCCTCAAAAGCCTTGCCTCCAATTTTAGCCTCCATATTGCAATGGGATGTGGTCTGCAGCTCGGATCCATCGGGCAGACGTACACTCTTATTGATGCTCGTGAATCTCTCTACACCTTCCAGCCCTTCGATGAAAGACTCTGAGATGAACGAGTGTGAGCCACCCGTGTCAAATAAGGTATGAGCGGGTTTGCCGCTGGTCATAACTAAGCCTGAGGTTTATTTGAGTTAAAAAAATAGGGGTTATTCGTACGGTTTTCAAGATATTATAGGGGCTGAAAATTCAAAAATTAGGTAAAATAAAGTACCTGTGATAACTTACTCTGGGTTCCTCTTCTCCGTAAGATCCAATGCATATACTTGCTCCGGCTCTCGCCCTCGGCCGTGATATCCCTGGCCTCGGCCTCGACCTCGTCCTCAGCCTCGGCATCGGCCTCGGCCCTACTGTACTGGAGGGGCCACTAGAGGTGGAGGAGGAGGAAGTGGACGAAACATATATTAGCACTCTGATCTGATATTTCTAGGATTGTGGCATCCAAAACAAACTACTGGCCGGCGGCCATGACCGTCTTGCCTCACAGGGTCATGTACCTGTAGAGGTGGGGGAGCTCGTACTGTAGGAGGCCCTTGCTCCTACCTGATGTTGAGATGACGATGTCACCCACCCCTCCTATATCCAATAACCTTTCCTCTCTGGGGTGCCCTGCTACTTTCACCGGATGATGACCTATCACGTGGTCTCTTCCCTCTTGTCGACACCATCAGCTAGTCTTCCTCTAGCTTTTTGGCCATCTCTATGATCTGTGTCGAGGTGCCATGAGACATGAATAGTAGGGGCTGCCTCAAGAAATCTCGCAGCCCATGGTAGAATCTCTTGGTGTACTTCCTGTCATCCCAGTCATGGAATCCCGCAAATCTAGCCTGATGAGAGAACTCTCTTTTGTACTCGATCATAGACTTACTCCCTTACTAGAGGTTCAGAAACCTCTCTTCCAAAGCATCCCTGTCCGTTGAGGATACGTAGTGCTCCAAGAATGTCCGTAAAAATCCTCCCAAGAAATGTCCGTCAGCTCCCTATCAGCATATATAGAATCTCGCACGGACTTCCACCACCTCTTTCCATGAGCATCCAGTGTAGAGGTGGCTAGAGGAACCGCCTGGCTGTCGGGGCAGCTGATGCTGGCAACAAACTCCTGTATAGTCTCCAGCCACTCTTCCGTCTTCACAGCATCCTCTATCCCCCGGTACACCGGCGGAGACAGACTCTTAAAGGAACATAACCAAATCGACCCCGGATTTGGCTGTGGGGCCGGGACCTGCTGGGCTCTGAAGGCTTCCAAAATAGCCGTCAGAGTTTGCCCCATCTCAGTCTGCAAAAATGGAGTGGCAGCTGGAGGGGGAGGAACAGTATTCTGCTGCGGAGCGACCTACGGAGGTTACAAAAAGGTAAGGTTTAACAGAATTGGCCAAACTCATTGTATTAACTGGACTGGTCATGTGACTTTTAAATAGGAATACCATCAGTTCCACTGCATAGTTTGTCCGCAAACTAATGCTCGAGCGGGGTGTTCCAATGTTGTGGACTTCGTTCTCATGTGATCGTGTGGTCAAGTGATACCATTTTGTAAGATCCGACTCTCCAATTTAGGAGCTCACCCGAATCTTATGCCTAGAACTGCCGCCTTACGGTGACACTAACGCACAGGTTAGTTGACAATGCAAGACGCCGATCCTGCCGGCTAGTACGATCACAAACCAATAGGCCAATATGAGAAATAAAAGTATATAAACAGAGTATTGCGCAGTAGTCCACAGTCACATCATATTTATAATATATAAAAAGGAACAACAACAGACCACAATGAGTACAGAAATGAAAAGGGCTTATGCCCAGTACATCATATATAAATCTCTCCCTCATAAATCAAACAGCGGAAGAAATCTATCATCACCAACTCATCCAACCTGAGGCAACTCTGCTGTAGTAGTAGTATGTGGTAGTCGAACTGGCTCCTCTCGTCCTGTCACCTCGTCCTGCTGGTCGTGCAGGTACTCCATCTCCTCGAGCGCCTAAAAATAGTTTGGTCACCGACCATTAGTCAAAAGACTAAGCCGTTTCCTCCGCACCTCATCCCGCAACTCCTAGGCACCGTGCGGGAGGATGAAGCGGAGGAAAACAAGGGGTGGAAAGTATAAATAGATGACAGTTGCACTATACTAACAAGTATATGAGGAGTAATAGTAGATCTACTCTAGCAGTTCTAAGTAAGAAGTATAAGTGCGGTAAGTAAAGTAAAGAACTGGAGTAAATAAAACACTGTAAGGTAAAGTAAGCGTATAATTCTACTTATAATCTACCATCACAGAAGTACCCTAACTTATATGAGTGCCCATACACGCATATAAGTTAGAGTTTAAAATTTTAACTTACCATATAAAAGAGCCCATACTAATTTATATGATAAGGATCCATGAAGCGTATGACATAATATGAATGAATTAATGCGGATTATTTATGAATCATTCATGTACCACTCACACACAACGACTCTGTGATCACAGACCTTTAGTTCCCGCTTTTCGGAGCTAGCATCACTCTTTGGTACCACCGTTGTGGCTACAACAGCAGTGGAGCGGGCATCTCCACTCCTAGGCAGGTATGCACACTACCAAACCTAGACCTCCCATTCGCCTATATACACTTCTAGGTGCACTATAGAGTCTTGCATACTAATTTCTGACTACCCGTCAGTCTTGTTGGGTTGGGTGTGCGTTTTCGGGGATTGTGCACCTGACCTCAGTAAAAATAACTACTGGCCCATCAAACCCACACACCCTCCTGAGTCACTGTACTGCCTTCAGTGTGCTGATTGGCCCAGTACCGTATGACCTGCCACTAGTTTGTTATGCACATGCAAAGTATTTTATCCAGAGCCTCCAGCAGTTTGTAAGATCCGACTCTCTAATTTATGAGCTCACCTGAATATTATGCCAAGATTCGCCGCCTTACGGTAACACTAACACACGTGTTAGTCGACACCGCAAGACACCGATCCTACCGGCTAGTACGATCACAAACCAATGGGCCAAAATGAGAAATAGAAGTATATAAATAGAGCATTGCGTAGTAGTCCACAGTCACAGCATATATATAGTATATGAAAAGGAACAACAACAGTCCATAATGAGTACAGAAATAAAAAGGGTTTATGCAGAGTACATCATATATAAATCTCTCTCTCACAAATCTAATAGCGGAAGACATCTATCATCACCAACTCATCCCACCTGAGGCAACTCTTCTGTAGTAGTAGTATGTGGTAGTTGAACTTGCTACTCATGTCTTGTCACCTCATCCTGCTGTTCGTGCTGGTACTCCATCTCCTCAAGCCCCTAATAATAGTTTGGTCACCGACAATTAGTCAAAATACTAAGCAGTTTCCTCCGCACCTCGCCCCGCAACTCCTAGGCAAGTATATGAGGAAGTAAAGTAAAGAACTTGTGTAAATAAAAGACTGTAAGGTAAAGTAAGCGTATAATTCTACTTCTAATCTACCATCACAAAAGTACGCTAACTTATTTGAGTGCCCATACAAGTATATAAGTTAGAGTTTGAAAATTTAACTTATCATATAAAAGAGTCCATACTAATTTATATTATAAGGATCAATGAAGCGTATGACATAATATGAATGAATGCATGCGGATTATTTATGAATCATGCAAGTCCAACTCACACACAATGACTCTGTGATCACAGAGCTTTACTTCCCGCTTTTTGTAGCTAGCATCACTCTTTGGTACCACCGTTGTGGCTATGGCAGAGTGGGAACGGGTGTCTCCACTCCTAGGTAGGTATACACACTACCAAACCTAGACCTCCCATACGCCTCTATACACATCCTAGGTGCACTCTAGAGTCTTGTGTACTAATTGCTGACTACCCGTCAGTCTTGTTGGGTCGGGTGTGCGTTTTCGGGGATTGTCCACCTGACAGCAGTAAAAATAATCTACCGGCCCCTCAAACCCACAAACCCGCCTGAGTCACCGTACTGTCATCAGTGTGCCGATTGGCCCAGTACCGCATGACCCGCCACTAGTTTGTTATGCACATACAAAGTATTTTCTCCCGATCCTCCAACTTGCAGGACCAGCCTGTCCTTAATCCCTCTAACCGTACACGGGTGAGAATGTACTACAAATCCCTCCTACCCTACACATATGAGATTAATGATGCTTAACCTATTAGGCTACTCTTGCCTACGGGTTATTATACTTAGTGATTTAAGGTTAATCCCGAGATTGCCCAGGGCATACCCAGTGAATGGCTCTTGCGGGCACTAGGAATTACTATGGGATGAAGCCAAAGCTCCCTTTCTTAAGGATATTTACTTTAGTTGATATCTACCCATGATTTTCCCCTTGCTCTAATTATTACTCTTGAGCGATCCTAATGAATTAAGATGTTATTGGAAGGGCGACGGTCTTCCGCCGGCGTCCTCCTCATTGTTATACAAATGCTTGCACTTTTACTCTCGTCATTAGGACATAACTGCCAACCAGGGTTATATTCCAATTATGACCTTATCCTGATAGTTGAACCATTCCCCGGTGGTCCCTTCAGTATAACCTACTTATACTATACGTAGCCTATGACCTAATACCACCGCAGAGTACGACTTACAATTCTTTAGGTTACATGCCCTTAAATAATTATCTTAGGATGGTATAGACTATTGTGATGCGTGCGTTGAATTTCATTATTTTCCAAAGTTATTAATACCCTTAAATAATTCCGGATATTAATTTCCTAGGCCATTTTGTACATGAAATGTCCCAAATTATAATCCCACTTGCCTAAGAAATTTTCCTAAGTTGTGATTTAGTAAAATAGTATTGTCTGACAAGAATTATAATTTCCTCTGCAATAATTCTATTTATCTCTTATTTTATACAAATCTAACAAAATAGCAATTTTCCAAAGGAAGTATAAGGAGTTCATTACTAAAAATTCTAGGAAAAGTACAGAACACCTATAATAGTAAAATAATGCTAAAGATAGAATTTCAAAAACTTATATGGATCAAGGGCAAGAAAATTTCATTTCTAATTATATTACCAAAATGCCACTATGTGGTTTTGAAAATTACTGAGTCCTCCAATAATGCTGAGAAAATTAACAAGGTTATTCATACTCAGATATATCACCTAGAATTTTTTTCAAAATTTTCCAATTAATATTTTCATCAATTTTCTAATTATGTATAATAAGGGCAAAAGTGTAATTTCTACATAACTCCGATCAAAATTCATCAAACAGAGACATAAAAATTCTCAGGGGTTAAACATGATATTATATTTACCTTGACAAAGATTGGGAATTTTATCTTAATGATAAGCCTATTTTCATATTTATTTTTCAAAAGTCCAAATAATTCAAAATTTCCAAATAATGGGATTTTTGCATCCAAAAATCCCATTACTGCAATGAGGTGTATAATTCACCCTAATGAGCCTCTGAAATCAATATCATGATTTTTGATTCTTCCAAATAGGCTTAATACACAATATTTAAAAATTGGCTATTTGCATACCAAGCCTATATACAACCAACACATGCAAGTGAGTTTATCAAACATGCAGTGGTTTAAATGTGTTGAAAGTTTTACCATGCACATATATAGTCCCCAAGGACATGCCACCAAAATTTGGGGCCATTTGGAGCCATAACACTCCAAATATTTCATTTATTTACTTTTGTGTATTATGAAAAAAACTTGAAAGTGTGAAGTTGTCAACCTATATCACCTAGAGGGGGTGAATAAGTGAATCGTGCGTCTATTTACAGAATAAAAATTTTAGCGATCTAGCACAAGAACTCAAGCAAACACAGAAAGACAAGAAGATTTATATTGGTTCCCCAATCTTGGGTACGTCCACTTTACCTCACCGATGTAGCAAATCACTAGACTCGGCTACTCCACTATCTCGGATTGAAAACAATCCTACGTCTCGGAACCAAGTTCCTACAAACTTGATCCAAAAGGATCTACACTCGGAAGATAAAAACTTCCTTCAAACTTGGAGAACAACGATCCTACACTCGGAGAAAATCTCCTACAATAATAGTAAAGGAATTTTGAATTACAAACAGAATAATTTTCTCAGATCTGGAAAAATGAATATCTGAATCATCTTCTTGAACTTTGCGGCTCTTTCAGAAATGTTGAAGAAGATGGGTAGATCTGATCCGAGAAAGCATTAACCAACTCAATCAAGGAGAAGATGAGAATCCTTAACATCAAGTCTTATTGATCGACAACAGAAGAGTAGATCTGATCGTGAGCGGCATCGGCATCTTCAGAGATCTGAAATTAGAGATGGCCGACGAGAAGGATTTCGAGTGAACGGATAGCCGCTTCTTGCAAAAGATAATTGTTACGGTTAGGTCTTAATGAATATACCTTATATTGGATTACTCTTAACAGTAAGAAAAGACATTAATGATGCCATGTTGACCAATCACGTCAAGTCATTCAAAAATCCGGCCAATCTTGACTTAAACAAAATTCAGAAAAAAAAAATTTAGTCTGCAGTTCTCGAGAAGTAGCATTAGCTCTCGAGAACTGATTGAATTTCTCGAGAACTAAACTGTCTGGAATTGAACTAAGTTTTCGAGACTTCGGGATCAATACTTCTCGATAACAATTCGGACTTCTCGAGAACTATAGCATGACTTCTTGAGAACTATGAAGTTGAGTTTCTCGAGAACTGAGGACTTCTCGAGAACTGAGGACTTCTCGAGAACTAATCTGGACTTCTCGAGAACTAAGACTTAGAAAGAATTTCTTGAATCTTTCTGAACTTCCCGAGAACTACTCTGGGATTTCTCGAGAACTAAGAGCCGAGCTTCTCGAGAACTGAAAGTACTTCTCGAGAACTAACAGATACTTCTCGAGAGTCATACTTAGAAAATTTTTATGAACTGAAACAGCTAAACTTCTTGAGAACTAAACTCATGTTTCTCGAGAACTTCTAACTATACTTCTCGAGAGCTGAAAGGACTTCCTGAGAAGTGGACTTAGAAAATTTTTGAACTTTTTAGAAAGAATCTTTTTCTTCTCTTCAAGGTTCCAATCTTCATTCCATGGTCCAAGTGTTTGAATATGAAGTGTATCCCAATAGAGAGGCTACACATGAGTCAACACCTTGGATCACACAGTGAGGGATTACACTGTATGGTCCTGTGTTCATGACCTACTGTAGACTGACATTGGTCTACACTTAGTAATGATGATCTGCAAACACACAACTTAAACAAGATATCAAATACAACTTAATCCATCTTAGTTCAAGGGTGACTTCATGCAAATCTGGGTTATTGTGGATGTAATGCCCAACAATCTCCCCCTATTTGTTGAAGTCAGAACCCTCTACACTAAGGTGAATTATGACAATTAAGAAAGAACTGGAACTGAAAATTTAAACTAAGGTAGTAAGAGATTAATTGAACACAATTAGGCAAAACTAGAAATTGTATATAAATAATGTTTTGGATTTCTTAATCAACAATCATTTCAACAAAATTCTCAAGAATAACTCAACAAAAGTACATTCTTTGCTCTAAGGTTATCTGTCCTGCTTTTCCTGCAGCCTTCTTTAATAGCTGAATGGTTTGGGATAATACCTTGGGGGCTTTGTAGGAGCTTTAGGATTATTCTTTACATATTCCCTATCATATATCCTCCTTTTGGTCATGGACTTTTCATATAATTCCCACTCAACTGAGCTGTAGTGGAGATTTCTATTCTCATTATATTTCATCACCAATTTAAGTGTATAAAGAATTAAACTCTTAGAAGTGGGGCTTCAAACTTCAGCAAATTCTTGGGCTTTCCTTTTATCTGAATAAACTTTGGGAATGCTTCTGCTGGCAGATGTCCCTTCTTCATATTTCCACTTCTTAGAAGTGTTGATCTCTGGTAAATCCTGAGGAATAATGACATCCCATACCTGGTCATAAGAGGCTGGAGGAGGATCCTGATCTTCTGGCCTAGGAGTGAAGCAAGGCATTTGAGGTTGTTGCATTTGAGCTAGCACCTGACTCGGCTGTCCTTCAACCAGAGGATTCAGATGATGAGGAATAATATTGGGATCAGCCTGAAAGTCAGGGAAAATCTGATTGTGCATCCAAACTGTGGTGTAAAAAGTATAGAACTTCACTGACTGAATTTGAGCTAAAACATTCTTATTTATTTCATAAATTTTCTCAGCCCAAAGAGTGTTTCCATCTGCAAAAAACTTATCCACATGTTTTATTACATGTTCTTTCGCCAGGATCTCCCCCTTTCTGAATTCTACAAGGAGTTTTTCTATGGCTTTTTCCTTGAAAGTACCAACTTCCTCACAAACCTTCATCACATGTTTTTGAGCATTCTTTTCTAATTCAATCTGATTATTAACAAGAGTCAAAGATTGTTCCATTACTTGACCAACACTAGTAATAATGTGATCTATGGCTTTGCCACCAATCTGAAATAAGCTCTTGACAGAGTCAGTGTTGTGTTGGATCTCAGCAAATCCTCTTCTCATTTTTGTTTCCAAGGCAGCCACCTTGTCTTGCATCACTTTCAGAGAATCGTCAAAATGTTTCTTTTAATCAGAGAGCATTTGGCCTATCTGGATAAGAAGTTCTGAGTTGGAAGGGGTAGCAGTAGTGGCAACAACAGTAGAAGAGGTAGAGGCAGAGACAAAAGCAGTGATAGTAGTAGGAGGAGGGGCTTTCCATAGAGGTATCTCTTCAAAAATCACTGAGCTTACAACTCTGGTAGTCTGAACAAGGGTAATATCAGCCTGACCAATGAATGTGGGGATGGAGAAATCTAACTTCCTCAAGAGAAGATCAGCAGGCTCAAGAGATATTCTGTCTTCATCATAAAGAAGAATAGTCTCAAGGATATCTTGCTTGGAAGAAGGTGATTGAGAAGGAGGAGATTCTGGTAATCCTATAAGAGAAGGAGAGGGAGCTGGAGAAGGATCTTTTGGATGTTGTTTAGCTGGTTCCTTATAGAGGGGAGGAACACCTGATGTGAGTTTTCCACCATTTTATTAATGGCTTCTGCAGTGTTTTGGAGGGTTTCTTTGACTTGAGCATCTGGAATGGTATCTTCTAGAGAGAGTGCCACTGGGGACTTTGTTGGAGAGATGACATGACTTATGATTAGAGATCTGCTTGCTGATCTTGTTGGAGAGGGAGGAGGAGATCTGACAACAGAAATAGAGGCTGTAGGCTCCCCTTGAGTTACTATACCAGATGGTTCAACAACATGATGATAGGAGGGATATGGGGCCCTGACCTCAGAGGCAGAACCTGCAATTTCTTTAGCTAACTGCTTTGGATTTATTAGCTTGAATTCCCATCTTTGGATGGAAGCCAATGAGATCTTTTTCAAGTGGTGAACTGGAGTGCCTTTGGAAAGTTTGAAAGTGACTGGATCAATCTCACTCAGCAATAAAGAGATTATCCTTGCAAATTTGGGATCCTGAATGTTGTCCCTAATCATCTCAAATACCATTATGCCAAATTGAAATTTCTTTCTACACATTACAGCTGTCATTACTCCAAATAGATCATTTATTATGAAACTAATCGACATTGTTTTGCACCATAAGATTTTTCCAATTATGTCTGCCAGAAGTTTTCCAACATCATTGAAAAGATTTCTCCTTAAGGAGTTGAATTCCTCAGAAACTCCACAGAAGGATTAAGTCCTGCCATAATCTTCCAGAATTAGGTCACCCTCTTCATCCACAATGGGCATATTCAGAAGCTTTGAAACTTGGTTTTTATCCAACTTGATTTTTATCCCTTTTACTTTAGTTTTAAAAATCGTACCATTCCTCCTTACCTTTGCATTTCTGAAGAATTCTTCGACATCTGGAAAAACAATCCTGCAGGGTTCTGATAGAACGAACATTTGTTCGGCCATGTCCAAGAGAAGAAGAAAGTTCTAAAAGTCATCTGAAATGTCTGCAATTCCTTTGACGACTAGTTCACTATCAATTCCTATCTTCGAACTGTGCGACATGGACGCTGTCGGCGACGACGGATGGAGTGCGGAACGATGGCTGCGACGAAGATGTCTGTCGGCGGAAGACGAAGAGTTTTCTAGAAGAGGAATTTTGAAATGTTAGTTGATTTTGGATTTCTAAAGTATTATATACATATAATCCTAGTAATGTCAATTAAGTGTCTAATTAATCTAGGATTAGGGATTAAATCATCGGGTTTTCGAAATAGAAGAAATTAATTAGAAGTAGAAAAGGCAATGAGCATTTCTCGAGAAGTCGGGTATAGTTATCGAGAACTGCCAGGGGACTTCTCGAGAAGTAATATCCTAGTTCTCCAGAACGGAAGAGACTTTCGAGAGATAATTTAAAGTTCTTGAGAACTGAGAAAACTTTTCGAGAGATAAGTCAAGTTCGCGAGAAGGAGTCTGAGTTTTCAAGAATGAATATGTTACTTTTCGAGAAGTAGACAGAGTTCTCGAGAACTACCTTCCTCTTGAGAAATTTCTGACCTGATTGAAGTATCCTCGATTCTTGAGCTTTGAACTGATCTCCTGTGACTTATCCTTCTTTGTTCAGCATCCCAAGTTCAGTTTTGAAGAAATTGAACTTGGTCTTGTCCAGCGGCTTCATGATAATATCTGCAACTTGCCGATCTGTTGGCATGTACTGCAGGTCTATATCCATTTGCTCCATATGCTCCCGAATGAAGTGATATCTGAGCTCGATGTACTTTGTATGGCTGTGGGAGACTGGGTTGTTTGCGATTGCAATTGCGCTAGAGGAGTCACAGAATAATGGAATGTCTTTGATCTTCATATTGTAATCCTCTAGCTGGTTCTTTAGCCAAAGCAACTGTGCACAACAACTACCGGCAGAAATGTATTTTGACTCAGCCGTTGAGATTGCGACACAGTTTTGCTTTTTGCTGCTCCATGAAATAAGCCTTCTTCCAAGGAACTGACACGTCCCAGAAGTTTTTTTCCTATCATCTTTGCCCTCTACAAAGTCTGCATCTGAGAAACCAATTAGTTCACTGTCATTACTTCTTGGGTACCATAAGCCAAGATTCAGTGTACCTTTAAGGTATCTCAAGATCCGCTTTGCAGCATCATAGTGAGATTCCTTACAGTTCACTTGGAATCTAGCACAGATACATGTGGAGAACATTATGTCTGGTCTACTGGCAGTAAGGCAGAGCAAGGATCCAACTATGCTTCTGTATTTGGTTTCATCAAAAGGTTTTCCTTTCTCATCCTTGTCCAGAGACATAACTGAGGCCATTGGAGTCCTCATAGAGGTTGCACTCTCCATTCCGAATTTCTTAATCAACTCCTTGGTGAACTTCGTCAGTGAGATGAAAATTCCATCTTCAGATTGTTTCTCTTGAAGTCCTAATAAATACTTCAGCTCGCCCATACTACTCATTTCAAACTTCCCTTGCATAAGTTTAGAGAACTTTTTGCAGAGGTTATCGTCTGTAGAGCCAAAAATAATGTCGTCGACATAGATTTGCACTAACAAAATATTGCCTTTAATTTCCCTAAGAAATAATGTCTTGTCTATCTTTCCCCATGTGAACTTGTTCTCGAGGAGAATGGTAGATAGCGTTTCGTACCAAGCTCGAGGAGCTTGTTTCAAACCGTACAGGGCTTTTGATAATAAATAAACATGCTCAGGAAAATTAGGATCAACGAAACCTGCGTGTTGTTCCACGTACACCTCTTCCTTTATGTCACCATTTAGGAAGGTGGACTTCACGTCAATTTGGTAGACAGTGAATCCCTTCAGTGCAGCATAAGCCAGGAATAGTCAGATGGCCTCTAGTAATGCCACTGGAGCATATGCCTGGTTGAAGTTGATCCCTTATTCTTGACGATATCCTTTGGCGACGAGTCTGGCCTTTTTCTTGATGATATCCCATTCTCATCCAACTTGTTCCTGTAGACACATTTCGTTCAGATGATATTCTTAGCTTTGGGCCTTGGAACAAGCGTCCAAACTTTGCAGCGCTTGAACTGATTCCATTCTTCTTCCATGGCCAAGATCCACGATGCGTCTGAGTTTGTTTCCTCAAACTTCCTTGGTTCAATCTGCGAGAGTAAACTTAGATAGAGATTCTCGTTAGTTGTACCTAGACGAATTCTGACACCATCTCGGGGATCTCCTATGATCTGGTCCATTGGGTGATCCTTTAGATGTCTGAGCTCTAGGTTCCTCACATCTATAACTTCTTCGGCCACGGGAGTGACTTCATCAACTTGGATAGTATTTTCATCTTGATTCTCTACCTCTCTAATGGGGGTTGGAGAGGTGATCTTGATGAACTTTTCATCTTTACCTTCGGTCAATTCATCAAAGCTGATCTCTTTAAGCCTTGTACCTGTATCTTCAACAAGCACACTAGACGATTTGCTTTGCAGCAAGCTCGTCTCATCAAATACAACATGTGTAACATCCCATTTCCTGCTAGACCCCTAGGAGTCATTCAGTCGTGACAGAACCCTAGGAAGCCCAAAAATAGAAATCCATCGACCAAGACTTCGAGTCACAGGTTGGTCACGCCCATGACCGACCCGTAATGCCCGTGATCGAGGGCGTGACCCCTTCGACGATCGTCGATCTCAAGAAGTTGATCGGCGTGCGAAGATTTTGCATCCCGGGCCTGTCACGCCCATGACACACGTGTCACGCCTGTGACGTAGGGCGTGACCCCCCTTCGACGATCGTCGATCTCAAGAAGACGATCGTCGAGCGCAGATTTTTGCAGCCCGAGCCTATCACACCCGTGACCCATGTGTCATGCTCGTGACCTAGGGCATGATCCCCCCCCTTCGGCGATCGTCGATCTCCGGAAGACGATCGCCGGATGCAGAATTTGCATCATGTGCCTGCAACGCTCGTGACCGATGTGTCATGCCCGTGACCTAGGGTGTGACCCCCCTTCGACGAGCGTCGAGCTCAGTTCGATGAATGTCGACCTCAACTTGATGAACGTCGAACGTAGAACACCTGTCACACCCGTGACCTACATGTCACGCCTGTGACGAACAATGAAATGTCGGTTCAGGCCCGAAATTATTCTAACACGCGTTATCATAAATTCTGGTATGTAAAGTTACACCAGGAGTATTAAATGGGTCGTTTCCTTCTCTAATTTCTTAGTAAAATGAGGGAGTGTTGACCCAATAGGAAATCGCCACCTGGATCAGCCATTTCATCTTCCACCTTTTCCTCTCCCTCCACCGTAACCGAAATATTATTAAGAGAGATAGAGGGCATTCATGGCCATGAACGTTTCACCCTTTTCCCTCTTCACTTGGAGATCTATAAAAGCCTCCTTAGAACAAGATGAGAAGGTTACACTCTTGACCAAACGGATTAAGAATATTGCTCTTGCTGTACGAGAAGTTTGGTAACGCCACCACTGTGCCATGACAATCTGACGCTCATCTCGCCTCCAAACCGCGAACAAGGTCCTTCTCTACTTCTTCTTTTGTGGGTAGATCTTAGGATCTTAGAAAGGAGTTCGTGCTCAACAGAGCTATACCTATCTCGCATTTTCATGGAAAAACCCTGAAAGATATATTTTCGGGTACGTCGGATACCGTCACCTCCGGCGGCCAAACACCGCCGACCGATATCCATCGCCTCGACGGAGGTGGTGGAGGTGGTGGCTGGCCACGGAAGTGACCGGATAGCCGACAATGGGTCACGAAAGAGCTACAGGAAGTGTGTTTTCCTGAGTTCTATTACGAGTTCTGTTTGGTGTAGAAGATGAACAGTAAACCAGGTTTACATTATAAAGTTGTAAATATAATATAAAAAGGAAAGTATATATATAATGGGCGTATTTTGATGCTGCAAACGAGGCACTTAAAGGCCGATTTAGGAAAAATGGCCAGTCACAAAAGTTGTATCCCTTCGAGTCTAGATGAATTTAAAATTAATTTCAACTCGTTTGGGTAAGCGGTTTGACCGCAGCACCCGTTTTGGTGAGGGTTGTACCTAGAGTGGGCAGGAACTAAATTGAATGCCCACTCTTTGTCCCTTGTCCAAATGACCTGAAATTTGGGCAGAGGGTTACCCTTAGCCATACCTAGAGGCTGTCCAAAAATAGTAATTTTTGGAGACACTTTCCCTAAGGTTTTTGTTTTAATTTAATTAAGTAAGAGTAATTTATTTAAGTGATCAAATGACCTCCAAACCCTGCCAAATATTGGTGAGTGGTCCCTGGATTTAAAACCTAGCTCTATACAAAATTTCAACTCATTTGGATGAGTTTTGGATAGGAATTCACCTATTCTTAAATAGGCAATAATGAGGAGTTTTTGAGTAAAAAGTGCACAAGAGGTTAGAACGGTCATATCACCTCAACAGAGGCTGATATTTTGACCACTGACGTAGAGGGGTTATTATAACCCACTTGGAGAAAAAGGTGTTGTTGGTACCCTATTTTTGATTTGAGTTCAGTCTTCTCTTTTAGTCTCTTGACCCAAGATTTATCTATGGTCAAAGGTTAGTTGTTTAGTTAGTTTGCTCTAGTTTAGACTTGTCACTTTTCTAGATGAATATTTGGTTAAGTTATTTTTTGTTTGACTATTGTCGAACGTCGCTCGACTATCATCGATCAGCCGATCGACGATCGTCTTCCTGATAGCTCGACTATCTGCTTGATAGGTCGACTATCTGTTGTCTTTGATAGTTCGACTATCTGTTGATAGGTCAACTATCTGCTCTTCTTGATAGTTCAACTATCTGCTTGGATAGTTCAACTATCTGATAGTTCGACTATCTGTTTGATAGGTCGACTATCTATTCTCTTTGATAGTTTGACTATCTGTTGATAGGTCGACTATCTGCTCTTCTTGATAGTTCAACTATCTGCTTGGATAGTTCAACTATCTGATAGTTTGACTATCTGTTGATAGGTTGACTATCGGTTTTCTTTGATAGTTTGACTATATGTTGATAGGTTGACTATCTGTTTTCTTTGATAGTTCGACTATCTGTTGATAGGTCGACTATCTGTTTTCTTTGATAGTTCGACTATATGTTGATAGGTCGACTATCTGTTTTCTTTGATAGTTCGACTATCTGTTGATAGGTCGACTATCTGTTTTCTATGATCGTTCGACTATCTGTTGATAGGTCGACTATCTGTTTTCTTTGATAGTTCGACTATCTGTTTGATAGGTCGACTATCTGTTTTGCTTGATAGTTCGACTATCTGCCTGGATGGATCGACTATCTGATAGCTCGATTATCTGTTCTGATAGGTCGACTATCTGCTGAGGTAGTTCGGCTATCTTCTTTGATAGTTCGACTATCTGTATCGTTCGACTATCTGTCTGATAGGTCGACGATCTCTGTGCGTCGATCGACGATCTCCGAGGGTCGTTCGACATTTTGCTGTATGTCTTGAGTAATTTTGTCATCTTCTATGATGTGATTTATTTCATATTTATTTTGGCATATTTTATAAAAGATTATTTGAATAAATTTATGATATTATTTCCATGCAATATCTGCTCCATTCCTTATGCATGAGCCAATCTTTTTCTGACATAGTTGTTTGTCTTATTAGTTGAAATATGTTTTCTGCTTTATCTGTCAGGCTGTCCTTTATAGCCGTTAGACTCAAAAAGTCTTCTTTGGCCGTAAAGAGTCTCTTATAATGTGACTTTCTCTAGTATTATTTTATCAGAGTTATTTGCAGCTTCTTAGAAAGCTTTATCCTCTTATAGGATATCTGTCTGCAGATTTTGTTCTTGCTTTATGCTATTTGCAGGCCAGCTTTCAGATTTCAGTAGAAGACAAGATTCAAACTCAAATTAGAGCCGTTGCTGCTGCTATATAAAGAATTCTTTGGAGAAAGAAATCAACTAGTTCAGATAGCAAAAACCAGTTCATATTGAAAAAGAGAGTTCATTCAGGAAAAGGAGTTCAAAAGCTAACAGCAGCATTCAAGCTTACAACTTACAGTTTACAACTGTTCTCATCTCATTCACATTCAACTGAGAAGAAGTTTTAGCTCTTCACTCTTCTTCAACCTGAGTTCTCCTGCCTCTAGAAAGATCTTCACTCAGAGCTTTTTGAAGAAGAAGAAGAAGAAGATAGCTGCCTGAAGATGAATTTTCATTTCATATTTATTATCTTCTTGTAGCTTTTTCCTTCAGATTTTCTGAAGTGTTTTCTGCACTGAAGCAAGACTTCACCTGGACATTCTTTTAGCTAGGGGGAGCCTTGACTCTTTAGAGCTTTCTAGCTCAGTGCAAGTTCTTGTGCTTCTCTAATTCTATTTAAAATAGAGAAGACATTTTAACCTCCTTTCCCCCTCCTGTAAAGTGTTATTACTCCCTTTAAAAGTATACCTTGGTGGCAGGGCACTTGATCAAAAACCTGTGTTGGTTTTTAGACACCTGATCAAAAGTCTAAAGGATTTCTAGATCTACCTGAAGCAGATCTTGTTGGTGGCAGGGCACCTGATCAAAAACCTGAGCGGATTCCTACCTTGTTGGTAGAAGTGTGGACGTACCCAAGTTGTTTGGGGAACCACTATAAATTCCTTTGTGTTGTCTGGTTGTTTGATTTATTACTTGTGTTGTTGGCTGTGATTAGTTTTAACTAGGTTTGCTAGTTGCTGTTTAGGATTCCAAGCCTTAACTGTAATTACAGTTGGCTACCTCTTGTGCACAACACTTGTGTTAGGCTTTAGGGTTACTTCTCAAATATCTATAACCTTCATTCCGCAATTAACTCCAAGGGAGTCTAGTAGACAGTCAACTTTGCTAGTGCAATTTTTTATTACTCTATTCACCCCCCCTCTAGAGTAGTATCTATCCCTTTTCTTTCAATTGGTATCAGAGGGAGGTTGTCTGACTGTATAGGCTAACACCTAAGTCACAATATCCTGATAGATACCAAGGATTATAGATATTCACTTTCACTATCATGGCCCAGTTCAAGGATTACTCTAGCACCAGACCTCCAATATGCAACTTAGCCAAGTTCAGCATCTGGAAGGCAAGGATTAAACTATATATGAACTCTATTGATGAGAGTATTTTTGCTTCTATTTTGACAGGACCACCAAGAGCACCTGCTGCAGCTACTGCCTCAACTTCAACAGATATGAGTGCAGTGCCTCCTCCAGATTACAATGATGAATACAAAAAGGCAAAGATAGCAGATGCTAAGGCAATGAACATTCTGGCTCAGACAATGTCTGATGAAGTATTCCGGAAGGTTGCTGACTGCTCCTCAGCAAAAGCAATGTGGATTACACTGAACCAGATTGTAGCTGGTTCAGCTGATGAAAGGAAGGACAGAAGGTCCAACCTTATCTCCTAGTATGAAAATTTCAAGAAAACTGATGCTGAATCAGTTGAAGCAATGTACACAAGGCTCAGCTCAATCATCAATGAGCTGAGGACTCTTGATAAGGATATTTCATTGATAGAGGTCAATGATAAGATTCTTATGTGCTTACCTAGCATATGGGATCTGAGGATCTGGCCTATCAAGGAGGCCTGAAGTACAATTGAAATCTCAACAGAAGCTCTCCTTGGCAAGCTCAAGTCTTTTGAGCAAGTGCTGAAGAGCAGGGAAGCTGAGGCTGAAGCAAAGACTCCAACTCCCACAAGAAAAGGGCAAACCCTTGCTCTCAAAGCTGCTGATGCTTCTAAAGAAAGCCAGTCCAATGAGGAACTGATGGCATTATTTGCCAAAAGGTTTCTCAAGATGGGAAGGAAAGAATTCAGAAAGAAATCTTCAAAATATGAAGAAAAACCAAGGTATGATCGTACTCCTACTAAAGAAATAATTTGCTATGGTTGCAGGAATCCTGGACATATTCTTTCAGTCTGTCCAGAGGAAAAGAATAAAGAGAAAAGGAAAGACAAGGATCAGCACAGGAAGCATTCCAAGCCATCCTCCTACAAGAAAAAAAAAGAGGGAGAGAGGTTTTGTTGCTGAAACCTATAGCGATTCTGATGAGGAATCTTCCTCCTCAAGCTCAAGTGAGGATGAGGAAGAAAAGAAGGCAAAAGAAGTTTGCCTGATGGCAATTGATGCCTGTAGCAATCACTCAGGTGCAGAGAGTTCAGATTCTAATGAAGAAATGCCAACAGAAGATGAGGTATTGTCTTCTTACTATTTTACATCTGCTGAATTTAAATCAGATTTTAAATCTTTGTGTTTAGATTTAATTAGTTCTGAAAAGGAAATTAAGGACCTTAGAATTAAACTAGCTGAATCTGAATTAATTTCTATTGAAAATATTAGGTTAACAGCAGAACTCACTAATTCTAGTGAAGAAATAAAATTCCTTAAGAATGAATTAGCTAAGTCCAAAAGGTTAGAAGAATCTCTGAATGGTAGAAGTCTTAAGTTGCTTGAAATAACCAGCATGTCTAACACTAGGTCAGGCAATAATAAATTAGGCTTAGGAGCTTCTTCTAGTGAACCCCCATTCATTCTTAAAAACCATCTTTCAACTCCAGTGAATTTTATTTCAGCTAGTGGAATAAAAAACACTAAGCAAGTTAATCAGGTTAATAAAGCTTTAAATAAAGCTAAGAGAGAGAAAAGAAAACAAAAGTTTAAGGAAATACAAAGAGCAACGAACGATGCTCGACGATCGCAGGCTCAGTGGTCGAACGGAGATCGACGATCTGAGCACCCATCATCGAACGCTGATCGACGTTTTCAACATGAATTTCAAAACTTCAACCAAAACTTTAGAAACCCGAATGTAAATAGAAACCCTAGGTTCATTGACCCATCATCTGCATGGAGCATCCCACCTAGGAGATCATACCCGTTAGGTTATCACCCTCAACCTGCTTATTCATTTATTTCTAGTTTTTCTTATGTGAAAAACAAGGGACCCAAGGTTACCTGGGTCCACAATGTTTAACTTTTTTTTCTACAGGTAAAGACCTATCCTATCACTCAGAATAAGTGGTATTTGGATAGTGGTTGCTCCAAGCATATGACAGGAAATAAAGAACATCTGTCAAGGTTCAAGGCCAAGCTTGGCCCAAAGGTAATCTTTGGAGATTCAAGTTGTGGTCAAACTGAAGTCTATGGCAGAATTACCATTGGAGCGGTAACATTCAAGAGAGTTGCTTATGTAACTGGACTGAAGCATAATCTCGTTTCAGTAAGTCAGTTATGTGATGCTGGATACCAGGTATCATTTTCTAACTCTCTTTGTAATATTACTTTAAATAATAATGTTGTGTTAGTAGGTATTAGACAAGGTAACATTTATTTAGTAGATTTTAACTCAACTCACTCTGAAATCTGCTTATTTAATGAAGTAACCAATAACAATACCTTATGGCATAAAAGGCTTAGCCATGTTAACCTCAAGAATATATCTAGGTTATCTAAATATAACCTTGTTAGAGGTTTACCTTCTTGCCCCTACAAAAAGGAGAGCCTATGCAAGGCTTGTCAATTAGGGAAGCAAACCAAGAATTCATTTAAATCAGTAAATAAAAGTGATTCTCCTAGAATCCTGTATTTATTACATTTGGACCTATTTGGCTAAATAAATGTACAGAGTTTAGGAGGGAAGTATTACACCCAAGTAATTGTAGATGACTTCTCTAGGTTCAGTTGGGTGTTCTTTTTGAGAACTAAGGCTGATAACTTCAAAGCCCTTACAGATTTTCTATTATGTGTGCAGACTGAGTACTCTACTCATGTGGCCTTTGATCAGAAGTGATCATGGTACTGAGTTTGACTCTCTTCTCATGCAAGAAATCTGTGAGAGAGAAGGTATCAAACATAGCTTCTCAGCTCCTAGAACTCCCCAACAAAATGGGGTAGTTGAAAGGAAGAATCGAACACTAATTGAAGATGCTAGCACATTGTTGGCAGATGCTAATATGCCTCTTTCCTATTGGGCAGAAGCTGTTAGTACAGCCATCTATGTCTTGAATAGAAGTCTGATACACAAGCTTAAGTGTAAAACTCCTTATGAGTTGCTTAAAGGAAAGAAACCTAAAATAAATTATTTTAGAGTATTTGATTGTGTAGTTTATATTCATAATAATAATAAAGAATACCTTAGAAAATTTGAAGCAAAAGCTTCAATCGGAATTTTTCTTGGATATTCCCAAGTAAGCAAAGCTTATAGGGTATTTAATAAATCAGCTTCTAAAATTGAAGAGTCTGTTCAAGTGTCTTTTGATGAATCTCAGATGTTTTACAAGGAGAAGGAAACTTCCCCTTCCTCAAGTTCATTGTAGGTACCAGAATCTAGCAAAGATGTCACTCAAGAGATTCTCCATCTATCAACTCTTCATATCACTGAATTAGACAGTGATGAAGACCTTGCAGAAGCTGTTGTTGTTCCACCAATAGTAGATCAAATTCCTTCTGAGGAATTAATCCCAACTATTGCTGAAGATCACATCCCACCTGCTGATATTGTCACACTTAGAGATTATCCTACATCTCAAGTGATTGGAGACATATCAGCTGGTGTTCAAACAAGACATCAGTTAAGATAGGATGTGATGCATGCTTGTTTCCTTTCACAGATTGAGCCCCTCACCATTAAAGATGTTGAGCTAGATCCCCACTGGATCATTGCTATGCAAGAGGAACTCAATCAGTTTGAGAGATGTAAAGTATGGACTTTGGTTCCAAGACCTAATGGCCAACTGATCATAGACACCAAGTGGGTGTATAGAAACAAGTTGGATGCAAATAGAATCATTGTAAGGAACAAAGCTAGACTTGTAGCTTAGGGCTACAGACAGGAGGAAGGTATAGATTATGACCAAACCTTTGCTCCTGTTGCAAGGCTAGAGGCAATAAGGATCTTTCTAGCCTATGCAGCCTATATGAAGTTTAAGGTCTTTCAGATGGATGTCAAAAGTGCCTTTCTAAATGGTGAGCTAAAGGAAGAGGTATTTGTTGAACAACCACCTGGGTTTGTTTCTTCAACTCAGCCCTCACATGTTTTCAAGTTGCAAAAAGCTCTTTATGGACTCAAACAAGCACCCAGAGCCTGGTATGAGACTCTAGCTAGTTTCTTCTTAGAGCACAACTTTGTTAGGGTAGTAGTTGATAGAACCCTTTTCGTCAAGCACCACATGGACACAATCCTGTTAGTTCAAGTGTATGTGGATGACATTATTTTTGGTTCCACTGATCCCAAACTGTGCAAAAAGTTCTCTGACTTGATGCATTCTAAGTTTGAGATGAGTAGTATGGGTGAGCTGTCTTACTTTCTTGGTCTCTAAGTAAAGAAAGATGCTGATGGCATCTTCATCTCCCAATCCAAATATGCCAAGGAATTGGTAAAGAAGTTTGGGATGGCTTATGCTTCAACAATGCATACACCTATGGCTACTAATGTAGTTATAGATTCTGATGATCAGGGAAAGCCTGTTGATCAAAAGAATTATAGGGCCTTTATTGGTTCCCTATTCTATTTAACTGCAAGTAGGCCAGATATAATGTTTGCTACATGCCTTTGTGCTATATTCCAGGTCAACCCCAAGGAATCTCATCTGATTCTTCTCAAGAGAATCTTGAGATACCTGAAGGGATGTCCAAATCTAGGACTTTGGTACCCAGCTGAATCAGAATTTGAATTAATTGGATACTCTGATTCTGATTATGCTGGTTGTAGAGTTGACAGGAAAAGTACCTCAGGAACTTGTCAGTTCTTGGGAGAGAGATTGGTCTCTTGGTTCTGTAAGAAACAGGCTTCTGTCTCAACTTCAACTGCAGAGGCTGAATATATAGCAGCTGCTAGTTATTATTCACAGATCCTGTGGATACAAAACCAGCTTTTGGATTATGGGTACACACACAAGAACACAAAAATCATGTGTGATAGTACCAGTGCTATCCCTATTGCACAAAATCCTGTGCACCACTCTAGAACAAAACACATTGAGATCCGACACCATTTCCTGAGAGATTGTGTGGAAAAGGACAAGATCAGCCTTGAGTTCATATCCACTGACCTTCAGAGAGGTGATATATTCACCAAGCCCTTAGATGAACAGAAGCATCTGTTCTTTTTTGTTCAACGAGGCATGATTAATGGAAGAGACTAAGTGTGACGTCTGCCATGTTGAAACTTATTTGAAGATCATCGAACGACGCTCGAAGATAGTCGATCGGATCAAGCCTATCGTCGACCTATGGTTGATGATAGCTTATCTGCTTGAAGATCGTCGACCGGCATTCGAAGATAGTCGAACAGGTCGAGCCTATCGTCGATCTATAGTTGACGATAGCTTGTTGTTTGTGAAGACAGAAATAGTCGAACGATTGATCGACTACTCTGCTTCAAGAACGATCGTCAAACGACCGTTCGACCATCGTCTCCAGTATCTTTTAAATAGATCGACGATCATTGTTTTAATATAAAGCCGATGGTCGACCTAGGTTAAGAGATCATTGTTTTTATCGTCGACGGAGAGCGTCTTCTCGCATTCCGTCTTCCTTCTTGCTCTTTGTCTCACGATTTCTGTCGTTTCGCCTTCGCCGTCTCCCTCGTCTTCTCCAGCCCCTACGATGGCGATAGCTCCAGCTCTCCTGACAGTGGTGAAGTTTGATGCTGGCTTCAGTGAGGACTTCGATTCCTTCAGCTACTGTGAATCTGGAATTGTGGAAATTCTCAACCTATGCAAAGATCAAGGTTTGGAAAAGCTCATGTCCTCCATAATAAAGATAAACATTCAAGAGATTAAAGAATGGGCTTTTACTTCGTCTTCAAATGATGATTCTATCACCGGAACAATTGGCGGAGTAGAGGTAACTTTGACTCCCGCCATTTTAACTGATATTTTTGGATTGTTAAATGGGGAAGAAGATTACGAGCAAGATACCCCAGAGTTTGGGAGAATGATGACAGAGTTAGGACGTGCCGATGGCATTCCTACTAAGCTGCTTAAGGTGAATTTTCCGCTGAAGATTAAGTTCCTTGCTGAACTCGTCGGAAAAGTGCTACTGGGAAAGCACTCTGCCCATGACAATATTACAAGGCAACAATTTGCCCTAATATATGAAATTGTGAACAAAAAGAAGATTAACTAGGCAGGAGTATTGTTTGATTTAATAAGGAAAAAGAACAGCAAGAAGGAAGTCACCCTAGGTAGGGTGCTTGTGATTTTTCTGAAGGAAAAATATCCCGATTTGTTAGTTTCAGCTGCTACTTCCATCAATGCCAGCAAGAAGATGGACCCAACCTTGTTCGCCAAGTGGAAAAGGACTTTTCTGAAGCCCGCTCCAGCAAGGGTTGCTCTAGCTGCATCTGAGAGCACCAGGACTGCTTCAGTCACTCCTCTCCTACAAGAAGCTGGCTCAGCAAATCTCTCCCTTCCATCTTCTTCATCTGCATTACCGTCTACTTCAGTTGAAGTTCCATCAACTGAAGTACGACCTTCTGCCCCTCATCTTCCTGATTCATCTACAATTCTCCATGTATCACCTCCTGCATCTCCTCTCCCTCCTCATCTTGCTAGGATATCTCATCCTAGTTTTGATTTGTTGGTTTCTGAGATTTCTTCTCCTCCTCATTCTCTAATTCCTTCTTCAGATCATATTGATCATCTTGCATCCACCCATCATTCTCCAGTTCACTCTCCATCTCCATTTCACTCTCCAGTTCATCAAGAATACACCATTCCTGCTGATCATCCATCCACTGAGATTCCCCCATCATCATTTGAAATCACTCCAGCATTCATCTCTAGCATCCTGGAGTTAATTACCCCTTCAATGAAAATCATGATTGAAGAGGCAATTGCTCCCCTTGCATCCTCCATCTCTTCTTTGACTGCTGCCATCCAAGCTCTATCAAAATCTGCTAAGCCCTCTTCATCTAGGGGCCTGGTTTCAGTTTCTACTGAAATCAGGCAGGGGGAGATGCTTTATGAAGATGCCTCTGAGCTGCCCTTGGCCTCCCCTCCAGCAGATCCTCCTACAGTTGCAGAGAAAGAGATAGAAGAATCAACTCCTCCTCCATTGTCTGAAAAAAAAATTTCGGATGCTGTAATGAAGTCTGAATTCATTGTCAAAGTTTGCCTAGAAGAATGCTCTACTCCCCTGGTCGCCCTATACCTAGAAGGAGTTATTACTTCCTTCCTAAATGAATTATGGGAGTTAGGACACTCAAAGGACAATTCTGAAGGTATCCCTTTTACTAACTTTTTAGACTTGATAACTGACATGCTAGTATGGGAATACCTAGAAGGAATGATTCGATTTCATTTAGCAAATTTTTGTTCATAATACTACAGATATAATGGAAGAAGTATTAGATGTTCAAGAGATTGATCACCAACCAGCTCCAGAAGTTCAAACTGAACCAGAACCAGTTGTTCAAGTTTTTGAGGCTGCTCAGCCAGCTCAGCTAGCAGTGCAAGTAGAACTTGTCCCCATGACAGTCTCTGATCAACAATAAAAGGCTTCAGATGTTCAAATTGAAAAGTCTACTATCTGGGAAGACTCTCCTGGATTGGATTTAGATACCCTTCTGGCACAGGATGCCATGGAAGAAGAATTAGAAAAAACTGCCCTAAAAGAGAAGGAAAGAGCTGTACAAGAGGCAATTGATCCGTATGATCTTCCTATTTCTTCAAATTATGATGATGAGATTGATTCTGATGAATCTGATGAGTCTAAGAGAAAGAGATCTGCTAAAAAGAAAAGGAAAGTTGTGGCTCCTGCTCTTCCAAATCCTGACAATGATGTTCCCTACTATGTCTTAAAAGGCATTGATCCTAAATCTAAAGAATTCCAGCACTGGATGGCATTCTCTAAGAATCAACCGAAGCTAAGGAAGAAGTCAAAGAGGTATGACAGTCCTGCCCCATGATGGACTCCTAGAGGTCTTCCTTCTCCACCTCCTAGTGCAGGAGCCTCTGGAAACCTATCTGCAAATCCTTCTGCTCAGTCTGACAGGTTTAACCCATCTCAGTCATCTCAAAGGAAAAGTTCTCAAGGATATCAAGGTAGAACGCAATCTGGCTATCAAAGACATGATGCTGATGTAAAGGAACAAGTGAAGGATGTGGTTTATCAAAGACCAACTTTTTCTCCTCCTCCTTCCAAAGAAACAAAGAGCACATCTTCTCCAAATCCAGATCATGCAGTGAAAGCTGTTTCAAAAGGTAAAAGAAATTTTTTTTCTGAAAAATCTAGCAAGAAACTTGCTGAGTTTGCTCCTCCTTCTTATCTAGTTATTCATGATAAAGAGCCAGCTGAAAGTCTGCTAGATATGTCTATTAAATTTAAAGCTGTGAAACTTGTTGATACAATCTCTGAAAATGTGTATGAAAGCCTAGAGCTTGATCCTGATTTCAGGATGGCTCGATTTCTTGAACTTGTTGGTTCAGCCCAAATCAAGAAAGCTAAAGCTGAAGGCAAAGACACTGCAGGATTAACCACTATATCAAAATTCAGAATGAAGGAGCTTGATAAATTCCAGGTTAGACCTAAGGTATTTGACCCTTCAAAATACATGGAAAAGCATCCTGAGGCAGTTGTTCCAAGGGCATCTGAATCTAAAATCATTGGAGAACAAGACCTAAAGATGTCAAGGAAAAAAGCTCTAGATCCTTCTAGGAAGATTACTTTTATTCCTAGTTCTTCTGAACCTAAACCTAATTCTGAAGCATCTTAAAATTTCATTGATTGACTGTTATTTGCTTATCTGTTTGTTTGATGTTATCTGCTTAGTTATTTCCCTTCATGCATTTTATTTACTTTCAGTAATTAGTTGTGTGTTTAGTTGTTGAGAGACTTAACTCAAATAGGGGGAGATTGTTGGTACCCTAGTTTTTATTTGAGTTCAGTCTTCTCTTTTAGTCTCTTGACCCAAGATTTATATATGGTCAAAGGTTAGTTGTTTAGTTAGTTTGCTCTAGTTTAGACTTGTCACTTTTCCAGATGAATATTTGGTTAAGTTGTTTTTTGTTCGACTATGGTCAAACGTCGCTCGACTATCGTCGATCAGCCGATCGACGATCGTCTTCCAGATAGCTCGACTATCTGCTTGATAGGTCGACTATCTGTTGTCTTTGATAGTTCGACTATCTGTTGATAGGTCGACTATCTGCTCTTCTTGATAGTTCAACTATCTGCTTGGATAGTTCAACTATCTGATAGTTTGACTATCTGTTTGATAGGTCGACTATCTATTCTCTTTGATAGTTCGTCTATCTATTGATAGGTCGACTATCTGCTCTTCTTGATAGTTCAACTATCTTCTTCGATAGTTCAACTATCTGATAGTTCGACTATCTGTTGATAGGTCGACTATCTGTTTTCTTTAATAGTTCGACTATCTGTTAATAGGTCGACTATCTGTTTTCTTTGATAGTTCGACTATCTGTTGATAGGTCGACTATCTGTTTTCATTGATAGTTCGACTATCTGTTGATAGTCGACTATCTATTTTCTTTGATAGTCGACTATTTGTTGATAGGTCGACTATCTATTTTCTTTGATAGTTTGACTATCTGTTGATAGGTCTACTATCTGTTTTCTTTGATAGTTCGACTATCTGTTTGATAGGTCGACTATCTGTTTTGCTTGATAGTTCGACTACCTGCCTTGATAGATCGACTATCTTATAGCTCGATAATCTGTTCTAATAGGTCGACTATCTGTTGAGGTAGTTCGACTATCTTCTTTGATAGTTCGACTATCTGTATCGTTCGACTATCTGTTTGATAGGTCAACGATCTCTGTGCTTCGGTCGACGATCTCTGAGGGTCGTTCGACGTTTTGCTGTATGTCTTGAGTAATTTTGTCATCTTCTATGATGTGATTTATTTCATATTTATTTTGGCATATTTTATAAAAGATTATTTGAATAAATTTATGATATTATTTCCATGCAATATCTGCTCCATTTCTTATGCATGAGCCAATCTTTTTCTGACATAGTTGTTTGTCTTATTAGTTGAAATATGTTTTCTGCTTTATCTGTCAGGCTGTCCTTTATAGCCGTTAGACTCAAAAAGTCTTCTTTGGCCGTAAAGAGTCTCTTCTGATGTGACATTCTCTAGTATTATTTTATCAGAGTTATTTGCAGCTTCTTAGAAATCTTTATCCTCTTATAGGATATTTGTCTTCAGATTTTGTTCTTGCTTTATGCTATTTGTAGCCCAGCTTGCAGATTTCAGTAGAAGACAAGATTCAAACTCAAATTAGAGTCGTTGTTGCTGCTGCTATATAAAGAATTCTTTGGAGAAAGAAATCAACTAGTTCAGATAGCAAAAACCAGTTCATATAGAAAAAGAGAGTTCATTCAGGAAAAGGAGTTCAAAAGCTAACAGCAGCATTCAAGCTTACAACTTACAGTTTACAACTGCTCTCAGCTTGTTCACATTCAACTGAGAAGAAGTTTTAGCTCTTCACTCTTCTTCAACCTGAGTTCTCCTGCCTCCAGGAAGATCTTCACTCAGAACTTTTTGAAGAAGAAGAAGAAGATAGCTGCCTGAAGAAGAATTTTCATTTCATATTTATTATCTTCTTGTAGCTTTTTCCTTCAGATTTTCTGAAGTGTTTTCTGCACTGAAGCAAGACTTCACCTGGACATTCTTTTAACCAGGGGGAGCCTTGACTCTTTAGAGCTTTCTAGCTCAGTGCAAGTTCTTGAGCTTCTCTAATTCTATTTAAAATAGAGAAGACATTTTAACCTCCTTTCCCCCTCCTGTAAAGGGTTATTACTCCCTTCAAAAGTATACTTTGGTGGCAGGGCACCTGATCAAAAACTTGTGTTGGTTTTTAGACACCTGATCAAAAGTCTAAAGGGTTTCTAGATCTACCTGAAGCAGATCTTGTTGGTGGCAGGGCACCTGATCAAAAACCTGAGTGGATTCCTACCTTGTTGGTAGAAGACTGGACGTACCCAAGTTATTTGGGGAACCACTATAAATTTCTTTGTGTCGTCTGGTTGTTTGATTTATTACTTGTGTTGTTGGCTGTGATTAGTTTTAACTAGGTTTGCTAGTTGCTATTTAGGATTCCAAGCCTTAACTGTAATTATAGTTGGCTGCCTCTTGTGCACAACACTTGTGTTAGGCTTTAGGGTTACTTCTCAAATATCTATAACCTTCATTCAGCAATTAACTCCAAGGGAGATGAGCAGACAGTCAACTTTGCTAGTGCAATTTTTGATTACTCTATTCACCCCCCTCTAGAGTAGTATCTATCCCTTTTCTTTCAGGTGTGATTTAGGGTTGGTTGACCTTAGGATCCAAACTCAAACCCTAAATGGAGGGGTTTAAGGGTTGTGAAGGACATGGTGGCAATTGCTCTCGTATTGCCTTGAAATTCAGTAGAACTGACATTAGCATGACATGAATCATCTGGATGGAATCTTGGAGGATTTGGAGATAGGTAGATACCCCGAAACACTAACCATAGCTTTAGGTTAAAATACTTATTAAGTAAAACCTATCACTAAACATTATCTAAAAGCGGTGAAACTCAGGTAGAGTAAGTTTTGGGGCAGGTAAAATCCATGGTAATTTTACTGGAATTTTATGATATCTATTTCAAGCACTTCATTTGTAACGCTTATTATAGCCCTAATTGATGTTTTAATTATTTGAATCTTTCTGTTCATAAAAACCCCATGAAATCTTGAAAATAAATGTTTTAGGTCAGAATTGTTGCTCCTGAATTTTTGTGTAGTTTTTGGTTGAGTAAATCTAGTACTTTCTTCACAAATGTTAAAAGGGAGTTTTACGCTTTGAAAATAAATTTTGGATGATATTGCAGCAGAAAAATTATGAAACTTGGAAAATTCTATTTTTAAGGTTGTACTAGACTAATATAATTAATTTATAATTTTTGGATCGATATTTTCTGTACTTGATTCATAAATAATTAAAGATAGGAAATATTGATAAAATAGTTTTAGTTCTTTGTTGATGATAGAAAAATTGCGATCCTGTGGATTTACCATTTTGAGATAACAAAATATTTATAATAATTTTGTTGGACATCTTGCATGAGTAATTAGGGTAGTTCATGTTCAAACCGATAGCCCAAGGAATTTTGAGGAAATTAATTTAATGCCAGATAAATTAGGAAAATTGTAGTTTTCTGATTATAGGCTAATCATATCATGATAAACCTCTAGTAAATGAGTTAGGGCATTTGGATGTGTATTTGATCATTTTCATAACCGGTTCGACATATAGTCTAGGTTGGTCTGTATATAGCAAATTGTTGAATTGCAATAGGGCATAATCTGGGATAGTTGTTGGAGTTAGTCAGTTTGTCTGGGTGGATAGATGTGGATGATTTCACAATAGAATGATAAGAAGAGTAGTGATAAGTGGTGTTGGCTAGAGTTAAGAGGTGCTCGGGTTCGACGAAAGGTCGTCTTTCCCGAAGAGAGGAAGGTTAAAAATCACCCTAGGTTAGTCTATCGTAATATGAGAAGGGAATGGGTAAAAGGGAATCAACCAATAATAATAATTGCCTTGCGAAAGGGAACGATGGGCTTCAGCTACCATCATAGTTCCTAGTGCCCTTTGAGAGCCCTTCACGGGGAATACCGGGGGCAGTCCTGGGTTAACGTAAACTGCAATTACAAACTGACAAGAGTTACTTAGTAATTAGGATTGCAACTTTCACAAACACTATTAGCACATGAAGATTGATGGGAGCTTCGGCTCAGTTGGTTAAGTGACGGACGGAGTGTTCCGAGGAGCTTCGGCTCTGTTGATTAAGAGACAGACGTTTTTGTCCCGGGGGCTTCGGCTCGGTTTTTGTGTGATTACGATTAAATTTGCATGTGCATAAAAAGAATGAAAATTAAGGTGGTGGGTCTTCGTTATTGGAGGGTCGATGCACCGACGCCAATACGCTGACTCGGCAAGTATGGTTAGCACTTCGCCAACAGAAGTCCGGTGCGCCTGCCGATAAGACTACGCAGGAGTCCTCTTTGTGCACCAAGCATTGAGGCGTACGATAGGTCTGACCGGTAGTGCTTTACTGGTTTAGAGGTCGGCGAGGCCCAACCCACCGCTTCCGTCTGCCACTATGGAGGTATCCTGGGAGGTAACGGCTCTGAAAGGGGGAACAAAAGGTCTGTGTGCACAGAGTCGGGTGTGTGAGTTGCACTTGCTTGTTTCATCATACCCACTTGCATGTCATAGCATAATCGATTCATTTAACCCCTGACACCTAAAGTATAAGTTGAATGAGACGCTTATACATTATGACTTTCAAAACGACCCCTTGGTCTATAAGCTTGTGTGGGCAAGTTTATAAATTAGGGTTAAATTCTATAATTATATGTTGTTGTTTGATAACCGACACCACAATGTATAAGTGGTATGGGACACTTACACGATGGGAGCCCTGTAGAAGATCCCTTTGCTTATGCACTTCCGCACATAAGTTGAGGTTATTTTTCCTACTTTCTGTTTCTGTCATTTTTATTATAGAATTGCTAGATTAGTTCCGCTGCAACCTGTTCCTTGATTTTAATCTCCACCTACATGTCCTTCCCTTTCTTCCTCACTGCTCGGTACCTAGGAGCCATGGGGGAAGGGGTAGGGGATGATAGGGCTTAGTATTTATGACTAATGGTTTTCGAACCGCATCATTTTAAGGGATCGTGGAGCCCACCACGGGGGAGCAGATCCCGAGACCAGTGCGCTTGGAGATGGGGCAGTTTAGCTCCGGAGTTCATACAGCCGGGACCATAAGTCTCGACCTTGAGTAAATTTTTTGTTTTTCTTCCGCATGAGTGATTTGTAGTGAGGACATGTTGTACCGGGCTTAAGCCCATATTTTATTACTCTAATGTATTATTCTGTGGACACTCCCTTCGTGGAGTTTTATTTCTATATATGTGATTTTCATGTGGACTTGCTTGTACTTCATTTATTGTGCTACCTTTTTGTGATCAAATTGGCCGGCAGAATCGGCGCATTGTGGTGATGAACCTTCAGGGCGTGAAGGTGTCACCGCAAAGTGGCGGTTCTAGGCCTAAGACCCCGTTGTTTTAAAAGAAAAAAAAGGGTCTTACTAGTGGTATCAGAGGGAAACATCGATCTGAAAAAGGTAGAAGTCCACTAACCCTTGGTCACCCCTGCTCGAGTTTAGTTTGGGGACAAACTAAGCAGTGGAAGTAGTGGTGTGCCAATAAGGGAAATCACATGTAAAAGTCCACTTCTTAATTAATTGGAATTCTTCTTTGTTGCCTGCGGTAAACCCTGCCCCCAACAGGGAACACCTCCAACTATGAAGATCTCATCTTATAATCCTCTAACCAATGAGTTAGACTCAACCAACTAGGACTCGTGACTAACCATGAAAATTTATAGTATGCCCCAGTTCAAAACAGACCTTGGGTATGAACTTGGTTAAGGTAAGGAGATACCCAAAAATAATAAAGGAGGAGTTTTAGCACGAGAATGACTACCTAATATGTAAACTCAGGTGTACCTACTATACCAATACTAGAATTACTCAAGCCGGTAGGACACCCTTAAGGTGAGTTGAGGCCAATGATCTATTAGCAGAATGGCAGAAGACATTTTATCTCGACCCTCGTACCAGTAACAAAATTACCTGGAGACAACCACCGAGACAAACACTGAGGGTCAGATAGGAATTCAAGTTCAGAAGATACCAATTTGGGATTGGGAACATTTTGACCTGGATAAGGTTGTCGTAAATGTGACTCAGAGAGTTTAAAGTATGGAGTATATTAACGTGTTTCAGGGTGGAACCCAAGTCGAAGATTGATGCCCTAGGGATTGTGCACCCAGCTAGGATAGATGTAACAGGGTAATATCAAAGATACTTAACCAAAGAGAGGTAGGGGCATATCTTTTGTTTATTGGGGGCTAAACTTTTGATTATTTGGAATATTAGTATTGGCTTGGGTTCCCTTGGACCTAGTTTAGGGAAAGTGGCGTAACAAACATAATGAGGTTGAAGTCGATATAATTCGACGTTATTCAGGCGAAGATAAGTTTTTGTAAAAAAAAAACATATTTGGAATGATGACCCGTAGCGTTACCAAGACAATGACATGGTAATAAGACGGAGTAACACAACAACATTTTTGGTCTTTAACAACATTTGAAAATTGTTGTCTAAAACCGTAAAATGTTGCCAAAACATTGAAAACTGTTGCCATAGGGGTGTATGCCTATACCCGTGTTACCAAAGACCTAAGGCAACAGTTTTCACATTTTTAGGCAACATTACTTGAAATTATTGTCTATATCCCTAGTAAAGGCAACAGTTTTTAGATGAACCTATTGCAACATTTTCAAAATGTTTAGAGTTACATTCAATAAATGTTGCCAAAACTATTTAAATAATAAAAAAATATAAATTTTGAAAAAACATGAAAATAAACTGAAACTTCAAAACCAACAGGTTAATCATGAGACTTTTTTTATACCACATAAATATATAACAATTTAACAAAATAAATATTTTCATTTAGAATAATGTTACGCATGCTTTATCATTAAATTAACAACTCATCATTTAGCATCAACATTTACTAAAATACATCAAGATAATTAAATATTACAGTACACAAAAAGAAAAATTATCTAAATCAGTTTAAACATCAAATGTTCTTCATGGTATGAGGTCATTATATTACAACTCCTCATTTTTCTCCCCAACAAGCATCAAGAATTTTCTGCAAAAAATAAAATAATATATATATTGAGAATGTTGTTCAGGCATCATTTAGCATCAAAATTTCCCAGCTATGGCAGTGGAAAGATACCCACCAGTAGTAGAGCACTCTTAGTCTCAAGGTCATCAAGCACAGCCTCCCATTCTTCTCTGAATGTTTGTATTTCAATTGATATAGCGAAATTAAGCTACACAAGGAAACATGAAAAGCTTCATCAGTATTGCATTTATATGAAAAACAAATTTATACATTTTATGTAAATATAGGTTTGGGCAAAAGGACCAACAACATCACCATGAATATTTAGTGCCAGCACTTCTCTTACATCATTTTCAACCCGAGCAAGAGACTCCTTCTGAAGTGATTCTTGTGCTTCTGCTGCTTAAAAAGTAGGGTGAGAAATGGAAAAGGGAGGAACAAACAAGCTATACAGGAAAGAAAAGAAACAAGATAACTAAAAATACCTTGCTTTCAATTTCAAGAAACTCTGCAACTAACTCTTCAATATCCAGATCAGTTAAAGGTACCTAAAAATTTAAGACAAGCAATGCCTAAATAAAACATACACTTAAATTACTTTAGAATAGGGACAAGCCAAAAGAACCACTTTCATTGTTAAGTCTAGAATAATAAAAGCGTGCATTTCAGCTACAGAAACTATTTTTAACAAGTCCTTGCTACATTTATCAGCAATTTGTTATATCTCTAATTTTCATGCTTCGTGGCCACTCTTGTTGCAATCATTTGTGATGCTTATACAGATGCATCATGATGACTTGGAAGCGAGGTTGAAGATATTCATGACAGTGGACATGAGCTCATTGGCCTCGCCAAGACCGTTCAACATCGGTGCCCTTATCCAATGTTACTAATTTTTCATGGAAAAACTATAATGTCATAAAGAGTATACACCAATGTCTGGTTGAATATCCATTTTAAGCTTTTATAACTTATAAGCACAAAGATTTAATACTAATTTTTTTAGATCTGCCTGATTAGGTAATTTTGATTGCTTGCTCCACAAGTTCTTCTAATACTAGTCAATTTATATCCTTCTCTACTAATTCTAATAATAGTCAATCCCTCACTAGACATAATCTTTAATATACCTTGACACAACATTTTCTCCTTAACATACACCACAATACACACAAACACCTACAACACGCAGATACAACAAGGTATGGTAATGAGGGACATTATCATAATATGAGAGGGATGGAGTTCTTCATATGAATAGAAGATTGTAAATATGCGCTCGAGAGGTTTGGTTACATGCAAGAGAGCGACTAGTATGGTATGTACATAGAATTAAGTTTAAATGTTGGGGATAATAAATGAGTAAACCAAATAAAACACAATATTACTTGCAAAATGTCAAGCAAAAGAGAGTTAACTGTTTAAGTAGAACAACAACAACAACAACAAAATTTAGTCATAATTATGAATATGAAGCAACTGTTTAAGTAGAACTAAACAAAAATAAAAAAAAGAGGGTTTGAACAATGAGAATAAGATTAATGATGTTCATGATTTTTAAAATAAAAGAGTTTATACCTCATGACCACCACAAAGATTTAGCCGCCCCACTTCTCCGTCGTTAGCCTTTACTCATTCCCTGTTCTCAAGTCTATGATCAACAGTCAACAAAGAAATGTCTGCACCTTTGGAATCAAATATACACTAGGAATCACCCACCGAAGCAACAGTCACAGTTAACCCATCGATCACTAAAAGAGTAACAGTCGTCCCTGACGTCTCCCCTGCCATATATCATAAAATCTCAAGCAATCAACTCACAGTCTCAGAATAAAAACAATTTTTATGCCAAGAATCGTGCCTTTCCGTTGGAACTCAATATAAGTTTTTAAAAAACCAGCGATCAGCATTGTGGAAGGGCGTGAAGCCACTCGTCCCTACCAATTCCAGGTGGAATCGCACTTATTATGTGATCCAACAAGTGATCTTTCGTGAAAACCGCCGCTGATATCCCATTATGCATTTTTGCCCATCGAAGATGTGAGAAGGGGAAAGAGAGAATACCACAAAAACGAAAAATGATGCGTATTGTTGTTCATTTTACCGAAGCGCTACAAGTTCGAACCCTAGTTCACTCCATGGTATCAAATCCCGACTTCGGCTTCATCACAAGAGCTGCATTTCCCTCATCTTCTATAGAGGAAAAATGGAATGGAATCCAATCCAACGTACAGGAATTAAAATGCAGTATAAGATGCAGGCGATGCAGCAACCGTGCCCTGGGAAGAAGCATGTCATCGCGTCGGGGAAGAGAAGCTTGGCGCTACGTATCGGGGAAGAAGGCGATGTTGTTGTGCGGCTGAACTCGTGAAAAAAATCACGGCTAGGGTATAAGGTAATTAAAAAATCCTGGTGCGGTCTTGCCCCGGATTAGTTTTTTTAAAAAAAATATATATATAATGTTAACAAATTTTCACAAAAATATCTCATGTTTTGATTAGTTTTTTTTTAAATTATCCTCAAAGTTAACATGTGCGTCGATATTTTTTTCATGAAAAGCGTGGCTAATATTAATTTTTTTATTTGTGATGTTTTTTTTAAAAAGTGTCGCTATATAGAAAACTAATAATGATGCTTTTAAAAACGTCGCAATAAATGTGGAGTCGCGATTTTTAACAAAATTTAAAAATCTAACAACGACGATTTTTAACAAAACCTCAAAAATGCGGCCAATGTTCATATTTGTTGTAGTGTCCAAAAATTGAATATTTTTTTGTTAACAATACATCAATAGCCACGATTTTTAACAAAATTTTGTCAATATCAAAATAATCAGCCACGCTTGAACAAGTGTCGCAAAAAACGTGGCTATTAAATAAAAATGTTGTAGTGTGGAGTCGGGAAAGGATTATTTAGGGTTTGTGTACGTGTTAGAAATATTGTTTTTTAACTATAATTTTTAATGTAATAATTTGAGATGGGAGAATAATAATTTTGATCAATCTCAAAAGAATTGGGCAACACTTTTAACGTAATGCAAATTAATTTTTAAGAAGACAACATATCTTAATTGTTGCCTAAAGTGAATCGTCAAGGACAACATTTAAAAATTATTCTCTATAAGGGATTAGAGAACCGTTTTTGAATGTTGCACAGAAAGTGTTGTCTAAAGATGTTAACATGTTGCTTATAAATTTTCCCTATCAATGTTTAGGCAACATTTTTATAAATGTTGTCAAGCCAGGTGTTGCTAAAGACCAAAAATGTTGTAGTGTATAATTACGAGAATTAACTATTATCACGTGAAATTAGATGAAGGGTAACAAGATTCAGGATATCTGAGAAGGTAAAAATTTAATCGCTATGTTATATCATCAGAAGGATGGCGTATCTCAGAACATGTACACCCGGAGTGGAAATTTGAGGACATCGCGATGAATTTTATTCATGGACTTCCCCGATCACGGACGGGAAATGACTCGATTTGGGTCATCGTCGATCGGTTGACAAAGGTGGCCAGATTCATTCCGATAAGAAAGGATGACTCTGTGGGAGTACTAGTGTGGAGATTTGTGGAGCAGTTCGTTCGATATCACGGGGTTCCCAAGACAATCGTGTCGGATCAGGATGGTCGGTTCACCTCCAGGGAGTGGAGATCCTTGCAGGCTTTCTTAGGCACGCGATTGACCTTCAACACCGCATTCCATCCCCAGACGGATGGGCAGACGGAAAACACCAATCAGACACTAGAAGATCTTTTTAGGCTATGCATTTTGGACCGCGGGGAACCATGGGAGAAGCTCATACCCCTAGTCGAGTTCTCCTATAACAACAGCTACCAGTCCAGCATCAGAATGGCGCCTTATGAAGCTTTGTATGGAAGGAAGTGCAGGACGCCACTTTCTTGGGTTCAGGATGAGGATCCGAAGGTGTTGGGATTGGATTTTGTTGAAGACACCGAGGCTCAGGTGAGACTGATCAGAGACAGGATGTTAGAGGCGCAGAGCAGACAAGCTAAGTACTATGATGCCCGACATCGTCAAGTGGAGTTTCAGGTGGGGGACCGAGTGTTTTTGAAGATCCGGCCCATGCATGGAGTTTCACGGGTGTGTGGTCGGAGGAAAAAGCTCAGCCCTAGGTATATGGGCCCTTACAGGATCCTGGAGCGGATCGGGGCCCTAACTTACAGGCTAGAGTTGCCACTAGAGCTGGCAGCTCTGCACGACGTCTTCCACATTTCATTGTTGAGGAGGGATCTATTATGCCCGGAGCAGCAGATTTTGACCACCGAAGGGCCGGTAGCTTCAGACCGATCTGTTCACTTGGAGCCGGTTCAGATCGATGACAAAGGAGTACGGATCTTGCGCCGCAAGAAGATCCCCTTAGTCAAGGTTCTGTGGAGGAACCATTGTAAGGAGGAGCACACCTGGGAACCGCAGGACCTGATGAGGCATAAGTACCCAGAGTTTTTCAGTCAGGTATACCTCACCACCTTTTGGTATACTATAAATTATCTTCTGGTATTGAACTGGTAGGACTAGATAAGGGAAATTGAGAACCTAGGCATGCGCAGGAAAGTAGGGGCTAATCTTTTGTTTATTGGGGAGATTGCCATCATTTATCAAACAAGTAACCTCGCTTCGACTCAATAAGGAAAACCATATGGGATGTTACAAGTTTACTTTATTCCGGTAGAAATCCCCGTACGCTTAACTTCAATTTCGGGGACGAAATTTTTGTTTTGTTTATTGGGATATGTAACATCCCATTTCCGGCTAAACCCCTAGGAGTCGGTATGTCGTGACAGAACCCTAGGAAGCCAAAAAATTGAAATCCATCGACCAAGACTTCGAGTCACGGGTTGGTCACGCCCGTGACCGACCCATCACACCCGTGACCTAGGGCGTTACCCCTTCGACGATCGTCGATCTCCGGAAGATGACCGGCATGCGTAGATTGTGCATCCCGGGCCTATCATGGCCATGACCCACATGTCACGCACGTGACCTAGGGAGTGACCCCCCTTCGACGATCGTTGATCTCAGGAAGACAATCGTCGAGCGTAGATTTTTGCTGCCCAGGCCTGTCACGCCCGTGACCCATGTGTCACGCCTGTGACCTAGGGCAAGACCCCCCCCCCCTTCGATGAGCGTCGATCTCCGGAAGACTATCGCCGGACGCAGAATTTACATCATGTGCCTGTCACGCCCGTGACCTAGGGTGAGACCCCCCCTTCGACGAGCGTCGAGCTCAGTTCGACGAACGTCGACCTCAACTCGACGAATATCGACCGTAGAACACCTGTCACGCCCATGACCTACGTGTCACACCCGTGACAAAGGCTGAAATGTCGGTTCATGACCGAAATTATTCTAACACGAGTTATAATTAATTCTGGTATGGAAAGTTACACCAGGAGTATTAAATGGGTTGTTTCCTTCTCTAATTTCTTAGTAAATGAGGGAGTGTTGACCCAATAGGAAATCGCCAACAGGATCAGCCATTTCATCTTCCACCTTTTCCTCTCCCTCCACCGTAACCGAAATATTATTAAGAGAGAGAGAGAGCATTCATGGCCATGAACGTTTCACCCTTTCCCCTCCCCACTCGGAGATCTATAAAAGCTTCCTTAGAACAAGATGAGAAGGTTACACTCTTGACCAAAGAGATTCAGAATATTGCTCTTGCTGTACGAGAAGTTCGGGAACGCCACCACTGCGCCATGACAATCTGACGCTCATCTCTCCTCCAAACCGCGAACAAGGTCCTCCTCTACTTCTTCTTTTGTGGGTAGATCTTAGGATCTTAGAAAGTAGTTTGTGCTCAACGGAGCCGGCCTATCTCGCGTTTTCTTGTAAAACCATGAAAGATATATTTTCGGGTACGCCAAAAACCGTCACCTCCGGCGGCCAAACTACCGCCGACCGATAGCCATCGCCTCGACGGAGGTGGTGGAGGTGGTGGCTGGCTAGGGAAGTGACCGGACGGCCAACGATGGGTCACAGAAGAGCTACAGGAATTGTGTTTTCCTGAGTTCCGTTACGGGTTCTGTATGAGGTAGAAGAAGAAAAGTAAACCATGTTTACATTATAAAGTTTTAAATATAATATAAGGAGAAAAGTATATATATAATGGGCGTATTTTGATACTGCAAAAGAGGCACATAAAGGCCGATTTAGGAAAAATGTCCAGTCAAGAAAGTTGTAGTCCTTCGAGTCTAGATTAATTTAAAATTGATTTCAACCCGTTTGGGTAAGCGGTTTGGTCGCAGCACCCGTTTTAGTGGGGGTTGTACCTAGAGTGGGCAGGAACTAAATTGAATGCCCACTCTTCGTCCCTTGTCCAAAGGACCTGAAATTTGGGCAAAGGGTTACCCTTAGCCGTACCTAAGGGATGTTTAAAAACCGGAATTTTCTGAGACACTTTGCCTAAGGTTTTTGTTTTAATTTAATTAAGTTAAAGGAATTTATTTAAGTGGTCAAATGACCTCTAAACCCTCCCAAATTTTGGTGAGTGGTCCCTGGTTATAAAACCTAGCTCTGTACAAAATTTCAACTCATTTAGATGAGTTTTGGATAGGAAGTCACCTATTCTTCACTAGACAATAATGAGGTGTTTTTGAGTAAAAAGTGCACAAGAGGTTAGAACGGTCATATCACCTCAACAGAGGCAGATATTTTGACCACTGACTTAGAGGAGTTTTTATAACCCACATGGAGAAAAAGGTGTGATTTAGGGTTGGTTTACCCTAGGATCCAAACTCAACCCCTAAATGGAGGGTTTTGAGGATTGTGAAGGACATGGTTGCAATTGATCTCGTATTGCCTTGAAATTTAGTAGAACTTACATTAGCATGACATGAATCATCTGAATGGAATCTTGGAGGATTTGGAGAGAGGTAGATACCCCGAAACACTTACCTTAGCTTTAGGGTAAAATACTGATTAAGTAAAACCTATCACTAAACATTATCAAAAAGCGATGAAACTCGGGTAGAGTAAGTTTTGAGGCAGGTAGAATCCATTGTAATTTTACTGGAATTTTATGATGTCTATTTTTAGCACTTCATTGGTAATGCTTATTATAGCCCTAATTGATGTTTTAATTATTTGAATCTTTCTGTTCATTAAAACCCCATGAAATCTTGGAAGTAAATGTTTTAGGTCAGAATGGTTGCTCCCGAATTTTTGTATAATTTTTAGTTGAGTAAATCTAGTACTTCCTTCACAATTGTTAAAAAGGGGTTTTACGCTTTGAAAATTAATTTTGGATGATATTGCAGCTGAAAAATAATGAAACTTGGAAAATGCTATTTTTAAGGTTGTACCAGCATAATATAATTAATTTATAATTTTTGGATGGATATTTTCTGTACTTGATTCATAAATAATGAAAGATAGGAAATATTGATAAAATAGTTTTAGTGCTCCGTTGATGATAGAAAAATTGTGATCCTGTGGATTTACCATTTTGAGATAGAAAAATATTTATAATAATTTTGTTGGACATGTTGCATGAGTAATTAGGGTAGTTCATGTTCAAACCGGTAGCCCAAGGAATTTTGAGGAAATTAATTTAATGCCAGATAAATTAGGAAAAAATGTAGTTTTCTGATTATAGGCTAATCATATCATGATAAACCTATAGTAAATGAGTTAGGGCCATTGGATGTGTATTTGATCATTTTCATAACCGGTTCGACATATAGTCTAGGTTGGTCTGCATATAGCAAATTGTTGAATTGCAATAGAGCATGATCTGGGATAGTTGTTGGAGTTAGTCAGTTTGTCTGGGTGGATAGATGTGGATGATTTCGCAATAGAATGATAAGAAGAGTAGTGAGAAGTGGTGTTGGCTAGAGTTAAGAGGTGCTCGGGTTCGACGAAAGATCGTCTTTCCCGAAGAGAGGAAGGTTAAAAATCACCCTAGGTTAGTCTATCGTAATATGAGAAGGGAATGTGTAAAAGGGAATCAACCAATAACAATAAGTGCCTTGCGAAAGGGAACGATGGGCTTCAACTACCATCATAGTTCCTAGTGCCCTTTGAGAGCCCTTCACGGGGAATACCGGGGGCAGTCCTTGGTTAACGTAAAATGCAATAACAAACTGATAAGAGTAACTTAGTAATTAGGGTTGCAACTTTCACAAACACTGTTAGCACATGAATATTGACGGGAGCTTCGGCTCGGTTGGTTAAGTGATGGACAGAGTATTCCGGGGAGCTTCGGCTCGGTCGATTAAGAGACGGACGTTTTGGTCCGGGGACCTTCGGCACAGTTTTTGTGTGATTACGATTAAATTTGCATGTGCATAAAAGGAATGAAAATTTAGGTTGTGGGTCTTCGGTATTGGAGGGTCGATGCACTGACGCCAATATGCTGACTCGGCAAGTGTGGTTATCACTTCGCCAACAGAAGTCTGGTGCCCCAGCCGGCAAGAGTACGTAGGAGTCTGCTTCGTGCACCAAGCATTGAAGCGTACGATAGGTCTGACCGGTAGTGTTTTACATGTTTAGAGGTGGGCGAGGCCAAACCCACCGCTTCCGTCTGCCACTACGGAGGTATCCTTGGAGGTAACAGCTTTGAAAGGGGGAACTAAAGGTCTGTGTGCACAGAGTCGGGTGTGTGAGTTGCACTTGCATGTTTCATCATACCCACTTGTGTAACGTCCCAATTTGCGCTAGGCCCCTTGATTGCGTATTTGAGTCAAGGGGGCTGTGGTGAGCCTAATGGGGGATGTGGGTGAACAGGTGCGGACGTGCGGGAAATGAGGAAAACAAGGCAAAACAGCATTTTTGGCTGACACGGGTATGGACACGGCCGTGTCCATACCCGTGTGCCTCATAAAAATAGGTTTACCAGTCAGAGAGGTACACGGGCATTGGACACGGGCGTGTCCCTAGCCGTGTGCCAAGGACACGGGTCGGGACACGGCCGTGTCTCTACCCGTGTGCCGCAACCCTGACCCGGCAGAAAGTGGTTCTGGGAGGAACACGGCCCTAGACACGGCATGCCACACGGCCGTGTCACCTGAACACGGGTAGGAACACGGCCGTGTGCCTACCCGTGTCTGCGATGTATAAAAAGGAAAAAGTTGGGAAACCCTAGCATTTCATCTCCTTTCTTCTGCCCCGAAATTCCTGAGAGGGTTCTTGGCTGGAGGAGGAGGAAGAGCTTGCCGGAGCCATCCTTGGAGGAATCAAAACGCCACCACCGTCAAGGGAAAAACAATGCCGCCGCGAAGGAGTGCGAGGCTCATGGCCGGCCATGGTGGTACCGCTGGACTTGAGGTGAGCTTCCTCCCCTCTCCCTTGGTGCTAGATCTATAGTTATTATAGGAGAGACATCGACTCCATAGAGTCTTGATGGTGAGGAGGAGAGTTCTTAGGATAAGCCATGCCTAGGTTTTAGGCTTAGTCTCCCTCAATCTTCTCATCCTCCAAAGTGGAGATGAGAGGGGTTTTCGTTGGGGGTTTGGCTTTGAAAGGAGAAATAAGGTTGGGTGTGATTTCTGGAGAAGTTTATGCGAGGTCGTTGCAAGGAAGAAGATGAACGGATGCCGTTCATCTCGCCTTAAGATGCGTGCAGAAATCTGATTTCTGCACGCGGCGACCTTCGTGGCCAATTTCGGAGGTGTTCTGGCCAGATCTGGGTGATCGACTCAACACGAAAGTCGTAGCCCTTGAAATTACCTTTCCAACGAGGGGTTGCTCGTTTCCATGCGATACCTGTAGCCACGGGAAAGCTGGTTCGAGTCCGCTGCGTTCGGGAAAATTCCTGTACAGGAAACTGTTTCCTGTACGTATTCGAGTTGAATTTCTGGTATGTTGCGACCAGATCTGGGCGATCGACTCAACACGAAAGTCGTAGCCCTCGCGAATACCTTTCCAACGAGGGGTTGTGCATTGCGATTGGATTCCTGTAGCTCCGGGAATCCCAGTTTTAGTATTGGACTATCCTATGTTAATGCACTTGTTAAATTATAATGTTAGCACTCTTGCAATGATTGTGACTTGCTCATGTGATATCTTGCTCCCATATAACTATAATGTCGTTGTTACTATAATTTAGTATGGTTACTTGTTTGGTTGTGTAATAAGGGATAACCATGCAACGGTAGAGAAATGGATTGGATGGGAAGGCTAGATATTAGGAGTTGCTATTGGTAAAGGATATATTTATACAAATTGGCGTTGAACATATCTAATGTACGTAGTGTTGAGGTGAAATCATTGAATAGGTGGGCGTGAACATGATGAACACTATGTGTAGAGTATTTTGTAACTGTAATCCGAGCCCAAGGGGTTTATTAACAACCGATGCTTAGAGTTGAAGTCTCCCTACGGGTAGCATCGAGTGAGTTGTTTTGGGGCATGTGATGTGCGACGATTCATCGTGTCGCGGTGTTGAGATAATGATTGTGGCAGGTCTACGGGTTCGCCAGTCGTCACACCGATGGGGGCCAATCGGTAGACCTTGGGCGGTAGGGTTAGATACTTGGTGTCCATAACCCGAGATCTCCTCCGTGCCATGAGAACGGTTGGGCTTGCACCTCGTGCGTTTCCGAGGTTCCATCCGGTTCGAAATCAAGGCCAGGTTGGGCTGTGATCTTGGTGCACATTTACCCAAGACCCCTTCTGAGCCGTAGTACGCATGTGAGCTCCGCTGTTGTGTTCTTAGCGTTGAGGCGTACGGGGGCCTAGGATAGGTAGTGTGATACCACCTAGTAGTGGAGACGCCCGCTCCACTGTCGCCGTCTGGCCACGACGGACGACGCCTGAGAGGTTAGCTACCTGCTCGAAAAGTGGGAACTTCTAGTCTGTGTCGACATAGCAAGTTGCATGTGCGTGCGCATGAGTCGGTCATATCATAACATTCATAACATGTCATTCATTGCATACACAAAATCCTCATCGTATAAGTTTGTATGGGCACTCTCATACGATGAGTTACTTTACTGTTAAGCCGATCCTTAACTTATAAGTTTGTATGGGCACTCTTATAAGTTAAGTTACTATTCTGATTAATTATACCTGCTGTCATTTATATATTATTGATATTCGTAGAATTGCTAGTTGTGTAGCGTAGTTTATACTTCACCATATTTACTGTCACCTGCTTGTTTACTTGCTTATGTATATATATTGTACCTGTATTCCTTTCTCCGCCCGGTGCCGAGGAGTCGCCGGGGGAGCGGATGTGAAGCCACTTAGTCTTATGACTAACGGTTGCTACGTCTTCCTTTTTAGGAGGAAACCCCGCAGGTAGAGCGGCAACGGACTATGCAGCAGGACAGCCATGCCCGGATGATAGGACCTGAGGTGGTGGTGCCATCGGCACCGTCAGTGACAGTAGTGAGTGTTTTCATGTAGCCGTTTGGCAAAACATTTCTAGACTCTTGTTTCTTTTGTGCAAGCCTGTTGTGCTTGTTATCTTCCGCTACTATTTTTGACTTTAACTTAACTGTGAACTGGACTGCTTTTAGCTTTACTTTTCTGTTATGGTTGGGTTGGCATAATCGTTGTGATATGGATTGTAGCCGGCGGAATAGGCGTCTTGTGGTAAAGGCTACCTCGTGTGTTAGTGCTACCGCAAGGCGGCTATTTCGGGCATAAGACTCCCCTCGTGCCGTGTGTTGTGTTCCGGGAGGGGGGTCTTACAAATGGTATCAGACTAAGCCGATCTTCACCTACAGCAGTCAGGTAACAATGGGCCACTCCCGTTCGATTAGTCGGTTTGGGGACAAACCGACTTAGCGGAAGCAGTGGTGTGCCCATCTGTAATTCACACTAAGTTGTCCAACTTTGACATTAGTTTTAGCCAACCTGACCCTAGTTTGTACCTTGCGTATAGGTCCCAGCGCAGGTGGAGCCGGTTGGGGGCACTCCTACCCCTTCCGTCCCTTCACAATTCCAGCAGTCGGAACTGGGACAAACGCTGTCAGCCATATTGGATGCATTTAAAGCCCAGCAAGCTCCGGTGCAGCAACAAGCTCCAAGCTCCAACTGGTTGAGCACCTTCCGTGCCCTGTCCCCTCCTGCCTATCTTGGGACAGAATCGCCGGTGCGCACCGAGGAATGGCTTGATACCGTGCAGGAATTGATGGCTGGCATAAGATGTCCGAACAGCATGGCGGTGACATTGGTAGTGACGCTGCTAGAGCTGCACGCCAAAAGGTGGTGGAAGTCCCTCATGGGCTCCATCTTCCAAGGGCGGTTGTACACGGACATCGGTTGGAACGAGTTCACCGAGGCTTTTCTGGAGCACTTCATCCCTTCTTCTGCTCGGGATGGACTTGAAGAAAAATTTCTGCAGCTGAAGCAGGGATCGAATTCGGTAACGGAGTACCAGAGGGAGTTCCAACACCTCGCTAGGTTTGCCGATTCCTATGAGTTGGACGATAGAGGCTACGCGAAGCGCTTCTACAAAGGGTTAAGGGACCCCCTGAGGCAGGCCCTTTTGTTTATAGCCGATGGAAGCCTGGCAGAAATCATTGACATGGCAAAGAGACTGGAGGCGGACCACATGGGATGTGGCAAGAGACCTGCGGAAGGAGTAATTGAAGTCGGCCCTAGTAATAGAAGGCGGAATGATCATGGCAGAGGAAGGGGAAACCACAGAGGCGGTCGGTGGGTCAACCGGAACTATCGGGTGGAGTACCCAACTCCGCAACCACTACCTTTACCACCACCACCGCAGCAGCAATATTATCAACAACCTGGGGGCCGACGTGAGATGATATGTTTTGAGTGCAACCAACCGGGGCATGTCCGACGAGTTTGCCCGCGACTGATCGGGGGTGCCCCTATTGCTCCCCCTCCAGTAGCTCCACGGGGACGAGGGTACATGCGTGGCCGAGGAAGAGGACCACCAGGGAGAAATCAAGGACATGCACGGGAGCATGTATTCGCATTGGATATGACTCAGGAGAGAAATCCGCAGGAAGTCATCACCGGTACGTGCAAAATTGTTTTAATATTATATGACTTGTTGGATTTATGATACAAATGATACGCGCTATTCTGAATAGTGATTACCCCTTTTGGAACCTAGGCACTGTCGTGGTTAGCGGGAGACCCGCCTATACGTTATTTGACACGGGTGCGTCTCACTCGTTCATTTCGGAGGACTTCGTGAAGGACTTGGAGGGAGTGCAACACTTCACGGGCATTACTCAAAGGGTGCGCCTTCCGGACGGCTCTGAGATGACGTCGTCAGCAAGTTGCGACTTCGACACCCTTATTGGAGGAAAGTTCTTTGAAACTCCGGCTACAGTGTTAAGAATCCCGGAGTTCGATCTCATCCTGGGCATGAAGTGGTTGGACTAGCACCACGCCAGGATCAATTGTGCGGAGAAGCAAGTTATGTTGAGGCATGGAGACTCGGAAGTCATCTTCCAAGGTTTAAATTCGCACCCCGTAAATTATTATCTTCAATCCAAGTTATGAAATCTCATATGGAAGGGGACGAGGTCTATGTAATTTGCTTCGAGTTGAAGAAATTGACATTAGAGGTCAAGGATGTGCGGGTGGTGCGAGAATTTCCCGAGGTATTTCCCGAGAAATTGCCAGGACTACCCCCGCATAGGGAAGTGGACTTCCAAATCAAGCTAATTCCGGGCGCCAAGCCCGTCTCGCGAGCTCCATACCGAATGGCTCCGAAGGAACTTGCAGAGTTTAGAGTTCAGCTTCAGGAATTGGTGGAAGCAGGGTTCGTTCGCCCAAGCTCATCGCCTTGGGGAGCGCCCGTTTTGTTCGTCAAAAAGAAGGATGGCACCTTGCGGTTATGTATTGATTATCGAGAGTTGAACCGGTTAACGGTGCGGAACACCTATCCCCTACCGCGCATTGATGAATTATTCGATCAATTGGTGGGATCGTATTGGTTCTCCAAGTTAGATCTGCGTTCGGGATATTATCAGCTGAGGATACAAGAAGATGACATTCAGAAGACGGCGTTCAGTTCGAGATATGGTTTGTATGAATTTACCGTGATGCCGTTTGGGCTCACAAACGCCCCTTCCGCCTTTATGAGCTTGATGAACAAGGTGTTCGGCCCTTATTTGGACATCTTTGTCATCGTGTTCATCGATGATATCCTAGTCTACTCCAAGACTGAAGCAGAACACGCCGAGCATCTAACTTTAGTGCTGAGGAAACTAAAGGAGCACACTTTGTTTGCCAAGTTCAGCAAATGTGAGTTTTGGCTTCGAGAGGTCGCGTTCTTGGGCCATGTGATTAGTGGGGCGGGGCTAGCAGTAGATCCGGCCAAGGTGCGGGCCGTGAAGGAGTGGTCGCCATTGAAGTCAGCGGCCGACATACGAAGCTTTCTTGGACTTGCCGGGTACTATCGCAAGTTCGTGAAAGGCTTCTCGAAGATCGCCCTTCCCCTTACTACGCTGACCAAGAAGGGTGTGCCGTTTGAATGGACACCCCAGTGCGAAGCTGCATTCCAAGAGTTGAAAGACAGATTGACGACTGCACCCATCCTAGCTCTTCCATCTGGGAAGGAGGGCTTTCAAGTTTACACGGATGCGTCGTATCAAGGGATGGGAGCTGTGTTGATGCAGAATGGGCATGTGATCGCTTATGCTTCAAGACAGTTGAAGAAGCATGAAGCCAGCTACCCGGTGCATGATCTAGAGTTGGGAGCGGTGGTATTCGCCTTGAAGATGTGGAGGCATTATTTATACGGCGTCCACTGCGAGATCTACTCGGATCACAAAAATCTGAAGTACATTCACACCCAAAAGGAGTTAAACTTGAGGCAGCGGCGGTGGTTGGAGTTCTTGTGCGACTATGATTTCACCTTGAACTACCACCCCGGGAAGGTTAATTCCGTAGCTGATGCCTTGAGCCGGAAAGCGCCGGAAGCGAGCACGGAATCCCGCTTGATGAGGATGGAGTTAATCCGGATGTTGCAAGAGATGGAAATCACTTTGGTCTTTAAGAATCAACCGGAAGAGTATACCGAATATTTGGCCGCGATGAGTATAGTTTGCAACATACGAGACCGGATCCGTACGGAACAAAAGAAGGATGCGGCTTTAACCCCGGCTTTCAAGTCAATGGAGGATGGGACTACGGAAGAATACTCCCTAAAAGACGGCCTCGTCCATTTTCGTGGCCGGCTTTACATCCCCGAAGGTGACAACATTCGGGAGGATATTCTAAAGGAGGCCCATTGCTCCAAGTACTCGGTGCACCCGGGGATCGCGAAGATGTACACCGATTTGAGAAAGACGATGTGTTGGCCGGGCATGAAGAGGGATGTCAAGTACTTTGTTACTCATTGTGTGGCCTGCCAAATGGTGAAGGCAGAGTGCCGAAGCCCCGGTGGAATGCTACGGTCGTTGCCCATCCCCGAATGGAAATTTGAGGACATCTCCATGGACTTCGTCCACGGGTTACCTCGCTCGCGCTCGGGGAATGATTCTGTGTGGGTGATAGTTGACCGGTTGACCAAGGTAGCCCGATTTATCCCAATGAAGAAGGAGGCGCAAGTGGGCGTCTTAGTGCGTCTCTTTGTGGAACAATTTGTGCGGTACCATGGTGTGCCAAAGACGATCGTCTCCGACCGGGATGGTCGGTTTACTTCAAGAGAATGGAGGGCTGTACAGGCTTATTTGGGCTCGCGCCTCGCCTTTAGCACAGCCTTTCACCCACAAACGGACGGGCAATCTGAACGAACCATCCGAACATTGGAGGACCTATTGAGGTTGTGCGTGCTAGATAAAGGAGAACCATGGGAGAGGCTCTTACCTCTCGTAGAGTTCTCTTATAATAACAGTCATCAAGCTAGTATTGGAATGGCACCTCATGAAGCTTTGTATGGAAGGAGGTGTAGAACACCCTTGTCCTGGGTGCAAGACGAAGATCCGAAGACATTGGGAAATGAGTATATTGATGACACGGACGCGGTGGTTAGGTTGATCCGGAATCGAATGCTAGAGGCTCAAAGCCGACAGGCGAAATATTACAACGCAAGGCACCGTATGGTAGAGTTTCAAGTGGGTGATAAGGTGTTCCTGAAGATTCGACCGATGCACGGAGTGTCACGAGTACGTGGAGTCAAGAAGCTCAGCCCAAGGTATGTTGGGCCCTATGTTGTAGTGGAAAGGATTGGCCCTCTGGCCTATCGATTGGAGTTACCACCGGAGCTGGAGAACCTTCACGACGTGTTCCATGTATCGTCGCTTCGGAAGGCTTTGTTGCGACCTGAACAGTATATCCCCACGGCGGATGGTGCCGTGGCGTCTGATAGGTCTGTGCGACTGGAGCCGGTGCGGATCGTTGATAACGAGACAAGGACCTTGCGCCGCAAAAGTGTTCCCTTGGTGAAGGTGCTATGGTCTAATCACGGGAAGGAAGAGTGCACATGGGAGCCAAGGGATTTGATACAAGAGCGCTACCCGGAATTATTTACTCCAGGTAAAATTTTATTTGAAAGCATAGTTCCCTTTTTATGTGTTTCACTCCCATAGCCTTACCCTGATTTCGGGGACGAAATCTTTTATTTTGTTTATAGGATTTGTAACGTCCCAATTTGCGCTAGGCCCCTTGATTGCGTATTTGAGTCAAGGGGGCTGTGGTGAGCCCAATGGGGGATGTGGGTGAACAGGTGCGGACGTGCGGGAAATGAGGAAAACAAGGCAAAACAGCATTTTTGGCTGACACGGGTATGGACACGGCCGTGTCCATACCCGTGTGCCTCATAAAAATAGGTTTACCAGTCAGAGAGGTACACGGGCATTGGACACGGGCGTGTCCCTAGCCGTGTGCCAAGGACACGGGTCGGGACACGGCCGTGTCTCTACCCGTGTGCCGCAACCCTGACCCGGCAGAAAGTGGTTTTGGGAGGAACACGGCCCTAGACACGGCATGCCACACGGCCGTGTCACCTGAACACGGGTAGGAACACGGTCGTGTGCCTACCCGTGTCTGCGATGTATAAAAAGGAAAAAGTTGGGAAACCCTAGCATTTCATCTCCTTTCTTCTGCCCCGAAATTCCTGAGAGGGTTCTTGGCTGGAGGAGGAGGAAGAGCTTGCCGGAGCCATCCTTGGAGGAATCAAAACGCCACCACCGTCAAGGGAAAAACAATGCCGCCGCGAAGGAGTGCGAGGCTCATGGCCGGCCATGGTGGTACCGCTGGACTTGAGGTGAGCTTCCTCCCCTCTCCCTTGGTGCTAGATCTATAGTTATTATAGGAGAGACATCGACTCCATAGAGTCTTGATGGTGAGGAGGAGAGTTCTTAGGATAAGCCATGCCTAGGTTTTAGGCTTAGTCTCCCTCAATCTTCTCATCCTCCAAAGTGGAGATGAGAGGGGTTTTCGTTGGGGGTTTGGCTTTGAAAGGAGAAATAAGGTTGGGTGTGATTTCTGGAGAAGTTTATGCGAGGTCGTTGCAAGGAAGAAGATGAACGGATGCCGTTCATCTCGCCTTAAGATGCGTGCAGAAATCTGATTTCTGCACGCGGCGACCTTCGTGGCCAATTTCGGAGGTGTTCTGGCCAGATCTGGGTGATCGACTCAACACGAAAGTCGTAGCCCTTGAAATTACCTTTCCAACGAGGGGTTGCTCGTTTCCATGCGATAGCTGTAGCCACGGGAAAGCTGGTTCGAGTCCGCTGCGTTCGGGAAAATTCCTGTACAGGAAACTGTTTCCTGTACGTATTCGAGTTGAATTTCTGGTATGTTGCGACAAGATCTGGGCGATCGACTCAACACGAAAGTCGTAGCCCTCGCGAATACCTTTCCAACGAGGGGTTGTGCATTGCGATTGGATTCCTGTAGCTCCGGGAATCCCAGTTTTAGTATTGGACTATCCTATGTTAATGCACTTGTTAAATTATAATGTTAGCACTCTTGCAATGATTGTGACTTGCTCATGTGATATCTTGCTCCCATATAACTATAATGTCGTTGTTACTATAATTTAGTATGGTTACTTGTTTGGTTGTGTAATAAGGGATAACCATGCAACGGTAGAGAAATGGATTGGATGGGAAGGCTAGATATTAGGAGTTGCTATTGGTAAAGGATATATTTATACAAATTGGCGTTGAACATATCTAATGTACGTAGTGTTGAGGTGAAATCATTGAATAGGTGGGCGTGAACATGATGAACACTATGTGAAGAGTATTTTGTAACTGTAATCCGAGCCCAAGGGGTTTATTAACAACCGATGCTTAGAGTTGAAGTCTCCCTACGGGTAGCATCGAGTGAGTTGTTTTGGGGCATGTGATGTGCGACGATTCATCGTGTCGCGGTGTTGAGATAATGATTGTGGCAGGTCTACGGGTTCGCCAGTCGTCACACCGATGGGGGCCAATGAGTAGACCTTGGGCGGTAGGGTTAGATACTTGGTGTCCATAACCCGAGATCTCCTCCGTGCCATGAGAACGGTTGGGCTTGCACCTCGTGCGTTTCCGAGGTTCCATCCGGTTCGAAATCAAGGCCAGGTTGGGCTGTGATCTTGGTGCACATTTACCCAAGACCCCTTCTGAGCCGTAGTACGCATGTGAGCTCCGCTGTTGTGTTCTTAGCGTTGAGGCGTACGGGGGCCTAGGATAGGTAGTGTGATACCACCTAGTAGTGGAGACGCCCGCTCCACTGTCGCCGTCTGGCCACGACGGACGACGCCTGAGAGGTTAGCTACCTGCTCGAAAAGTGGGAACTTCTAGTCTGTGTCGACATAGCAAGTTGCATGTGCGTGCGCATGAGTCGGTCATATCATAACATTCATAACATGTCATTCATTGCATACACAAGATCCTCATCGTATAAGTTTGTATGGGCACTCTCATACGATGAGTTACTTTACTGTTAAGCCGATCCTTAACTTATAAGTTTGTATGGGCACTCTTATAAGTTAAGTTACTATTCTGATTAATTATACCTGCTGTCATTTATATATTATTGATATTCGTAGAATTGCTAGTTGTGTAGCGTAGTTTATACTTCACCATATTTACTGTCACCTGCTTGTTTACTTGCTTATGTATATATATTGTACCTGTATTCCTTTCTCCGCCCGGTGCCGAGGAGTCGCCGGGGGAGCGGATGTGAAGCCACTTAGTCTTATGACTAACGGTTGCTACGTCTTCCTTTTTAGGAGGAAACCCCGCAGGTAGAGCGGCAACGGACTATGCAGCAGGACAGCCAGGCCCGGATGATAGGACCTGAGGTGGTGGTGCCATTGGCACCGTCAGTGATAGTAGTGAGTGTTTTCATGTAGCCGTTTGGCAAAACATTTCTAGACTCTTGTTTCTTTTGTGCAAGCCTGTTGTGCTTGTTATCTTCCGCTACTATTTTTGGACTTTAACTTAGCTGTGAACTGGACTGCTTTTAGCTTTACTTTTCTGTTATGGTTGGGTTGGCATAATCGTTGTGATATGGATTGTAGCCGGCGGAATAGGCGTCTTGTGGTAAAGGCTAACTCGTGTGTTAGTGCTACCGCAAGGCGGCTATTTCGGGCATAAGACTCCCCTCGTGCCGTGTGTTGTGTTCCGGGAGGGGGGTCTTACAACTTGCATGTCATAGCATAATCGATTCATTTAACCCCTGACACCTAAAGTATAAATGGAATAGGACGCTTATACATTAGGACTTGCAAAACGACCCTTTGGTCTATAAGATTGTGTGGGCAAGTTTATAAATTAAGGTTAAATTATATAATTATATGTTGTTGTTTGATAACCGACACCCCAACGTATAAGTGGTATGGGACACTTATACGATGGGAGCCCTGCAAAAGATCCCTTGGCTTATGCACTTCCGCACATAAGTTGATGTTATTTTTCCTACTTTCTGTTTCTGTCATTTTTATTATAGAATTGCTAGATTAGTTCCGCTGCCACCTATTCCTTGATTTTAATCTCCACCTTCATGTCCTTCCCTTTCTTCCTCACTGCTCGGTACCTAGGAGCCATGAGGGAAGGGGTAGGGGATGATAGGGCTTAGTATTTAAGACTAACGGTTTTCAAACCGCATCATTTTAGGGGATCGTGGAGCCCAGCACGGTGGAGCAGCCTGGGAGACCGGTGCGCATGGAGATGGGGCAGTCTAGCTCTGGAGTTCATACAGCAGAGACCGTGAGTCTCGACATTGAGTAGATGTTTTGTTTTGCTTTTGCATGAGTTATTTGTAGTGAGGACATGTTGTACCGGGCTTAAGCCCATATTATATTACTCTGATGTATTATTCTGTGGACACTCCTTTCGTGGAGTTTTATTTCTATATATGTGATTTTCATGTGGACTTGCTTGTACTTCATTTATTGTGTTACCTTTCTGTGATCGAATTGGTCGGCAAAATCGACGCTTTATGGTGATTACCCTTCAGGGCGTGAAGGTGTCACCGCAAAGTGGCGGTTCTGGGCCTAAGACCCCTGTGTTTTAAAAGAAAAAAAAAGGGATCTTACAACATGTATGGATTCCTCTACAACTAGAGTTTTTCTATTGAAAACCCTTTATGCCTTACTATGGCTACTATATGCTACAAAAATACCTCCAAAAGTTTTCTCACTAAACTTAGTAGTATGATACTTAGCATTGTTAAGTAAAAAGCATTTGAAGACAAAAATTCTAAAATATTAAACTGTTTGTTTCCTGCCTTTTAGAAGTTCATATGGTGTCTTTTCATGATTCTTCTTTATGAGGGCTCGATTTTTCACGTGGCAAGCAGTGTTCACGGCTTCAGCCCAGAAGTACTCCGGTAGTGAAGCATCACTCAACATGGTCCTGTAGGCCTCTATGAGTGTTCTATTCCTTCTCTCAGCTACTCCATTTTGCTGTGGAGTATAGGGAGAGGAAAACTTTTGAAAGATACCTAGGCTTTAACAAAATTTTGTCATGGCCCCATATTTGAACTCCGTTCCATTGTCACTTCTGATTTTGACTACGGAACAGTTGTATTCATTCTGGACTTGCCTGATAAAATTTGTAAAGATATCAAAGGTATCTAACTTGTGTTTCAGAAAGAACACCCACGAAAAATACGAGTAGTCATCATCAATTACCATCGTATAATCCTTACCTCCTAAACTTCTAACTTGCAGTGGACCGAACAAGTCCATATGAAGTAGGTGTAAACACCTATTAGAGTTTTTGCCTATAATTCTTTTAAAGGTAACCCTTGTTTGCTTGACTTTTACGCATGTATGATAAGGTCTCTCTTTGACGTGCTTGATATTTGGGGCATCACGTACTAAGTTCTAGGAGAATAATTTATGAATAGTTTTAAAATTAATATGTGCTAGCCTCTTGTGTCATTGGTCACCAAGAGACGCACTATCTTTTACCAAAAGACACACTGATGTCGAAGAATCTATACAAATGAAATTTAAACAAAATATGTTCCTGCTTCGAGTGCCTGATAAAATTGTTTCCATATTGTCAATAGACTTTATCAAGCACTTGTCAGCGTGGAACTCAACCATGTATCCATTGTCGCATAGTTGACTTATGCTTATGAGATTGTGTTCCAATCCCACCACAAAAGCTACATCCGAAAAGCATACAATACCGTTAGTGATTATATCGTAGCCTTTAGTTATCCCTCAGTCTGAACCTCCAAAGACGACCTTTGGTCTGTTGCATACTGTCGTGAAATTTTGGAGTAGGCTTCTTGTCCCGGTCATGTGCCGAGAGCATCCACTGTCCAAGTATGAGATTTGCATTTTAGTGGCCTTTGGACATACCTGCATTCATGATCACTTTGCCTTAGGAAGCCAAACATGTTTGGGTCCTTAGTCTCGGGTTAGAACACTCCCCCTACGAAGATTATCATTCTGAGTGGTCAATCTCATGTGTCAAACTTGAGGAGTAGTAACCTTCCTTGTATTAAACCAATAATCGATGGCAAAATGACCAATTTTGCCACAGCACAAGCAGTAACACCTGTTGTATCTTTGCCTTACGTACTCCTGCTTGACCTCTTGAGATGGTGGTCTAGCAGGGGTAGCACTCTTGGAGGAGGAGGCTTTATGATGATTCCAATCACATGACTTCTTCTCCTTTGGAGGCCTTTCCTCAACGGGCTTTACTTTAGGTGCTTTCTTGAAGTTGTGGTCATGATTATAAGGACCATAGCCCTGAAGAATCACTTCTTCATAAGGTGCCTTAAAGACACTCTCACCAAAGTTTTGAGGGTGCGTCCATCCTTAGTACCGAGACTTTGGCTCTACGTAAGTAGGCCTGTTCAAGTGACCATAAGATGAGTCCAGATCAAACTTATTTGTTTGAAAGATGACTTTCTTAAATACAGTCTGATCTAGAGGGGCTTTCCCCTTTTCTTTGGCCAAGGCCTTCTTGGCATCCTTACTCTTTCGTTGAGCCTTGTTTCTCCTAGAAGATTTACTAGGAGCGGCAACATGGCCTAGGCCGGATCCTTTGGCCTTAGATGAGAACTCAGCAACGAGTGGATGAACTGTGTTAGGCTTAGAGAAACTTTCAACAAGTTTATTCTCAACCTCGAGTTGTTTTTACAACTCTTTGATGATTTCATCATTAAGGTCGAGGTGCTTAAGAGCTTGATTGTATTCTTCCATAGAAAAATTGAAGTTCTCTTGAAGAGAGTCAGTCTTAGCGACTTCTTCTCTCAAGATGTTATGAATAGCCCTTAGAGACTTAATATATTTAGCCTGAGTTTTCATGACTCGGAGACGTTTGTTGTAAGTCATGATAAAATCCTTGTACTGGGCCATAAGTTCTGACTAATCGTCAGAAGAGCTATCCTCATGATCATGATCAGAACTTTTAGATTCAGAGAGAGAAGTGTGAGATTTTACCTCCCCAGTAAACTGGGGCTCTTGTTCGTCATCTGATTGAGCCATGAGGCCAAAGTAGGCTTCCTCTTCTTCACTCGACTCAGATGAGTCAGAGTCACTAAGAGTTTTTCCCTTCTTGGCCAACAGGCTCTTCTCTGTCCTCTTCTTGTGGTATGAGGACTTCTTTTCCTCTCTTTTGCCACCCTCCTTCTTCTTGTGGGGGCAGTCAGCTATGACGTGACCTGGTTTGTTGCAATAGTAGCAAACGATATCATTAGAAATCTGGTTGTTCTATTTAGAGTTATACCTGTCATTGCTACTCGAGCCTTTCTTTCACTGATCACCGTCCTGTCGTGATCTTCTGTATGAGGCATCCTTTCCTCTCTACTGCTTCTTTTGTTCAAGAATTTCTTGAACTGTCGTGAGAGCAAAGAGAACTCTCCTTCAGATAGTTCTGAGCCTAAGGTGCTTGGCTCGGAGCTTTCCTCTTCACTTACTTCCTGAGCTGGTGCTGGTGAGGAACCTTTGCCCTTCCTTTAACTATCAGCCTTTAATGCAACAGACTTCTCTTTTGAGGAGAAGCGAATTTTCTCTTCTTCAGATTTTTTGAAATATATCTGCAGTTCATAGGACATCAGCTTGCCAAATAAATTATGTGGGTCTGTCTCAGCTAGTCTGTCAAACTCCCGGATGGCACAGACTTTGTTGTCCTATTCCTTTGTGAGAGACCATAGAAACTTATCATTCAGCTCTCCATTGGTGAAGACTCGGCCATACACTCTTTGGCCATTTACTATCTTGAAGAAATTCTCAAAGGTATCTACAATGGTCTCCTTTGACCCTTGCCTGAAGGCTTCATATTTCTAGTTCAGTAGGGACCTTCTATCATCCTTCACTTCTTCAGTACCTTCCATCAGAGTAACTAGAGACTGCCACATCTCCTTTTCCAATTGGCAGTGAATCAGATTCTGCAGCATCGAGTCATCAACTGCACTTGCTATAATATTTTCAGCTTTCTTGTACAACGAGACAAGTGCAATCTCGTCCTTATCAAGATCCATTAATTTCTTAGGAACTTTCTTGGTTGGATCTATAGTGGAGATAGTCATGGGGACGTAAGGACCTTCTTAAACAATCATGAAGATCCAGGGGTCCATAGCTTCCATGAAAAATTTAATTCTCTCTTTCCACATGGGAAAGTTATTCTTTGTGCATAGGGGAAGCTTGGAAAAATCTTTGACCTTGTCCATTGCTTGAATAACCAAATGACAACTTTTGAGAGGAAATTGATCAAGGTGTTAACCATTTAACGAATAACCTCTCTCTGATACCAATTGAAATTGTGAAGTTGTCAACCTAAATCACCTAGAGGGGGGTGAATAGGTGAATCGTGCATCTATTTGCGGAATAAAAATTTTAGCGATCTAGCACAAAAAATCAAGCAATCACAGAAAGACAAGAAGATTTATAGTGGTTCCCAAATCTTGGGTACGTCCACTTTACCTCACCGATCTAGCAAATCAGTAGACTCGGCTACTCAACTATCTCGGATTGAAAACAGTCCTATGCCTCGGAACCAAGTTCCTATAAACTCGATCAAAAAGGATCTACACTCGGAAGATAAAAACTTCCTACAATAATTGTAAAGAAATTTTGAATTACAAACAATATAATTTTCTCAGATCTGGAAAAATGAATATCTGAATCTTCTTCTTGAACTTTTTGGCTCTTTCAGAAATGTTGAAGAAGATGAGTAGATCTGATTCGAGAAAGCTTTGACAAACTCGATCAAGGAGAAGATGAGAATCCTTAAACAACAAGTCTTCTTGTTCGACAACAGAAGAGTCGATCTGATCGTGAGCGGCGGCGGCACCTTCAGAGATCTGAAATTAGAGATGGTCGACGAGAAGGATTTCGAGTGAACAGACAGCCGCTTCTTGCAAAAGATAATTGTTAGGGTTAGGTCTTAATGAAAAGACCTTATATAGGATTACTCATAATGGTTAGAAAAGACATTAATGACGACACGTGGACCAATCACGTCAAGTCATTCAAAAATCCGGTCGATCTTGACATAAACAAATTTCAGAAAAAATTTAGTCTGCAGTTCTCGAGAACTAAACTGTCTAGAATTGAACAAAGTTTTCGAGACTTCAGGATCAGTACTTCTCGAAAACTATATGGACTTCTCCAGAACTATAGCCTGACTTCTCGAGAACTATGAAGCTGAGTTTCTCGAGAACTGAGGACTTCTCGAGAACTAATCTTGACTTCTCGAGAACTATGACTTAGAAAGAATTTCTTGAAACTTTCTGAACTTCCCGAGAACTGCTCTGGGACTTCTCGAGAACTAAGAGCCGAGCTTCTCGAGAATTGAAAGGACTTCTCGAGAACTAAGAGATACTTCTCGAGAGTCATACTTAGAAAAATTTTCTGAACTGAAACAGCTAAACTTCTTGAGAACTAAACTCATGTTTATCAAGAACTTCTAACTCTACTTCTCGAGAGCTGAAAGGACTTCTCGAGAAGTTGACTTCAAAAATTTTTGAACTTTTTAGAAAGAAACTTTTTCTTCTCTTCAAGGATCCAATCTTCATTCCATGGTCCATGTGTTTGAATATGAAGTGTATCCCAATAGAGAGGCTACACATGAGTCAATACCTTGGATCACACAGTGAGGGATTACACTATATGGTCCTGTATTCATGACCCACTGTAGACTGACATTGGTCTACACTTAGTAGTGATGATCTGCAAACACAAACCTTAAACAAGATATCAAATACAACTTATTTCATCTTAGTTCAAGGGTGACTTCATGCAAATCTGGGATATTGTGGATGCAATGGCCAACAAAACTATAGAAAAATCTTTTCCAAAAATTCTCAATTTTTGGCAGGGGCTAGATATGCCCAAGTTAAGCACATGCCAAAAATCATAGGTCATGTGAACCTCTATTTTTGCCTGAGCATTAATTTTTGTTTCTGCCCTAGCCTAGGACCAGTCCGAGAAAAACAACCCTACAGGACAATACACTGCATCAAATGATAAGATTAAGGTGGCAAATTAAAGTTAAGAGGAAGGGCTACAACTTTAATCTTAATTACAAGTTCTGATAATTCCTCTAAGAGACCTAAAACAGGCATGCAACATTACTGTATAAGTGTGACATCATTTAAATGAACTATATAATAACATTTATTAAATTAATTGATAAAAATGGACGGCATCGGGTCGTCATCCCCGATCAGCAAACGACCCAGATCAACTTTTCCTATGGCAACTTGCCTGCCATTTTCCGGCCAGCTAAGCCGCCACCACCGTCGGTGGATGTCGCCACCACCTTCACTGACGTGGGGGCTTGCGATTCCAGGCGGTGAGGCCGCCAGAATTAGCTCCTCTTGCGATCCCGAGAAAGAAGTAAAGCTCGGAAATTTCTCTCTTTCCTCTCACGGTATCAGGCTCAATTGAGCCCGATGTCTTTCCTAGAGGATCTAGATAGCTAGTACGAGTAGAGAAGTGGCGAAACGAACCCGAATGACGGCATGGCGATGAGTTTGGCAGCGGTTGGCCATGGTTGAGCTGCTCCACTGAATTCTTTGCTCCAGGAGTCGTTCTCCACTCATTTCCACTCACTGAAGCTGATGGTGTGGTTGGATTTGGATGGGAGTGAGTGTATGAGGAGTTAACATTGAGGGAGAGCTCGGTTCAAGCTTTGGTGGTATCACCAATGGTGCCAAGTGACCACAATGCTGCCAAAATGCCCTAAAATCCTCTGGGTGGCCGTCCAGCAGCATTGGACAGAAAGAATTAAGACCATATGGCCATCACTCTCTCTTTTCCCTTTTCTCTCTCCTCTTTTTGGGTGAATTGCCCAAAATGCCCCCATGCATGCACCCTCTCTCTAAAAGTAGAGGGTTAGGGGTGGTCCTTGACCACTTGGGCTGATAATGGGCCAAGTTGGGTGGACTTGGCCCAAGGGGAGTAGGCTTATCATTCATTTTCTCCTTTAGGTCTAATATGTTGACTTGTTGACCTTGGAGTTGACTTGGTCAACCATGATGAGTAGGCTGACCACACTTGGGTGGTCATGGGTCTATTGGCACCACCCAACTTAGGTTGGGTCAATGTGGTTCCCTTCTTAGGCCGATTGGGCCTATTGTGTAGGTTTGACCAACTTAGGGCTAAGGTTGACTTTGGCCAACTAGGGTCAAAGGGTTGAACTAATGATATTTCCTAGGGTCCACTTATATTATTTTAAGGTTAGGGTAATGTGTTGGGGTCATGGTGTAGCTAGTGTTCCTATTTAGGCTACTTTGACCTAGTTTGACTTTAGCCCTTTAGTGGGCCCTGCATGGCTACAACCCACTCCCTAGGGTCAAACCTAGCTAAATTCCCTATCACCCACCCCATGCCTAAACCAACCTAAGTTAAGGGGTGTAGGAGTAACAGGGGATGTTACAGCGGAGGTCCCACCACACAATCGAAAGATCACTGAGCGCTTCCTCTCCTTAGCCAAATGTCGGGCTAAGGTACCTCAGAAGCTGCTAGAAGACTAGGAGACAAGTGAGCATGCCTTCTGAAGTACCCCTTGGGTCCTATTTATAGATTTCCGAAGATGATCTGCAAATAACTAACCTCTAATGGTCTGAAATTACTGAAGGCTCCTTGGGCTGGCCTACTTATAGCAAGACTTCGCTGTTCTGAACAGCTATATGCAGCCCAATCGGGTCTGCCAACAGCGTAACGCCGCTATTCAAGCTGGCTAAGGACAGGACTGTTGGGAAAAAATGGTAAGAAATGCCCCACTAGGGACTGGGCGAGTAGCCCTTCAATGCCTTTACTTGACGGGAGGCGCGGGCGGGGGTTTGCTCGCCTAGGGGATGCATGCTGGAACTAACTCGCCTTGGAGACGCGAGCTGGAGGCGGCCCGCCTAGAAGATGCGAGCTGGAGGCGACTCTCCTGGGAGACGCAGGCTAGAGGAGGCCCGCATAGAAAGGCGCGGGCCGAGGCTGACCCGCCTAAGAGGGCGCGAGCCGAGTCTGACCCTCTTGGGAAGGCATGGGCCGGGGCTGACCCGCCTGCTTGCCTAAGTCCCTTCGGTGAACATGGGGTTGTACACAATCCCCGCTCTTTGCAAGCTTTACAGAAGCTCGGAAAGAAACATCCAACCCCACGTGTTCGGCGAAAACCCTGATGAGCTGGAGGGAATCTTTTGCTGGGGGCCCACCTTCGTGGTATAAATAAGATATCGGACCTTTGGGGATAACCATCTTCTTTGCCCTCTTCCATGATTCATAATCGGAAGATGCCTATGTCTGAGGAGATGCGGGCTCGTTTGGCGGCTGCGAGGGAGGGTTACCAGGAAGCGGCTCTCGAAGTCTCCCCATGGCTGGTGTGCGGGTCGCCCCATCCCCTATTAAAGCTAATCAAAGGGAAAATCATCCGGCGGTCTCCAACGGGCAATAACCCTACTCCCAGCTCGACCGGCAGCGCCGAGGTCATTCTTAAGGTATGTGGTTCCCTTCTTTGATCTGCCACTCCGTCTGACTTCTCTCTTTGCAGGAGGTGCCTCACGATGATGGAGTGGACAGGGTGGACCTGGGGAATTCTACCCTGGTGGTGACTCGTCAGGCCGCAAGTCCCTTATCCCAGGCACACTTCCCTCCTGCGACTCCTCCATCTCCAAGGCCCCCTGGTTTGGGGAAACCATTCATTACCCCCGAAGGAGAAGCCTTCCAGGGTCGGTCGGGCCCTTCTTAGCTAGCTGGTGATGTGGGAGATGTGCCAATGCCTTGTAATTCCCTTGGTTTTGCCCGCTTATCACTTGTCGGCCTCTTCTGACCTTTCCTTCGTAGGTTATAACGTGATCTCTTCTGACATCGAGATGAGCGAGGGGTACTCGCCTCCCCTGAGCTGGACGGCATCGCAAACTACCTGGGCGACCCGCTGAATGCCGAGAAGATGAAGACGCAAGTGATGCGATTGTTTCAGAAACATACGCTGCTGCTAAAGGAGGTCTTCGATAGAGTGAAGAAAGACAAGGCCGAGGCGAAGGGGCGATTTGCGCCTTTGGAAAGGGCGGGGTGCCCAGCAGACGAGGACGGAGTGACATCCCCTGACACACACATTATGCGGGTCGAGGAGCGTCTTAGGCATGTCTTGGAGCAGGTCAATCTTACCATTTGGGAACTGACGGCGGTTCGCGAGTATCATTATCCTCGCGTGCCGCCTCGATCCAGCAAGAGGGGGCGGGGTAGGTGGAAATTGATTCAGTAGTGAGCCGCCTGCCCTTCTCCCGCCGGTGCCAGATGCTACCCGCTAGGATAGGGTTTACCCCCTCACACAACGATTAAAACTCCCGGAATTATCGAACGTTTGTTATGAACAATTAACTGTCTATAATAATTCAGGACCTCCTCCGCCCGCTTAAGGGCATGCACTCACCACTCTTTCTTCTCACTGCATTGGTCTCGATCTTTGGGGGAGATGTGGGCGAGGCAAACCGGCTCGATCGGTTCTTCTTTCTAGCGGTCTCGGCATCGCGGAGGCGACTCTCCTAGCCCTAATAGTACCTGCTCTGGCGGGTGCGGGTCGAGTATTGAGGGACTCGCACGCTGATCCCGGTGGAGCCCGCATCTCTGGTTATTCTAATTCTACGCGGGAGCGAGTATTGGTGGCTCGTGGCTGAGAGCTTGTCGTGGCCGACCGGCGGGTCGACGTGGATCAGGATTTGGTTCGAAAGTCGAAGCGTCGGGGTTAAACTTGTTATCCGCACTTTTCACGCCATCTGAACTTTTTCCCGCCTTTTCTTATTCTAGAAATTGGCCCTGCTGACTCACTTCTTACCTACCGCAATTAAGGCATCTTCATGCTTCCCCCGCGAGAACCCCCCCCCCTTTATCCTGCTCAGCGTAGATCTCGCAAGATGGTCGGAGGCATTAGCGAGGCGGATGAGAGGGGTAAGTGTGTCTGGACTTTTTCCGAGCATGATTTCCATTTCACCGCCATCACTGAGAGAGAATTTGTGGACGCCATTGGCAATTACGTCCCGCCGGGCTTCGAGGCGAGGCGGCCTGAGAAGGAGGAGCAAATCAAAGAGCTCTCTACCGATGAGCTTGCGTTCCCAATGGCCCACTTTAAGGAAGGCCTCCGGCTACCCTTATGGTCGGAAGTCCGCCAAGTCCTAAAGTACTTTAGGGTCATCCCCGGGCAGATGACTCCTAACTCTGTCGCAATTATTGTAGGGTTGGCCTGCTTTTTGCGAGAGGAGAGTATCTAGTTCAGTCTTGCGATATTCCGCAAGTTGTTCTCTTTTTGCGCGAATAAGGACGGGACCGCATGTTTTGCCAGCACACACATTAAGGTGCGGGATGTAACACCCCGAAAATTGTAAACGAACCGGTCGCATCCTATGGAATTTTTTGTGCCTATATATAGGGCTACACAGCCTGGGACACGGGCGTGTCTAAGGCCGTGTCCTTTTTTGTTAGTTGGGATGTGTCCAAGAAAGGACACGGCAGGAAACACAGTTTTGAACAGTAGTGACACGGGCATGTCAGGGGTGATACGGGCGTGTCCTTACCCGTGTCACCACCCGTGTTCTTCTCGGGCTGAAAACCTGGGGGGTGTTGTCAGGAGTGAACGACCAGGTTACACAGGCATATACTAGTCGACACGGGCATGTTCCTTTTTGCACGGGTGTGTCCTTACTCGTGTCCACCAAGGGATGTGGCGGTTGGCATGGCGGTTATTTGTGACACACCCATAGATCACGGGCGTGTCGAGACCCGACATGGGCATGTCAGGTTGAGACACGGGCGTGTCTCGACCCTTGTCCTGCTATGGATCGACGATTTCGTATGCAAGCAGGGCACACATCCGTGTTCAATGCCGTGTTCGGCAATCTGAAAAGATTTTCGGAGTTAATCTGGGCCGTTCGTTTTTCTTAAATACGATCCAACGACACTGGCTTACCCCCTGATGGTTTATGGACGGGAATGAGGAAGTTATTCCTCATTTCATCTTTGGCTTTCTCTTTTAAAGGTGAAGAGTGAGGGGAGAGCAAGAGGAGGTAGCAGAAGAGGAATCCAGCCACCGGTGGTGCTACGGTGGCCCGAATCGCGTGCCGAATTCTGATTCGCTGAGGCAAGAGTGTTGCGGTCCTTTCCAACCGTGTACTTTTCTCCATGGCGCCAAAACGTGCTGGAAGGGTAACGATTCTCAAGTTGGACATGTGAAGTCCTCTTCTTTTCTGCTTGGGAAACCTGCTCCCGCGAGTGTGCGGTGTTCCTTTGGGTAGATGTGAATAGTCCCCCTTGTATTGCACGTAGAGTTTGGAATCAAAGTACGGGCATAGGCATTGTGTGTGAAGCCTACCCGGACGTGTTTTTCTTGATCGGTGATGTTGCATTGTGTATGGATCATCGGAGAAGACTCCGTATTGTGTTGTTCTTCGGGTTTTCTACACGGTAGAAGTCCATAGGGAGCCTAGGGGATTAACTCCAAGGTGCACCCGGAAAACCTAGCGGAAACGCATTTCTGCCATTTAGGTGGCCCGGGGCCAACCTTGTATATAATTGTATTGTATGTGCGAGGCTTGTCTCCAGGAGACACGTAGGGCCTTTCGTTGGAAAGCGGTGAGCCCATGGGGTTCAGAATTATTAGGCCAGGGAGCTGAACAGGAAAGGCAAAACCAACCCGTGCCCTGCAGGTTTGGCCATGAGTACTACGGTATTCGGAGACGGTAGGGCGACTTGAGCAACGGGAAATGGTGGATCTGTACCTGCGTTATATAGACTATGACATGAGAGTAGCGGAAATTGGCTCTCGTCGGTGGCATAACGAGAGTCTCAGGCTAAGGGCCGTAAAGACTAAAATGCTCAAAGTAACTGTTAAGTCAAGGACCTCTGAACGGAGGTAGTATTCGGGAAGTCTGGTACACCTTCAATGTGCCCTGAGTGCATTGGGTGGGCGGTCGTGCGAGCCTCCACTTGTGGTGAATTGTGCTAGGTTGTAATTTCACTAAGATTTTTTGGATGTACTAATGAAATGCAGGGAAGGAGCAGCGTCGTCCCGAATAAGAGGTGGGGTCATTATAATTTTGTCAGCTTTAGCTGACCGTGTCTTTGTTTGCCACTATACGGAGGAATGTTGCTTGCAGGTGTTGCGGAACCAAGTACCAAATAACTGGCTGAAGCCCAAGCTGCTGTGTTGGCCCTCGAAGGGCAAAGCGAACTGTTATTTTACTTATATCATGTGTGGTCGGCCTGCGAGCCGATGTCTGTAACACACTATGTTGTTAAGTGAACATTTATAAAGCCATAAGGCCAAGTACTTTTGTGTATTTTGGTATTTCATTCCTATTGTGGTTAGTGGATATTCATGATTCATACTATCTGTTATTTGGATTCTTTCAACTACTTAAAAGCTTCCGCTAGTTGCTCTGTGTAGGAAGTTTTTGATTAGGAGAATTGTTTCATTTTGTAACCCTTCGATCTATTTGTAGTATATGGCATCGGGCCCCGGCCGGACCTATTGCTATATACCATGCGACGTGTAACACCCCTATCCGTCATATAGCATATAGCAGTAGGTCCGGCCGGGGCCCAATGCCATATACTACGGACAGATGGGTTGGTTACGCGTTGAAACCATACAACCAATCACCAACGTCCTACACAGAGTCATTCTAGCGGAAGCAATTTATTAAGTTGCACAAATACAAGAACCCTGCCAAGCAAGAATGTCCACTACAGAAATAACAAAAGGAATGAAAAATACAAAAGTACCGGCCTTATGGCCTTACAAGGTTTGCTTAACAAAACATGTCTTACATACTTCGGCTCGCAGGCCGGCCATACATGAAATAAACGGAAAGCATAAAAGGGTTAGGCCTTCGAGGGCCAGCACCGCAACATGGGCTTTAGACCGCTATTTTCCGCTCGGCTCCGCAGCAACTGCAAGCACAAACCACCACCTGGTGGCAAACAAAAGCAACGGTCAGCCATGCTGACCAAATTATAACGATCCCGCCCCCAAAATCGGGGCAGCGATGCTCTTTCCCTGCACTTTATTAGTATAGGCAATATATTAGTGTGAACACACAACATCACAGGCGTAGGCTCGCACGACCACACACCTCGTGCACACAGGGCACATTCACGGCGAACTGGCCAACGTCACGTCAATACAAGCCATAGACGTTCACGTTCCACCACCGCCTCTTGGACGGCCAACCATATGAGCATTTTGCCTTCCTGGCCTTGGTCACGGCAATTTAAGCCATAGACCGCCGAAGACCCTCATCCATGCCAACGATCCTACCGAACGACATAGACCGGGTACGGTTCCGCCTGACCCGTGCTCACACCGCAACGGCAATTTAAGCCATATGCGTAGGTCAAGACTCACCGAGTCCCGTTTCCACCACAATAATCACATAACCCGGTTATGTTCACGTTGGCTCCCCGGCCATCGTGTTGGCAAAACTCGCTTTTGCCCAGTTTTCCGGGTGCACCTTGGAGTTAATCTCCAAGGCTCCCTGATGCAATCTACCACGTAGAAAACCCGAAAAACGCCCAAACACCCGGAGTCTTCCACGGTTCATATGCAATGCAACATCACCGATCCGGATCTACTTGTCCGGCTAGGCTTCACACACAATGCCTATGTCCGTTTTCGCATACGGACTCTACACAATGGGGACTTTACATATCTACCCCAAGGAACGCTCCAACTCTTCGCTCACTCGCGAGAGAGGGCATCCTATGCAAAGGGAAAAAGGGCTTCACATGCCCAAGGATGAGAAATCGTTACCCTTGCGTTCTTCCGCGGCGCCATCGAAAACTATGCGGTTGGAAAGCACCGCAACGGCGTCACCTCCGCGGATATGGACTCGGATCGCGATTCGGAGCTCCGGAGCTCCTTCGGCGGCCGGATCTTGGACTCCTCCTTCCTCCTTGCTCTCCCTTCTCTCTAAACTCTAAGAGAGAGAATGGCTAAGGGAAATGATGACTCCCAACCCTAAATCTCGGCTAAAACCACCCAGGAGTAGCCCCCCACCGTCGGATCCAAAGTCAAGGAAACGAACGGCCAAGATTAGATCTGAAATCATAAAATCTGGGCCGAACACGGGTTGCAACACGACCGTGTGCCTGGCCGTGTCACCCATTCGCTGTCTCGATCGATTCGAAAAACCAGCACACGGCCTTTGAAACGGCCTCCGACACGCCCGTGTCACCTGTGACACACCCGTGTCGGGACCCGTGTCACACCCCCCGTGTGCAATCGACCAACACTTCACAGTCAGAGAGGTACACGGCCTTGTGACGCGGCATCAGACACGCCTTTGTCAAATTTGACACGCCCGTGTTTGTGCCCGTGTCACGGTCTGTGTACCACACTTGCCGATTCCCTGGAGTGACACGGCCTGGGACACGCCCGTGTCCTAGGCCGTGTTCTACAACTCGATGATCGTCGACCGCCAAAGCGTCGACCGCACGACCGTGGCCAAACACGCCTGTGTCACGCCCGTGACACGCCCGTGTCACGCCCGTGACACGGCCGTGTCACGCCCATGACACCTGCTCCAAAATTCAGACTGGGCTTAAAACATCACCCTTCCCTCTTTTGAGTTTTGGGGTGTTACAACTCTCTCCCCCTTAAAAAAGAATTTCGCCCACGAAATTTACTAAAGGAAAACCATAGGAACTTAAAACTTTTAACGGTACCTGAGCGGAATAACTCCGGGTACTCGCCTGCTTGGTTTGCTCCCTTTCCCAAGAGAGCTCCTCCCGACCGCAATTATCCCACCGGACTTTAACCATCCGGATCTCCTTGTTACAGAGCCTCTTGACCTCTGCATCTTCAATACAAACGGGCTTGACCTTAGTCGTCAACCCTTCGTCCACCGGTACTTGATCAACTACGATCACCTGCGAAGGCTCTTGCACCGCCTTCCGCAATACAGAGATGTGGAACACATCGTGTAGTCCACTCAATTCTACCGATAACTTCAAACGGTATGCAGCTTCGCCGACTCGCTCCAGAATTTCAAAGGGTCCAAGGTATCTTGGGCTCAGCTTCTTCAAGCGTCTCACCCGCGAAACCCCCTTGAATGGCTTCACTTTCAAGTATACCCAATCGCCTACCGCGAACTCCACGTTCCGGTGCTTGACATTGTAATACTTCGCCTGCCTATCCTGAGTGATCAACAAGCGCTCCCGAATGATCAGCACCAACGAGGTAGCACTCTCCACCTCCTGCTTCTTTTACAACCTTGCCTCACCCGTTTCAAGCCACGATAATGGCGTGCGACACTTCCTACCTTACAGGGCCTCGAAGGGTGCCATTTGTATACTCGCTTGGTAGCCATTGTTGTACGCAAACTCCACCAATTACAGGTGGTCCTCCCAATGCTTCCCGAAGTCTAGGACACACATGCGGAGCATGTCCTCCATCGTTCTATTGACTCTCTCGGTATGCCCATCCGTCTGCGGATGGAAGGCTGTGCTGAACTTCAACTTGGTCCCCAACATCTGCTGCACCAACCTCCAATCATTGGACGTGAAACGCCCATCACGATCACTCACAATGCTGCGAGGCACACCATGCAGTCTAACTATATTGTCAACATACAACTTTGCCAATTTCTCCACTGGATCATCCTTCCTATGCGGAATGAAGTGTGACACCTTTGTTAGCCGATCTGCGATCACCCAGATGGCATCGTTCCCTTTCTGCGACCTTGGCAACCCATGCACAAAGTCCATAGATATGTCGTCAAACATCCACTCCGGTATAGGCAAGGACTTCAGAAATCCTCCCGGCTTTTGGAACTCCGCCTTCACCAAGGCGCACGTTTGGCACTTAGCCACAAACAACGCCACATCTTTCTTAAGCCCCGGCCACCAAAACAGCTTCTTGAGGGCACGGTACATCTTTGTGCTCCCTGGGTGGATCGAGTACTTGGTATGATGAGCCTCGTACATCAACTCCGCCCGTAGGTTACTCCCGCTTGGGATGCACAACTGATGATCCTTCCTTAGCAACCCATCTTCCACTGAAAACTGGGAATTTGATCCATCCAACGCTGCCCCCATAAGCTCCTTCATGGAGTCATCTAACTCCAATGCCTGCCGAACCCGATCAGCCAGGTCATACTGGACCTCTGTCCAGTTCAACATTGCTTTGGCGCTCGTCTGCTTGTCAACGCAACAGATCTCAAGCTCCTCCAACTCCCGTATTAGCCGCTCATCATGCACCGACAACCAGTTGGCTTGGGCGGGAGCCCTGCGACTCAACGCATCTGCAATCGCATTGCCCTTCCCGGGTACATAATGATTCTTGAAGGTGTAGTCCCCCAGGAACTCCATCCACCTCCTCTGCCTCATGTTAAGATCCTTCTGATCCAATAGGTACTTCAGGCTCTTGTGATCGGTATATATATCGACCCTTACGCTGTATAGGTAGTGCCTCCACAGCTTAAGTGCAAATATCACGGCCGCCAACTCCAAGTCGTGGACCGGATAGTTCCTTTCATGCACTTTCAGCAGACGCGATCCATAAGCTATCACGCTCCCATGCTGCAACAACACGCAGCCCAAACCACTACCCGAGGCGTCACTATACACCTCGAAGCACTCGTTCCCACTCGGCGAACTAAGCACTGGCGCCATGGTCAACCGTCTCTTCAGCTCCTCAAACGCTTGCACGCACTCCTGCGTGCACAAGAATCTCTGATCATTCCTTGTCAACTTTGTGAGAGGTAGCGCTATCCGCGAGAAGTTCTCTACGAAGCGCCTGTAATATCCGACAAGCCCGAGAAAACTACGGACATCCGCGACAGCAGACAACGCAGGCCACTCCCGTATCGCAACAATCTTTGCCGGATCCACCGCTATACCTTCCCTACTAACAATATAACCAAGGAACGCTACTGAGGGTAGCCAGAACTCGCACTTGGAGAATTTTGCATATAGCTCATTCCTCCTCAAAGTCTCCAACACTAAATGCAAGTGCATGAAGTGATCTTCTTCGCACTGCGAGTATACCAATATATCGTCAATAAAGACGATCACAAAGCGATCCAGGAAATCTCGGAATGTCCTGTTCATCAAGTCCATAAACACTGATGGCGCATTCGTCAATCCAAACGACATGACCGTGAACTCGAAATGCCCATACCTTATGCTGAACGCCGTCTTTGGGATATCACATTCCCTTATCCTCAACTGATAATACCCCGACTTCAAGTCCAACTTAGAATATACCGACGATCCGACTAACTGATCAAAGAGATCATCAATCCTCTGGATCGGGTACTTGTTCTTTTCCGTCAGCTTGTTCAACTCCCTGTAGTCGATACACACCTGCATACTACCATCCTTCTTCTTAATGAAGAGGACCGGTGCGCTCCAAGGCGACGAGCTTGGACGCACATAACCATGATCCATCAGCTCCTCTAGCTGAACTTTCAACTCCGCCATCTCCTTAGGCGCCAACCTATACGGAGCACGTGACACCGGTTTGGCCCCCAGTACGAGCTCGATGGTGAAATCAATCTCCCGCTGCGGTGGGGCTCCGGGAAGACTATCCGGGAACACATCGGGGTATTCACAAACAACCGGGATGCTATCCAACGTAGACTTTGGCTCCACAACCCCAACTATTGCGAAGAACAGCTCTGCACCAGCACGAACTGCCTTTACCACCTGAAGAGCAGACATCAGCGTCTTGCTCAACCCCTTGAGTCCCTCGAATATTATCCCCTGCCCAACACCCAGCTTGACCTCCTTCCGGTCGCAGTCAATCCAAGCTTTCTGCTCCGAAATCCAATCCATCCCAAAGATCACGTCGAACTCTACTAGCGGCAGCAATGACGCTAGCAAGTCGAACTCTTGTCTACCAATGTGAACCTTTACGGCGCACACTCTGTCCGCACGCTTTGAGCACCCATTCGGTAGCAGCACATCCAACTTGTCCTTCGCCATCGAAGAAGGGACTCCGATGCGCGATATGAAATTTTCGGACAAGAAGGAGTGTGAAGCTCCCGTGTCGAACAGTGCCCGTGCCGGACTATCACTAATCACAACAAAGCCTATACAAACAATATTAGGCTAACAAGCAATAGACAACAGTATATGAAGTTAACTTGCTGTAAATTAATTCGTACCTTTCACCACATCAGCTTGTTTGATGGCCTACTACTGGCCCAAGTTATAGACTCTAGGCTGAGTCGGAGCATAGTGGGATGCGGTTGACTCCACCGCCTTGCCCTTCTCTTCGTAAGTAGCTCCTTGCTTTTTCTCGAACTTTGGGCGTCCGCTCCAGCAATCGCGGGCAAAGTACCCCGTCTTTCCACACGTGAAACAAGCGCCCGGGGTTAGATTAGTAGTTGTCCCCGAGGCACCCGTAGAAGAAGCTGGACCTGACGTCCTAGCCTTCTTGAAGAATTTTCGATAGCCTGACTTCGACGTAGTCGGAGCTTTGAACTCCGATTTCTTCCCGCCAGAATCCTTCTTAGCTTGCACATTCTTCATGTCCTTCTCCAAGGACCGGGCCGAGTTGACCAAGGTTAGGAAACCCTGCGCCATGGGCCCTGACAATAGCAACCTCAGCTTATCTCTTAACCCTTCGTAGAAGCGGTTATTCTTTCGCTCCTCATCGGCAAAGGTAGTGCTAGCATATCTCCCCAACCGAGTAAACTCGTGGAGGTACTCGTCTACAGTGCTATCTCCTTGCACCATACTTTGGAACTCGTTCTCCAAAGCGATCCTCTATGTTGAGGGGAGGTATCGAGCCATGAACAATCCTGAAAACTCCGCCATAGGAACTTCGGCCAACGGCCTTCCCCTCAACTGGTGTAGCTCTAGGCCTTCCCACCATAACCTTGCGTCCCCATCCCATAGGAACGTCGCTATTGTGGTCTTCTGCCACTCTTCCGTTTCAGTAGCTGTCATCACCCTATTGACTCTTGAGAGACAATCCTCAGCCGGGGTCGGGGTTCCCGTTCCTGAGAACACCGGTGGGTGGAAGCCCATCACATGCTTCAACTGTCTTTCAGTTGCTCTCCAAGGTAACTCCGGCTCCACCGCCACCTGCTCAACCCTTTAGGCTCCGCCGCTTGGAGCGGCACTTGCTCCCCCGCAGGAGCAGGCTGCTGCACCTGTCTTACAGGTTGCGCATTAATCATAGCAAAGATAGCTTCTGCCACCAATCTAATGGTCTCGGCAGACGGAGGTGTTGCAGGCGCTTCACTTGGCGCACTGCTTGCCTCAGAACCTGGCCGTTCTGACGGCCCAGCACCACTCCTGGTCACCTATAATCGTGCAAAACACCGATAAGCGACCAAAAATTACTGCAAATAGCAATTATAGGAACACGCAGGTTCCTCAAACATGCGTATTTTCATTCCTAAGTGGATATTCATGGGTTCTTTTCATGTTATAACGATGACGCACACATGTGCTCACCACCCCTTAAAGTGAATTCGTCCACGAATTCATTTAAGATTGACCGAAACCAGTAGTCTGATACCAATTTATAACACCCCTATCCGTCGTATAGCATATAGCAGTAGGTCCGGCCGGGACCCGACGCCATATACTACGGACAGACCGGTTGGTTACGCGTTGAAACCATACAACCAATCACCAACGTCCTACACAGAGTCATTATAGCGGAAGAAATTTATTAAGTTGCACAAATACAAGAACCCTGCCAAGCAGGAATGTCCACTACAGAAATAACAATAGGAATGAAAAATACAAAAGTACCGGCCTTATGGCCTTACAAGGTTTGCTTAACAAAACATGTCTTACATACTTCGGCTCGCTGGCCGGCCATACATAAAATAAACGGAAAGCATAAAAGGGTTAGGCCTTCGAGGGCCAGCACCGCTACATGGGCTTTAGCCCGCTATTTTCCGCTCGGCTCCGCAGCACCTGCAAGCACAAACCACCGCCCGGTGGCAAACAAAAGCAACGGTCAGCCATGCTGACCAAATTATAACGATCCCGCCCCAAAAATCGGGGCGGCGATGCTCTTTCCCTGCACTTTATTATTATAGGCAATATATTAGTGTGAACATACAACATCACAGGCGTAGGCTCGCACGACCACACACCTCGTGCACATAGGGCACATTCACGGCGAACTGGCCAACGTCACGTCAATTCAAGCCATAGACATTCCCGTTCCACCACCGCCTCTTGGACGGCCAACCATATGAGCATTTTGCCTTCCTGGCCTTGGTCACGACAATTTAAGCCATAGACCGCCGAAGACCCTCATCCATGCCAGCGGTCCTACCGAACGACATAGACCGGGTACGGTTCCGCCTGTCCCGTGCTCACACCACAACGGCAATTTAAGCCATATGCGCAGGTCAAGACTCACCGAGTCCCGTTCCCACCACAATAATCACATAACCCGGTTATGTTCACATTGGCTCCCCGGCCATCGTATTGGCAAAACTCGCTTTTGCCCAGTTTTCCGGGTGCACCTTGGAGTTAATCTCCAAGGCTCCCTGATGCAATCTACCACGTAGAAAACCCGAAAAATGCCCAAACACCCGAAGTCTTCCCCGGTTCATATGCAATGCAACATCACCGATCCGGCTCTACTTGTCCGGATAGGCTTCACACACAATGCCTATGTCCATTTTCGCATACGGACTCTACACAAGGGGGACTTTACACATCTACCCCAAGGAACGCTCCAACTCTTCGCTCACTCGTGAGAGAGGGCTTCCTATGCAAAGGGAAAAAGAGCTTCACATGCCCAAGGATGAGAAATCGTTACCCTTGCGTTCTTCCGCGGCGCCATTGTTGCGCGCTAGGGTTCGAAGAAAATAAACGCAACCGAACTAGCAACCCGATGAGGCAAGTATACATATCGAATTGTAGCAAGGGGACACAAGTGTCGTATTGAAATCCGGGAACTGTTGGCTAAGCTTACTCACACGAACGCTATTATCTTTTCGACGGAAAAACTAGGGTTTTAGAAAATCTAAGTGCAGGGGAGAAAGTAAAGCTATACTAGAAAGAGAAACACTACAATTAAGTAAAGCTGTTAAGTGAAGAACTAAGCTAGAAAGGAAATTACTGCAGTTAATTAAAGAGCACAATATATGAGATTACTACGAAAGGTAGAAAAATATGAAATGGAAATGCACCCGATCAAAATTCACCTCGGCTAAAGACGATTAAGAAAATGCGATAAAAATCTAAAATTAATAGGATAAGGGTCCTTGACCGTGGAGGTTCCTAAAGCTTGAACAAGCTCCTCTCGAAGTCGTGCCCAACTGAGTTTAGGAAGGTCCGACCGACTCTCGTCTAAATCGGAGGCCTAAAACTCGCTTTACGCGGTGAACCCCACTATTGGATTTTACTCCAATCCGGGAGATTTGGACGTCTGCCTCTCTCGAGGGGTGCGTACAACTCCCTTTACTCTTGAATGCTCACTTCATTCTTTCGGCCTCTCGGCTAGCCCAGAATTAAAGCAAAGGCGGAGAGTATATATCGAAAATATACCCCCAACCCGTGATTAATCAAGAGTAATTCAAGGCCCTAACCTAAAAAGAAAAGATTAATTAAAACATCATAACATAATCGCTCTAACCTCGGATCATTAAGATCGAGTACAAGGAGGATTAGTTAATCATAATGGAGTGGAGGGGGGGGGGAGATGAGTAGAAAAACATAAGAAGAACACAAGCTAAGGGAAGAACAATTTTATTAATGAAAAAGGGCAAGTTACACTAATGAAAATAAAATTACAAGTGCATGAAAATTAAACCCTATTCTAGCCCTACATTAAGCACTAAGCAAGAAGAAAATTACAATAAAAGCTAGAACAAACTAAGATTAAACTAGGGTTAAAAAAAGTACAAAGAGAGGGGGAGAGAGAGAGAGAAAAAGCATGAAAAAGGATCAAGAAACAAAGGGGCAGCACCTCCCCCACTCAACCAAAGCATGCTGAAATGAAGAGGGGGGGGTCTATTTATAGATTTTTTTCTCGGGTTGGTCACGCCCTCCGACACGCCCTAGGGGGGGCGTGTCAGGGGGCGTGACAGTACTATGTTGACCTCAGGCTCTGGATTCTGGCGGGAGGGATGATTGCTTCGGTATGTCGGTGGTCACGCCCTAGGTCACGCCCGTGATAGGGGGGCGTGACAGGCACGTCATGTCCAAATCATTGGTCGGAAATCCGTCAGTCACCGAAAAAGGAGGGTGTCACGCCCATGTCACGGGCGTGACATGGGGCGTGACAGTACTATTTGCGTGCTGAGGCGGAACGGCATTTAATGCGGCGGCAGCTTTGCGGCAGAGGGCGACACGCCCCTGGTCACGCCTGGTGACACGCCCATGGAGGGCGTGTCAGGGGGCGTGACAGCGGTTTTTGACCGTTTTCTGTCCCTTCCAGCAGGTGTCCTCGGGATCGGGTGACACGCCCTAGGTCACGCCCAGGGAGGGCGTGACAGGGGGGGCGTGACAGGTCATTTTTGCAATTTTTCTGGAAACCTGCAAAAAGACAGGAAAAAGTTAGTGGCAATAAAATTTACATAAAAAGGATAAAAATAAACTAATAATAGACATAATTTGTACAATATAAAATAGAAAATACGATAATAGTTTAGGCTACAAAACGTATTATCAAATTCCCCCAAGCTTAAGCTTTGCTTGTCTCCAAGCAAAAATATAAAAACTAGATATTTATAAAAAGGACTAATCAAAAAGTTCTAATTATGCCTACACAAGTACTATGCGAAATTCTAAGTAGGGAAAAGGTGAAATGTAAGTCTAAAACAATTATTTAGGTATGGTAAAACTTTTATAAACTTTACTTAATAAAAACAAATCATCCAAAATTTTAACGAGATTTTTTAAATGGACTTAAGTAAAGCAACGAAAATGAAAAACACGCATTGAGTTGTTACTAGATCCAAGCAATGCATTATAATTATATCAATTTAATTAACAAAAATCTAGGTTTAAATCTAAAACTAAAACTGATTTACTGTTTTTCTTTTCTTAGTTGTTAAATAAAAATTCGAAAGCGTGAATCAAAAGGACTTAAATAGGACAGAAACGTTTGGTTTAGGAAAATGATTAGGAGTGGAATTCAAAGATAAACGTGAATGTTTTAAAATCACACTAAACCAAAACAAAGAGTTTCAAAAACTTTCAAAAAAATATATACACATTTTTTTTTCTTTCTTTTTCTTCTTTTCTTTTCCATTTTTTTTTCTTTTTTTTTCAAAACAAAGGCCATAAATATTTTTATTTTCCTTTTTTAGTTGGCCAAACAGAAATAAACATCACTTTTGAACATACTTTTTTTTTTCGAAAACCTTTCTCCCATAAAAATCACAAAATACCCTATCAAAATCGTCAAAATAATTTATGAAACTCAAAAAGGCTAGTGTGATTCGATAGGTTGGAAATTTTGGCTTTGGTGAAACTGAAATGAAGGGAGGAGCTATCAAATGAAATCGGAAAAGGCTCAAAAACGGCTAACTAGTGGTAAAAGTTTTTAGGTTGGCATGAAAGCTCAAACGAAAACAAAAACGGCCTAAATCATTTTCACGCTTTTGAATTTATTTAAAACAAAGGTTTGAAAATTTTTCAAAAAGCGAGTCCTAGATAATAAAAGAAGATTGATGAAATTATCTTGAAAATAGAAATAATAGGTGACTTGGATCGTTCACATCTACTATGTTATTCAAAAGTTGACTTTACAAAAATTATTCAAAAACAAAAAAGAAAATAGTGGATGATGAATTTTTGAGAAAGTAAAGGAAATAAACAACAAAAAACCATAACAGAAATGCGAGTTTTAGAAAAATATTTCACCTTAACATGCTACCGTGAATTAGAAACACAGCATGGCCAACATTTTACTTGTGAAACATAATTAAAAAGGACGATTAGAAATATTATAATTAACTAAGTTGTTTATAGAAGATTTTGAGTAAAACAAAACTAAAAACTAGGGGTACTATCGAAATACCAAAATGTCTAAAAAACACAAATATATTTTTTTTAATTTTGAGAAATATTCTCTTTTTTTGGAATTTTAGAAATTTTTTTTATTATTTTTTATTTTAAGATATTCATTTTTTTTTATTTTAGAAATATTTAAAATATATACAAAAAGAAAATTATTTACACTAAGCAAAAATGAAGGAGGAAATCCTCCCCCAAGCTTAAAACAGACATTGTCCTCAATGGCTAAAGAAGGGGATTGGAGAAGGAGAGAAAAATAAAGTACAGAATTGAAAGACAGAATTGAAATACAGGTACTTCCCCGGATTTATTTGCTGCGAGAGCTGAGTGATGCCGCTCCTCCGAATGTCTTCTTTGGACTTCGTGATGGATTCAACAATGTTGGAGCAGGCGATCGCAGAAGCTTCAGCTTGTCAGAGCCGTCCGAGGCAAAAATTGTAAAAGAAAGAAAACAGAAAAAGATAACTTGGGTTGCCTCCCAAGAGCGCCCTTTGGTTAAAGCGTCGTTGAGCTCGATGCATCAAAAAAAAAATAATATTGTCCAAAAATATTGTTGTCCCGAAATAAAATTGTTTTTAGCAAAAAATAAAAAGTTTCAGATTAGAGTTCGTGAAGCAGAAACTTAATAATGTTTGGACTGACATCATCATCACCAGAGAAATACAGTTTAAGACGCTGACCATTCACTTTGAAATTACCCTTATTAGGGTGAGAAATTAAAACAGTTCCATAAGGAAATACTTCTAAAACAGAAAACGGGCCAGACCAGCGAGATTTTAATTTGCCCAAAAATAAACGTAAACGAGAGTTATATAAAAGGACTTGGTCGCCCGGCTTAAAGTTTTTAGGGTGCCTTAAGTGTTTATCGTGTAAACGCTTCGTCCGCTCTTTATAAAGTTTATTATTTTCATAAGCATAAGAGCGCCACTCGTCGAGTTCATTTAGTTGAAATTTTCGAAGGTCACCGACTGAGTGGGGATCGAAGTTTAAAAATTTTAAGGCCCAAAAGGCGCGGTGCTCTAACTCTACGGGCAGATGGCACGATTTTCCATAGACCAGCCGATACGGCGTACATCCGAGTGCGGTTTTGTATGTTGTTCGGTAGGCCCATAGAGCATCGTCAAGTTTGGTTGACCAGTCTTTTCTAGAAGTTGAAACAGTCTTTTCTAATATTCTTTTTATTTCTCTATTAACTACTTCGACTTGACCGTTAGTTTGGGGGTGGTAGGCAGTGGACAGTTTATGCGTAACGCCGTATTTAGTAAGGATTTTTGAAAATTGCGCGTTATAGAAATGGGAACCCCTATCGCTAACGATTGCGCGAGGCGTACCGAATCTAGAAAATAATTTTTTTAAAAACGTGACTACAACTCGGGAGTCGTTCGTGGGAAGAGCTTGGGCCTCAGCCCATCGTGAAACATAATCAACAGCAACTAAAATATATTTGTTTCCAAAGCTAGAATGAAGGGGGCCAACAAAATCAATTCCCCAGAGGTCGAAAATTTCGCACTCTAAGAAATAATTTTGCGGCATTTCATTTTTATTAGAAATATTGCCCGACCGTTGGCAACTATCACACCTGCTCACAAAGGCTTGCGCGTCTTTAAACAGGCTAGGCCAGTAAAAACCCGCGCAAAGCACCTTATGAGCGGTGCGAGCAGCTTGATAGTGCCCACCTGTCGAACCTTCATGCAAATGTTTTAGAATATCAATTCCTTCATCAAAAGAAACACATCTCCTTATCACTTGATCCGCACAAATTTTGAAAAGATGCGGGTCTTCCCAAAAGTAGTTCTTCAGCTCAGAAAAGAATTTCTTCTTTTGCTGAGAGGAGAACTCTTTTGGGAGCACCCGGGCCACTAGATAGTTGGCGATGTGCGCGAACCAAGCAGAAGTAGATGTATTAACTAAAAGCAGCTTCTCATCAGGAAAATAGTCATTAAAGGATTTTTCATTTAATTTTTCTATAAAGGGGTTATCTAATCTGGACAGATGGTCGGCGGCCAAGTTCTCGGCTCCTCGCTTATCACGGATCTCTAAGTCAAACTCCTGGAGGAGTAAGACCCAGCGAATCAAGCGAGGCTTGGCATCCATTTTGGCAAGAAGGTACTTGAGGGCCGAGTGGTCCGTAAAAACAATGATTTTTGAAAGTGTAATGTAAGGGCGAAATTTATCAAACGCAAATACTACAGCTAAGAGCTCCTTCTCGGTTGTGGTGTAATTTTCTTGTGCAGATGTGAGGGTTTTACTAGCGTAATAGATGGGGTGGAAGTTCTTAGATATGCGTTGTCCTAATATGGCCCCCACCGCAAAACTACTCGCATCGCACATAATCTCGAAAGGAAGGTCCCACACCGGAGCTATCATAATTGGTGCGTTAATTAACTTTTCTTTAATTGATTCAAAGGCAGAAATACAAGAGTCATCAAAAATGAATGGAGCGTCTTTTTCTAAGAGATGGGTGAGGGGCTTAGTGATCTTTGAGAAGTCCTTTATAAAACGACGATAAAAACCAGCGTGGCCTAGGAAACTTCTTATAGATTTTATGTTTGTAGGCGGCGGCAACTTCTCAATAACTTCTATCTTGGCAACGTCTACCTCAATTCCTTTAGAAGAAATTTTATGACCCAAAACTAACCCTTCCCTCACCATAAAATGGCATTTTTCCCAATTTAGGGCAAGGTTAGTTTCTTTGCATCGTTCTAAGACTTTTTCGAGGTTTTCTAAACATCTATCGAAGGAATCGCCAAACACGGAGAAATCGTCCGTGAATACCTCCATAATGCTTTCTACGTACTTGTCAAATATTGCGAGCATACATCGCTGGAATGTAGCTGGCGCATTGCATAATCCAAACGGCATTCTTCGGTACGCAAAGGTGCCGAAGGGACAAGTAAACGTAGTTTTCTCTTGGTCCTCGGGAGAGATGGGTATTTGAAAGTACCCCGAGAGGCCATCGAGAAAACAATAAAAGCTATTGCCGAAGAGACGTTCTAAAATCTGGTCGATAAACGGTAAAGGGAAGTGGTCCTTGCGGGTGGCGTCATTTAACTTTCGGTAATCTATGCACATACGCCAACCCGTCACCGTCCGCGTCGGGATTAATTCATTATTCTCATTACTAACTACGGTTATCCCTCCATTTTTTGGAACTACCTGAACGGGGCTAACCCACTTACTATCCGAAATAGGGTAGATAATTCCTGCGTCTAATAGTTTCATAACCTCGCCCTTAACTACTTCTTTCATATTCGGGTTTATACGGCGCTGAGGTTGAATAGAGTTACGCGAATTATCTTCCATTAAAATTTTATGTGTACAGAAAGATGGGCTTATGCCCTTGATATCAGAAATTTGCCAAGCAATAGCCCGACGATGCTTACGTAGAACTAGAAGAAGTTTATCGTTCTGCGTATCCGTGAGGTAGGCCGAAACGATAACTGGTAACTTGGAGTCTTTTTCTAAGAAAGCATACTTAAGGTGTTCGGGAAGTTCTTTAAGTTCTAGGGTAGGGGGTTCTTCATACGAGGATTTTGAGATTCTTTCTTTTTCAAAAATAATATCTTCATAAACTTTTTTATAAGGAACGTAATAAGGGGTGGGGCTAGCAGCCAAGACGGCTTCTTGTACAGATTTAGTGGGAAGAAAAGAGGAAAAACAAAAATCAGAAAACTCTTTTTCAAACTCAGAAAGACAATAAGAAGATTCATCACTTCCTTGCAGTGATTCCGTTGTAAGAGAAGAGGAGCAAAAAGTAGAAAATTCTTTTTCAAACTCGGAGAGGCAGTAGGAAGAATCATCACTCACGGCGTCTACGAAAAAACATGAGTCATCGTTCGCTAAAGTGTTCTTCATCGAAGGGGTGATAGAAAATGTGACTTCGTCTTCGCCTACTCGAAGAAAGAGCTTACCATTGCTTACGTCAATGATGGCTCGAGAGGTGGCAAGGAAGGGTCGGCCAAGGATCAGGGGAACCTTGACGTCTTCTTCGATGTCCAGAATGACAAAGTCCACCGGGAAGATGAACTTGTCGACTTTCACTAGAACGTCCTCCACTATTCCTAACAGGTACTTGACGGATCTATCAGCTAGCTGGATACTCATACGCGTGGGGTTAAGGCTATCAATCCCTAACTTTTTGAACAACGAAAAGGGCATCAGGTTTATACTTGCGCCTAAGTCGGCTAACGCGTGTTTAACAAAGAGATCACCGAAGACACACGGGATAGAGAAACTACCCGGGTCACTGATTTTCTTCGGCAAATCGTTTGTTAAAATGGCGGAGCACTCGGCTTTTAGCGTGACGTGCGAAAGATTCTCTAACTTCTTCTTGTTTGTGAGGAGGTCTTTAAGATACTTGGCGTATTTCGGCATCTGCGAAATAGCCTCGTGGAAGGAAGATTAATGTGGATTTGCTTGAAGATCTCTAAGAAGCGGGAGTACTTATCTTCTTGACGTTGTCTATTAAGTTCAGAGGGGTATGGAGGAGTTGAATTATTTTTGAAGATGGGTGGTGGAGTGAGATTATTTTCTAAAGCGGGGGTGATTACTTCTTCAGCAGAGGTTGGAAGCGGAGCGGAGCTTTGATTTTTAAAAGCGGGAGCGGAGCTTTGATTTTTAAAAGCAGGAGCGGAGCTTGCCTCGGGCTCTTCACTTACCATACCGGAGACTTGCTTCCCACTCCGAAGAGTTATAGCTTTCGCTTGCTCTCTCGGGTTGGGTTCGGTATTGGAAGGAAGAGACCCTGCGGGTCGCTCAGAAATTATTTTCGCGAGCTGTCCTACTTGATTTTCTAGACTTTTTACGCTTCCGGTTAACGTTCTTATAGTGGCGTCATTTGTGGTGATATATTTATAAAGTAATTCCTCCAAGCTTGGAGGTTTTGGGCAATTTTGAAGAAGTGGTGGTGGTGGTGGTGGTGCAGAAAAATCATTTTGCGGGGGTGGGCGCATCGAATTCGATGGATTACTCCATGAAAAGTTCGGATGATTTCTTAAAGCAGGGTTATAACTATTCGGAAAATTAAAACCATTCGGATGAAAATTCGCAGCAGAAAAATTATTAAAAAGCAGTTCTAGGCATATTATTAACATAATCTAAATGTTCTGGAGTAGGGGTTACAGATTCCCATACCTGAGGGGCGGAGGCAGCAGTCATCTCCGTGATTTTTTTGCTTAGGATTTCTACTTGCAGAGCGAGCTGGGAGACGTTGTCCACTTCATAGATACCTGCAGGCTTGTTCGGGCGGGACCTAGGCACATTCCACTGATAAGTGTTCATGGCCATGTCCTCAAAAAGCTCAAGAGCGGCTTCTGGGGTCTTATGATTTAAAGTACCGCCAGAAGCTACGTCTATCATTTGCTTCGTGCTTTGATTTAGCCCGTTATAAAACGTCTGCACTTGTAACCATGCAGGCAGCGCGTGATGTGGGCATCGTCTTAATAATTCTTTAAATCTTACCCAGGTTTCGTAAAGGGTTTCAGAGTCTATTTGTCCGAAGGCAGAGATGTCGTTCCTAAGTTTTGTAGTTTTAGCTGGCGGAAAATACTTCACCAAAAATTTTTCAGTTAATTCATTCCAAGTGGTTATGCTATTTTTCGGAAGTGTGTTCAGCCACTGCTTAGCTTTAGTTCTTAGAGAGAAGGGGAAGAGTCTTAGCCTGATCGCATCATTTGTGACACCATTTATCTTGAAGGTGTCGCAAATTTCAAGAAAGCTAGCTATATGTGCGTTCGGATCTTCATCTTGAAGTCCGTCAAATTGCACATATTGCTGCACCATTTGATTTATGCTAGGCTTTAGTTCGAAGTTATTATTTGCAATAGCAGGGCGGACTATACTTGATTCTGTTCCCTCGAGGTTCGGTCGTGCATAATAGGACATAGTCCTTTGCATGACCTCATCTACGTTGGGTTCTTCCATTCTTAAAGTAGCAAATGACTCGGAGTCCTCAACCGACACTTGGATAGTAGGATCTTGAAATCGCGATCTTCTCCGAAGAGTACGCTCAATTTCGTGGTCCAAGTCCAAAATAACCGACGGACTCCCGCGGGTCATGCACTAAAAGAACAGAAAAGAAGAAGAGGAAGAGAAAAAGGATAAACTAGAAAAAAGATTAGAATTTTTTATTTTTTTTGAAATAGATTTTTTTTTTATAGATTAACTCCCGAACTTCCCAAGGACTACCCCGTGAAGGGTTTGCAAGGTACTAGACAAGACAGTGGCGCTTAAAGCCCTTTGCCCTTTTCGAGAGAATTAGGTGGCGTAGAAAAATTGTGAGGTTGGTTTCTATTAAGAGCGGTGATAAATTTTTTTGATTTTTAAAATTTTTAAAGAAAGAGGATGAGAAAGAGAAGATAAAATTAATAGGTTCGTGTTTTCAAAATATCACCGGAAGTTGGTTCCCCGGCAACGGCGCCAAAAACTTGTTGCGCGCTAGGGTTCGAAGAAAATAAACGCAACCGAACTAGCAACCCGATGAGGCAAGTATACATATCGAATTGTAGCAAGGGGACACAAGTGTCGTATTGAAATCCGGGAACTGTTGGCTAAGCTTACTCACACGAACGCTATTATCTTTTCGACGGAAAAACTAGGGTTTTAGAAAATCTAAGTGCAAGGGAGAAAGTAAAGCTATACTAGAAAGAGAAACACTACAATTAAGTAAAGCTGTTAAGTGAAGAACTAAGCTAGAAAGGAAATTACTGCAGTTAATTAAAGAGCACAATATATGAGATTACTACGAAAGGTAGAAAAATATGAAATGGAAATGCACCCGATCAAAATTCACCTCGGCTAAAGACGATTAAGAAAATGCGATAAAAATCTAAAATTAATAGGATAAAGGTCCTTGACCGTGGAGGTTCCTAAAGCTTGAACAAGCTCCTCTCGAAGTCGTGCCCAACTGAGTTTAGGAAGGTCCGACCGACTCTCGTCTAAATCGGAGGCCTAAAACTCGCTTTACGCGGTGAACCCCACTATTGGATTTTACTCCAATCCGGGAGATTTGGACGTCTGCCTCTCTCGAGGGGTGCGTACAACTCCCTTTACTCTTGAATGCTCACTTCATTCTTTCGGCCTCTCGGCTAGCCCAGAATTAAAGCAAAGGCGGAGAGTATATATCGAAAATATACCCCCAACCCGTGATTAATCAAGAGTAATTCAAGGCCCTAACCTAAAAAGAAAAGATTAATTAAAACATCATAACATAATCGCTCTAACCTCGGATCATTAAGATCGAGTACAAGGAGGATTAGTTAATCATAATGGAGTGGAGGGGGGGGAGATGAGTAGAAAAACATAAGAAGAACACAAGCTAAGGGAAGAACAATTTTATTAATGAAAAAGGGCAAGTTACACTAATGAAAATAAAATTACAAGTGCATGAAAATTAAACCATATTCTAGCCCTACATTAAGCACTAAGCAAGAAGAAAATTACAATAAAAGCTAGAACAAACTAAGATTAAACTAGGGTTAAACAAAAAGTACAAAGAGAGGGGGAGAGAGAGAGAGAAAAAGCATGAAAAAGGATCAAGAAACAAAGGGGCAGCACCTCGCCCACTCAACCAAAGCTTGCTGAAATGAAGAGGGGGGGGCTCTATTTATAGATTTTTTTCTCGGGTTGGTCACGCCCTCCGACACGCCCTAGGGGGGGCATGTCAGGGGGCGTGACAGTACTATGTTGACCTCGGGCTCTGGATTCTAGCGGGAGGGATGATTGCTTCGGTACGTCGGTGGTCACGCCCTAGGTCACGCCCGTGACAGGGGGGCGTGACAGGCACGTCATGTCCAAATCATTGGTCGGAAATTCGTCAGTCACCGAAAAAGGAGGGTGTCACGCCCATGTCACGGGCGTGATATGGGGCGTGACAGTAATGTTTCCGTACTGAGGCGGAATGGCATTTAATGCGGCGACAGGCTTTGTGCCAGAGGGCGACACGCCCCTGGTCACGCCTGGTGACACGCCCAGGGAGGGCGTGTCAGGGGGCGTGACAGCGGTTTTTGACCGTTTTCTGTCCCTTCCAGCAGGTGTCCTCGGGATCGGGTGACACGCCCTAGGTCACGCCCAGGGAGGGCGTGACAGGGGGGCGTGACAGGTCATTTTGGCAATTTTTCTGGAAACCTGCAAAAAGACTGGAAAAATATAGTGGCAATAAAATTTACATAAAAAGGATAAAAATAAACTAATAATAGACATAATTTGTACAATATAAAATAGAAAATAAGATAATAGTTTAGGTTACAAAACGTATTATCATCCATCGAAAACTATGCGGTTGGAAAGCACCGCAATGGCATCACCTCCGCGGATCTGGACTCGGATCGTGATTCGGAGCTCCGGAACTCCTCCGGCGGCCGGATCTTGGACTCCTCCTTCCTCCTTGCTCTCCCTTCTCTCTAAACTCTTAGAGAGAGAATGGCTAAGGGAAATGAGGATTCCCAACCCTAAATCACGGCTATAACCACCCAGGAGCAGCCCCCCACCGTCGGATCCAAAGTCAAGGAAACGAACGGCCAAGATTAGATCTGAAATCATAAAATCTGGGCCGAACACGGGTTGCAACACGGCCGTGTGCCTGGCAGTATCACCCATTCGCCGTCTCGATGGATTCGAAAAACAAGCACACGGCCTTTGACACGGCCTCCGACACGCCCGTGTCACCTGCGACACGCCCGTGTCGGGACCCGTGTCACACCCCCCGTATGCAATCGACCAACACTTCGCAGTCAGAGAGGTACACGGCCTTGTGACACGGCCTCAGACACGCACGTGTCAAATTTGACACGCCCGTGTTTGTGCCCGTGTCACGGCCCGTGTACCACACTTGCAGATTCCCTGGAGTGAAACGGCCTGGGACACGCCTGTGTTCTAGGCCGTGTTCTATAACTCGATGATCGTCGACCGCCAAAGCGTCGACCGCACAACCGTGGTCAAACACGCCTGTGTCACGCCCGTGACACGCCCGTGTCACGCCCGTGACACCTGCTCCAAAATTCAGGCTGGGCTTAAAACATCACCCGTCCCTCTTTTGAGTTTCGGGGTGTTACACGACGGATAGGTGTGTTACACGGGAGACGATCAACAAGAGACATAACTGGCTCAAGAAGTTCATGTTTATCAAAGGGGATTTAGGCAACGTTCCCCTCTCACCGGTAAAACTTGGCGAGGCAAGCTACCCCCCCCCCCCCCCCCGAGCTCAGGGGGCCATGAAGCGGTACTGTTCGGGTTCTTTGCTGGGAAGAACTTTGAGGAGGCCTACCTCCGCGGGAACCTTGATGACCTCCTCCCCATTCCGCCAGGTGAAGGTAAGTGGTACGCCTGCTTTTGCTCTCTTAGAACCGTCCTTTAAATATTTCTAAGTCCCATACTTTTGGCAGGCGAGCGCGACATCCGCCTCCATCCTCCCTACGAGAGTGCGCGACTCACTTCCGGCGAGCTCGCGTGGGCCAAGGCGGCGGCTGCCGCCCATCGCGAGATCTCAGTCCCTGCTCCCCCGAAGCAACCCAGTCGTGAGCATCCTTAGGATCCGCCACCGCCCAAGAAACAGAAGAAAACGGGTGGCGCGCCTCCCCGGCTCGCGACAAAGGCAAGGCCCCTACGAGCCAATCGTTCATCGATCCCTCCCGCGCGGCCTCTCTGGCTTTCGGATCTGCTAGCAGAGAGGAAGGCACATCGCAGCCGCAAGAGGTGGTTCAGCCCGCCGAGAAGCCAGTACCCCGGGGGTACCGCAGCTTTGGCTATGGTTAGGGGCCCGCAAATGAGTTCGAAGTCCCGCTGCTTCAATGGGACAAGGAGACCAACCGGGTCTTCGTATCGTCGCTGCTGCCGAGCTGGATGGAGTAGGAAACTGGTAGCGGGGATGCTTACAACCTTTCCATCAGCGTCTATGGGCGAGAGGATGCAACTGTCTACAACGAGGAGGCGACGCGGGTGTTATTCTACAAAAGTGTGCGGGTCCAGTTTCACAGCCTTGAGCTGGCCCATATGGTCGGACGGCGGTTCCTCCGGTTGGACAAGAACACCCCGTCCCTCAACAAGTTAATAGACGAGAAGGAGGCGGCCCTCAAGCTCGCTCAGGAGGAGGCGGATGAACTGCGGAAGCGGGCTGAAGCATCCGAAGCCGCCCTTGCGCAGTACCTGGGGGGCGGTAAGTTCACTGACTCGCGTCCGCCTTCTCTCGCTTCTGCGTGATTTAACTCAGTGATTCTCCTTTTCGCAAGACGCGGCGATGGGCAACCGACTGGGCACTGAGATCGCCACCCTTCAATAGGAGAAACGGAAACTACATGCACGAGTTGATAAGTTGGAGGCCGCAGCGTCTGCCCCTCCGCCGTCTACAATTGGTTGCCATCTCGCACATTACAGCGGTTACGATATTTACCTGATGATGAAGAAGAATGTGGCCGGAGCCAGTGAAGTATAACTTCCAAACACTTCAGCGGGACAACCTTATCAGAAGTGGCGGTACCAAGCTTTCGGCGAGCGAGGTGGTACCAGAGCTATTCCTTCCGGTACCAAAGCCGGGAGATGACCCCTACCATCATATATTAGGGGCTCGCCGCTCAGGGCTCGCCTAGCTGGGGACTTGCACTCGCCTTACTTTCGTCGCAGTAATGTTGTGGGCCAAAGCCCGGATTTTTTAATAGTCACTTTTTTGATCGACCCCAGTGTATTCAAGAACTCTATACTTTTCATTTCACTATAATACAAATATTTTCTTTCCCGCACTCGCCATTCATTTTTCGCACTCGCTATTTATACTCTGCCTTAAATGTTTAACTTTAAATTGCGCTGCCACGAGCGAGTGAGGTCGTCCATTCGTTCTTGATTAGGAACTTAAACTTAGGAGCGAGTGGCACGTTAGTTAACCGCGATGCGAGCGGGCGACTCGCATCCTTCGCCCTGGTTCGCCACTCCACTTATGTCGTAGAGCGAGTGAGAAAAACCCAGCTAGTGCGCTAAAAGACTTCGCGCAGGCCGACCTTTCCGGGGTTCTTAGCGCGGCTGAGCTCTTGCTGGCTATACCCCTTCCCCGGGGCTCGCCAATTTATAATTCGGGGCCGACATTCCCGGCTCGCTAACTCGCTGGGGTCCTCTCGTCGACCGTCGATCCAATCATTCGTGACGCGGGCGACTAACTCCTTCCCTTATGTGCTGCACCCAACGAGGCCCCCTGCCCTCGTCGGACAGAAGAAGGGTCTGGGCAAACTCCTGGGGTGATATCCAACCCCTGTTGCTCGGTGGGGGTCCATCAGCTGAATCCGGACTAGAGTTTAAGCAGACTCCTCCGAGTGACACCCATCCATACCATCTTGATGAGATCCTTGCAACGGAATCTGCTCGGAGTTCAGGGTAGACACCTTCGAGTGACTTCCAGCCCTGCCAGCTTGATGGGTGCCTGATAGTGGGATCTGCTCGGGGCTTGGGGCAGACTCCTCTGAGTGACTTCCAGCCCTGCCAGCTTGATGGGAGTCTGGCAGCAGTATCTTTTTGGGGTCTTGGGCAGACTCCTCCGAGTGACTTCCAGCCCTACCAGCTTGATGGGGGCCTGGCAGCAGGATCTACTCGAGGTCGGGGTCAGACTCCTCCAAGTTACTTCAAGCCCTGCCAGGTTGATAGGAGCCTGACAGCGAGATCTACTCAGGGTCTAATGCAGAATCCTCCGAGTGACTTCCAGCCCTGCAAGCTTGATGAGAGACTACCGGTGGGATCTGCTCAAGATCTGGGGAAGAATCATCCGAGTGACTTACAGCCCTGCCAGCTTGATGGGAGCCTGACAGCGTGATCTTCTCAGGGTCTGGGGCAGACTCCTCTGAGTGACTTCCATCCCTGCCAGATTGATGGGAGCCTGACAACGGGATCTGCTCTGGGTCTAAGGCAGACTCCTCCGAGTGACTTCCAGCCCTGCCAGCTTGATGGAAGCATGGCAGCGAGATCTACACGGGTTCTGAGGCAGACTCCTCAGAGTGACTTCCAGCCCTGCCACCTTGATGGGAGCCTAGCAGAGGGATCTGCTCGGGGTCTGAGGCAGACTCCTCCAAGTAACTTCCAGCCCTGCTATCTTGATGGGAGCCTGAAAGCGGGATCTGTTCGGGGTCTGAGGCAGACTCCTCTGAGTGACTTCCAGCCCTGCCAGCTTGAAGGGAGCCTAGCAGCGGGATCTGCTCGGGGTCTGGGGAAGACTCCTCCGAGTGACTTCCTGCCCGACCAGCTTGATGGGAGCATGGCAGCGGGATATGCTCGGGGTCTGGGGCAGACTCCTCTGAGTGACTTCCACCCCTACCAGTTTGATGGGACCCTGACAGTGGGATCTGCTCGGGGTCTAGGGTAGAATCGCATTAGCACTTTTCATCACCGGGGCACAAGTTCATCATTTATTAGAAATAAAAACACCACTTACATGACTTAGGGAAAAAATGTTTTATGTCATCACAACTCCAGGTGAGACATAGGATCTCGCCCTCCACATTCCGGAGGCGGTACCCTCCTGACCTCATTGCATCTTGTACAATGTATTGTCCCTCCCAATTGGGATTGAGTTTCGCCGCGACGGCTGACCTCCCCGTGACATCCACTTTTCTTAAAACCAAGTATCCTTCCACGAATTATTTTACTCTAACGTGCTTGTCAAAGTACTTGGCCATTCTTCTCTTAACATCCTCTTGCCTGATGGCAGAGACGTCTCGCAGCTCCTCAATCATGTCGAGGGAGAGCCGCAGCTCCTCCTCATTCTTGGCCCTCCAATCTTCTCTGTCTTACCCTGCCTCGACCACCCGAGGCGTCAGTACCTCGAACTCTACCGGAAGAATCTCCTCACATATATGGGAGAGTTTGAATGGATTCCCTCCTGTGGCTGTGTTTGGCATGGTTCTGAGGGCCTAGAGGACCGAGGGGAGCTACTCCACCCAGCTCCCTTTCAGGTTCTCCACCTTCTTCTTGAGGAGGTTGACAATGATCTTTTTTGCCGCCTCCAACTGCCTGTTGCTCCTGGGCTGATGGACCAAGGTGAACCTGAGATCAATCCCGAATTGCCCAAAAAAGCTGATGAATTCGGCGCTAGCAAACTGAGGCCCATTTTCTGTGATGATGGTCGGGGGCAACCCGTGCCGGCAGATGATCTCCCCATAAACAAAGTTCCAGATGACCTAGGAGGTCACCTTTGCAAGTCCCCTAACTTCCAGCCACTTGGATAAATAATCGATCATCACGAGCAGGAACCTTCTCTGACTGCTTGCCTAGGGGAAGTGTCTGACCAAGTCCATTACCCAGATTACAAATGCCAAGGGGGCTGTGATACTCCTGAGGCGCTTGGCCGGTTGTAGTTGGAGGGGAGCGAACAGCTGGCACTTATGACACTCCTTTGTAATCTTTGCCACGTCGTGGCTCACGGTCGGCCAAAAGTACCCCTGCTTGATGATCCTCCCTTCTAGCATCCGACTCCCAGAGAGGCTTCCACACTCCCTAGATTTGACGCCCTCCAAGATCCTTGGGACCTCCCTCACGGCTACGCAACTTGCCAACATTCCCGAGAGGGTCTTTCGGTACAAATGCCCATCGCGCATGAGATAGTATGCCGATTTGTACTTGAGCTTCTTCCTGTCCATCCCTTCAGGATACTCCCCAGTAGACAAGAAAGTCGTGAATGGATCTATCCACGAGGGGTGCTGCTCCACCTCTATCAACTCCCCCTCTTTGATTAATGGGAGGATGAGATCTGTGACAGTGCCCCCACCCAGGGACCATTCTTCGCAAGCTGATCCACTTGCTCGTTTTCCTCTCTAGGTACATGCCGGATGGAGAATGTCTGGAATGTGCCGATGACTCCCTTCATCTTTGCCAAGTACAGCTGCAGGGTGGACTCCCTTGCCTCAAACTCCCCGTTTATCTGGGAAGCCACCACCATGGAGTCAGTAAGGACCTCCATATTATGCACGCCCAGCTCCCTGGCCAGGCGAAGGCCTGCAATCACTTCCTCATACTCGGCTTGATTGTTGGTAATGGAAAAATGCACCACTACTATTTGCCTAATCCTCGTCCCCTGTGGACTCACCAAGATCACCCCCACTCCCAGGGAATTTCTTCCCGATACGCCATCCACCTTCACCCTCTTAGGGATTGGGTGGGGGAGTTCCTCCTCCGCCACTTCCACCATGTAGTCAGCTAGAAAGTCGGCCATAGCTTGTGCCTTGATTGAGTGCCGAGGTATGAAAGAAATGCAGAATTTGCTCAACTCTAATGAACATTTGCCCAACCTCCCTATGTGCTACACCCCATCGAAGATGTTGTGGAGGGGTTGGTCAGTCACCACTCAGATCGAGTGTGCCTAGAAGTAGGGACGGAGCCTCCGGGCTGAAATGATGAGAGAAAAGGCTAGCTTTTCCAGGATGGGATACCGAAGCTCGACCTTCCTCAAGACCCGACTCACATAGTAAATGGTGAGTTGTTTCTTCCTTTCTTCCCATACTAAAACAGAGCTCATGGCCTCCGCCTCGACTCCTATATATAAGAACAAGTCCTCCCCCTCCTTTGGTCCTTGGAGCAGGGGGCCTGAGTCTGCTGCCTCTTCAAGGCCTGGAATTCCTCCTCGCACTCCGAGGCCCACTCAAACTTCCGGCCTCCTCTCAAAGTTTTGAAGAAGTGAGAGAACTTCTCCCCGACACGGGAGAGGAACCTGCTCAACCTTGCCAGCTTCCCTGTTAACCGTTGTACCTCCTTAGTATTCCGCGGTGACCCCAACTCCATAATCGCACTCACCTTGTCTAGGTTGGGTTCTACGTAAGTGGGGGTGAGGAGATGTCCTAGGAACTTCCCCATGTTCGCCCCAAAGATGCACTTCAACGGGTTCAGCCTTATTTTGTACTTACGTAGAGTGGCAAAAGTTTCTTCCAAGTCCTGGAGGTGAGAGTCGATGTTCAGGCTCTTAATCATGAGGTCATCTACATACACCTTATGGTTCCTCCCCTTCTGCTCTTGGAAGACCCTGTCCATCATCTTCTGGTAGGTTGCCCCTGCATTTTTTAGCCCAATGAGAATCATTTTATAGCAGTAGCATCTATCCCCCGTGATAAAAGAGATGTTCTTGAGGTCAGGGGGGTGCATCCTAATCTGATGATAACCTGAAAAATGCATCTTGAAAACTCATTATAGGGAAACCAACGGCTGAGTAAACCAGCGCGTCGATCCTAGGCAAGGGGTAACAATCATTGGGACATGATTTATTAAGCAATGAAAATTCAACACACATACGCCACCGACCGTCTCTTTTTTTAACCATTACAACATTGAAAACCCAGCCGGGGTATTGGATCTCGGATACAACACCGGCCTTAAGGAGCTTGGCCACCTCCTCCTGGATTGGCAAGGCGAACCTGTCCGCCGTGGGCCTCTTATTCTGCTGGATGGGGCGAGCCTCTGGATCCAGGTTGAGGCAATGGCATGCCACATCCGCATCGATCCCTTGCATCTCCGTGGCACTCCAGGAGAAACATCCACATTCTTTCGGATGCACTCCAACATCCTCTCCCGAGCCTCCGGGGCCAGCCCTCCGCTGACGTGGACCTTCTCTACCCTGCCTCCGTGGGTGAGACCTCCATCTCCAAGACCTCTTCCGCCGCCTCTAGACGAGACTACTCCCCCAACTCTTCAGCATGCCCCCTATAGGGGCGAGGTCCTCTTCCTCGGCTTCCCCCACAGCCATCGTCTTAGCCGACTCCTGGACTTCCTCCATCTCCTCCTCCCGAGGGCAGGTCACCTCCACCTCCATCTCCTCTTGGAAACCCTCCTGCTCTGCCTCCTCCATCATTCTCCCCATCTCCTCATCACCCCCTTCCATGAGATGGAGTTTACGGTGGTGACATAACACTCCCTTACTATTTTAGGGTATCCACAGACCCTGACCTTGACACCCTCGATGCTGAACTTCAAGCATTAGTGGAAGGATGAGGGGACACAGCGAAAGGCACTGATGAGGGGTCTCCCAAAGATGGAGGTATAGCTGCTGGGGGCTTCCAAAATAATGAACTTGCATGTGCGGGACTGCAACCCTCCCCCCCCCCCCATTGTGACATGGAGTCCCACTCCTCCTTCTACCTCTTTCATCTCCCCCGAGAACCCGAACAAGGGTCCATCTGAGGACCGCACCCTCTTAACCTCCACCTTCATCGCGTCGAATGCCTTCTTTAAGATGACGTTCATCGAGCTTCAATTGTCGACGAAGATCCAGGCGATGGTAAAATTCTCGATGGCTATCTGGATGACCAGCACATCACAAAACGGATCCTCGTAATCCGGCATATCCTTCCTTAGGAAGGTGATCTTCTCCTCCTGGGGTGGGATCTGGGATGTAGAGGTGATGCTCCTTCGGTACATGCTATGGATGCTCGCCTTGTGGGAAGCCTCGACAGCTGCCCCTCCATGGATCATCCTGATCCTTCCCCGAGTCCCCGCATTCTCCCGATACTCGCACCGGTCGTCCTCCGGGCGTGGCATGACCTCTTCGATCCGCACCTCCTGACTCTCCTGCTGTCGTTGTTGCTCCCTATTTCCTCACAATTTGAGGAACTCCGAGCACGTGGTCCTAGTGTGCCCTTCCTCCTGGTGGAAGTTGCAATAGGGCAACTCCACCCTAACTTCCCTTCTCCTTCTCCTTGCCTCCCTCCTTCTCTCCCCCATGGCTATTACCATAGATTTCTCCTAGTCGGGAAGAGGCAGCCTCTAGGCCTGCCTCCCTCCCGAAGGATAAAACTAGTCTTGGCCTCTCTAGCGATGGTCCCCTCCATGGAACCCTCTTCTCGCAACCTGATCTTGCCATTCTGGCCTCCACCCTAGCCAGTGATTCGGCTCCTGACGCCGCCACCTGGGATGTTTCTGCTGCTGCTGCTGCCTTTCACTGGGTTCAGCTCTCCTTTCCTCCTGACCTCTGCCCCCTCTTGTCCTCTCCTCCTCCGTAGCCCACCTGGCAAGCCTCCGGGCAAACTCTGGGTTCGATGCCTCCCCGTCGACTTCTCTCGCTTCCCTCTCCATCATCTCCTCATAGGAGAGTGGTGGGATCCTCTTCAACTCCATCAAGAAGATACTCTGCTGCAACACCAGGGTGAAGGCCATCATCATAGTGTGGCCTGACATCTCCTAGACCTGGGTGACCTCCTCCTAGAAGCGATCGACATAGCTTCCCAGGGTCTCATTCACCTCCTGCTTGATGTGGAACAGGGACTCCAACTCCCTCTTCCACCTCATCGAGGTTGTGAACCTCAACATGAACCCCCGGCGTAGGTCCTCGAAGCAGTAGATGGAATTGGCTGCTAGCTGGTAGAACCACTGCCTCACCTTCTCCTTGAGGGTGATGGAGAAGAGTCAGCACTTGAATCCGTCTGACATCTGTCTGATCGAGACAACGTCCTCAAACCACTGGACGTGCTGGACCGAGACCCCCTTCCCGGTGTAGTAGGACATCTCGGGCTCCCCGAACCCTTCCGGGACTAGTGCAAGGGCGAACAACTCGCTGAAGGGGCTATCTCGGCCCACCGTGCGAGCTGGAGGGTCTCGGGCCCCCAACTCGCTGAACCTACCGTCGCTCCCCGAACCTGGGAAGAGCACTCGCCCGGGGAGCTCGGCACCCCGAAATTTCTCGGAGACCTCCTTCCCGGCTTGCCTGGCGGGCTCTACCTCACCGAGTGCCAGATCTGCGAGAACCGAAATCACAGGATTCGAGGTCTCGACATGCACGCCGAGCGCGAATCAGACCATACCGAGTACCTCCTGCATGAATTCCTCGAGCATCCCCAGGGTGGCGAGAGGGGGAGGGGGTGGCGTACCGGTCCTGTCTGATCCTTGCCCATCTCTTCCAGTCATTTAGCTCGCTGAAGGTTTTCTGTGCTGACCACGCTCCACGCTCACCGCTCAAAAATTGTAAAACCGAAAAACGGTCTCTTGTTGAGTTCACCCTTGGGGAAGGGGCAATCGCACACCTACTTAACTCTTGAAAGAATAACAACAAGGAAAAAAAGATGAAAGGACTAGACCAAGGGCCCGGCGCGGAGGTCCCATAACACACCCGGGAGATCACTGAGTGCTTCCCCTCCTTAGCCAAATGTCGGGCTAAGGTTCCTCAGAAAACACTAGAAGATTGGGAGATAACTGAGCATGCTTTCTTAGGTCCCCTATGGGTCGTATTTATAGATTTCCGAAGATGATCTGCAAATAATTAACCTCTGCTGGTCTCAAATTCCCGAAGCCCCCTTGGGCTGGCCTGCCAACAGCAAGACTCCGTTGTTCTGAACAGCTATATGCAGCCAAACCTGGTCTGCCAACAACGTAATGCCTCTATTCTAGCTGGCTAAGGTCAGGCCTATAGGCGCAAAATGGTAAGAACCCCCCCCCCCCCCCCCCACTAGGGACTGGGCGAGTAGCCCTTCAATGCTTATACTAAACGGGAGACGTGGGCCGGGGCTGGCTCGCCAAGGGTACGCGGGCTGGAGGTGGCCCTCCTAGACGCGGGCTGGAGGCGATTCGCCTGGGAGATGCGGGCTGGAGGCGGCTCGCCTGTAAAGGCGCGGTCCGAGGCTGACCCGCCTGGGAGGGCGCGGGCTGGAGACGACCCGCCTGGGAAGGTACGAGCCGAGTCTGACCCGCCTGGGAGGGCGCGGGCCGAGGCTGACATGCCTGGGAAGGCACGGGCTGACCAACCTGCTTTCCTAAGTCCATTCGGCGTACAAGGGGTTGTACAATTGGGATAAAAAAAATCTCTTTAAATAATTAAAGGTCTTCTTTTTCTCGTTAATTAAAATAACATAAGGTTTTCCTAAGGTTAACAACACGTTGGACCACATATCGATGTGTAGGCTCTATTTTCGTTGTGCATATGCAGCTTGCCGAGAGGCAGTGCGTATGGACCGATCACCCTTGGGTAAAGAGAGTTCCGCACTTACCCTCGAGAGAGGAGGCGTGTAACTCTAACGGATTCGGTTCCCCACCCAATAACGGGGTTCTTAGTGTAATGCAGGCATTAAGAGGAATCCTTCTTCGGACTAACGTTCGGTCGAATAGTCTTAATGTTCAGGTGAGCGATATTACCTAGAGATAGGTGTGCTCATTTTTGTGGAACCTCCACGGCCAAGTCTCCGTCTTAATTAATTTGAAATTTAGGATATCTTTTTATTAAAAGTTTATTTTAGTTCAAATTCGATTTGATATCGTCGCGCTATTTTCTTCATCGGCCTTCCTGCATTTTTTATGCTTTCATTTTTTGCACTTATATATGTATATCTGCCTTTTTTTATATAACAACAACAAAATATTATCGGTAAAATAATAGTCCTTTCAGGGAAAAAGTAGAAATAGGCAAACCGACCCCGAGAATAATACGACCCGGATATTCCTCACTGGTATATCTTGTACTACATGCGAAAGGTGCACTTGCCTCCCTTCAGTTAAAACTCGGTTCAAACCCTTTTTTATATAAAAATAAATCCGCGCACCCCGCCTTTCTCAATAAAACCAATATCTTATTAATACTATAAATAAACCCCACCTCCACACATAAAACAACACGGGGCGCCGCGAGTTTTAACCATCAAGTTTTTGGCGCCGTTGTAGGGGAGTTTTCGATTTACTATTTTGAATTCCTGAAAACTATTAATTTTACCTTTTATTTCTATTTATATAAAAAAATGGCTATAAAAAAATAATAATAATAATAATAATAATAATAATAATATTAATAATAATAATAATAATTATAAATACTTAAAAATTCAAAAAAAAAATCAAAAACTTAAAAACTTAAAAATCAAAAACCTAAAAACTTAAAAATCAAAAAAAAAAAAAAAATTTAAAAACTATAAGACTTATAAAAATCTAAAAAACATAAAAAAATAAAAATTTTATATTTATTTTGTCATTTCGGCACGCTTCATTAAAGTGAGCGCTAGGGGAACGCATATCAGTCACACTCATATAGTTAAACGTTAGCTTACGAGTCACACTCACTTGCCCCCTACCACCCGCAAACTTCTAACCGAGTCTAATTTTTTCTAATTTTTTTTTTTTTGCTTTTTTATTATTAATAATTTAGGATTTTCTTAATGGGCCTCCCCGAACGCAGTTTCGGGAAGATTTCTATACCCCTATTTTTATTATTGTACATAACTGTTAGTATTTAATTTTTATTTCTCATACTTAGTTTAACATTGGGGACAATGTTGGACTTTAGTATGGGGGTGTTTTCCTGGATTTTATTCTTTTATTTTCTGCTCTTTTATTTTCTACCCCCAATCAAAAATACCAAAAAAAATCCAAAAAATTTTAAAACTTTTAAAAAAATCATGTTTTTATAATTAAAAACTAAAAAACAAAATATCGCTCTGCGACGTTCAACTCATCGAACCAACTATTTAAATAAGAGTCTGTTCGCGGACGATCAAGTTGATGGAGACGACGGCCCCCAAGTTATTGATGACAGCACGCTAACAGACGACCCTCCTTCGTCTCCAACAAAGGACTCGCGTCGCCATGGCGTTCGTATGGAGCAATGCTACAATCTCCGCCCTCGATGCAAGACTAGTATCTAGTTGCACTTCTTCTATTTCTTAGCTTGAGAGCATTTTTCATTTAGCATGTTTTAATTATTTATTTGGAGTATTTTATTTTAGTTTGGGATGCATGTAGCCTTTATGTTTGTCATTTTAATTTGGGCTACATATAGCCAAAACTTGGAGTTAAGCCTATATATAGGCATGTAGTGTTTTGATGAAAGCTTAGTGAATGAAGAAAATCTTAAACCCTAAAACTTTCCTATTCTTCTCCCTCTCTCTCTACCTCTCTTAGCCGCCCCCTCTCCCTCTCTTCCTCCTCCCATTCGGCAAAGCTCTTCCACCCCTTCCTCTTCCAAGCCGCCTCCTCCCTCTTCTATCTCCCCCTATTTCGTCCGCCCTACTTCCACCCTCTCCCTTAGCCGCCTCCTCACCTCCTCCTCACAAGCCGAGCCTCTCCTCCATAACCGGCAGACCACCCAAACTCCCCACCCGAGCACCACTTTGAAACAAGGAGGCCGGCCACCCCTCTCTTTGGGGAGTATTTTCCGAGAAGGAGCATCCTTCTACGACGTGGAATCCGGGTACCGGTGTGAAGTGGCCAAGGCAGACGAACTATCTCTCCATCCGACTCAACTCTGGCGCAACCGCGGAAGAGTGATCCTTTGAAGGTAGTCGGAATCATCTATTTCGACTTGGGTAACGAATCTCTCCACTCAAGTGTGATTCCCTCTTGGTGTTCTAGTGGTTTGAACGATTTTGGCGTTGGATTTGAATCGTTAGACTCTTCATGGTTTCCGTTTGATTTTCTGCTTCTCTTTTAGTCGCATTATTTTCCGGAAGGGTTTGGCGAACCCCGTAGTTTTATTGGGAGAGATCTACCGTTTCTCGATCGCACTTTTCGGTAGACTCTTTTGGTATAACCTCGCTTGTCCGGACCGGGTGGGTCCCTTTGCCTTGGAAGAACTTCTACCAATAGTCGTTTGTTCAACCTTTCAGCGGTGTGGCTACCGTGCGTTGATAAACTGTGATAGTTTGCTTGCGAGTGCGCTGCGTTTAAAGCTCGTGTGAGTGCGATAGTGGAGTTAGTGAGGCGTCTGCTTATTTCCCTAGTCCTTAGTGCGTTCACGGTAGAGGCCTACATAAATTTGGTATCAGAGGTGGTTCTTGTTAATTTTTTAATTGACACCCTCCCTATTATTTTTGCACGTTAGCCCGCACTTCTGTTTGCACGTTTGTTCTCAAAAAACACACAAAAAAAATTATTTCTGGTCTGCCAATAGCGGTGTAGATTTCTTATTTTTCAGCAAAAAAATCCAATTTTTTTTTTAATAACCCTCATTTTATTTCCAGTAAGAAAATCAAAAAAAAATTTATTTTTGTTTTCTCGTCTAGCGGGATTAAATCCATCAGTGGTCTGTCTAAGTCTGTTATCTTCACTTTTGCATGCGCACTAGGCTCGGTCCGGAATACCCTCCGTCGTCGTCTAATATGGATGATGACCGGGCTGATGGTCGTGCCCTCACGGAGATTGAGGAACTCCGTCAGGATTTCACGGAGCAGATGACGGCTATTCGGGAGGCTCTTCACACAATGGGATTACAACAAGGGGCACCTCGTAATCAACCTCCACACCAACGGGTGGGAGAAAATCATAATCCTTACCCCCACCCTCCAAATGAGTACGCTCCTCGAGCACCTTATAAGTTTAATCTTACTCGGGCTGTCCGAGTTAAGCCACCATCCTATGACGGATTGGGAGACCCCCAAGTCTTCCAGGACTGGGTCATGGAGATCGAATGTTATTTCGAGTGGTATGCCCTGAACGACGCAGATAAGGTGCGAGTAGCAAGGATGAAGTTGTTAGGGCGTGCTAAAATTTTTTTGCTAAATGAGGAACGCCATTTGAGAGTCGAGAACGGTGCGTTGCCCATTGGTTGGATGACATGAAGGCTAGGCTTACAGAGCAGTACGTCCCCACGTACCACCGAACACAGATGTTCGATGATTTAGCTACCCTTAAGCAAGGGACTAGGTCGGTTTCTGAGTACATGAGCCTGTTGAAGGACATGTTTGTGAGGTGTGATGTGAGAGAGATGCCCGAGGTCACCCTCTCCAGGTTTCGTAAGGGACTGAACCACGACATCCAAGGAAAACTTCTGCGATACGGTCACACCGACTTGCACGTCACATTTAATGCTGCCTTAGACATAGAGAAGCATAATGTGCTTAAGGGTAAGACTCGCTCGTTCCAAAAGGGCAAGTCCATCCTAGGACCGCCACCCACCTCCACCTATAAGGACAAAGGAAAATATCAGTTCCCTGACTCTACCTCCGTAGTTGTAATGGCTAGGAATAATAGAAACCCCTCTGGTGAGAGATTCCCAGTGGGTAGGGTCAACAGAACGAATGTCACATGTTACGCTTGCGGAATCCAAGGACACTATGCTAGTGATTGTCCTACTAAACCCAAGCCGTTAGCCCTATTAGATTCCACGGGTGGGTCAGACAACCTTACTTATGAGGCGGGTGAAGAGAGTGAGTCGGACGGAGTGCCAAGTGATATGGAGGATGACTCCCATATGATGGTTATGAGGTGTATCCTTGCGACCACACGAGCATTAGATGACTGGAATAAGACGAACATTTTCACGTTAAATTTTAAGAGTGGCGAAAAATGGTGTAGGTTGATCATCGATAGCGGTAGTTACATGAACGTTATTTCTGAACCCGCGGTGAAGCATATGTCACTTGCTGTCGAGCCACACCCTCACCCTTATAAGGTGGCATGGGTAAACAAGTCGTCCCTCCCAGTGTCGAAGCGATGTTTGGTACCCCTTACCATCAAAGCTTATTCCGAGCAGATTTGGTGTGACGTCATCCCTATAGATGCTTGTCACATTTTGCTGGGTCGCCCTTGGTTGTATGATCATGACGTTACCCATATTGGGCAAGCCAATACTTACGAGTTTAAATTTAATGGCCGAACCTTTATCTTTAAACCCGCTCCGCCTAAGGATCCTTCGGCCCCCTCCAAGGACACGGTCGTCCCGACCGAAAAGAAAACGTTGAGTCTGATTGGGAAGAAAGAATTGAGACGCACTACCTTTGTAGACGGTGTCCTCTATGCTTTTGGTTTTCTGCAAGTTAAGGAAGATGCGACAACGTTTGAGAATTTGCCGCCGGCTCTGAGAAAACTTTTAGATGAGTTTGTGGACGTGTATCCGGACAAGCTGCCGTCTGAGTTACCCCCCATGCGGGATATCCAGCATGCCATTGATTTCAGTCCGGGCTCCTCTTTGCCCAACCTCCCACATTATCGTCTAAACTCCTCCGCCCACTTAGAGTTGCAAACAAAGATTTCAGACTTATTGCAAAAGGGTTTTATTCGCCACAGCATGAGTCTGTGTGCCGTTCCCGCCTTACTTGGCCCCAAGAAAGACGGCTCTTGGAGGATGTGCGTGGATAGTAGAGCCATAAATAAGATCACTATTAAGTACCGGTTTCCCATCCCCCGCTTGGACGATTTATTGGACATGCTAGCCGGTGCCACGATCTTCTCAAAATTGGACCTTAGGAGTGGCTACCATCAGATCCGAATTAGGGAAAGGGACGAGTGGAAAACCACATTTAAGTCTAAGGAAGGGCTCTACGAGTGGTTAGTTATGCCATTTGGGCTTTCCAATGCGCCGAGCACGTTTTCGAGGATGATGACCCACATCTTCCAACCCTATATAGGAAAATTCATCGTGGTATATTTTGACAATATTTTGGTTTTTAGCACCTCCACGATCGATCACGAGTCACATTTAAAAACCATCCTTACCACGCTGAGATCGGAGAAGTTGTTCGTGAACATTAAGAAGTGCACCTTCCATGTGTCCTCGGTGGAATTCCTCGGGTATATCATTAGTTCGAAGGGGATTCTTGTAGATCCCAAGAAGGTGCAAGCCATTAGAGATTGTCCCGAGCCCGCCAACATTCGGGATGTTATGAGTTTTCACGGCCTCGCTACTTTCTATAGGAGGTTTATTAAGGATTTTAGTAACATTATGGCCCCCATCATTGAGTGCATGAAAAAGGGGGAATTTACATGGTCGAACTCGGCTGCTAGAGCATTCCAATTAATTAAAGCCCGCATGTCGGAAGCCCCCCTCTTACGACTACCGGATTTTTCCAAAGTTTTTGAGTTGTCATGTGACGCGTCAGGAGTGGGAATTGGCGGAGTATTGAGCCAGGAAGGCCACCCTGTGGGGTATTTTAGCGAGAAGTTGGCGGGTCCAAAATTAAATTATTCCAATTATGATCGGGAGTTTTACGCGGTCATTAGATGCCTCCAACATTAGCGGCATTACTTACTTCCTAAGGAGTTTGTCATCCAATCCGATCATGAAGCACTAAGATTTATTAACTCGCAAACTAAGGTTAGTCCTAGGCATGCCAAGTGGGTCTCCTATCTTGAGGAGTACACCTTCATTATCAAGCACCTTAAGGGAACTCTCAACCGCGTAGCCGACGCTCTCAGTCATGTGTCGTTATTATTATCCACGCTAGAAGTTAAAGTAATTGGCTTCGATAGGATTAAGGATGAGTACGTCCACTGTCCAGATTTCAAGGATATCTATCTTAGCACTCAAGACTACTTGCCTATAACCATTACCTCATTTTATATTCGTGACAGTTATTTATTTAATCATGCGAAGCTTTGCATTCCCCGTTCCTCCCTACGGCACTTCATAGTGTGGGAATTGCATTTCGGCCGTGACATGACAATCACGTTAGTAGAAGATAAATTCTATTGGCCCGATCTTAAGTCCATGGTTAGTAAAATCGTGGGAAGTTGTCGAGCGTGCCACTTGGCTAAGGGGAACAAAACAAATGCGGGGCTCTATACCCCTCTTCCGATTCCTTCTATCCCTTGGGAAGACGTTAGCATGGATTTCATTCTCGGCCTCCCAATCACTTTTAGACGTCACGACTCTATCTTAGTTGTTGTAGACCGTTTCTCCGAAATGGCCTATTTTATTGCGTGCAACAAAACCAACGATGCGTCACACGTTGCACAATTGTATTTCAAAGAGGTAGTTGGCCATCGTGGCATTCCAAAATCTATAGTTACCGATAGGGATGTGAAGTTTACTAGTTATTTTTGGAAAACCCTGTGGAGGATTATGGGCACCAAACTTCTATTCTCTTCAGCTTACCACCCGCAGACGGATGGGCAAACCAAAGTTGTAAACAAAAGTTTAGGTAGTTTGCTCCGATGCCTTGTGGGAGAGCACAAAGGAACAAGGGACCTAATCCTCCCTCATGCTCAGTTAGCGTATAATAATTCCAAAAATAGGTCCACAGGTTTGTCCCCAAATGAGATTGTGCACGGTTATAAAGCACCCGTGCCACTTGACTTGATTCCGTTACCGCCATCTTTTAAGTCAATTCAATTTGCACAAGATTTTGCCTCTCACATCCATGATCTGCACAAGCACATAAATGAAACGCTTACCACTCAATACGCATCTTATCAAGTTAATGCCAACGCACATAAGAGAGTGTCTCACTTGAAAGTATGTGATTTAGTCATGGTGCGTCTCATCCCTGAACGGTTGCCTACGGGCACCTTAAAAAAGTTAGCGTATCGGCGAGCGGGACCTTTTCAGATTTTAAAGCGGTTAGGAGACAATGCATTTCTTTTGGAATTACCAACTGATTGGGGTATTTCCCCTGTTTTTAATGTTTCGGTTTTAACGCCATATATTCCTCCGCCACTAGAATTATCTTCCTGTCCGTTTAGTTCCACTACAGATTCTCATGGGTGTGGGGTTGAGTGGGGTAAGGGATCTCTCTCTCCGCCGGTCTCCAATGGAGGTACGCTAAATGTTGATGACATAGATTTTCCCCCTTTGCTGCATAATGCTTTTCCCAGGTTTACCAGGACAGCGTTTTTGCCCGACAAGATTCTCCAGGATGATGTGCTTCCCACTGCCGATGGTGATGTGCGCCGCTACTTGATTCGTTGGCGTGATCGCCCCGACTCTGATGACTCTTGGCTTCCGGAAGCGGAGATCGCTCTGTTGGATGGTGTTCTTCTACGACGGTATCTTCAGGCCAACTCATCGGTGATGAGTCCTTTCAAGCGGGGGAGGATTGATGGAGACGACGGCCCCCAAGTTGTTGATGACGGCACGCTAATGGACGACCCTCCTTCGCCTCCAACAAAGGACTCGCGTCGCCATGGCATTCGTATGGAGTAACGCTACAATCTCCGCCCTCAGCGGAAGACTAGTATCTAGTTGCACTTCTTCTATTTCTTAGCATGAGAGGATTTTTCATTTAACATGTTTTAATTATTTATTAGGAGTATTTTATTTTAATTATGGCTGCATGCAGCCTTTATGTTTGTCATTTTAATTTGGGCTACATGTAGCCAAAACTTGGAGTTAAGCCTATATATAGGCATGTAGTGTTTTAATGAAAGCTTAGTGAATGAAGAAAATCTTAAACCCTAAAACTTTCCTAATCTTCTCCCTCTCTCTCTACCTCTCTTAGTCGCCCCCCCCCCCTCTCTCTCTTCCTCCTCCCATTCGGCCAAGATCTTCCACCCCTTCCTCTTCCAAGCCGCCTCCTCCCTCTTCTATCTCCCCCTATTCCGGCTGCCATCCTTCCACCCTCTCCCTTAGCCGCCTCCTCACCTCCTCCTCACAAGCCGAGCCTCTCCTCCATAACTGACCGACCACCCAAACTCCCCACCCGAGCACCACTTTGAAACAAGGAGGCCGGCCACCCCAATCCTCGGGGAGTATTTTCCGAGAAGGAGCATCCTTCTACGACGTGGAATCCGGGTACCGGTGTGAAGTGTCCAAGGCGGACGATCTATCTCTCCATCCGGCACAACTCCGGCGGAACCGCGGAAGAGTGATCCTTTGAAGGTAGTCAGAATCATCTATTCCGATTTGGGTAACGAATCTCTCCACTCAAGTGTGATTCCCTCTTGGTGTTCTAGTGGTTGGAACGATTTTTACGTTGGATTTGAATCATTAGATTCTTCGTGGTTTCCTTTTGATTTTCTGCTTCTCTTTTAGTCGCATTATTTTCCGGAAGGGTTTGGCGAACCCCGTAGTTTTGTTGGGAGAGATCAACCATTTCTCGATCGCACTTTTCGGTAGACTCTTTTGGTACAACCTCGCTTGTCCGGACCGGGTGGGTCCCTTTGCCTTGGAAGAACTTCGACCAATAGTCGTTTGTTCAACCTTTCAGCGGTGTGGCTACCGTACGTTGATAAACTCTGATAGTTTGCTTGCGAGTGCGCTGCGTTTAAAGCTCGTGTGAGTGCGATAGTGGAGTTAGTGAGGCGTCCGCTTATTTCCCTAGTCCTTACTGCGTTCACGGTAGAGTCCTACATCAACAATGTTGGACTTAAGTATGAGGGTGTTTTCCTGGATTTTATTCTTTTATTTTCTGCTCTTTTATTTTCTACCCCCAATCAAAAATACCAAAAAAAAATTTTAAAACTTTAAAAAACATCATGTTTTTATAATTAAAAACTCAAAAACAAAATATCGCTCTGCGACGTTCAACTCATCGAACCAACCATTTAAATAAGAGTCTGTTCGCGGGCGATCAAGTTTTTTGATTTTGTAATTATTATTATTTTTTAAATATTCTCTTGCCTCTTCTTTTCCCCTTTTTTCTTTGCAAATGACTCCTCTTTCTTCCCCCTCTCTTGTAAATAACTTAAAATAATAAAAAATAAAAAAATTGAAAATCTAAAAAAACAAGTAAAGAGAATAACTCTAAAAATAAAAAAAGATAATAATAAAAAAAACACAAAAAAAGATAAAAACCCAAAAAATCACAAAATTTTGATTATTATGTAATAAATAAATCAAATATCTCATTCTCAACCCATTTTTGCTCTCCAAAAATTTTGTTGCGAGTTTATTTTTAAGCGAATTTTACTTATTCTTTGTTTTCTATCCGTTTATTAATTAAAGTTTGATAGATTTAAGTGTCTAGGGTTAAGATTTAAAGAATTTTTTATGTCTTTTCCTTATAATAGAGAACCTGTTTTCACCACCACTTCTAATTTTTGTAAATAGAAGCTCATCTTTTATGTTAGAAAATAACAACAATGGATTACAATTATTTCTACTTCATGCTTTTAGAAACATAGGAACGTTCATTTTAAAAAAGTTGCTCTCAAAACTTTTTTATTGAAATCTAGTTTTCTTTTTAAAAAAAAAAATATAAACTCATTTCCACTTTTTTTTCATGTCTTACTTGGCATGATTACCCATATTTCATTCAATAAAAGATCATATGTCAATGGGAATAAGATTTCGTTCCGTAAACATAGGCACCCAATATTTAAAAAGATTATATGTTACGGAGTAAGAGGATAATATTCATTACTCTTATACATATACATTGGGTTAATTTTTATGAAGTTGGAAAAAAAATTACATATTAGGAAAATAAGATTTCATTTTCCTAATTATCTATATATATATATATATATATATATATATATATATATATATATATATATATATATATATATATCAAGGTTTGAGAAAAAATTACCTCGCCTCTTAATCAAAGCCCTCTTTATAAACCAAACCACTTAACTATTTTAACGATTCTAGAATTAATTTAAAATCCTTTGAGAGCATAATATTTAAATTGCATTATTTCCTTTAACTTCTTTTTAGCTAAAGTTTTTTTATATAATTTCAATTTATCCTAATTAAACCAGCAAAAATAAATTTTTGCTTTCTATTTGTTTTATCTAGAAGTCTTTTCGAAAATCTTCCTCTATTTTATTATACTTTAATAATTTAGGATTTAATCCTTTTTCCCTCGGATGTTTATTTTGATCTTTCTTTTAATTAATTTAAGCGATAGCTAATCTTAGAGTTTTTTTATTCCTTATAAATTCACCTCAAACTTTTGCTCTAGAATATCAAAAGCTTAAGTATTGGGGGTATATGATGAGTTGTAAATATATGCATTTTTAGTATTTTGTTTAAGTAGTTTTAGAATGTTTTAGTTATTTTCTGTTATTTTTCTTTAATAATATGCTTCGTTTTGTAAATTTTATTCCTAACTTAGTTTATTTTGATTTCTAAAATTTTCCAGAAATGGTCAAAAATTCACCTGGTGTGTCCCATGATCGACACGCCCGTGTCACGCCCTCGACAATCGTCAGCATCATAAGCCTCAACCAGATGCTCGACGTTCTGCCTCCATCAATCCGACTAGGAAACACCCGTGTCCCATGACCGAATCTCCCGTGTCACGCCCTCGATGATCATCGGCCTCAACCCGACGCTCGACGTTCTGTCTCCATCAATCCAGCTAGGACATGCCCGTGTCCCATGACCGACACTCCCGTGTCACGCCCTCGACGATCATCAGCCTCAACCCGACGCTCGATGTTATACCTCCCTCAAAATGACTAGGACACGCCCGTGTCAAGACTCGACATGCCCTTGTCATGCCACTCAATGCCATTAACTCGATACTCAACACCACTCAACGCCTTTATCAACCCGAGCTGGACACGCCCATGGCCATCCCGACACGCCCGTGTCGATGTCGGTAGTCAAGCCTCAGGCTAGCAAAGATGAAATTAACTTCCTCCACCCAATTGTTCATACCGACATGCCCCCCGATATGCCCGTGACCGAGGGCGTGTCGCTCCCGAAATTTTGCCTATAAATAAAAGCTTTCTGTAAGCTCACTTTTTTTAGACAACTTTGCTTAGGGTAGGTGCGTCTCATTTGGCTTCTAATGCAATGTAAGGGAAACATTACCGCCCCCCTCTCTCTCTTGGTTTATTTTAGGATGTTTGTTTTATCTTTCCTTGTAACCGATTTTTCATTATTAAAATGTTATCTTTTTCTTTCTATATGTTGCTTGGAATTCATTTGGAAGCGCCCTAGTCTAAGTAATTTTTCGTTATTTTTTTGTGTTTTTATGTTTTCTTTTTAGCTTAAAACTTGTTTAGTTTAGGAATTTCTCCGCATTTCTAGCCGTTATGCTGCTCATTTTATTTTCATACATCATACTTTGTTACGTTTTGTTTTCTCTTTTTAGGTTTGTATTCATTCTTATAATTATATAAAAGTATTTTAAAAAGTGTTGTTTTTAATTTTCTTTAACTTAGGCTTTTTAGGATTGTAAAACTTTTTGTTCTCCTTTAACTTAATTTTAACTTCTTAGGAGCGTTTATAAAAATATAAGAATGAATTTATCGTCATTTTAATTTTCGCTCACTTTGTGTTTAGCTTTTATTTTCATAACTCTTTACTCATTTTATTTTTATTTTATCTATTTACGCATTTCTACTGCATTTTAGCGATAGAAATGTCGTTGTTTTAATTTTCCCAACACTTAGGTTTTTTTAATTTCATGTAGAGTGTGTGAGTGTTTCTTTTCAGTAGAGTGCGTGCGTGTGCGAGCATTAATTTTCGCCTACTCATTAAGAGTTAAATGGCGTGTTTTGAGTGTGTGGGTGTGTGCATCTATTTTTTCCCACTTGTTTGGGTAGGACTCGCTTTCATTTTTTCTCCTACTCATTTTAGTAGGAAATTTGTGTGTGTGCGTTTTACTTTCATATAGAGTGTGTGAGTGTGTTAAATTTCTGTAGAGTGCGTGCGTGTATGAGATAGCCTTTATCGCTTTCATTTCCCGTCTACTCGGTTGAGTAGGTCTCGCATTTTTCTGCTTTCATTTCTTGACTACTCGTTTGAATAGGTCCTGCAATTTACTGCTTTCTTTTTCAGCTTTCATTTACTACTTTATTTACTGCTTTCATTTTCCTCTTTCCTTTTTTCGCTTTTTTTTCGCTTTAGCCATCCCCATTCCGATGAGTGGTTAACCACTATTAGCACTCAATATCGAAGAACATTGGGACAGAAAAAATCGCTTTAAATAATTAAAGGTCCTCTTTTTCTCGTTAATTAAAATTACTTGAGTTTGACCCGGGTTAACGACGCGTAGGACCACATATCGATGTGTGTGCTCTATTTCGTTGTCCATACACAACTTGCCGAGAGGTAGTGTGTATGGACCGATCACCCTTGGGTAAAGAGAGTTTCGCACATACCCTCGAGAGAGGAGGCGCATAACTCTACCAGATTGGGTTCTCCACCCAATACCGGGGTTCTTAGCGTAATGTGGGCATTAATAGGAATCGTTCGTCAGAAAAACGTTCGATCGAATAGTATTAATATTCAGGTGAGCGATATTACCTAGAGATAGGTGTGCTCATTTTTGTTGAACCTCCACGGCCAAGTCTCTGCCTTAATTATTTTGAAATTTAGGATCTCTTTTTATTAAAAGTTTATTTTAGTTCAAATTTGAATTGATATCGTCGCGCTATTTTCTTCATCGGCCTTCCTGCATTTTTATGCTATCATTTTCTGCACATTAAATATATATATATATATCTGCCTTTTTTATATATAACAATAACAAAATATTATCGGTAAAATAATAATCCTTTTAGGGAAAGAGTAGAAATATGCAAACCGACCCCGAGAACAATACGACCCCGATATTCCTCAATGGAATATCTCGTACTACACGCGATAGGTGCACTTGCCTCCCTTTCATTAAAACTCAGTTTCAACCCCTTTTTATATAAAAATAAATCTGTGTGCCCCTCCTTTCTCAATAAAACCACCCTCTTATTAATATTAAAAATAAACATCACCTATACACATAAAATAACCCGGGGTGCCTCGAGTTTTAACCATCAAATACAATCTTGTTTGATCCCAAAAGGGAATGGGATTTAGAGAATTAAACATAATGATGAAGTATCATTACTATCCATGCTTACCTGATATAGTCAAGTCACTTGATCATAATTAAGAACTTTTACTTTTTAATGGCTTAGAAAAAAAGTCATTATATTAGAAACTTAAGAATTTAATTAAGTTAACGTTATGACACATAAGATTAATTTGCTATAACATAAAATTGGAAATGTAAGGATTCAGCAAATTGAAAAAGGGGTGGATGATTAATTAAAGTTGTACACATATATATCACTCATGATTATGATGGCATCCAGAACAAGGATACATACATTCATAACATTATATCACCGTTACTAGGATTCATGATAATAAGATATAGATTTTGATTTACAAAGGTATATACAGTGAAATTACATGAGGAGTAATGAGGGTTTAATAAGATTCTCTTTATGAAGAAATCGATTTTTGTCAGATCTCACCATTTCAGAAAAGATACGCTTATAAATTTATGAATTAGATTATATGTGAAAAGCGATTAAGAGTCATCTGTATTAACATCAATATTAATAATGATCGCTTGATGTATGATTGAAAGGTGAACACCTTACGAATTATGTGTTACAATTTATGTAGAGGTGTAATAAGTCTTGGATCTGGAAGAAACAAAATGATGATCTCTTCATCACATCATAATCTTGGAAGTTGGTTAATTACTATGGATAAGTTTGATCTTCATCATAAATAATATCACGATAACTTGTATTTGAAGAATCAATATTGTATAAGTCATAAGGCATGATGAAATTTTAGAAGAGAAATCTGAGATTTATGTGCTCAATTCTATATATAAGATTATAAATTTTCATGTAATTGGTGATTATTGGTCGTAAGGGACTCCAATCCAAAGTGTTATTAAGGTTTATTTTAATGATAATATGTCGGAAGACTTGGAAATATGTCGTATAACATTGATGGGGAGTATCTCAAAGTATGATGAAAAATACATTTGGAAGGAGAATTTTATCTCTGATAGAGTTTTCTTTTAACAACAACCACAAGTCCTCTATGGTTGGAAGTGTCATACGTCGCTACCTTGGGCCCAAGAAGAGGATACAGTGGCACTTGGATTAGATTATATTGAGGATACAGACACGCATATACGGGTGATCAGGGATCGGATGCTTGACCCATAGTAGGCAGACCAAGTACTACATTGCAAGGCATCAGAAGGTGGAGTTCCATGTAGGAGACAGAGTGTTCTTGAAGATGCGTCCGGTGCATTGTGTATCTCGGGTGCGGAGGCACAAAAAGCTCATCCCTCGATTTATGGGACCATACTTGATCCTGGAGCGGATCGGTCCTTCGGCTTACCATCTATAGCTACTGCCAGAATTAGGGAACCTGCAATGTGTCTTTCATGTCTCCTCACTTCGGAGAGCTCACTTTTGGCCAGAGAAGAATATTACCACTACCGTAGGCCCGATAACACCTGATAGATCAGTCGGTTTAGAGGTTTTCTTATCGATGATACATCTATTCGAGTGTTACAAAAGAAGAAGGTTCCCACGGTAAAGGTGTTATGGTCTAACCACGGACAGGTAAAACACACGTTGGAGCTGATGGATACGATGAAAGAATGGTACCCGGAGCTTTTTTTCCTTATGTACACCTAAATTATGTTTAAGCTTCTTCAAATCCTTGTGCATAGAAACCACGTAGGCCCGAACTTGAATTTCAGGGACGAAATTATTTTTTTGTTTTTTTGGGATTTGTAACGTCCCATTTCCTACTGAACTTCATGACTTAGATTAGGTTAGGACATGTGGTAATGATATGGGCTTAGGCTAGGTTTGATCCATGGAGTTTGGGTGTAGTCACATTTGGCCCACTATAGGACCCAAGTTAACTCAAGTAAAACTAGCATAAATTGGAATCCTTGCTACACATTGTCCCCACTGTTGAAACCGGAAAACCGGTTCCTGTGGAGTTCGACCCTTGGGGAAGGGGCGGTCGCGCACCTACTTCACTCCTGCAAGAAAATGATAAGAAAAAGAAGAACCAAGGACTAGACCAAGGGCCCGGCGTGGAGGTCCCACCACACACTCGGAAGATCTTAGAACGATTCCCCTCCTTAGCCAAGTGCCGGGCTAAGGTACCTCAGAAAGCGCTAGTAGACCTGAGAATGAGTAAGCTTGTCTTCTGAGGTACCCCTTGGGTCCTATTTATAGGAAAAGATGGCCTGCCAATATACAACCTTCACTGTTCTCGAGGACTATAGGCAGACCAAAGGGGGCAACATGGTAAAAGTATGTCATGGCCAAGATGCGAGCTGGACCTGATGTAGCATCCGCTCGGCAGGGGCCTGACTCGCCTCGCCTTGGGCCTAGGCGAGCACGTACTCGGCAGGCTATGCTCGACTATCGCCGAGTTCCAACAGAAACGGGGCTCGCCACGACGATCGCCGAGCTCCAACTGAAACTGAGCTCGGCGTGGAGATCGTCGAGCTCGGTTCGACTACCATCGAGCCCTATTCCACTTCCCGAGCTCGGTCTCGGCATGCTGGGCTCCGTTCGACCATCGTCGAGCTCGGCTCGACTATCGCCGAGCTCGGCTCGGCTATTACCGAGCTCGGTCTCGGTATGCTGGGTTCATACTGCGGTCTGAGCCGGCCGGTTTAACTCCTGTCGACCACTCGCTGGATACGGGGTTGTACACCCACCCTTATGCACCTAACCCCAAAAACAATCAAAGTGGACTAAAAAACTCATCATTGGGTGACCTATTGACACAAGTTGACACAAGTCAACCCTAAGCCTAAATTGGTCAAACCCACATTTAAAGGCCCAATTAGCCCAAGTGGGGCACAACCATGGCCAAACTGAAGGTTGGTGGTGCCATATAGTCCATGCCCCTCAAGTGGGGCTAGCCCACTCATCAAGTTGACAAAGTTAACCTAAAAATTCAACACGTCAACAAATGGCCTAAAGGAAGAAAAATGAAGGCCAAGCCCATTCCCAATTGGCAAAGCCAATTAGTGAAGGCCCATGACCAACCCAAGTGATTAATGTCAGCCTCTACCCTTCTAAAATAGGTGAGAGAGTACATGCATGGGGTAGTTTTGAAATTTGGGGAAAAGGAAGAGAGAGAAAGGAGGAACAGAGGGGATGAAGGCCATGTGTCCCTCCTCCTCTCTTCCCAAGCCTACATCTGAACCCAAGCTATCATTCCATGCCTTTTCCAACCAGCCACATGCCACTTGGAGCTCAAGTTGAAACATCCAATGCTTGGCCAAAATTCCCACTACTTAAAACACCACAAACAGCCCACCCCACCCCCTTTTGACTTTACCATTAGCTTCAAAACATTAAGAGGAGTTGAAATCGACATCTGGATGGAATCTTAAGAAGGATAAATGAGTTCGGGAGCTAGCTCACCGGAGAGGAGAAATTCCATGGCCAACCGCCGTCTTCGACCCCGTCGGACTCCGATCATGGTTCGTTACACCTCCCCTCACCCCGTGCTAGTTTCCTAGATCCATTAAGAGTGATATCAGTCTCAATTGAGCCTGAACCCATGAGAGAAAATCAAGAAAAATCCATGAAAATGGAGGTGTTCGGGTTCGCTGGAAACCGCCGTCTCCGGCGGCCAAGTCGCCGCCAATCGATGGCCACCACCTGAACGGAGGTTCTTGTGGTGGTGGCCGGCCAGGGAGGTGGCTGGATGGCTGGGAAATGGCCTTTGAAGGAGCTCCAGGTCGGGAAAATCTCGTCCCTTGGCTCCAAGTAGAAGATGAACAGATGCCCTCCATTGATCTTTGAGATTCGTGTTATATTAATGTATATTTTCTGTCCCTTTTTATACTATCACTTGCATTCTAAATCTAGTCCTCTTAAAGGCATTTACAGAAATAGTATTCAACATAAAAATGTAGATCTAGGTCTTGCCTTTAATTTTACACCCTAAAGTTGTCATTTGGAGTAGTAAAGCTCCCTGTAGGGCCATTCTACCAAGACTGGTCCTAGGCAAGGGCAGAATTTCAATTGAGTTGCCAAGACAAATCCTAAGTCCAAATGACCTAAAATTTTGGTCATGCATGTGACTAGGTCATACTTAGATATTGACCAAAAATGGAAATTTTTTAAAAAATATTTTCTATAGTATTTGGTAAAAAACACATATTTTTATTAATTAAATATGTAGAGAAATACAACTCCAAATAGCCACAATATTTGGTGGCATATCCATTACGTCAATATAAGGCCATGGTAGAAATTTCAATCTCTATTGACCCCTGCATGTTGGGTAATCCCACTTGCATGAGATAGATAGGTTTAGGTCTGGGGTGCTTATAGTAAAAATTAGCAAAATGGGAATTCAGCCAATTTAGAACATTACATGTCCATGAAACTCAGAGCAGAGGTTTGTGGGGGTGCAATATACCTCTCACAGGAAGGATGGGATTTTTGGGATCAAAAATCTCATCAATTGGAATTTTTGAAAATTATGCACATTTAGAAATAAATATTTGAAACTTGGGCTAATGATGTTATTAAATTCTTAAATTTTGTCACAAGCTTTAATGGATCATGTTTTATCTCTGGAAAAATTTATGGGGCTGTTAGATAATTTTATCTTGGATTTTAAGTAGAATTATTATTTTTCCAGTATCCAAATTAATAAAAAAATAAATGAAAATATTGTTGGAATATTATGACAAAATTTACAATTGCTTATTTGTATGATCTAATCCTTTTGTAATTATCTGAGAATTTTTGGATGTCGCAATATGTTGAAAACCCTAATAATGGAATTTTAGTAATAATGGTACTTTGGATATTTGTTAAGTCAAATGATAGTTATGACTTTTAAAATTTTGAATTCTGTTTCATTTTATAATTATGGATCTTTAGTAATTTTCCCTAAATTTTGGTGGTATATATACTATACATCATTTGGAAAGTCGGCAAAATGAGATTTTATTATTAAATGAAAATAAAATAGAAATTACATGGGAAAATTATGAAATCTGGTGGACAGTTATATTTTACTTCTTAGAGCACATGATAAGTTTCTTAAGTAGAATTAATCACCATAAGTAGTACATCATGTGAAGTGTGACCTTGTCACACAATTAAAAGAATTAATTTAGGCCCATAATCACTTAGAAAAATATCAGGATCTTGAACGGTCAATACCATACATCATATCAACCCATTATAAAAAATTAAGGGCAGTAGGCCCAAGATTTTGGAAATCACGTCATACGGGTTAGCCTTAGGTTATGGGTTGCGCTTAGCATAAGTAGTATGTACTACTAGGATCACAGGGGATAAGATTAACGATTGAGATGGTGTCTACATTGGGAAGATAAACCCTGGTTCGTATCTAGTAGGTCGCTTATGGATGACGAGTTATAGAGTGCAAGAACCCCAGGGATAGTAGCTAGGATAGAGGTCGGCGGAAGACCGTCGCTCTACTAATAACATCTTAAGCCATTAGGTTCGTTCCGGAGTAACAATGAGAGTTTGGTATGGATAAGGGGTATACATTAATAAAATTAAGTATCGTTGCGAAAGGGAACTTTGGGCTTCATCCCATCTTGGTTCCTAGTGCCCCCGAGACCCCTTCATTGGGCATGCCCTAGGCAGTCCTGGGATTAACCCCAAATTTCTAAGTATAACAAATACTAGGCAAGATTAGTCTAACAGGCTAAGAGAATGTTGTTTCAATCTCACCCGCAAAGGGGTTGGAGGGTTTTCAGGATAATTTGTCATACAAGCTGGAGGCTCGAGAGTTCGACATAAGGACGGGTTTGGTCATACGAGCTGGAGGCTCGGGTTGAGAAACCTTGCATGTGCATAAAAACAAAAGTAGTGGTGGGTCATGCGGTACTGGGCCAATCGTCACACCGATTGTAACGGCCCGGCAACAGAGCTCAGAGGCTGCAACACCCAACCATAGGTCTCACAACGTGTCTCGCCCTATGGCCCGCTATAGGGCTGCAGCCCAATACACCCCAATGCATATCCGACTTGTTTCTCAGTACGGTACAGTGTTGGCGCTAGGTATAAAACACGCAACCCTTGATAACACAATCCTCCAACAGTGGCCATCACCAACTTCATTGTAACGCCCCCGGTTTTTCTGTGATTGTTGTTTGGCGTTACTATGGCGCGTTTCCGGTATTTTGCTATTGTTATAGCGTAGTCTTGCTCTTTAAGTTCCTTGAGTGGCCTATTTGTATCTTGTTTACAAGATTCCCCAGCTAGATGGAGCCTATTTTGGTGACTCGGCTGAGCCTCTCAGGGAATGCTTGTGCTCTAGATTTGGGAGGTGTTAGCCCGAGTTTTGATCGTCGGATGTTGTTTTCCTACTTCGCTGTTGTTTTTGTAGCTTGGGTGTATAGCTACGGTACGAGTTTTGTCGAAATCCGAGATTATTTGTTTTCACGACGTTTTGACGTTTGTTAGCCGGTAGTGGCTACCTTTTATGTGTGCATATATGTATAATTTCTTATGAAGGATTAGGGTGGCTATTATGTTATTAGCTTAGGTTGAATTTGATGTTGATAGCAGGTGGGCTCGGGCCTAATCAGTTAGACGGATTTCATAAGCTTAGGGTTATATGTGTATATATGAATATATATATATATATATATATATATATATATATATATATATATAGAATAGTTTTTTTTATTTATGCTAGCTAAAGGTGGCTATTTGGGGAGCTGCAGCTGTGGCTGCTTATACTTGTTTATTGACATAGTCAGCTAATGCCTATGCTAGATTCTTTTTTAATTATATGTTAAAGTGAGTGGAGGTCTTATTAGAAGGCTCCAGCTATTCTCTTCTTCCTCATTTCCGAGCTAGCTTCAATTGGATAGCTTCCAGCGGAAGGTTCGAGCTGGATGTGGAGGACCTGCTGCTTTGGCCGCAGGTTAGCTATGGATTTAGGATTGTTTTACTTGGGTAACAGCAGATTTGAGCTGCTCTCGCCGAGATCTTGCTTCCTAGGTATGTAATTTAGCTTTTCAGGCTGTCTATAGGAGCTAGGGTTCTGGTGGGTTCTTCTTCTTCTTCTCTAAAGGTCCAGTTTTTCCTTTATAGGTAGCTGGAGGTGCATATTTTCCTCTATTGGTGTTGCAGCTGCTTCTTCCTGCCAGATTTCAGGCAATCTGCTCCTTACCCTTGCATTTGTTTGTCCCTTCTTTTACCTTGTTAGGTTGTTGTAGGTAGCTGGTGTTCTTTTTTTGCTTATAGGAGCTAGGGCAGCAACATTCCCATGCTCTATCCATTTATTTATTCGGCTTTTGGAATGTCCAGATCGAGCCTAATTAGTTCTTTTTTTTCATTCCTCTTGTTCTCGGTTTGGTGTCCAAGTATCTTGCTGGAGTAAGAGCTTAGCTTAGTTTTTTTGATAAACTTAAGCTTAGGCTATAGTGGGTTGGGTAGGAGGAGTAGCAGAGAGAGTTGGAAATAATTTTCCAACTCTCTGGTTAGAAAGTATTTAGTGGGTTGGGGTCGGGATAACTACAGGTTTTCTGAATATTAGGCTAAGTCAAAAGCGTTGAGTGAGTGTACCTCACTCAACGCTTAGACTGTTAGGCTTATGGTGTTGAGTGTGGTGCACTCACTCAACGCCTTGGTCATTTTTGAGGCTAAGTCAAAAGCATTGTGTGAGTGTACCTCAGTCAACGCCTAGAATGTTAGGCTTCTAGCATTGAGTGTGGTGCACTCACTCAACGCCATGGTCATTTTTGCGGTTAAGTCATTTGGCATTGAGTGAGTCGACCTCACTCAACGCCGTGGCTATTTTGTCATTAAGTGTGGTGGACTAACTCAATGCCAAAGCCTGTTTTTGCGGTTAAGTCATTTGGCGTTGACTGAATCGACCTAACTCAATTCCGTGGCTATTTTGGCATTGAGTGTAATGGACTCACTCAACGCCAAAGCCTATTGATGCGGTTAGGTTATTTGGCGTTGAGTGGGTGGACCTCACTCAATGCCGAAACTATTTAGGTTGAGTGTTGTGAACCCACTCAACACCATGGCTAGGCTTTTTGTGTCTGAGTTCCTTCCGTTGAGTGGGTGACCCCATTCAACGTCGCGGTTAGTGCTTGGTGCTAAGTAACTCACTCAACGCCGCGTAGAGTGAACCCGACGCTTTTGCCTTGGGTTGTGTTTTCCTTTAGGACGGTTAGTATGGCTTTTTCCTTAGGGGGGTGTTGGGTGTTCGACTAGTTTTTGCATGCCGACTCGTGGATTATGGCAGGTGGTATGGTTTTGGGGGCTCTGTAAGGGGTGAATTGTTTGTGCTGAGTTGTGGCCACCACCACCTAGGCCGTGTTGGCCTAGTATGGTTAGGTGTGTGGACCCTGTAGCAGCCACCAATTATTTTCACCCTTGAGTGTTTTTGTTCTTGGGTCTGGTTGTTGGTGAGGTCCGTGCCGCCCACTCCGACCATAGGTTTTCACCACAGCCAATAATTCACAAAGATTAGGACTATTAGTTCATTTCCTTTCTAGTGGCTATTTCTTTTGGCATAGGTATGCCTTGGTGCTGCTGCAGGTGCTTAGTACAATATGTCTTTATTTATGTTCACATTTGGTATACTTTTACTGCTCTTTGGACAGTGATGGTAAACCCCTTCTTTGAATCTAATGCTCCACTTCCTTTGATTTTCTTTTACTTGCTGAGGTGTTATTTGTTTTGAATGACTCAAGTTCAGGTTGTAGCTAGTTAGGCAGCTAGTGCTCTTGTGGAGATTGCTTGTGGCCTCCTGGGTAGCTGAGGTTATTGTTCCTCATCTGGTGAGGTAGTTTTTCTTCCTTTCTGCAGATACATATATACTCACCAGTGGGTTCGTGTCAGGTTGTTGACGCCTACTGGTGGCTTACTTATGTTGCTGGGTATGAACTAAAACTTCTACTTTTTCCTATTTGAGGTTGTTCACTTGTTTCTAGGAAGGTTTTATGCTAGGTTGCATGTTAGGTATTTTAAAACCCTAAAATATTACTACATGTATCTCAAGAACATCATGTTTACAAAACTAAAGCACTATTTTTCCTTAAACGTAAAAACAATCTTTTTATATATATACTACACCGACCTTAGAGTCGTGCATACCATGAGTCGTCCCTCTGGCACACTTATGCTCCTTTAGGATGTCAAAATAACTTAATCAATGTATTTTCCACTACTTATAAATATATTTTTAAGTGTGGACTATCTGATCCACTGTGCCGAGGGATACGTCCATTAAATGTAACTGGCTTTCTTTCATAACAAGCTATGGTTTTCTTATAATCTAAAGTATGGAGTTTTGCCTGAACGTGTGAAGTTATCCCTGTAAGACGTGGCATCACGACACGTATTTTCTCTTGCTCTGATACGATTTAATCATTGGTAAAATGTGGGTCGTGACACCGATGGCAGTACGGTGACTCTGGTGAGGTGTGAGGTTTGAGGGGCCAGTAGGTTATTTATACTGCGGTCCGATGGACAATCCCCAAAAACGCACACCCGACCAAGAAAGTCGGGCAGTTGGATAAAATTAGTACGTAGAGACTCTAGAGTGCACCTAGAACGTATATAGAGGCGTACGAAGTGTCTGGGTTTGGTAGTGTGTATACCCGCCTAGGAAGCAGAAACGCCCGTTCCTCTGCTGTCGTAGCCACAACAGTGGAATCAGAGAGTGATGCTAGCACCAAAAAGTGGTAACTAAAGTTCTGTGATCCTAGAGTCGTGTGGGTGAGTTGCACTTGCATGTATCATAAAATGCATACATAACATACATTAATACTAGGTCCTACGCAACATAGATCCTTATCATATAAATTAGTATGGGCTCTTTTATATGATAAGTTATATTTGGAAACCTTAACTTATATGTTTGTATGGGCATTCATATAAGTTAAGGTACTTCTGTGATGGTAGTTTAGTAGTAGCATAGTTTACTTACTGTTCTCTAATTACTTTACTTACAGCACTTAATTATAGTACTTCCTTTACTTACTATTTTGTACCTTATAGAACTGCTAGAGTAGAGATTGATAACTGCTATTATATCAATCTGATAAATTAGTTCCACAGTCACCTGCTATACTTTCTACACCCCTTTTTGTCCTCCGCTTCATCCTCCCACTCGGTACCTAGGATTTGCGGTGGCGAGGTGTAGAGGGAACGACTTAGTCTTTATGACTAACGGTCGGTTGTGACCAAATAATTATAGGAGCTCGAGGAGATGGAGCACCGGCACGACCAGTAGGATGAGGTGGAGGGACGTGAGGAGCTGATACCACCACCACCTACAACTACTACTACAACACTTCATCAGGTGGGATGAGTTTTCTGAGTATAGTTTAGATTTCGCTTGTTGTCTTTTGAGAGAGAGAGATTTGATATCTTGTGCAGGGCATAAGCCCTTATCTCATTTATTGTACTCATTCTGGACTCTGTTTGTACTTTTCATATTCATATTGATATTGTACTACGATTTATGGACTAGTTGTTTATCAAACACTGCTTTTTATACTTTATTTCTAAATTAGACGAACAAGTTATATGATCGTACTAGCTGGCAGGATCGGCGTCTTACGGTGTCGACTAACCATTGAGTTAGTGGCACCGTAAGGCGGCGGCTCTAGGCATAAGACCGGGAGCCTCCTTGGTAAGAGGAGGGGTCTTACAGGGTGAACCTTGGCTCAATTGTAACACCCCTATCCGTCACATGGCATATAGTAGTAGGTCCGGCTAGGGCCCGATGTTATATACCACCGACAAACCGAAGGGTTACAAAATGAAAACATCCTTCCAATAACACATGTCCTACACAGAGAACATTTTAGCGGAAGCATTTTAAATGTTGCAAAAAAAAGAAACCAAACCACAACATCAATGTCCACTAAAAACCCAAAATAGGAATGAGAGCACAAATACACAAAGTACTTGGCCTTATGGCCTTACAAGAGTTTACTTTAAACAATAAGTGTCTTCCAAAATCAACACGGAGGCTGGTCACACTTGAGTATAAAAATAAATGTTCGCATTGGCTTTCAAGGTCCGGCTCAGCAATATAGGCTTCAGCCCGCTACTTGTCACTAGGCTCCGCGGCACTTACTGTTAACATTCCACCACAGTGGTGGCAAACAAAAGCAGCGGTCACCTAAAGCTGACCAAATTATAACGACCCAACCCCAAATTTGTGGTGGCGGTGCTCCTTCCCTACATTTTAGTAGCATAGCCAAACAATATAGTGAATGTACAACTACAACACACTTCACCACAGGTGTAGGCACGGATGGCCTCACACCCCGTGCTCTCAGGGAACTTACTCGGTGAACTCAGTCTGAACACAGTCCATTCCGTAGTCCACCACCACCCTAAGATGGCAAACAATATGAGCATTAAAGTCCTTTATGTCGAAGCCTAGACTCGCTTTCTAAGCCATCTTTAACTGAACCACTTGAAGTGGGTAAGGTTCCACCATCCCGTTCCTCACCTTGCCACAAAAATTCAAGTCATTGGTGCGGGACAACATTCATTGAATCCCAACATATTGATCAAAAAACAGTACATAGCCCTGATATGTACAAGGATGTCTCCAAGGAAACCAAAATGGAAGAACTTCGCTTCTGCCCAGATTTCCGGGTGCACCTTGGAGTTAATCCTCAAGACTCTGTGTTGCAATCTACCGCGTAGAAAATCAGAAAAGCAAACAACACAGAGTCTTCTCCGACACTACAAGCATAATGAAAACATCACTGATCCAGACAAACTTGTCCGGGTAGACTTCACACTCCATGTCTATGCATGTACTTCGATTTCGGACTGTATATGCAAAACAATAGGGACTATTCATGTCCACCTAAAGGAATACCTCGCACTCACCGCTCACTTGCGGGAGGGTGTTTCCTATGCAAAACTGAAGAGGAATTCACACGTCCAAGGAGAGAATTGTTACCCTTATAGTTTGCTTTGGCGTCATGGAGATATAGACTGATGAAAAGACCCGCAACGGCCTCACCTCCCCGGATGTGGACTCGGCTTGAGATTTGGGGCCCCAAAGCTCCACCGGTGGTCGAATTCCTCCTTCACCTTCTTCCTTGCTCTCCCCTCTATCTAACACTTAAAAAAGAGAAAGGATGAAAAGAAATTAGGGTTAAACCCTCATCTCCCGGCCTTATACAAGCAGGGGAAAAGCCGAGCCGTCGGATCCTATTTGAAGGAAATGAACGGCTATGATTCGCCCTGAAAATAATTCTCCTGGGCCGAACTTGTCTTGTGACACGCCCGTCTCATACGCTGTGTTCAACACTCGACGTAATCCAGTAAATACAAAACAGGACACGGCCTCTGACACGGCTTGGGACACGCCCGTGTCTACCATAATCACGCCCGTGTCATAGGCTGTGTGCCCCAATCAATATTGAAACCATCATATCCCGAACAGGGCACGACCATGTGACATGCCCGAATCACAGGCCGTGTGCCAGACACGCCTTTGGACATGCCCGTGTCCCAGGCCGTGTAACTCACTCGACACAGCCTGACCAAACACAAAGAAGGACACGGCCCGTGACACGCCCGTGTCACAGGCCGTGTGCCTGACCTGGCTGGACTACGAGGATCGTTAACTGCATTTCGTCGACCTAAAGCATGACACGGCCCTTGACACACCCGTATCACAGGCCGTGTGAACCTAATCAGGCACCAAATTTGAATTTGAATGCTATCCATTCCTTAATGAGTTTTGGGGTGTTACAATTCTCTCCCTCTTAAAAGAATTTCGTGCCGAAATTATATAATGGAAGAGATATACAAAATGAAACGATACCTGAGTGAAATAACTCGGGATTCTCCTCAAGCATGGTCTGCTCTCGCTCCCAAAAAAGCTCTTCATGACCACAGTTGTCCCATCGTACTTTGACCATCCCTATGTTATTATTAAGAAGTCGCTTGACTTCAAAGTCCTCAATGCGAACGTGCTTGACCTTTATCGTCAACCCATTATCAACAGTTACTTGATCGACCGCAATAACTTGTGATGCCTCTTGCACCGCCTTCCGCAACTCTGATATCTAGAATATGTCATGTAGACCACTGAATTCCACAGATACTTTCAGTCGATAATCTGCTTCAACAATTCTCTCTAGAATCTCAAACGGTCCAAGGTACCTCGGGCTCAGCTTTTTCAAGCGTCGTACCTGGGAAACACCCTTGAACGGCTTAATCTTCAAATATTCCCAGTCGCCAATAGTGAACTCAAGGTTCCTATGCATGCCATTAAAGTGTTTGGCATGCCTGTCCTGAGTGATCAACAATCGTTCTCGTATTGTTTGTACCAACGATGTGGCGCCTTCCACTTCTTGCAGTTTGTACATCTTCGACTCACCCGTCTCCAACCAAGACAATGGCATGCAACATTTTCTACGGTATAGGGCCTCGAGGGGCTCCATTAGAATACTCGCTTGGTAGCTGTTATTATAAGAAAACTCCACCAAGTACAGGTGATCTTCCAACCGCTTTATTAAATCCAAGACACACATATGAAGCATGTCCTCCATCATCCTATTGACCCTCTTGATCTGACTATCCATCTACGGATAAAATGTCGTGCTGAAACTCAGGTTGGTTCCCAACAATTGATGCATGAACCTCTAGTCATTGGACATGAAGCGTGTAATGCCCAAAAACCTAATCATATGGCCTGGGACACGGGCGTGTCCAGGGCCGTGTCCTGCTCTGTGTTAGCCTGGCTTTGTCGAGTGTGGTATAGGGCTGGAAACACGGGTATGAACAGTGTTGACATGGGTATGTCGGCTAGTAACATGGGCATGTCAAATACCCGTGTCGTTCTCGGGTTGTGACGGGCGGTGCCGATTGAAGTACATGGCTTGGAGAACGGGCGTGTACTGGCCGACAGGTTGTGTTGGGGACCCGTTTTCCTTTAGGGATTTGTTGGTCCTGCGTCGATTGAGAAACACGCCCCTCAACACAGGCGTGTACAGAGTGACATGGGCGTGTCAGGAGATTGATATGGGTGTTTCTAAGACCGTGTCCTGGTCTGGTTTTAGTCAGTTGTGTGTCGCTTAAGGTAGATGACCTGTGATATGGGCCTGTCACAAGCCGTGTTCGGCCCAGGAAGATCATTTTTAGAGTAGATCTGAGCCGTTACTTTTGTTTAAACATAATCAAATGGCCTAGGATTCTTCCCCGATGGTTTATACCGGAATTTGAGAAGTTATTTCCCATTTTCATTTCATCTTTTCTTTATAAGAAGAAGAGAGAAGGGAGAGCAAGGGAAGGAAGAAGAGGAGAAATCTGCCTGCCGGTGGTCCAACGGTTGTCCAAAACGCGAGCTGAGTTCAGATCTATGGAGGCTAGAGCGTTGCGTTGCTTTCCAACCATTTAGTTTTCTCCAAGGCGCCAAAACGTCTTCCAAGGGTAACGATTTCCTTCTTGGAGAAGTGAAGTCCTTCTTTCCTACATATGCATGGAATCCTCCACAAAAAGGTGGAAATTGGAGTGATTCCCTTGGGATGTTGTGTTTCATCCCTTGTTTTATTGCATTAGAACCGGATGTGAGTAGTACGATTAGGTATGCTATGTGAAGCCCATACAGACTAGTTAGTATGGATTGGTGATACTTTGTTTGCAAATCAGAGAAAACTATGAGTAAATTGATTGTTTGTATGGAATCCTTGGTGGGTACCTGTGGCATGGTTCAACGGGAAGTAGTGGAGGAAATCCAGGATAAAGCTTTGAGAGTTGGTACTTGGTGTTCAACTCTTGTAGGCGTGAGTGCCATCCTGCGTGAAGTTGAGCCGATGGGCTACAACTGTGGAATGCCTTTATAGAGAACAGGAAAAGTTAAGCCATACCCTCGTCAGTCCAAGCTTGAGTCTGACGAATTTGAGAAATGAGAAAGGTGGATCTGTACCAGTGTTATGCTTGTCTAACCGTGAGTCTTTGGCCTGCGTGCCGTAAAGACAAGGAATGCTCATAATGGACCATCAGGTATGGGACCTCTGAATGGTGGTGGGACCCAGGTTTTCCGGTACACCAATAATGTGCCTTGAGTGCACGGAACGTAGGGCCGTTGTGCCGGCGTTTGTGATATGTATTGACTTGTGCGGTTATGCACGTAATTTGTGGATTGTTATATATATGCTGTGTGACTAAAATGTATTGCAGGGAAGGAATTCCGCTACCCCGTGACAGGGGCAGAGTCGTTAAAATTGGTCAGCTGAATGTTGATCGTTGCCCTGTTTGCCACCGCTTGGTGGATTGATTCTTTGTAGGTGTTGCTGGCCTAAGTAGGAAATAGCGGGCTGAAGCCCAGGTTGCACTGATGCCCTCGAAGGCTTGTTTTGTATACTCTTATTCATGTGTGGCCAGCCTGTGCACCGATGTTTGTAAATAGAACTTTTGTTAAGAGAAACCTGTAAGGCCATAAGGCCAAGTACATTGTTTATTTTGTATACATTCCTGTTTTCTTATTAGTGGATTGTCTTTCTGATTCTTGAGTTCAAGTTTTCAACCATGAAGCTTCCGCTAGAATGCTCTGTATTAGGGTTTGATGGTCTTTGATATTATTTAGTATCTTCTCCGCCTGTTTGTGAAATATGGTGTGGGGCCCCGGCCGGACCCTCTATTATATTACACGTGACGGGTAGAGGTATTACTATTTTTATAACACATAAAATTAACTCAAGAATGTCCACTTAGAAATGAAAATACCCTTGTTTGTTGAACCTGTGTGTTCCTTTTTGTATGTTTGTCGTTTGATTTGTCATTAAATTGTGTTTCTACACATATAGGTGACTAGTAGTGTTGCGGATCAGTGGGAACCTCAATGTTCTGTTGAAAGTGCGGCACCAGCTGAGGTGCCACAACTCCTCCATCTGCTGAAACTTTATGTTTGTTTACAGAGACAGTACTTGTTGTTATGAATGCTCAGCAGGCTAGGCAGGCTCGGCCTGTAATGGTGCCAATGCATGTTGGGTTAAGGTAAGAACCAGTGGAAGTTGTGGTTGATCTGCGGACAGTAGATCAACAATTGAATCGATTCATGAGCTTCAATCCTCCTACATTTACTGGGGCGGGTTAACCAACCCAAGCGGAGGATTGGCTCGCAAGGATTAAGAGAATCTTGACAGCTATCAGAGTTGAGGAGGAACAGAAAGTAACTTTAACCAATTTCCTACTCAAGGGAGAGGCTCGGCTTTGGTGGGAAGAGGTTGAACTGCATCACTTGGCAGGTAGACAGTTGTCGGAGGTCTTGATTGAAGAGTTCTCTCGCTTGTTCTTAGCAAAGCATCTGCCGATGCAGCAGAGAATTTGTATAGAGTTGGAGTTCCAACGGTTGACTCAAGGAGAACATAGGGTGGATGACTACCTTCATGAGTTTATGTGTTTGGCACAGTATGCGGGTACTATCTTCGCCGAAGAGGAGCGTAAGACCAGTAGGTTCTATGGGGGACTAAGGGATGAGCTACGATATCTGCTCTCGATTTCTGTGAACCAGTGGTTTCAAGCTTTGGTCTGTACGGTTTGTTCTTTGGAGACGGACATGAAAAGAGTGTAGGGCAAGGGGAACTTGGCAGTTACAAAGCCGGAGTTCAAACCACCGCATACGGAGAAGTTTGGGTATTGAAAGAGATGGGGTAAGATGTCCAAAAATACTGGACAAACTCCTTCAGTGGTTGTTTTAGAGGAATCTTCTGGTTATGGTACCCTCACTTGCTATACGTGTGGCAAGCAGAAACACTATGCTCGGGATTGTTGAGTTGGCCTTCCAAAAGGCGAGAAGAAGTCGGGTGCATCCTATGCTGAAAAAGGGTAGGCTGTGGCGGAGTCTTCTGCATCGCAAGCGCACCCCCCCCCCCCCCGAATTTACAATCTTGGACAACAAGAGGCCATCAAGCAGGTCGGTGTCGTTACAAGTGCGAGTAGTTTATTGTTTTACTTTATACTTTCTGCTGTGCTTGTTTTAAGCTTGGTGTTATAGGTTTTGTCCTTATACGGGACTATCTTGCAAGAGCACTGTTCGATACAGGTACTTCACATCATTTGTGTCTGAAGATTTTGTTTTGCAAATCTTGGTGCCTATATGCACCACGACATATAGTATGAAGGTGTTACTACCAAACGGATGTTTGATGTGCGCGGATAAATCTTTTTGTGTTGAGGTAAAGATAGGAAGTCGGGATTTCAAGGTGGAAACATCAGTATTGCCGATATCAGAGTTCGATATCATCTTTGGTATGGACTGGCTTTCATAGAAGCATGCCTGTATAGATTTCACTTCAAAAGAAGTTATACTAGGGATGAATACCGAACAAGATACTAAGTTCAATGGCATGTGAGGGACGAGTAGGATATTAATATCTGCTCTCCAAGTCGTTAAGGAAGTTCGGAAGGGTGCAAAGTTATTCTTCACTCTCATAGAGGCAGTGGAGCCGAAGGTGTAAGATCAATCTCCCCCTTCCGAGGAGTTAACCCGGATCTTATTCCCAGAACCGTCATCTTACGGTGACACTAACTCACGGGTTATTCGACATCGCAAGACGCCGATCCTGCTGGATTGTATGATCGCAACCATGTTCGTCCAATAAGAGAAAAGAAGTATAACATAGAGTATTACAACATCCAGTCCACAGTCACAGGTACAAATCATATATATATATATGAATGAAAGTGCACAGTCCACAATAAGCACAAAGTGAAAAGAGAAATAAGGGCTTATGCCCAGTACCACATATCATATCTCTCACTCAAATCAAAGCGGAAGCTAATCCAAAACATCAAAACTCGTCCCACTTGAGGACGCGTAGTAGTAGTTGTCTGTGGTAGCGGTATCTGCTCCACAAGTGCTGCCTCCTCGTTGTGCTGGTGCTCCATCTCCACGAGCTCCTAAAATAGTATGGTCACCGACCATTAGTCAAAAAGACTAAGTTGTTTCCTCCACACCTCGCCCCGCAACTCCTAGGTACTGAGCGGAAGGACGAAGCAGAGGACAACAAGGAGTAGCAAAAGTGGAAGTAGGTGATAAGAGATAACTAGTAGTTGTAATAGGTATTATTATTCTACTCTAGTAGTTCTACGTATATAGTACAGGTAAGTGATAATACGTTTTGTAGTCTAAATTATTATCGTATTTTCTATTTTATATTGAACAAATCATGTCTATTATTAGTTTATTTTTTATCATTTTTATGTAAATATTATTGCCACTGACTTTTTCTTGTCTTTTTGAAAGTTTCCAGAAAATTGGCCAAAAATGACCTGACACGCCCCTTGGTCACGCCCTCCCTGGGCGTGACCTAGGCCGTGTCACCCGATCTCGAGGACTCCTGCTAGAAGGGAAAGAAAAATGAACAAAATGGTTGTCACGCCCCCTGACACGCCCTCCCCGGGCATGTCGCCAGGCGTGACCAAGGGTGTATCACCCTCTGCCGCAAAGCCTGCCGACGCATTAAATGAAGGTTCTGCCACAGCACGCAATAGTACTATCACGCCCCCCATCACAGGCATGACCTGGGGCATGACATCAACCTTTCCGACGACTGACAGATTTCAGACCAATGATTTCGACATGACGTGCGTGGCACGCCCCCCATACACGGGCGTGACCATGGGCGTGTCGACCGACGCACAGAGGCAATCATCCCTCCCGCCAGATCCGACAACCCGAGGTCAACTTCGTACATGTCATGCCCCCTGACACGCCCCCTAGGGCATGTCCGAGGGCGTGACCAACCCGATAATTTTGCCTATAAATTCAGGCCCCCCCCCTTCCATTTCAACAAGCTTTGGTTGAGAGGGGGAGGTGCTGCCCCTATGTTTCTTGATCTTTCTTATGCTTTTCTCTCTCTCTCTCTCTCTCTTTGTAATTTTCTTTTAACCCTAGTTTAATCTTTACTTATTTATGCTTTCTTTTTAATCTTTAGTGTTGCTTAGTGCTAATTGTAGGGCTAGAATAGGTTTCAATTCCTTGCACTTGTAATTTCTTTTTCCATAGTGTAACTTGCCCCTTTTCATTAATAGAAGTGTTCTTTGTTTAGCTTGTATTCTATTTATGCTTTACTACTCATTCCCCCTCCTCCACTTCACTATGATTAACTAATCCTCCTTGTACTCTATCTTGATGATCCGAGGTTCGAGTGATTAAGTTATGAAGTTTTGATTAATCTTTTCTTTTTAGGCCAGGGCCTTGAATTACTCTTGATTAATCATGGGTTATAGGTATATTATCGATATATACCCTCCACCTTTACTTTCATTCTGGGGTGGCCGAGAGGCTGATAGAATGAAGTGAGCATTCAAGAGTAAAGGGAGTTGTACGCACCCCTCGAGAAAGACAGACGTCCAAATCTCCCGGATTGGAGTAAAATCCAATAGTGGGGTTCACCGCGTAAAGCGAGCTTTAGGCCTCCGATTTAGACGAGAGTCGGTCGGACCTTCGTAAACTCAGTTGGGCACGACTTCGAGAGAAGCGTGTTCAAGCTTTAGGAACCTCCACGGTCAAGGACCTTTATCCTATTAAGTTTAGATTTTTATCGTATTTTCTTAATCGTCTTTAGCCGAGGTGATTCTTGATCGAGTGCACTTCCATTTCATATTTTCAACCTTTCGTAGTAATCGATTTTCTTATGCTCTTTAATTAACTGTAATAGCTCTCTTTCTAGCTTTAGCTTTACTTCCTTCCTTGCAATTAGATTCTCTAAAACCCTAATTTTTCCGTCGATAAGATAATAGTTTTCGTGTGAGTAAGCATACTCAACAGTTCCAAGATTTCAATACGACACTTGTGTCCCTTAGCTAGAATTTGATAGGTATACTTGCCTCATTGGATTTCTAGTTCGGTTGCTTTTATTTTCTTCGAACCCTAGCGCGCAACAAGTTTTTGGCGTCGTTGCCGGGGAACCAACTTCCGTTGATATCTTGAAAACACAAACCTATTAATTTTATCTCTTCTCTTTCTCATCCTCTTTCTTTAAATTTTAAAATTCAAAAAAGTTATCACCGCTGTTAATAATAACCAACTTCAAAATTTTTCTACGCCACCTAATTCTCTCAAAAAGGGTAAAGGGCTTTAAGCGCCACTATCTTGTCTAGTACCTTGCGAACCCTTCACGGGGTAGTCCTTGGGAAGTTCGGGAGTTAATCTATAAAAAAAAATCTATTTCAAAAAAAAATGAAGGAAAAAAATTCTAATCTAGCTTTCTTTCTAGTTTATCCTATTTCTCTTTCTTTTCTTTTTTTCTGTTCTTTTAGTGCATGACCCGCGGGAGTCCGTCGGTTATTTTGGACTTGGACAACGAAATTGAGCATACACTTCGGAGAAGATCGCGATTTCAAGGTCCTACTATCCAAGTGCCGGTTGAGGACTCCGATTCATTTGCTACTTTAAGAATGGAAGAATCCAATGTAGATGAGGTCGTGCAAAGGACTATGTCCTATTATGCACGACCGAACCTCGAGAGAACAGAATCTAGTATAGTCCACCCTGCTATAGCAAATAATAACTTCGAATTTAAGCCTAGCATAATTCAAATGGTGCAGACAAAAGGGGCAATTTGACGGACTTCAAGATGAAGATCCGAACGCACATATAGCTAGCTTTCTTGAAATTTGCGACACCTTCAAGATAAATGGTGTCACAAATGATGCAATCAGGCTTCAACTCTTCCCCTTCTCTCTAAGAACTAAAGCTAAGCAGTGGCTGAACACACTTCTTAAGAATAGCATAACCACTTGGAATGAATTAACTGAAAAAATTTTGGCAAAGTATTTTCCGCCAGCTAAAACTGCAAAACTTTCGAACGATATCTCTGCCTTCGGACAAATAGACTCTGAAACCCTATATGAAACCTGGGAGAGATTTAAAGAATTATTAAGACGATACCCACATCACGCGCTGCCTGTATGGTTACAAGTGCAGACGTTCTACAACGGGCTAAATCAAAATACAAAGCAAATGATAGATGCAGCCTCTGGCGGTACTTTAAATCATAAGACCCCAGAAGCAGCTCTTGATCTTTTTGAGGACATGGCCATGAACACTTATCAGTGGAATGTGCCTAGGTCCTGCCCGAACAAGCCTGCAGGTATCTTTGAAGTGGACAACGTCTCCCAGCTCGCTCTACAAGTAGAAATCCTAAGAAAAAAGATAACGGAGATGACTGCTGCCTCCGCCCCTCAGGTATTGGAATCTGCAACCCCTACTCCAGAACATTTAGATTATGTTAATAATATGCCTAGAAATGCTTTTAATAATTTTTCTGGTGCGAATTTTCATCCTCCTGGTTTTAATTTTTCGAATAGCTATAACCCTGCTTTAAGAAATCATCCGAATTTTTCGTGGAGTAATCCATCGAATGTTATGCTCCCGCCACCATAAAATGATTTTTCTGTACCACCACCACCACCACCTCTTAAAAATTATCCAAAACCTCCAAGCATGGAGGAATTACTTTCTAAATATATCACCATAAATGACGCTACTATAAGAACTTTAACCGGAAGCGTAAAAAGTCTAGAAAATCAGGTAGGATAGCTCGCGAAAATAATTTCTGAGCAACCCGCAGGGTCTCTTCCTTCCAATACCGAACCCAACCCGAGAGAGCAAGCGAAAGCTATAACTCTTCGGAGTGGAAAGCAAGTCTCTGGTATGGTAAGTGAAGAGCCTGAGGCAAGCTGCGCTCCCGCCTTTAAAAATCAAAGCTCCGCTCCGCTTCCACACTCTGCTAAAGAAGTTATCACCCCTGTTTAAGAAAAAAATCTCACTTCACCACCCATCTTCAAAAATAATTCAACTCCTCCATACCCCTCCGAACTTAATAAACAACGTCAAGATTATCAGTACTCCCGCTTCTTAGAGATCTTCAAGCAAATCCACATTAATCTTCCTGATAGTTTTACTTTCAAGATTACCTAGACACCTAAAGGGGGGGTGAATAGGTTCTTATTTTCTTTTCAAACTTAAGGCAGAATGATTAAGTAATTAAAGACTTTTTTCTATGAGTTCTGCAGCTACTTTAGCAATCACAATCACACAATCTAGAACTACACATCACAGATTGCAATAAGTATTTATAGTGGTTCCCCATGATCTCGGTACATCCACTTTCCCCATTCGCCTATCTAGCAGTGTGCTAGATTCAGCCAAACTCCCTTCCTTAACTCAGATCCTCAGATCCTACAGCTCAGAATCCAAAATGGATTCCTACAACTCAGAGTGATACCACACTCTTACAGCTCAGGCAATTAAGCCCTACCTCAGTCATTATTCAAGACCTATAACTCAGAGATTATCTCTCCTACACTCAGCATTTATAAATTAGGCTTATAACTCAGATCTATTAAAAGATCCTACAAGATTTGAGTAAAATATATTGTTATCTTTCTCCTGGTGAGAGAGGTAGAACAAGACATTGTTCTTGATCAGCTTCTAGATAAATCAGATGAATAAAATCAACTGGAACTTAGATTTCTTCAAAGCTTCTTGAATCTGAACTTTGTTGAGTTGATCTTCTTTGAAATAAACTGATCAGCAGCTTTCCCCTTAGATTTCAGAATTTGAATCTGAATCTTCTTGACAGATAAGTTCAGAATCTGTTTCTTTTGAAATCTGAGACAGCTTTCTTCTTGTCTTCTTTTGACTGGATCTCTCTCTATCCAAGTCCCTTGAAGATAATTCAGAATTCTTGACTGAATTCTACTTTGACAGATTCTGATAGTTCAATCAGAATGTCTTCTTAGATATGCAAAGATCTTCTCCTTTTTGTTACTTGTTATTCAGTGTTTAGTTTTTCGTTGTTTTTTTCTTTCAGACACTATCCGTCTATTTATAGCCTTCATTCCTGGTAACTGGCTGGTCCGGTTCCTAACAAACTTCTTTCTGTGTCAATCACGTCAGTTAACCTGTAGAGACCCACAGCTGTCAATTCTTCAAACTGCCAAGGAGTCTTTGTTTCTGCCAGAAAGTGTTGAGACAAACTGTCAATATGTGTCGAGACAATTGTTAAAATGTGTCGACACAATTTGATTGAGTGTCGACACAATCCTTTGTGATGTCGACACATATGTCTTGATGTCGACACAACTTCTTGACACAACTTTTTGAGAATGTGTCGACACAGATAGTTGTATGTCGACACAAGTACTTCAGCCACAGACTTATTGTTGATTTTTCCAGGTGTCGACTCAGTCTCTAATTGTCGACTTAGCTGTTGTTGACTTCTGCCTCTGTGTGTCGACACAGCCTCCTGGTGTCGACACAGTTGATGTCGACTCTAATCTTGTTTGTGTAGACACTGCCTCCCGGTGTCGACACAGTTGATGTCGACTCATTATCTCTGTGTCGACACAGCCTTCTTCAAGTGTTGACACAATCTTCCTGAAGTGTCGACACATCTTCTTCTGGTGTCGACACATGGACTTAGAAATTTTTCCATACTTTTAACCTGCACACATTCAACTTAAACAACATCAAATACACCTTGATGTATATCATTATGCTAAGTTAGGCTTCTTCAAATCAGGAACACATTTTCCAATGTACCCAACAATCTCCCCCTATTTGGAGAAGTCATAACCCATATTAGCTAATGATATACACCACTTATGATAATAATAAACAAAATGATGATGATGTTTATAAGCTTAATATTATAGGAAATATTAACAATCAAAACATTTGCACAGATTCATCACAGAGATAAAAGCATATACACAAAAATTTTTTAAAGAGCAGGATTTTGTGTATTATGTCAAAATGATTGTTTACAAAATGTTTAACACTGAATGTTTCACATTACACAATTTTTTAAACTAAAACTAAGACATCTTAGACCAAGATTGATCAGGCTCCTTAATAACAATCCCTCTTCCTGGTTGTACTTGATCCTGCACAGAAGGTTCAGTTTCTTCCATGGGCTTTTTGCCTTTAAGATCAGCCTTCTCCTAAGCCTCAGTGTTCAGTCTTTGTCTCTCAAAGTAGTGATACGGCTTGGGAAAGTATTTGCTAGGCTCCACAACATCAGGAGGTAGCTTTCCCATCTTAGCTTTCCTTCTATACTGAACAATAGCCTCCTGTCTGGCTTCATGCTTTTGCCATTCTTGTTCATTATACCACATGCCCCTTTCATGGACTTGATCTTTTATAGCTTTTGAGGCAGTTAGTATGATGTTTCTAGAGGTAGGGCTCCACTGTTCAAAATCAGGTTTTAGTTCAGCTTGCTCCCTAAATCTCTTCTTTGACAGTTGAGCCTCTTGTTGAGCCTTGATTGCAGCTTCAGGCATGTCTACTTTTCCAAGTATAATATTTGAAACCTCCTCTGGAGGACTATACATAGTTTGCACCATCTGATGAATCAAGTCAAAATCTGCAGGGGGGTATATGACTTGAGCAACCTCTGGTTGGTTGCCTTCAAGTAGACCTTGTGGCTGTACTCCTAACTCTGCCATATTATCATCATCACAAAGGGGTGGATATCCCAATGTGGCTCTGACACTGTTAGTGACACACTTGGCATGTTCTGAGCCAGCAGAAATAAGTACCCTCTCCCCCTTTAGGACTTCTCTTGCTACATGATCTCTGAGATCTTCCTTCTAAAACCTGATCTGACCATCTAGATAATTAATGCCATCTTTGAAGAAGAGTTTCAACTTGTTAAGTTTTGCAGTAATGTCCTTCTGGGAAGTGATTATGGCTGACTGAACTGAGTCTAAAGCAGTTTTGAACTTAGTATCATATGCTAGCATTTCAGCTGCCCTAGCTTCAGTCAATTTAGTCATGGTTGTTCGAAATTGAGCAAGAATATCTGTGTTGGCAGTTGTCAGATTGTCATTTAGCCGTTTCTGATTTTCAAGAATGTATCCTTGATTAATAGATTGAGCATCTATTTATTTCTTCATTTCCCCTTGTTGTTGGGCCAGATATACAACAGCATGTGCCCCTTTTGTAAAACAATCAGTCATGTCTCTTTTATGTTGATTGACTTCAAATCTTATAGACTTTATATCTTGAGCCAGAACCAACTGAAGATTTTTATGACTTTCATCAACATATATCTCTAGAGCTTTTCTTTGTTCATCCATTTTCATTTGAAAAGTTACCAAGAACTTGGCATAATCAAAATCTGAAGAGGTGGGTGGTGTTGTTTGAAGTGCTTTCTTATAGCTATGACTTCTTTTCCTGAAGAACATAAGCTTCCTTTTCTTTGCCCCTTGAATTTCTTCATTCCCAGAATCAGAGGAACTCTCAATCTGAACTCTTTATTGTTGTGAGGTAGGGATGTCAGTTTCAGTAGCATGTGGTTCCTGTTCACCTTCACCTGGTACCCTCTCCTCACTAGCTTGCTCCCCCTCAACCCTTTGGGTGTCATCTTTACCTGTTGTGTCTACAACCTCTTTGAAGAGATCATCCATTGTATATTCCTTTCGTGTTTGAGGAGGTGATGGAACATTGAGTCTCTCTATAAGATCATCTAGTCTAGCAGTATCTATCTCCTCTGATTAGTCAATCCTTTCTGCTTCTTCTGAATGTGCAGTACTAGGCTCCCCCTGAACCTGTGCAGGTATCTGTTCTGGATCTTGGATAGTACTAGCCTGATGCTGATCTTGTGTTGTAGTCTGTTCTGTCTGTACTTGAATTGTTTCAGTACCAAACTCAGAGTGATGATGAGCTGGAGACTTCTCAGCTGCCTCCTGCCTGACTTCTTCAGGCATATCCTTGGATAGCACTCTATCCCACCTAGTGAACAACCTTATATCCATTCTCCTCATATGATTGATCTTGGAGTGTAACATCCCATTTTCCAATTGGACCCCTCCCTTAGGAGTGACTTGAGCATAACTAGGTCATATGAGTTAACCTAGGTGAACCCAGGAGACCAAGTAACCTAAAAACCTAGTTGAGACCCACTTGGTCTGCAAATAGTAATTTTCTAAACACTTATTTTGGGTGGCCTAGTAGGTTCATTTTGACTCTAAAAAATCCCCTTAGACCTAATGTGGGCCCAATGAGTCATCAAGGATCCACTTGGGTCAACCATAGTGGTCAAATTGACCAAGTCAACCCCAAGCCCAAATCAAGTCAAACCTAGCCTATATGGGTTAACCCAACCTCAAGCCACCCTTCCCCTTAGGCTAATCTCTTGCATGATTAATATGGATTATTTTGGCTGCCCATATTTTAGAGGTTGACTAGTCAACTAGGTGACTAGGAGAGAGAAAGTGGGAAGGAGGGTTATTCATGGAGGGGAAGGTGAATACCCCTCTCATGACTTCATGGGGAAGAGGAAGGAGGGTGGGGGCTCGGCAATTAAAGGATGAAGGAGGATTTAATGGTGGTCTTTAACTCCTCTAGGGAAGAGAAGACACCCCATGCAGCCCCCCTCCTCTCAACCCGAGCCACCATTAATGGTGAGTTGGCCTCCTTCAAAACCGCCTCCCCCCTCCCCTCCTGGCCTTATAAACCTCTTCAGCAAGCTAGGGCGACCAATTTCGAAACCCTAAATAGGAGGGAGAACCGCTGCCGGAGCCGCCAAGGAGAGGAAATGCCGCCGCCGCCGCCATGCATTCCCGTCGCTCCACCCGCATCCAAGCCCGAACTCAGGTCCTCCTCCTCTCCTTCTCTCGTGCTTAGATCATAGAGCATGTTAGGTGTAGGTTTCGGGCTCAACCGAGCCGGTCGTGAGGTGGAAAAACCAGGAAAAACTCCATTAAAATGGATTTTGGAGAGTTCTCGGGTGAGGCGGCGCCGCCACCTCCGGCCGCCCCACCGCCGGCAAAGGCCATCCCCCACCACCAGGGACATAAGGGAGACGATTCCTGGTGGTTGCGCCGCCTTGGGTCGCTGGAAACGGCCCCATATTCCTCCTCCCCGACGGTTACAATTCTGCCTCTTTGGAGAAGACGAAGTCCAGCTACCGTCATTCTGCATTAAGATCCGTGCAATCCTATTTTCTATTGATTTAATATTTTATTAATTCCAATTTCTGTATTTTAATTAAACAGTTCACTGTAAATTAATTTTAGGTCCCTTATGGGCACCTACTGAAAAAGTTTATAACATGAATGTTGTAGGTCCTTTAAATACCTACAATTTGATATGTTGTGGTGAAATTTTGGTAGGGAACCTAGAGCTGTAGGGCTATTTTATTATGGGTATGTCCTAAAATTAGGGCAGATTTGTTATAAAAATTATTTAGGCCCTTTAGGGGCATGATCATCAAAAATGATCAACATGAATGTTGTAGGCCTTTTTATTATCTACAGCTTGATATGTTATGGAAAATTATAGGACAAGGATTCTGACCTATAGGGTCATTATTCTAGGGTAGGTCCTACAAATAGGGCAGATCTTTGAATAATTTCCTACACCTAATCCTTGGTCCAAATGCCTTGAGTTTTGGACAGGGACTTGTTATCACCTATACCTAGCTCCTGTAAAAAAAAGGAAACCTTTTAAAGAAGTGTAACCTAGGGTTTTGCCCTAAACCTAGAAAAGCTAGGGTAAGGTAGTTGAAGGGTCAAATGACCTCCAAACCCTCCCAAATTTTGGTGAGGTGTCCCTGGTATAAGTATCTAGGTATGGTTCAAATTTCAACTCATTTGGTTGAGTTTTGAATAGAAATCCTCTAAACCCTAGTTTTGACCTAGTGAAGGAAAGATTAGGGAAAAGGTTCTTTTGACACTTGTGTGATCATCTCACATCAACAGAGGTTGAGATTCTGAACACTTGTTTAAAATGTTCCTAAGAACTCCCTTAGGGAAAATGGGATGGATTAGGGTAAGTTTACCCTAGGGCCCAGGTTCAAACCCAAAATGTGGACTTTGGGGGCTTGTGAAGGACATAGGGGCACATGCCCTTGTATGACCTTGAAATTTGGTGGAGAGGTTGCTTATGAGTATTTAACCCTCTGGTTGTAATATTAGAGGATTTTGAGGTAGGTAGGTACCTCAAAACCTAAACCCTAGTTTTAGAGTAGAAGGGGTTTTAGGTCAAAACAGTATCTTAAATTCTTTTAAAAGCTATGAAACCTTGGTAGTGTGTTTCTAGGGTAATTAGGACCCTTGGATAATTTTACTAGAATTTTTGGATAATTATTTCTAGTACTTCACTCATGAATGTGGGAATAGCCCTATTTGATGTGTTATTTATTAAAGACTTTTAAGTCAAATAAGGCCCCTTGAAACTCTGGAATTAGATGTTGTTGGCCAGTAGGAATGTTCATGAATTCTAGTTTAATTTTATGTTGAATAAATAGAGTATTTTTTTCACAAGTGTTATTAAAGGGCTTTATGGTTTAAAAATATTTTATGGCATAAATAGTTTCTGGAAAATTATGAAAGTTGGTAAATAGGGTTATTAAATTATTTTAAATCAAGGGTATTTTATTCTAGATTTTTGGAGTTACGGATATTCTACTTGATTCACAAGCATACTAGATTAGTATTTTAGTAAATGTTTTATTATAAATTAATTTCCAGCAGGAAAATTATGAAACTTTTATAGTACTGTTTTAATGTTATTTCTAGTACCCTGAAATTAATCCAAATTATTTAGAAGAGAATTTGATGTGGTTTATTCATTAGACATGAAAGAAATGGATTATTGCAAAAATATGTTTAGGCCCCTTAGACCTTAGTGAAAATTGTCAAACCTTGGATATATCATTTTTAGACATATTAGTATTTGTCTTAAATTTATTATGATTTATACATGACTAAAAAGTATACTCCTTGTTCAAATTTGGAAGACCTTGGATTTTAGTAAAATTAATTAATTAATAAATTAATTGAGAAAATTGTTATATCCGGGAATTGATTCAATTATGTTGTGATAGGACCCCAGTAAATAACTTAGGCTCTTCGGATGAAAACACAAAGGACATCCTATCATAGACATCACTTAGTATAAGGTGGTCTGTAGTTAGTAACTTTGGGAAATGAGTAACAGGATAAGGTTTGGGTTAGCATAAGGACAGTTTGTGTTGGTTGGATTTAAAGAAAGAGCATGGATCACCATAGGAGGTTTCAAGTGTGGTGAGGAATGTGTTGATGCGCTCTAGAAGGTGCACGGGACCGACGAAAGATCGTCGCCCCCGTAAAAGTGAAGAGTCAAATCCACCCTAGGTTTAGTTGATGCAATTTATAATGGGAACGGGTAAGGGAAAAACAACCAATAATAATAAGTGCCTTGCGAAAGGGAACTTCGGGCCGTAATGCCGCCGTCTTGGTTCCTAGTCCCTATTGAGAACCCCTCACAGGGTATATTCCGGAGGCAGTCCTAGGCTAACGTAAATCTTAAAACAAACGAAAGAGTAATTAGCCTAATAATGATTCACATTGCACACACTCATTAGTTAGGGTTGGTAATGGTTAAGTCGTCCCGAGGTGTTCAAGGGGGCGCCGTCCCGTGGTGTTCTAAGGGATGAAGTCTGGAGATGAGCCGGACGGTCTAGTCCGGGGAATTTGGTCTCGGATGTGGTTGATACGGACGGTTTAGTCCGGGAGTTTGACACTTTAAATGGTTAAATATTAAACTACTGCATGTGCTTAAAAATAGGAAAAGTTAAGGTGGTGGGTTTTCGATATCGGGGAGTTTGATTACACCGACACCGATATCGTTGACTCGGTAAGGTGACTAGCACTTAGCCAAGGTTAAGTCCGGCGGACCAGTCGGCAAGAGTACGCAATAGTCCGCCTCGTGCACCAGGCGTTGAGGGCGTACGATAGGTCAGACAAGTGGTGCTTTTACTGGTTTTGAGGTGGGCGAGGCCCAACCCACCGCTTCCGTTTGCCACTACAGGAGTAACCTGGGAGTTATCTCCAGAAAGGGGGAACTAAAGGTTTGTGTACACAAAGTTAGGTGTGTGAGTTGTACTGCTTGAACATCATAACCCATCATATAGCTGCATGTCATAATCATTCATAACAACCTTGACACCTAAAATATAAGTGGAATGGGACGCTTATACTTTAGGACTTGCAAAACGACCCCTTGGTCTATAAGCTTGTGTGGGCAAGTTTATAAATTAAGGTCATTTTAAATATTTATATAATGCTCGTGATAACCGACACCCCAACGTATAAGCGGTATGGGACGCGTTATACGATGGGAGCCTTACAAAAGATCCCTTGGCTTATGTATACTCACATAAGCGAAAGTTTAATTTCTTACTTACTTCCTTTCTGTTATACCTATTACAACACTTATATTGTTCACCTGTTATAACTTGCTAGTTAGGTCCACCGTCATCTATTTTGGAATTTATCTCCACTTTCATGTCCTCCCCTTTCTTCCTCTCCGCCCGGTGCCTTAGAGCGTGGGGGAAGGGGTGGGGAATGATAGGGCTTAGTCTTTTAGACTAACGGTTTTCGAACCATATCATATTAGGGGATCGCGGAGCCCAGCCCGGAGGAGCAGCCCAGATGGCCGGTACGCTTGGAGATGGGGCAGTCTAGCACTGGAGTCCAGACTGCAGGGACCGTGAGTCCCGACCTTTAGTAGAGTTTTAGTTTTTCTTCTGCATTGAGTGATTTTGTAGTGAGGACTTGATGTACCGGGCATGAGCCCTTATATTTCTAGTATCTTTGTTCTCTGATGATTTCTGTGGACACTCCCTTCGTGGAGTTTTTATTTATATGTGATATTTTCTTGTGGTGGACTTGCTTACTCTTCTTGCTTGCTACTTATTATGATCAAAAAGGCCGGTAGAATCGGCGCATTGCAGTGACGACCTTCCCGGGTGCGAGGGTGTCACCTCAAAGCGGCGGTTCTGGGCATAAGACCCCGGGCTTTCAAAAAAATAAGTGGTCTTATAAGTGGTATCAGAGCAAACATCGATCAGATTAGTAGCAGTCCACAAATCCATGGGTCACCTCCGCACGAGTTTAGTTTGCGGACAAACTAAGCAGCGGAAGCAGTGGTGTGCCCATATGGGGAATCACATATAATTGTCCACCTTTAAGTTCTTATGAACCGATTTCTCATAGTAAAATTTTCTTTTCGCAGCCTTCAGCACAGCCTACTCCACAGGGTGAGGTTCTACAGACTCCGGATGCTGCACCACCTCCACCAGTTCCCGCTCTTTTCCTACAGACGGACATGGGGCAGACTCTGACAGCCATCCTAGAAGCCTTCAGGGCTCAACAGGCTCCAGCTCCGCAGCTGATTCCGGGAGCCAACTGGCTGAGTATCTTCCGAGGACTTTCTCCCCCGTCCTACTTAGGGACAGAGACGGCAGTTCAGACAGAGGAGTGGTTGGACATCATGCATGAGATACTGACTGGGATACGATGCCCGGTGGAGGAGAGGGTGGCATTGGGGGTCTCTTGCCTAGAGTCCCATGCCAAGAGGTGGTGGAAGACGCTCCTAGACAAGACTTATGCCGACAGGGAGGTTGCGGAGGTCACTTGGGGAGAATTCAGGGTCGTGCTATTGGAAAATTTTGTCCCGCAGTCGGCCAGGGATGAGCTTGAAGACCGGTTCTTACAGCTGAAGCAGGGCACCAGGTCGGTGGTGGAATACCATCGGGAGTTTGATCATCTGGCTCGGTATGCAGATTCTTATCAGCTGGACGAAGCCGGGTACACCAAGAGGTTTTACAAGGGCTTGAAGGAGGATCTGAGGGAGGCTCTATTGTTCGTGTCTGATGGGCTTATTCCTCGGATTCTAGAGATGGCCAAGAGGATCGAGGCAGACTGGTACGCTACCCGAGGCCGGAAGCAGCCAACTGAGGATCAGAATTGTGGAGCATGAAATGAGCAGCGACGAGGCCGTGCTACAGATGTGGGCAGGATGGAGGATCAGCCTCATCAGGAGGTGAGACAGGAGCCAAGGGAGCAGGTGACTCTGGCTCCCCAGCCTCTCCAGATGCGGGAGATGCCAAGACCTCAGATGCAGGATATGCAGAGACTAGGAGGGAGGGCTTACCCTCCACCAGAGTGTTTTCACTGCCGTCAGGTGGGACATATCAAGAGGAACTGCACTATGAGAAGGGGGCCCCCTCTAGCGCCGCAGATTGCCCCACCTACTCAGCACTATGGAGGTCGAGGACGCGGTCAAGGACAAGGATACCAGGGCGGAGACCGTAGGCAGGAAATGGAGCAGGTATATGCACTGGACCTGGCCCAACCCCGGCATCCTGAGCAAGTGATCAGAGGTACGACAATGTTTTGTTTGCTTTGTTTTAATTCTTTTTCCATCCTTTCCTAGGAAACTATTGTCTTTAGCATTAGGTAGTAAAAACCAAGAACAGAACTCTAAGTTAAGTCACAATCTCAGGCATTGTCTTCATTTGCGGCAAACCCACACACACTCTCTTCGACACGGGTGCCTCGCACTCGTTTGTGTCGAAGACCTTTATCCAAGGGTTGGATGGCGTGGAGAAATTCACGGGGTCGATGATGAAGATACGGCTACCTGACGGGTCGGGGCTGTTCACCTCATCCCACTGCAATATGGAGGCATGGATAGGCGGCAAACCTTTCGAAGCGTCAGCGACGATCTTGCCACTGCCAGATTATGATCTGATTCTTGGTATGTCATGGCTCCATTGGAACCATGCTCAGATTGACTGCTTGGCCAAGAAGATTACCCTTAGATATGGGGATTCTTTCATCGTGATAGAAGGTATTAGATCTGCGTCCCATATTTTCTTATCATCTATTCAGACGGTCAAGGCCCACATGCAGGGCGACGAGATCTATCAGATTCTTTTCGAGATTACGGAAGTCAAGGGATCCGTATCCGACATTCCCGTAGTGCGAGATTTTGCGGACGTCTTCCCGGAGAAGCTACCAGGGCTACCCCCGCATAGAGAGCAGGACTTCCAGATATTGCTTGTGCCAGGGGCTAAGCCGGTATCCAGAGCTCTCTACTGCATGGCCCCAAGGGAGTTGACGGAGTTCCGGAGTCAGTTGCAGGAATTGGCGGAAGCCGGGTTTGTTCGGCCGAGCTCTTCGCCATGGGGAGCCCCAGTGTTGTTCGTCAAGAAGAAAGATGGAACACTCAGGTTGTGTATCGATTACCGAGCATTGAACCGGCTAACAGTCAGGAATACATATCCTCTGCCAAAGATAGATGAGCTGTTTGACCAGCTGGAGGGAGCCCATTTCTTCTCGAAGTTGGACTTGAGATCGGGCTATTATCAGTTGCGGATCAAATAAGAGGATATTCAGAAGACTGCTTTTAGTAGCAGGTACGGACTCTATGAGTTTACCGTGATGCCCTTCAGGCACACGAATGTGCCATCAGCGTTCATGACTCTCATGAACCGGGTCTTCGAGTCTTATCTAGATGTGTTTGTTATCGTTTTCATCGATGACATCCTCATTTACTCGAGGACCGAGGAGGAGCACGTGACGCATCTGACGCTGACCTTGGAGAGGCTACGGGAGCATCAATTGTATGCCAAGTTCAGCTAGTGTCAGTTCTGGCTAAAGGAGGTTGCCTTTTTGGGACACGTTATTAGCGGAGCAGGGTTGGCAGTGGATCCAACCAAGATTCAGGCAGTCCGAGATTGGCCAAAGTTGAAGACAGCTACGGACGTACGGAGCTTCCTAGGACTTGCCGGCTATTACTGGAAGTTCGTAGAGGGTTTTTCTAGGCTTGCCCTCCCACTTACCTCTCTGACGAGGAAGGAAATACTATTTGTCTGGACACCCCAGTGCGAGACGGCATTCCAAGAGCTGAAAAATCGACTCACTTCGGCCCCGATTCTTTCCCTCCCATCGGGGAGAGAAGGATTTCAGGTTTATGCAGATGCCTCCTACCAGGGCATGGGAGAAGTTTTGATGCAGAAGGGACATTTGATCGCTTATGCCTCCCGCCAGTTAAAGAAACATGAACAGAACTACCCAGTTCACGATCTGGAGATGGGAGCAGTCATTTTTGCATTAAAGGTCTGGCGGCACTACCTCTATGGAGTTTACTGCGACATATTTTCAGATCACAAAAATATGAAGTATGTGGATACGCAAAAGGAGCTGAACATCCGGCAACGCAGATGGGTGGAATTTCTAGCGGACTATCAGTATGAGATGCACTACCATCTGGGTAAGGCAAACGTGGTGGCCGATGCACTGAGCCGGAGAGCTGCCACAGCTGGAGCAGGACCTTAGCTTATGTCCATGGAGCTACTATGAAGTTTTGAAGAAATGCATATCACTCTGGTATCACCTGATGACCCTGAGCTGTACGAGGAGTACCTGGCCGCTACGAGCACCACCTATGATATTCATGACAGAGTCAGAGATTGGCAGAGGAGGGATGCCAAGCTAGAGCCGATTTTTTGGGCCTTAGAGGCAGGCACAGCTGGGGACTACTCGATGCGAGATGGACTGATATGTTTCAGAGGTCGGACTTACATACCGGATGGAGGCAAGATTCGGGAGGATATCATGGCTGAGGCTAATCATAGCAGATTTTCTATACATCCCGGGATCACAAAGATGACGGTAGATTTGAAGAAGACTCTATACTGGCCGGGCATGAAGAAGGACATCATCTACTTTGTGACCCACTGCGAGGCGTGCCAGTTAGTGAAGGCAAAGTGTAGACATCCCGCTGGTTTATTGCAGCCACTCCCGGTGCCGGAGTAGAAATTTGAGGACATCGCGATGGACTTCATCCATGGTCTACCTCGATCACGGAAGGGAAACGATTCGATCTGGGTGATCGTGGACCGTCTGACGAAGGTGGCTAGGTTCATCCCGATCAGGAAGGATGACTCTGTTGGAGTGTTGGTTCGGAAGTTCGTGGAGCAGTATATTCGTTATCACGGCGTGCCAAGGACGATCGTATCTGATCGAGATGGTCGGTTTACATCCAAAGAGTGGAGATCGGTGCAGGCTTACCTTGGCTCCCGACTGACTTTTAGTACGGCTTTCCACACCCAGACTGACGGGAAGACGGAGTGTACCAATCGGACGCTGGAAGACCTCCTGAGATTATGTATTGTAGACTGCGGAGAGCCCTGGGAGAAGATACTGCCATTGGTGGAGTTCTCATATAACAACAGCTACCAATCCAACATACAGATGGCTCCTTACGAGGCCTTGTATGGAAGAAGGTGTACGACACCGTTATCTTGGCTCCAGGACATGGATCCGAAGATTCTAGAATCAGAGTTTGTGGAAGACATCGAGGCTCAGGTGAGACTGATCCGGGACCGGATGTTAGAGGCGCAGAGCAGACAAGCGAAGTATTATGACGCTCGACATCGTCAGGTGGAGTTTCAGATCGGGGATCGGGTGTTCTTGAAGATCCGGCCGATGCATGGAGTTTCACGAGTGCGAGGTCATCAGAAGAAGCTCAGCCCGAGATATATGGGACCGTTCAGGATCCTGGAGCGGATCGGTCCTCTAGCTTACCGGCTGGAGCTGCCATCGGAGCTGGCCGGCTTGCACGACGTTTTTCACATGTCTTCACTCAGGAGGGCTCTACTACGCCCGGAGTTGCAGATTACGGCCACTGATGGGCCAGTAGCCTCGGATCGATCTGTACATTTGGAGCCGATATAGATCGATGACCAGGGGATACGAGTCTTGCGCCGCAAGAAGATCCTGCTAGTCAAGGTCTTGTGGAGGAACCACGGACGAGAGGAGCATACTTGGGAGCCTCAGGACCTGATGCAGGAAAAATATCCGGAGCTATTTAGTCAGGTATACCTCGCAACTCCTCCGGTGTGTTAAGCATTTTTCCTTATTTTTCCAGTACTAGTAGAATTATTTAAAAAGGTAGAGGCTAATCCTTTTGTTTATTGGGTCTATCCCTTATATTGTTAACCTAGTAGGCGCTTCCACGCTTCATGGGATGTTACGAGCTTAAGTTATCCCGGTAGAAACTCCCGTAGACTTAACTTTAATTTCGGGGACGAAATTTTTATTTTGTTTATTGGGATTTGTAACATCCCATTTTCCAATTGGACCCCCCCTTAGGAGTGACTTGAGCATAACTAGGTCATATGAGTTAACCTAGGTGAACCCAGGAGACTAAGTAACCTAAAAACCTAGTTGAGACCCACTTGGTCTGCAAATAGTAATTTTCTAAACACTGATTTTGGGTGGCCTAGTAGGTTCATTTTGACTCTAAAAAATCCACTTAGACCTAATGTGGGCCCAATGAGTCACCAAGGATCCACTTGGGTCAACCATAGTGGTCAAATTGACCAAGTCAACCCCAAGCCCAAATCAAGTCAAACCTAGCCTATATGGGTTAACCCAACATCAAGCCACCCTTCCCCTTAGGCTAATCTCTTGCATGATTAATATGGATTATTTTGGCTGCCCATATTTTAGAGGTTGACTAGTCAACTAGGTGACTAGGAGAGAGAAAGTGGGAAGGAGGGTTATTCATGGAGGGGAAGGTGAATACCCCTCTCATGACTTCATGGGGAAGAGGAAGGAGGGTGGGGGCTCGGCAATTAAAGGCTGAAGGAGGATTTAATGGTGGTCTTTAACTCCTCTAGGGAAGAGAAGACACCCCATGCAGCCCCCCTCCTCTCAACCCGAGCCACCATTAATGGTGAGTTGGCCTCCTTCAAAACCGCCTCCCCCCTCCCCTCCTGGCCTTATAAACCTCTTCAGCAAGCTAGGGCGACCAATTTCGAAACCCTAAATAGGAGGGAGAACCGCTGCCGGAGCCGCCAAGGAGAGGAAATGCCGCCGCCGCCGCCATGCATTCCCGTCGCTCCACCCGCATCCAAGCCCGAACTCAGGTCCTCCTCCTCTCCTTCTCTCGTGCTTAGATCATAGAGCATGTTAGGTGTAGGTTTTGGGCTCAACCGAGCCGGTCGTGAGGTGGAAAAACCAGGAAAAACTCCATTAAAATGGATTTTGGAGAGTTCTCGGGTGAGGCGGCGCCGCCACCTCCGGCCGCCCCACTGCCGGCAAAGGCCATCCCCCACCACCAAGGACATAGGGGAGACGATTCCTGGTGGTTGCGCCGCCTTGGGTCGCCGGAAACGGCCCCGTATTCCTCCTCCCCGACGGTTACAATTCTGCCTCTTTGGAGAAGACGAAGTCCAGCTACCGTCGATCTGCTTTAAGATTCGTGCAATCCTATTTTCTATTGATTTAATGTTTATTAATTCCAATTTCTATATTTTAATTAAACAGTTCACTGTAAATTAATTTTAGGTCCCTTATGGGCACCTACTGAAAAAGTTTATAACATGAAAGTTGTAGGTCCTTTAAATACCTACAATTTGATATGCTGTGGTGAAATTTTGGTTGGGAACCTAGACCTGTAGGGCTATTTTATTATGGGTATGTCCTAAAATTAGGGCAGATTTGTTATAAAAATTATTTAGGCCCTGTAGGGGCATGTTCATCAAAAATGATCAACATGAATGTTGTAGGCCTTTTTATTATCTGCAGTTTGATATTTTATGGAAAATTATAGGACAAGGATTCTGACCTATAGGGTCATTATTCTAGGGTAGGTCCTACAAATAGGGCAGATTTTGAATAATTTCCTACACCTAATCCTTGGTCCAAATGCCTTGAGTTTTGGACAAGGACTTGTTATCACCAAGACCTAGCTCCTGTAAAAAAAGGAAACCATTTAAAGAAGTGTAACCTAGGGTTTTGCCCTAAACCTAGAAAAGCTAGGGTAAGGTAGTTGAAGGGTCAAATGACCTCCAAACCCTCCCAAATTTTGGTGAGGTGTCCCTGGTATAGGTATCTAGGTATGGTTCAAATTTCAACTCATTTTGTTGAGTTTTGAATAGGAATCCTCTAAACCCTAGTTTTGACCTAGTGAAGGAAAGATTAGGGAAAAGGTTCTTTTGACACTTGTGTGATCATCTCACCTTAATAGAGGTTGAGATTCTGAACACTGGTTTAAAATGGTCCTAAGAACTCCCTTAGGGAATATGGGATGGATTAGGGTAAGTTTACCCTAGGGCCCAGGTTGAAACCCTAAATGTGGACTTTGGGGGCTCGTGAAGGACATAGGGGCACATGCCCTTGTATGACCTTGAGATTTGGTGGAGAGGTTTCTTATGAGTATTTAACCCTCTGGATGTAATATTAAAGTATTTTGAGGTAGGTAGGTACCTCAAAACCTAAACCCTAGTTTTAGAGTAGAAGGGCTTTTAGGTCAAAACAGTAGCTTAAATTCTTTTAAAAGCTATGAAACCTTGGTAGTGTGTTCTAGGGTAGTTAGGACCCTTGGATAATTTTACTAGAATTTTTCGATAATTATTTCTAGTACTTCACTCATGAATGTGGGAATAGCCCTATTTGATGTTTTATTTATTAAAGATTTTTAAGTCAAATAAGGCCCCTTAAAACTCTGGAATTAGATGTTGTTGGCCAGTAGGAATGTTCATGAATTTTAGTTTAATTTTATGTTGAATAAATAGAGTAGTTCTTTCACAAGTGTTATTAAAGGGCTTTATGGTTTAAAACTATTTTATGGCATAAATAGTTTCTGGAAAATTATGAAAGTTGGTAAATAGAGTTTTTAAATCCTTTTGAATCAGTGGGATTTTATTCTGGATTTTTGGAGTTATGGATAATATACTTGGTTCACAAGCATGCTAGATTAGGGTTTTAGTAAATGTTTTATTATAAATTAATTTCCAGCAGGAAAATTATGAAACTTTTATAGTACTGTTTTCATGGTATTTCTAGTACCCTGTAATTAATCCAAATTATTTAGAAGAGAATTTGATGTGGTTTATTCATTAGACATGAAAGAAATGGATTATTGCAAAAATATGTTTAGGCCTCTTAGACCTTAGTGAAAATTGCCAAACCTTTGATATATCATTTTTAGACATAGTAGTATTTGTCTTAAATTTATTATGATTTATACATTACTGAAATGTATACTCCTTGTTCAAATTTGGAAGACCTTGGATTTTAGTAAAATTAATTTATTAATAAATTAATTGAGAAAATTGTAATAACCGGGAATTGATTCAATTATGTTGTAATAGGACCCCAGTAAATAACTTAGGCTGTTCGGATGAAAACACAGAGGACATCCTATCATAGACATCACTTAGTATAAGGTTGTCTGTAGTTAGTAACTTTGGGAAATGAGTAACAGGATAAGGTTTGGGTTAGCGTAAGGACAGTTTGTGTTGGTTGGATTTAAAGAAAGAGGATGGATCACCATATGAGGTTTCAAGTGTGGTGAGGAATGTGTTGATGCGCTCTAGAAGGTGCGCGGGACCGACGAAAGATCGTCGCCCCCGTAAAAGTGAAGAGTCAAATCCACCCTAGGTTTAGTTGATGCAATTTATAAAGGGAACGGGTAAGGGAAAACAACCAATAATAATAAGTGCCTTGTGAAAGGGAACTTCGGGCCGTAATGCCGCCGTCTTGGTTCCTAGTGCCTATTGAGAACCCCTCACAGCGTATATTCTGGAGGAAGTCCTGGGCTAACGTAAATCTTAAAACAAACAAAAGAGTAATTAGCCTAATAGGGATTCACATTGCACACACTCATTAGTTAGGGTTGGTAATGGTTAAGTCGTCCCGAGGTGTTCAAGGGGGCGCCGTCCCGTGGTGCTCTAAGGGATGAAGTCTGAAGATGAGCCGGACGGTTTAGTCCGGGGAATTTGGTCTCCGATGTGGTTGATACGGACGGTTTAGTCCAGGAGTTTGACACTTTAAATGGTTAAATATTAAACTGCTGCATGTGCATAAAAATAGGAAAAGTTAAGGTGGTGGGTTTTCGATATCGGGGAGTTCGATTGCACCGACACCGATATCGTTGACTCGGCAAGGTGACTAGCACTTAGCCAAGGTTAAGTCCGGCGGACCAGTCGGCAAGAGTACACAGGAGTCCGCCTTGTGCACCAGGAATTGAGGGCGTACGATAGGTCAGACCAGTGGTGCTTTTACTGGTTTTGAGGTGGGCGAGGTCCAACCCACCGCTTCCGTTTGCCACTATGGGAGTAACCTGAGAGTTATCTCCAGAAAGGGAGAACTAAATGTTTGTGTGTACACAAAGTTGGGTGTGTGAGTTGCACTGCTTGAACATCATAACCCACCATATAGCTGCATGTCATAATCATTCAAAACAACCTTGACACCTAAAATATAAGTGGAATGGGACGCTTATACTTTAGGACTTGCAAAACAACCCCTTGGTCTATAAGCTTGTGTGTGCAAGTTTATAAATTAAGGTCATTTTAAATATTTATATAATGCTCGTGATAACCGACACCCCAATGTAAAAGCGGTATGGGATGCGTTATACGATGGGAGCCTAGCAAAAGATCCCTTGGCTTATGTGTACTCACATAAGCGAAGGTTTAATTTCTTACTTACTTCCTTTCTGTTATACCTATTACAACACTTATATTGTTCACCTGTTATAACTTGCTAGTTAGGTCCACCGTCATCTGTTTTGGAATTTATCTCCACTTTCATGTCCTCCCCTTTCTTCCTCTCTGCCCGGTGCCTTAGAGCGTGGGGGAAGGGGTGGGGAATGATAGGGCTTAGTCTTTTAGACTAACGGTTTTCGAACCATATCATATTAGGGGATCGCGGAGCCCAGCCCGGAGGAGCAGCCCAGGAGGCCGGTACGCTTGGAGATGGGGCAGTCTAGCACTGGAGTCCAGACTGCAGGGACCGTGAGTCCCGACCTATAGTAGAGTTTTAGTTTTTCTTCCGCATTGAGTGATTTTGTAGTGAGGACTTGATGTACCGGGCATGAGCCCTTATATTTCTAGTATCTTTGTTCTCATATGATTTCTGTGGACACTCCCTTCGTGGAGTTTTTATTTATATGTGATATTTTCTTCTGGTGGACTTGCTTACTCTTCTTGCTTGCTACTTATTGTTATCGAAAAGGCCGGCAGAATCGGCGCGTTGTAGTGACGACCTTCCCGGGTGCGAGGGTGTCACCTCAAACCGGCGGTTCTGGGCATAAGACCCCGGGCTTTCAAAAAAAAAGGTTCTTACATGGAGCCTGGTAGTTGTTCCATTACTTCTGGAATGATTCTAGCTAAGTAAAGACTCAGTATTCTAGCCATGTTTGGCTTCTTGATTGCCTCCATGATTTTGTCAAACACAACTGCTGACCAGTTGGTGGGAATGTGAAATACAATCCTAGTCATTAGGTTGAACATGAAGACAGAGATCCTATCATGTCTACCAGTCTTGCACAGCACCACTTTCCCAATAACTTCAGAAAGAAATTTACGCTGATTATTCACGCCTTTTCGATTGAAGGCAGCACCAATCTTCATGGTGGGATCCAGTCCACCCCACTGAAGTGTTTGCCTTATTTGTGAGGCTGAAACCTCCTCTTCATCATTTATCCTTGGAAGATGAAGGATTCTGGTTAATCTCTTCTGAGTCACCTTGACTCTTGTTTCCTGAATAGTTGATTTGATTTTCATACCAGTAGAATCCACAGTTGCAGTGGTGTAGAATTCAAGAACTTCCTTCTTCAAGACCTTGGTGGGTTCTGAGACAAAGAATTCAAGTCCACTGTCTATGAGAAGAGACACCACCATCTTAATCTCTGGAGATGCATCGTCGAACGCATGCCTGACCAGTTCAAATCCCTTGTTGATGGAATCTTCGATCTTTGGCGCCATTGAATCATTGAGAAAGCTTGAGAAAAGAGAGAAGAAGGATTGTTGACACACAAGGTTTTTGTCTCGAAACCCTGGTGAGCGTGTCAACAAAATACGGCTGAGACCTATTTATACCCTTTTATGCCAAGAAGATCAAAAGGCGGGCAAAAATAGTCAAATTGTGTCGACACAGACAATATGTGTCGACACAAATTCTGAATAAGTCGACAATAATCCTCTAGTTGTGTCGATATGTCGCTCTTAGACTATGTCGACATAAAATCCCTGTTGTGTCGACACATCTACTCTATGTCGACACCATTTTTCTGAGTTTGTCGACACAAATCCTCTGTGTCGACACTTAATTCCTGAATGAGTCAACACAGTTTTACTTAGCCAAATTTTGCTAAACTAATCTATAGTTAGCATGCCTAATTCAATTTTAAATCTATTGAATTTTGTTTCATCGAGAGGCTTAGTAAATACATCTGCAAATTGATAATCTATTTTAACAAATTCTAGTGAGATGTCTTCTTTTTCTACACGTTCTCTAAGAAAATGGTATTTTATTTCTATATGCTTAGTCCTACTATGTGAAACAGGATTATTTGCAATAGAAATAGCACTTTTTGAATCACATAATTAAGGTGTTCTACTTACCTGGATAGCATAATCTTTTAGTTGATGTTGAATCCACAATAGTTGTGCACAGCAACTTCCAGCTGCAACATACTCAGACTCAGCTATGGATATTGCCACACTAGTCTGCTTTTTACTACTCAATGAAATTAACCTTCCTCCCAAAAATTGACATGTACCTGTAGTACTTTTTCTATCTTCTCTGCAGCCTGCAAAATCTGCATCTGAATAACCTATTAGTTGAAAATCTCTATTCCTAGGTTACCAAAGGCCTAGATTTGGTGTGACCTTTAAATATCTCAAAATTCTTTTAACAGCAGTGTAATGAGGTTCTTTAGGACATGCCTGGTACCTAGCACAGACACATATAGCATACATAATATCTGGTCTACTAGTTGTGAGGTATAATAGAGAACCAACTATTCCTCTATATAAAGACTCATCTACAGACTTACCTGTATCATCTTTACATATAGGAATATTTGTTCCCATAGGAGTTTTCATGGTAGAGGAAGATTCCATACCATATTTCTTTATCAACTCTTTGGTGAACTTAGACTGGGATATGGACAAGCCATCATCAGTCTGTCTTACTTGGAGTCCCAAGAAGAACTTAAGTTCCCCCATACTACTCATTTCAAACTTCCCTTGCATAAGTTTGGCAAACTACTTGCAAAGGTTGTGTAAGACCCCCCTTTTTTTCTTTTTAAACCACCGGGGTCTTAGCCTAGAATTACCGCTTTGCGGTGGCACCGACTCACGGGAAGGCGACCACTACAAAACGCCAATTCTGCCGGCCCTTTTCGATCACTAGAGAGAGAAGTAATTAAACATAAAATATAATCAAGTCCACATAAACATGTAAATAAAAAGTGAAATCACATCCAGTCCATCAATAGATAATAACAGAAAATAGATAAATGGGCTCGAGCCCAGTACATCAGAATCCTCACTACAAGTCACTCAACGCAGAAGCTATAAAACTGCTAATCACTCACGGATCTGGTCGCAGGTGCACCGGTGCAAGACTGTCCCACCTCCATGCGCACCGTACTCCGCTGGTGCTGGTCCCTGGACTGCTGGTCCCTGTCTCCCATCCGGAGCTCCTGTAATGTTGTGGTTCGAAAACCATTAGTCATAAAGACTAAGCCCTATCATCCCCTACCCCTCCCACCACGGTTCCTAAGCACCGGGCGGAGCGGAGGAAAGGGAAGCTACAAAAGTGGAGAATAATCAAGCAGGTGACAAGGAAGCTAATCTAGTGGTTATTTAGAATGAAATAGGTCTAACAATCCTACGGCAGTAAGTAATAAGGAGAGCAGTTAAATAGTAGCAATTTGTATAAAAAGGCAGCTAGAGAACAGTAAGTAAACAAGCAAGTAAATAAGTATGTAACCTTAACTTATATGAATGCCCATACAAACTTATAAGTTAAGGGATCTTCTGCAAGGCTCCCATCGTATAAAATGTCCCATACCGATTTATACGTTGGGGTGTCGGTTGTATGCAATTATGAGTGTAGTGATATGCTATGCCATGATTCATGCAAGTGCAACTCACACACACGACTCTATGCGCACAGACCTTTAGTTCCGCCTGTTCGGGCAGCTAGCTTCACTCCTAGGAACCTCCGTAGTGGCAAACAGAGACAGTGGGTCGGGCCCCCCACTCCTAGACGGGTATCCACACTACCAGGCCTAGCCCTTCCGTACGCCCCTAGAAGAACACAACCTAGAGTATCTGCGTACTACTGCTGGTTGTACCCACCAGACTTTCTTTGGCTAAGTGTCCCACACCGCCGAGTCAACGTACCGATGTCGGTGTGAACGACAATCAGATACCGAAGACCCACCACCTTTATTCTGTACTCCAACCCTCGAGCCCTCGGCCCCCCGGACAGTCCCGTCCGTGCATCTACCTTCAGAGCTACCGTCTGAATGGCAACCAACCAATTATTCTACCTTCCTAGCTACCGAGGTGTGTGTATGTGCAAACCATCCTTAGCTATATGAGGTACACAAGGGAAGTTACACCAAATTATCTTCCAAATCTCCTATAATATTTACTGGAGGTCTACCATATCATAATTTGTCTAAATCCAGAAACTTATAATTTTCCTAATTAATCTGATATTTATTTAATTTTCCCAAATGGCGGGCCATGGGTCATTTTAAACATGAACTACATGATTCTCCTAGGTAATGGCTACCCAAAAATCATGATCATTAACTAACAGCAAAATAACCTCAAATACAAATTTATAGAATTTTACAGAAAGTATTTAGCCTCTAAATAATTTATCCAGTATAATCACGTTAATCCTACGTAAAGAAGGAAGTACTGAAATTATTCATCGGAAAATTACAGAAAAATTACTAGTCAGTAGTATGATATAGAAAAGATCTTTGTGCAAAGAATCATAATTTTACCAGCTTGCTAAACACCACTAAAGATTTAATCAAATATTCAAGATAAAACATACTTAATGAAGCAAGCCTTAGAATTAGACTTCCAAAAATCCCATAAAAATTCACAGAGATTTAAAATCATAATAAACGTTCTCTGCTTATATTTCATCAATTTCCAGGAAGTGTGTATTCCATAATAAATTTTCTAAGCAAATCATTCAAGCTTCTAAATCATTAATGAAGTATCCAAAATAATGATCTTAAAATTCATAGAAAAAAATCCAGAGCTTGTACCATCCCTATAATTCACTCTACCCAATTCTTATCACTTTTCAATATGATTTAGTGTCATTTCCTATATCTACAAGTTTTGCACCCTAAACTAGGGTTAGATTATTAGGTATCCCAACAGTCTCCAAATCTACTAAGACTTCATCCAGAGGACTATAATGGCCCTATGGTCCTCTTCACTAAATTTTGAGTCAATTCAAGGTCATTTGACCCCATGACCTTCACAAGCCACCAAGATCCATCCTTAGGGTTTGGCCTTGGTTCTTAGGGCCAACTTACCCCGATCCACCTCAAACTCTATGAGGGGGTGCTAGAGAATATTACTAGCCAGTGGTAAAAATCTCGGTCTCTGTTGAGGTGATCTGACCACTCAAGTCTCAAAAGTGCACCTTTAACCTAAGACCCCTTATTAGGGCAAAACATAGGTTTGATCATTTCTATTCCAAACCATCTCCAAATGAGATGAAAAATTATACAGAACCTTATGTTGAACCCAGGGACCACTCACCACAATTTGGGAGGGTTTGGAAATTATTTAACCATCTAATTAAATTAAGCTAGTATTATTGTATTTTTTTCTAAAAACTATAGAAAAATATTTCCCAAAAATCCTTATTTTTGGGCAGCATCTAGATATAAATAAGATTAAGCCACACCCCAAATTTCAAGTCATTTTGATGACTGGTTGGGAGTGGGGAATTTTTCTAAGGTCAGGACAGCCCTATGGATAGACCTCACCAAAAAGGGTGCTGTGGTCTAACCAGGACTCCAAATTGAGTGAAATCAATTTTAAATTAAACTAGACTTCAAGGGCTACAGTTTTTATGTTGACCACTTTCCTGTAGGAGCATCTAGGTATTTTTCCCAAATTATCTAAAATGACAGATATTTCATTCAGAAATTGTTTTAAAAATAAAATCTAATTTAACGGCACTGTTCATCTTCTTCTACAGCCCGAAACCAGAGCCCTGAAACTTAATTTCCTGTAGTTTTTTTTCCAAGCTATTTTACGGCCATCCAGCCATCTACCTGGCCGGCCACCACCACCTCTGTTGAGGTGAGGGCTATCGTGGGGCGGCGGCACGGCCGCCCGAGAGGCGGTTTCCGGCGAACCCGCCACCATGAAATTTTCAGAAAAGCATGGAAAACGCTCACCCGATCTGGCTCTTTTAAGCCCGATATCTCTCCTAACGACTTCTAAGATCTATCCGTAGAAGAAGAGGGAGGGGAGGACCTTGTTCGCGGGCTGGAGGAGTGCAGAGCGTCGGGAAGCCATTGGCGCGGTGGTGGCATCACCGGAAATTCTTCAACAGCAAGGGGGAAATCTGAAACAGTTTGATGGAGAGTGTAACCTTTTCCCCTTGCTCTTAGAAGTCTTTTATAGATCAGCCAGTGGGGATGGGAACGGATGAAACTTCATGGCCATTAATATTTCTCCTTAATAACGATTCGGTTATGATGAAGGGAATTGAATTGCTGGAAACGAAGAGATGTTTGCCAGGTGGCGATTTCCTATTGGACCAACATTTCCTTATTTATTTAAATAATTACAGTAGGTAACGGCCCATAAATACTCTTGGTTTTCATTCCCATAATTAGAATTTATTACGACGTCGGTTACCGAAATTTCCAGTCTGGCTGACGTTTCGGTTTTGGTCACGGGCGTGACACATAGGTCACGGGCGTGATAGGCATGAGTGGCCAATTCTGGGTTCGACGATCGTCGAACTGAGATCGACGATCGTCGAAGGGTGGTCACGGGCGTGACACCTGGGTCACGGGCATGACAGGCCCGTGTGGCCAATTTTTGGGTCGACGACCATCGAACTGAAATCGACGATCGTCGAGCGTGGTCACGCCCTATGTCACGGGCGTGACTTTGCGGTTCACGGGCGTGACATGCCTGGTGACTAATTCTGGGCCGACGACCGTCGAACTGAAATCGACGATCGTCGAACGTGGTCACGCCCTATGTCACGGGCGTGACATTGTGGGTCACGGGCGTGATATGCCCGTGTGGCAAATTCCGCGCCCGACGATCGTCTACATGAGATCGACGATCGTCGAAGGAGTCACGCCCCAGGTCACGGGCGTGACACCTGGGTCACGGGCGTGACAGGGCCGGGTTGAAAATTCTGTGCCCGACGATCGTCTCCCGGAGATCGACGATCGTCGAAAGTCACGCCCTAGGTGACGGGCGTGACGGGTCGGTCACGGGCGTGACCAACCCGTGACCCGAAATCTTGGTCGATTTATTTCAATTTTTGGGATCCTTAGGGTTCTACCACAACTAACCGACTCCTAGGGGTCTAGCCGGAAATGGGATGTTACAAATCCCAATAAACAAAACAATGATTTCGTCACCAAAATCAAGGTTAAGCCTACGGGACTCTGATCGGAAAAATAAGCTTGTAACATGTAACGCCCCGTTTTTTTCAGCGATTATTTTTATTCTCATTTGGCGTTACGATGACGCGTTTCCATGGCTTGTGCCATGTGTGGAGTACGGTTTAGCTCCTTAGAACTGAGTGCCCTGTTTGGTAGCCTGTTGGCAAGATCTCCCTAGCAAACCGAGTCGTTTTGGTGACCCGGTGTGGCCTCTCGGGGGGATGTTTGTGTTTGGCTTTGTATGGGTGTAACTCGAGTTCTGTTCGTCGAAAGTTAATTTCGACTTCGCCATTGCGTTTGTAGCATGGGTATTTAGCTACGGTGCGAATTTCGTCGAATTCCGAGATAGATCGGTTTTCGCGTCGATTTGGTGCTTTATGTAATTTTGTAATTAATAATATAATTATATAATTATATATATATATATATATATAGAATGAGAGAGCCGATCTTCATCTTCCCCGTAAGAAAACCGTCGGCCCCTTGTACGAGAGAAACGGAGTAACCGCCTACCTTGCCTTCGGACGCCGATTCCCGGAGCGTTTGTGGACGGAATTCGATTCCGAGAGTGGATTCGGATTGCTCTCGTCGAGACCTTCATTCCTGCGGTAAGAAATTCAATTTTCGTGGAGTTTTGGAAGGATTGGAATTTTCGGTTTTGGAAGTTTTCCGCCATTAATGGCCGAGTCTTTGTTCTAGGTGTTGCGGCCGTTTTGATCCGTGCGAAGAGGAGGAAAACAGTCCAAAGCTTCGTTGTGAATTGAGGCAAGTGGTATTCTTGCCCTTGCCAAGTGTTTTCTTTGATTTTATTTGCTGAAATTGAAATCCCGGTTAGCCCAGGTTAGAGGCCTTGTTGTTCTCATTTTCTTGCTAACTATAGGGCTTAGTTCTTCCTACTGAAACCCCCCCTATGTTGTGATGTTTGGAATCCAAATTGTCGGCGTGGAGCCGTTGTTTTCCTTTATTTTTGAATGTTGCTCTGGTTCGGGTGTAGCCGAGAGGGAGAGTTAGGAGGGGGGGTGTGGTTGCCAATTTCCTTCGTTAAGATATTATTCGAATGGTTAGGCATAGTTTGAATGGTAGTAGCGTGCGACGTGATAGTTGTCTACTGCTACTACAGTGGCGTGAGTCGCGTGCGCGTTCCGGTGTCGTTCGGGAAATTCCAAACGGTGCAGGTTGACTGCGCACGGTCATCAACCTTTAGGGCGCACAACCACTGGTCGTGTGCCTCTGTTCGTGCGCGTATAAATTTCAGTTTCCAAAGTTCTGTCTCGGGCAATCGCACGAGCGCTGACAACAGTGCGCACGACCACTGATCGTGCGACACTGATCTTGCGCAGTTGCTAGGTTTTCTGTCAGGTTTTCCAGGTTCGTTTCGCACGATCATCAGCCGATGAGTGCGCACGACCACTGATCGTGCGTCACTGATCGTGCGCTTTGTATATTTTCTTTTGATAGGCGAATTTAGATGGTTTCGAGTGCGGGAGTTTAGATACTCAAGTGGCAGGCAACTACTCGAGTTCTGGATCTTCTGCCTTGGTCGTTCGACTGTCGTCGAGCTCCGTATTCTTTAGTAGGTTTGTGGGTAGTACCATTATTTTGGCGGCGAGTGAGGCTAGCTCACTCAACGGCAAAGTTTAGGTAGGCACTGAGTGCGTTTCACTCAACGCCTAGTCGTGTTGATTTATTTCAACACTCTTCCTTTACCTTGTATTTCGTTTCCGAGTGGATTTCCAGTTGTATTTCTGGGTTTTCCTTGTCGGCCGTTTTCTTTATTTTCCTAAAGGCCGAATCGTGGGTCGTGGATAGTAGTGGTGGTTGTAGCTCTTTATGGGGGTGGAGTTGTGTGATATAGGCAAGGCCACCCATGGATTTCTTGCTCCAGGTACGGGCTGGGCATGTCGGGTGGAAGGTCCCTTGTGTTTTCACGTGTTGACCCTCGAGCTTTTGACTTGGACATGGTGGATTGGGGGACTGCGTTTGCCTTCGATCCGGTTCCTCGTTGTTGTTTTTGCTACTATCACTTCCCGCAGTTTAGGGTGTTAGAAGTTTCTTCTTTGGTTGTTTGCAGCATTCTGGCTCTTGGTAGCCTAGTAGGCCCTGCAGGATGTGGTTCCTGGGCTGGGTCATTGCTGTTTCTTTGCACGTTGTGCATTTCTTGTTGTCCTATTTTGGACAGTTGTGACTCTTTCTACTGCATGTTTCCTGTTATTTTTGTCCTTTTGGTTGACTCTTTCATGCAGTTTTACCTTGATTTTTGCTTGCTGAGGTATTCTGTTTTCTTTTGGAATACCCCAGGTTCTGAGCTGTAGCCAGTCTGGTGGCTAGTTGGAGGTGGAGTTGTTGGTGGACTTCCGGACCTTTGGAGTTCTGTTTACCTTGTTTGTGAGGTTGTTTTCAGTACTTTCTTACAGACATATATATGTGCTGGTGGGTTCGTGTCAGGTTGTTGGCGCCCACTAGTAGTTTTTACCTTGTACTAGATATATACTATTGCTGCTACCATTTATTTTCTGGAGATAGTCTACTTGCTTTGAGAAGGTTTTATGCTAGGTTGCTAGTTATTTTTAAACTATAATTATTATTATAAATGAAGCTCATGATCAGCATATTTTGTAAACTTAATCACTACTTTCCAAATCACGTACGAAAACCGTTTTCTTATGTATACTATATAAACTAAGTGTAGTGTCTTGCATAGCATGAGTGGTTCTCTTGGGACCCTTATGCGCTCTTTAGGGTGTAAAACCTAATTAAAGTATTTTTCCGCAGCGTTTAAATATAGTTTTCTTTTGTGGACTAGATGATCCACTGAGCCGAGGGATACGGACTCTAAACATAACTGATTTTCTATTCATTAAGCACATGATTTTCTTGCATAAAGATTGTAGTTGGATTTGCCTGAGCGTCAGCAGTTATCCCCTGCTTGACGTGGCATCATGACGCGTGTTTTCTCTTACTCTGATAATTCTTAATTCGGAGAAAATGCGAGTTGTGACAGTTGGTATCAGAGGGAGGTTGCTTGACAAGTTAGTTGGGCAACCTTCCTTGGATGCTTTTAGTAGTTCAGCATCATGTCATTCACACACCGATATGTCATCAGCACGTCTTGGCAAAAGCACGAACACTACACTCATAGCATAACATGAAGTATACGGGGCATATTATGTAGTATGGGATGCATAATATGTGTTCGTATATGGATCCACCATAGGGGCTACATGTGAGGGTTATGTAGTATGGGATGCATAACCTTACCACATGACTGCGACTAGCACGTTTCTTTTTCGTTGCATGGAAATGTTATGTAGTATGGGATGCATAACATTTTCATGTGTACGCCGCTCATATCATGCATTAGGGCCTTTTTTTTTAGAATGCATAGCACAATCATGCATATCATAACATTGCATAAGCACAACGCGCCGAGCTAAAGATTTGCAGGATGACATATGTACACACATAAGTTTTCAAACTAACATAAGTTCATGCATCCGATCTAGGCACAAGAGTTAGTGAGGTGGTGGTTAACCATCCTAGGTTAGGGCATATCATCTAATTATTGTGAAGAAGATAAACTCTCAGAGCAAGTTTAGCAGCTTTAAGTCTATATCTACATATGTATTGTCTGTACTGGTAGTCGGTTCTAGTTGTGGGATTTGGATCTGATTTGCATTGTATTGATTTTTAGGATGGCTAGGCGTCCTGCGACTCGATCGACTCCCCTGTCTGAGGGTGAATCTTCTGGAGCTCAGAACGATGCGGTGATCGAGGGTCTGCGTCAGAGTAGCGAAGCTATCAGTAGGCAGTTGGAGGAGGTGCAAGCCCAGATTCAGTCTTTGGTGGCAGTTGTGGCAGGGCAGGCTCAGGGTGCGCAAGTTCCTGCAGGGGGGTTAGCTGTTCCCTCCTCCTGCACCCTTGAGGCCTCCAGTGGTGGTGCCAGCAGAGATGGCCTTCATCTCGCAGTTTCAGAGGCTGAGCCCTCCCACATATGATGGGAAGGCAGATTTCATGGTGATAGACGACTGGCTGATCTCCATGGAGGAGATGTTCTCGTACTCAGGGATTTCAGATGATCAGAGGGTGATGATAGCCGCCTATCAGCTTAAAGGTTTGGCTAAGAGTTGGTGGCTGAGAGAGAAGGAGAGCCTGGTAGCCGGATGCTCTTGGGAAGTGTTCAAGGAGATGCTGTTGAGGAAGTTCTTACCCTCGGTCGAGCGTGACCGCCTCATGAACGACTTCCTCCATCTGAAGCAAAGGCAGCTCACGGTGGGTGAGTATGAGATAGAGTTTAGTAAGTTGAGCCGTTTTGCCCCTGGATTGGTCAGCGTTGAGGCTGATCGAGTTAAGCGATTTCTCGGTGGTTTGAGGAGTGAGGTGCAGCAGTTGGCCAGTGCTTATGGGTCAGTGACTTATGCTGGAGTTATAGAGGCTGCTCTTAAGGTTGAGGCCATTGAGACGGCGAAGAGCAGAGGCCAGCAGTTGAAGAAGGATAAGAGGAAGTTGGTAGAGGAGAAGAAACCCCTGGTACCCGATGCGGTTCCGGGAAAGAGGAGCAGGGTGGTGTGCAGTTTTTGTGGCCGGTCAGGCCATCCTGTTGAGAGGTGTTTCAAGAAGGCGGCAGCTCAGAAGAAGGAGCAGGTTCATGCTATTCAGGGTGCTCCTGGGAGAGATGTCTCCTGTTCAGTTTGCAAGCGATCCGGGCATAATGCAGCCCAGTGTTGGTCCAGGGATAGAGTCTGCTATCAGTGTGGGCAGAAGGGTCACGTTAAGTCGAGGTGTCCTCAGGTCCAGTCAGCTCTTCCTGCAGTTCCATTGCAGGCATTACCTCCACCTCAGCGTGTGGACAAGGGAAAAGGGAAGCTGAACGTGATTTCTTCCGAGGAGGCTCAGACTTCGACCCAGGTGATCTCAAGTTAGTAGTTTGTTGTTTTCTTTCTAGCCTGGTAGTTTAGTTGCTAGATTATTTGCGGTACTGTTGTGCTAGTTCCTTAGCTTTGTGCGTTCCTATAGGGAAATTTAAGGTGAAGAACCGCTGGGCGCGTGTTCTGTTTGACTCCGGCGCTACCCACTCGTTCGTGGCTAGAGCCTTTGTGGAGCGTCATCGGTTGTCTCTAGATCGTGTTCGGGATTCCTTCCGTGTCAAGTTTCCCTCTGGTGAATCTGTGTTGTCAGATTTGGGTATTTTGGATTGCCCAGTTTTGTTGGGGGATTTTCTTGCGAAGGCGGATCTGAAGATGATTGATCTAGAGGACTTCGATGTCATTTTGGGCATGGACTGGCTCTCTCGGTATGATGCGGTCATTCAGTGCAAAGGAAAGCGCTTGGACTTCATCAGGGACGACGGTCAGCCCGGCAGCGTGTATGCTGATCCGTGTCAGGATTCTCCTGTTCTCTCTGCGGTATGTGTTCAGAGATTGTTTCTTTCTGATTGTTGTGTTTGTTTAGTCTCGGCGGTTGGAACCGTTGATAGCGTGCCACGCTTGGAGGAGATTCCTATTGTTCGTGGTTTCGCCGATGTTTTTTCCTGATGATCTTCCTGGTATCTCTCCTGAGCGGGATGTGGAGTTTGTTATTGATTTGGAGCCGGGTACGCATCCTATTGCTAAGGCGCCGTACCGGATGGCCCCTCGTGAGTTAGAGGAGTTGCGAATTCAGTTAGATGAGTTGTTGGCTAAAGGTTTTATCAGGCAGAGTTCGTCGCCTTGGGGTGCTCCTGTTTTGTTCGTAAAGAAGAAAGATGGGTCGATGCGGCTTTGCATCGACTATAGAGAGTTGAACAAGGTCACTATCAAGAACAGGTACCCTCTGCCGAGGATCGATGATTTATTTGACCAGTTGCGTGGTAGCACGGTGTTCTCCAAGATCGATCTTCGTTCGGGCTATCATCAGCTCAGGATCCGTGAGGCAGATATTCCACGGACTGCGTTTAGGTCGAGGCATGGGCACTTTGAGTTTTTGGTGATGTCGTTTGGTCTGACCAACGCACCATCAGCCTTCATGGATATGATGAACAGGGTGTTCAAGGATTTCCTAGACAAGTTCGTTGTGGTCTTCATTGATGACGTGTTGGTTTATTCTCGCAGTGCTGAGGAGCACGAGCTGCACTTGCGTTTGGTTCTATCAGAGTTGAGGAACCACAAGTTATTCGCCAAGTTGAGCAAGTGCGAATTTTGGTTGCCTCAGGTTTCTTTTCTAGGCCACGTGGTGAACAAGGATGGGATCTCGGTTGACCCAGAAAAGATTGCAGCAGTGACGGATTGGAGTAGGCCGAATACTCCTAAGGAGATCAGAAGTTTCTTAGGGTTGGCTGGCTATTACAGGAGATTCGTGGAGGGTTTCTCTTCTCTAGCCGCACCGTTGACCAAGCTGACTCAGAAGAATGTGGCTTTTGTTTGGAGCGAGAAGTGCGAAGAAGCTTTTCAGGAGTTAAAGAGGAGATTGTGTACTGCTCCCGTTTTGACCCTTCCTACTGAGGGCATGGATTATGATGTGTATGTGTGTAAGACCCCCCTTTTTTTTTCTTTTTCAACCATCGGGGTCTTAGGCCCAGAATCGCCGCTTTGCGGTGACACCTTCACGTCCTGAGGGGTCATCACCACAAGGCGCCGATTCCACCGGCCATTTCGATCACAGAAAGGTAGCACAGTATAAGAAGTAAGAGCAATGCAGTCCACATTAACAAAATCACATATATATAATAAAGCTCCACGAAGGGAGTGTCCACAGAAAGCATCAGAGTGCAGCATAATGTAAAACTAAAAATAAGGGCATAAGCCCTGTACATCAGAGTCCTCACTACAATATCACTCATGCGGAAGCAAACACTAGAAACTACTCAGGGTCGAGACTCACGGTCCCGGCTGTGTGAACTCCGGAGCTAGACTGCCCCATCTCTAGGCGTACCGATCTCTGGGGCTGCTCCTCCATGCTGGGCTCCACGATCCCCTAAATGATGCGGTTCGAAAACCGTTAGTCATAAAGACTAAGCCCTATCATCCCCTACCCCTTCCCCCATGGCTCCTAGGTACCGAGCGGAGAGGAAGAAAGGGAAGGACATGAAGGTAGAGATTAAACATGAAACAGATGGCAGCGGAAACTAATCTAGCAAGTTGTATTAGGTGAGCAGATAATATGATTGTTATAATAGGTCTAGCGATAAGAAAAGCAATTATATGAATTTAAACCTTCACTTATGTGAGAACACATAAGCAAAAGGGGTCTTTTGCAAGGCTCCCATCGTATAGAGTGTCCCATACCACTTATACGTTGGGGTGTCGGTTATCAAACAGCAATGGTTGTTATATATTGAAATTAACCTTTGATTTATAAACTTGCCCACACAAGCTTATAGACCAAGGGGTCGTTTTGCAGGTCCTAATGTATAAGCGTCCCATACCACTTATACTTTAGGTGTCAAGGTTAAATGAATCGATTATGCTATGACATGCTAGTGGGTATGATGAAACATGCAAGTGCAACTCACACACCCGACTCTGTGCATACAGACCTTTAGTTCCCCCTTTCGGAGCCGTTACCTCCCAGGATACCTCCGTAGTGGCAGACGGAAGCGGTGGGTTGGGCCTCGCCCACCTCAAAACCAGTAAAAGCACCACTGGTCTGACCTATCGTACGCCTCAACGCTTGGTGCACTAAGCGGACGCCTGCGTACTCTTGCCGGCTGGCGCACCGGACTTCTGTTGGCGTAGTGCTAACCACCTCGCCGAGTCAACGATATCGGTGTCGGTGCAATCGAACTCCCCGATATCGTAAAACCCACCACCTTAACTTTTCCTATCTTATGCACATGCAAGTTTAATCGCAAACACACAGAACCGAGCCGAAGCTCCCCGGACCAAACGTCCGTCTCCAACCAACCGAGCCGAAGCTCCCCGGACCATCCCGTCCGTCTCCAGAACAACCGAGCCGAAGCTTCCCGGACCCAAACGTCCGTTTCCAAATCACCCAAGCCGAAGCTCACATCAATCTTCCTGTGCCAACAGTGTTTGTGAAAAGTGCAATCCTAGTTACTAAGTTACTCTTGCCAGTTTATTATTACAGTTTACGTTAGCCCAGGACTGCCCCCGGTATACCCCGTGAAGGGCTCTCAAGGGGCACTAGGAACCAAGACGGCGGCATTACGGCCCGAAGTTCCCTTTCGCAAGGCACTTAATATTATTGGTTTATTTCCCTTAACCCATTCCTTTCTCACATTACGCTAGACTATCCTAGGGTGATTTTTAATCCTTCCTCTCTTCGGGGAAGACGATCTTTCGCCAAACCCGAGCACCTCTTAACTCTAGCTATCACTACTACTCTCTACTCTTCATATTTTCCTATTGTAATTTCCTCCACAAATGTCCACCCAGACAAAATGTTTAACTCCAAAAACTTCCTCAGATCAAGTCCTATCGCATTTCTCAAATTGCAATATGCAGACCGACCTAGGCTACATGTCGAACCGGTTATGCAATGATCCATTACTCATCCAAATGCCCTAAATTATTTACTGGACACTTACCATGATATGAATGTCCTAAATCCAGAAAATGGAAATTTTCCTAATTTATTTGGCATTAAATTAAATTCCTCGAAAATCCCAAGGGGTATCGGTTTGAACATGAACTACCCTAGTTATTCATGCAAGATGTCCAGCAAATTTATGATAAATAGTAGGTTATCTCAGAAGGTTAAATCCTAAGTATCATAATTTTTCTATCATCAAAATGGCATGAAAGCTATTTTAGAAATAATCTCTAAACTTCTATTGTTTATGAAGCAAGTACAGAAAATATTCTTCCAAAAATTATAAATAATTCATGACATGCAGTTAAAGGCCTAAAATTAGCACTGGCCAAGTTTCATAATTTTCCAGCAAGTATTTTATCCATAATTAATTTTTAAACATAAAAGCCCTTTCTATCATCTGTGAATAAGGTACTAGATTTACTCAACATAAAATTCTATAAAAATCCAGGGATCATTGTGCTACTAATCAAGATCTAAATCCAGAATTTCAACTGAATATAATTAATTTAGAACCTCCAAAAAATTGAAACAATAAATCGGGCAATTATTCCTTTAACACATGAAGTATAACATTTATTATTCATAAAATTCCAGAAGATTTACTTTAGGTCTAAAACATCCTAAAACTCCCTCGTGTTTTACAATTTTTGGATTAGATTTAGTGCTTAAAATAACTAAATTACATTCTTATCCTAATCCGACATTTCAACTTTCGAGGTACCTAACTACCTCCGATTCCTTCACTATTTCAACCAGAGGGTTTTCATCATATCATCCCCCTCTCCTCCAAATTTCAAGGGCATACAAGAGCTTTTGCTCCTATGTCCTTTACAAACCTCAAACTCCCTCCCGTTGGATTTGAGCCAATCTCTTAGGGTAAAATCCACCCTAAGCCACACCATGTTACCCAAGAGGGTAGACATAGACTCAACAAATCAGTGGCCAACAACTTCAGCCTCTTTTGAGGAGATTTGTCCACTCCATCTCCAATCGTACTTTACCCCAAAGTACCCCTCACCAAGACCTATCTAGGACTTGATACTTCCCTATTCAAAACTCGACCAATCGAGTTGAAATTTTGTACAGATCTTAATATTGATGCCAGGGACCACCACCCAAAATTTGGGGGAGTTTGGACTTAATTTCATCTCCTAATTAATTTTATATCGTTTATTAAATTTTTACAAAAACTTTAGGCAAAAGTTCTCCAAAAATTCTCATTTTTGGACAGCCTCTCGATATACCTATTATAGACCTCCAGTCCAAATTTCAAGTCACTTGGACATGCTATGAACCGTGGGCAACCATTTTAATTTCTGGTTAGCCTAGGTCTTGATCCCACCAAAATGAGTGATGTGTTCAAACCACTCACCCAAATTGAATAAAATCAATTTAAAATTAAAGTAGTCCCCGAGGGCTACAACTTTTGTGTCTGGTCATTTTTCCTAAAACGGCCTCTACGTGCCTCGTTTCGCAGCCTCAACATATATCCAAATAATCTATTTTTCCATATGTACTATATAATAATCTATGTATTATATATTAAATCTACTGTTCATCTTCTTCATGAACCCGAACAGACACAGGAAAACATTTTTCCTGTAAGCATTCCGTGGTCCGTCGCCGGCCGTTCGGTCACTTCCCTGGCCAGCCACCACCACCACCACCTCCGTTGAGGCGACGGCTATCGGTCGGCGGTGGTTTGGCCGCCGGAGGTGGCGGTTTCCGGCGAACTCAAATTATCTCTTTCATGGTTTTTCCATGAAAACGAGAGATGGGTCCGGCTCCGTTGAGCGCGAACCTCCTTTCTAAGAATCCTAAGATCTACCCATGAAAGAGAAGGAGCAGAGGAGGACCTTGTTCGCGGTTTGAAGGCGAGAAGAACGTCGGGGTGCCATGGCGCGGTGGTGGCGTTTGCTGAACTTCTCCTACAGCAAGAACAAAGGTCTGTTCCGATCACTTGAGCGTGTAACCTTCTCCTCTTGTCCAGGTGGGCTTTTATAAATCAGGAAGTGGGAAGGTGAATGGGTAAAACCATTATGGTCATGAAGTTTCCCCTCCTTGACGTTTCGGTTACAGTGAAGGGATAAGAAACGGTGGAAACTGAACATGTGTGTCCAGCTGGCGGTTTTCTATTGGACCACCTTTTCCTCATTTATTATATAATTATCGAAGGAAAACGGCCGGAAGTTACTCCGGGTGTAACTTCCCACACCAGCATTTATTACCACGCGTGTTGGAATAATTTCGGGCCTGAACCATCGTTTCGGCCAATGTCATGGGCGTGACACATAGGTCACGGGCGTGACAGGCCCGGATAGTCAATTCTGGGTTCGACGATCGTCGAACTGAGATCGACGATCGTCGATGGATGGTCACGGGCGTGACACCTCGGGTCACGGGCGTGACAGGCCCGAACGGCAGATTGTGGGTCAACGATCGTCGAATTGAGATCGACGATCGTCGAAGGCTGGTCACGCCTTAGGTCATGGGCGTGACCTCTAGGTCACGGGCGTGACATGCCCGAACGACAAATTTCGAGGTCGACGATCGTCGAATTGAGGTCGACGATCGTCGAAGGCTGGTCACGCCCTAGGTCACGGGCGTGACACTCATGTCACGGGCGTGACATGCCCGGGCCGCAAGGTCGACGATCGTCTCACGGCGATCGACGATCGTTGATGGGGTCACGCCCATAGTCACGGGCGTGACACCTTGGTCATGGGCGTGACATGCCCAGACAGCACGTTCGACGATCGTCTCGTGGAGATCGATGATCGTCGAAGTAGTCACGCCCAGGTCACGCGCGTGACGGGTCGGTCACGGGCGTGACTAACCCGTGACCCGAAATATTGATCGCTTTATTTCAATTTTATGTGTTTCCTGGGGTTCCGTCACAACTAACCGACTCCTAGGGGTCTAGCCGGAAATGGGATGTTACAAATCCCAATAAACAAAACAAAAATTTCGTCCCCGAAATTGAGGTTGAGCCTACGGGGATTTCTATCGGAATAAATCAAACTTGTAACATTCCATACGATCTTTCTATTGGGTTCAGGTGACTGTTCGTTTGATAACGAAGACAATCTCCCCAATAAACAAAAGATTAGCCCCTACCTTTCTGATTAAGTGCGCATGCCTAGGTCCTGGATTTTCCGTACCTAGTCTTAACATTTCAAAACAAGAAGGCAATCTATAGCATACCGAGAGGTGGTGAAATGTACCTGACTGAACAACTCCGGGTATCTCTGCCTCATCAGATCCTGCGGTTCCCAGGTGTGCTCCTCCTGACCGTGGTTTCTCCACAGAACCTTGACTAAGGGGATCTTCTTGCGGCGCAAGATCCGCACTCCTTTGCCATCGATCCGAACCGGCTCCAAGTGAACCGATCGGTCTGAAGCTACCGGCCCTTCGGTGGTCAAAATCCGCTGCTCCGGGCGTAGTAGAGCCCTTCTCAGCGAAGAGATGTGGAAGACAACCAGAGCCACCCTCTCCTCCCAGGGACATCGTATCCCGGTCAGCATCTCGTACATGATTTCTAGCAACTCTTCCATCCGAACAGCCGACTCTATCCCCAAATAGGATGGGGGAGCCAGTCCTCGGAAGATGCTTAGCCAGTTGGCCCCCGGATTTGGCTGTGGGGCCGGAACCTGCTGGGCCCTGAAGGCCTCCAGAATGGCAGTCAGGGTCTGTCCCATGTCTGACTGAAGGAAAGGAGTGGGGGCCGGTGGGGGTGGTGCAACATCCTGAGCCTGTTGAACTCCACCTTGTGGCGTAGTCCGTGCTGGAGGCTGCGTAACAAAAACACACGCTGAGAAAACGTTCAAATATTACATAAAGGTGGACAATTTATATGTGATCCTCATATGGGCACACCACTGCTTCCGCTGCTTAGTTTGTCCCCAAACTAAACTCGAGCGGGGGGGTGACCTAGGGTTTGTGGACTGCTACTTCCGTCTGATCGATGTTTCCTCTGATACCACTTGTAAGACCCCCCCCCCCTTTTTTTTCTTTTTCAACCACCGGGGTCTTAGGCCCAGAATTGCCGCTTTGCGGTGACACCTTCACGTCCTGAGGGGTCATCACCACAAGGCGCCGATTCTGCCGGCCATTTCGATCACAAAAAGGTAGCACAGTATAAGAAGTAAGAGCAATGCAGTCCACATTAACAAAATGACATATATATAATAAAGCTCCACGAAGGGAGTGTCCACAAAAAGCATCAGAGTGCAGCATAATGTAAAACTAAAAATAAGGGCATAAGCCCTGTACATCAGAGTCCTCACTACAATATCACTCATGCGGAAGCAAACACTAGAAACTACTCAGGGTCGAGACTCACGGTCCCGGCTGTGTGAACTCCGGAGCTAGACTGCCCCATCTCTAGGCGCACCGATCTCTGGGGCTGCTCCTCCATGCTGGGCTCCACGATCCCCTAAATGTTGCGGTTCGAAAACCGTTAGTCATAAAGACTATGCCCTATCATCCCCTACCCCTTCCCCCATGGCTCCTAGGTACCGAGCGGAGAGGAAGAAAGGGAAGGACATGAAGGTAGAGATTAAACATGAAACAGATGGCAGCGGAAACTTATCTAGCAAGTTGTATTAGGTGAGCAGATAATATGATTGTTATAATAGGTCTAGCAATAAGAAAAGAAATTATATGAATTTAAACCTTCACTTATGTGAGAACACATAAGCAAAAGGGGTCTTTTGCAAGGCTCCCATCGTATAGAGTGTCCCATACCACTTATACGTTGGGGTGTCGGTTATCAAACAGCAATGGTTGTTATATATTGAAATTAACCTTTGATTTATAAACTTGCCCACACAAGCTTATAGACCAAGGGGTCGTTTTGCAGGTCCTAATGTATAAGCGTCCCATACCACTTATAGTTTAGGTGTCAGGGTTAAATGAATCGATTATGCTATGACATGCTAGTGGGTATGATGAAACATGCAAGTGCAACTCACACACCCAACTCTGTGCACACAGACCTTTAGTTCCCCCTTTCGGAGCCGTTACCTCCCAGGATACCTCCGTAGTGGCAGACGGAAGCGGTGGGTTGGGCCTCGCCCACCTCAAAACCAGTAAAAGCACCACTGGTCTGACCTATCGTACGCCTCAACGCTTGGTGCACTAAGCGGACGCCTGCGTACTCTTGCCGGCTGGCGCACCGGACTTCTGTTGGCGTAGTGCTAACCACCTCGCCGAGTCAACGATATCGGTGTCGGTGCAATCGAACTCCCCGATATCGTAAAACCCACCACCTTAACTTTTCCTATCTTATGCACATGCAAGTTTAATCGCAAACACACAGAACCGAGCCGAAGCTCCCCGGACCAAACGTCTGTCTCCAACCAACCGAGCCGAAGCACCCCGGACCATCCCGTCCGTCTCCAGAACAACCGAGCCGAAGCTCCCCGGACCCAAACGTCCGTTTCCAAATCACCCAAGCCGAAGCTCACATCAATCTTCCTGTGCCAACAGTGTTTGTGAAAAGTGCAATCCTAGTTACTAAGTTACTCTTGCCAGTTTATTATTACAGTTTACGTTAGCCCAGGACTGCCCCCGGTATACCCCGTGAAGGGCTCTCAAGGGGCACTAGGAACCAAGACGGCGGCATTACGGCCCGAAGTACCCTTTCGCAAGGCACTTAATATTATTGGTTTATTTCCCTTAACCCATTCCTTTCTCACATTACGCTAGACTATCCTAGGGTGATTTTTAAACCTTCCTCTCTTCGGGGAAGACGATCTTTCGCCAAACCCGAGCACCTCTTAACTCTAGCTATCACTACTACTCTCTACTCTTCATATTTTCCTATTGTAATTTCCTCCACAAATGTCCACCCAGACAAAATGTTTAACTCCAAAAACTTCCTCAGATCAAGTCCTATCGCATTTCTCAAATTGCAATATGCAGACCGACCTAGGCTACATGTCGAACCGGTTATGCAATGATCCATTACTCATCCAAATGCCCTAAATTATTTACTGGATACTTACCATGATATGAATGTCCTAAATCTAGAAAATGGAAATTTTCCTAATTTATTTGGCATTAAATTAAATTCCTCGAAAATCCCAAGGGATATCGGTTTGAACATGAACTACCCTAGTTATTCATGCAAGATGTCCAGCAAATTTATGATAAATAGTAGGTTATCTCAGAAGGTTAAATCCTAAGTATCATAATTTTTCTATCATCAAAATGGCATGAAAGCTATTTTAGAAATAATCTCTAAACTTCTATTGTTTATGAAGCAAGTACAAAAAATATTCTTCCAAAAATTATAAATAATTCATGACATGTAGTTAAAGGCCTAAAATTAGCACTGGCCAAGTTTCATAATTTTCCAGCAAGTATTTTATCCATAATTAATTTTTAAACATAAAAGCCCTTTCTATCATCTGTGAATAAGGTACTAGATTTACTCAACATAAAATTCTATAAAAATCCAGGGATCATTGTGCTACTAATCAAGATCTAAATCCAGAATTTCAACAGAATATAATTAATTTAGAACCTCCAAAAAATTGAAACAATAAATCGGGCAATTATTCCTTTAACACATGAAGTATAAAATTTATTATTCATAAAATTCCAGAAGATTTACTTTAGGTCTAAAACATCCTAAAACTCCCTCGTGTTTCACAATTTTTGGATTAGATTTAGTGCTTAAAATAACTAAATTACATTCTTATCCTAATCCGACATTTCAACTTTTGAGGTACCTAACTACCTCTGATTCCTTCACTATTTCAACCAGAGGGTTTTCATCATATCATCCCCCTCTCCTCCAAATTTCAAGGGCATACAAGAGCTTTTGCTCCTATGTCCTTCACAAACCTCAAACTCCCACCCGTTGGATTTGAGCCAATCTCTTAGGGTAAAATCCACCCTAAGCCACACCATGTTACCCAAGAGGGTAGACATAGACTCAACAAATCAGTGGCCAACAACTTCAGCCTCTTTTGAGGAGATTTGTCCACTCCATCTCCAATCGTATTTTTCCCCAAAGTACCCCTCACCAAGACCTATCTAGGACTTGATACTTCCCTATTCAAAACTCGACCAATCGAGTTGAAATTTTGTACAGATCTTAATATTGATGCCAGGGACCACCACCCAAAATTTGGGGGAGTTTGGACTTAATTTCATCTCCTAATTAATTTTATATCGTTTATTAAATTTTTACAAAAACTTTAGGCAAAAGTTCTCCAAAATTCGCATTTTTGGACAGCCTCTCGATATACCTATTATAGACCTCCAATCCAAATTTCAAGTCACTTGGACATGCTATGAACCGTGGGCAACCATTTTAATTTCTGGTTAGCCTAGGTCTTGATCCCACCAAAATGAGTGCTGTGTTCAAACCACTCACCCAAATTGAATAAAATCAATTTTAAATTAAAGTAGACCCCGAGGGCTACAACTTTTGTGTCTGGTCATTTTTCCTAAAACGGCCTCTACGTGCCTCGTTTCGCAGCCTCAACATATATCCAAATAATTTATTTTTTCCATATGTACTATATAATAATCTATGTATTATATATTAAATCTACTGTTCATCTTCTTCATGAACCCGAACAGACACAGGAAAACATTTTTCCTGTAAGCATTCCGTGGTCCGTCGCCGGCCGTTCGGTCACTTCCCTGGCCAGCCACCACCACCACCACCTCCGTTGAGGCGACGGCTATCGGTCGGCGGTGGTTTGGCCGCCGGAGGTGGCGGTTTCCGGCGAACTCAAATTATCTCTTTCATGGTTTTTCCATGAAAACGAGAGATGGGTCCGGCTCCGTTGAGCGCGAACCTCCTTTCTAAGAATCCTAAGATCTACCCATGAAAGAGAAGGAGCAGAGGAGGACCTTGTTCGCGGTTTGAAGGCGAGAAGAACGTCGGGTTGCCATGGCGCGGTGTTGGCGTTTGCTGAACTTCTCCTACAGCAAGAACAAAGGTCTGTTCCGATCACTTGAGCGTGTAACCTTCTCCTCTTGTCCAGGTGGGCTTTTATAAATCAGGAAGTGGGAAGGTGAATGGGTAAAACCATTATGGTCATGAAGTTTCCCCCCCTTGACGTTTCGGTTACAGTGAAGGGATAAGAAACGGTGGAAACTGAACAGGTGTGTCCAGCTGGCGGTTTTCTATTGGACCACCTTTTCCTCATTTATTATATAATTATCGAAGGAAAACGGCCGGAAGTTACTCCTGGTGTAACTTCCCACACCAGCATTTATTACCACGCGTGTTGGAATAATTTCGGGCCTGAACCGTCGTTTCGGCCAATGTCACGGGCGTGACACATAGGTCACGGGCGTGACAGGCCCGGATAACCAATTCTGGGTTCGACGATCGTCGAACTGAGATCGACGATCGTCGATGGATGGTCACGGGCGTGACACCTCGGGTCACGGGCGTGACAGGCCCGAACGGCAGATTGTGGGTCGACGATCGTCGAATTGAGATCGACGATCGTCGAAGGCTGGTCACGCCCTAGGTCACGGGCGTGACCTCTAGGTCACGGGCGTGACATGCCCGAACGGCAAATTTCGAGGTCGACGATCGTCGAATTGAGGTCGACGATCGTCGAAGGCTGGTCACGCCCTAGGTCACGGGCGTGACACTCATGTCACGGGCGTGACATGCCCGGGCCGCAAGGTCGACGATCGTCTCACGGCGATCGACGATCGTTGATGGGGTCACGCCCATAGTCACGGGCGTGACACCTTTGTCACGGGCGTGACATGCCCAGACAGCACGTTCGACGATCGTCTCGTGGAGATCGACGATCGTCGAAGTAGTCACGCCCAGGTCACGGGCGTCACGGGTCGGTCACGGGCGTGACTAACCCGTGACCCGAAATATTGATCGCTTTATTTCAATTTTATGTGTTTCCTGGGGTTCCGTCACAACTAACCGACTCCTAGGGGTCTAGCCGGAAATGAGATGTTACAATGTGGATGCTTCGCATATAGGACTGGGATGCGTATTAATGCAGGATGGAAAAGTAATTGCTTATGGGTCAAGGCAGTTGAAAACTCATGAGCGGAATTATCCTACGCATGACCTTGAGTTTGCAGCGGTTATCTATGCGTTGAAGTTGTGGAGGCACTTACTTTATGGGGCTCAGTGCAAGATTTTTACTGACCATAAGAGCCTGAAGTACGTGTTCACGCAGAAGGAGTTGAATCTGCGTCAGCGGCGGTGGCTTGAGTATGTGGCGGATTATGATGTAGAAATCCAGTATCATCCGGGCAAGGCCAATGTGGTGGCCGACGCCCTGAGCCGAAAGACGGGAAAGATCTTTAACCTCTCCGCCGATCGATTAGTTGAGGAGTTCCTCCTTATGGATATTTCAGTGGGATGCTGTAGTTTGCAGAGTAGCTTATCTGTGGTAGAGCCATCCTGGATTTCTTTGACTAGACTGCATCAGAAGGACGATCCGGATCTGTTGCACCTTTTTACCAGGACAGAGAAGGGAGAGTTGCCAGATTTTTCTATTGATGATGCGGGTACTTTGAAGTACGCGGCAGGTTTTGCGTTCCCGCTGTTGGGGACATTAGGAGTATGATTTGCAGTGAGGCTCATGGTTCCAGCGTTGCCTACCATCCAGGATCTACGAAGATGTACCGTGACTTAAGGCAAATTGCTTGGTGGTATGGTATGAAAGGAGATATAGCCCGATATGTTGCTGAGTGTCACACTTGCAAGCGTGTGAAGGCCGATCATGGAAGGCCTGGTGGTAAGTTGACTCCGCTAGAGATCCCGACTTGGAAGTGGGAGAGTATATCTATGGACTTCATTACGGGTTTGCCAAAATCCCCGAGAGGATTTGATTCTGTTTGGGTTATAGTGGATAGATTGACGAAGTGTGCTCACTTCGTGCGTTATAAGATTGATTACCCGATGAAGAAGATAGCGGAGTTGTACTTGAATGAAGTCATCTGACTCCACGGTGTGCCGGTTAGCATCATTTCTGATCGAGACTCCCGGTTTACTTCTCGTTTTTGGCAGAGTCTGCAGGAGGGTTTGGGTACGGATCTGAGGTATTCTACTGCGTACCACCCTCAGACCAATGGGCAGACGGAGCGGGTCAATCAGATTGTTGAGGATATGATCCGGTGCTATATTTTAGACCACGGTGGAGCGTGGGATGAGCGTCTGTGACTCATGGAATTTGATTACAATAACAGTTATCAGGAAAGCTTGCAGATGGCTCCGTTCAAAGCTTTGTATGGGAGGCGCTGTAGGACTCCGTTGTTTTGGGCTGAGGCTGGTGAGAAGCCTTTGTTGGGTCCTGATGCTCTGGAAGAGATGGAAGTCGCCGTGAAGCTTATTCGGGAGAAGCTTCGGTTAGCTCAGGAGAGGTATGAAAAGAACGCCAATCGGCGTAGGTCTGCTTTGGAGTTTTTAGTAGGGGATCATGTATACCTCAAGGTTTCTCCAATGGTTGGTGTGAAGAGATTTGGTAAAAATCGGAAATTGGACCCAAGGTATGTGGGCCCGTTTGAGGTCTTGGAGCGAATTTGTGTGTCTGCATATAGATTGGATTTGCCAGCGAACTTCCCTGGTGTTCATAATATTTTTCATGTTAGCCAATTGCGGAAGTGTGTGCGCAGCAGTGGGCAACTCTTGGATGTTGTGCCCCAGTTAGAGCCCAACCTCTCTTTCGTTGAGGTGCCAGTTCGTATTTTGGATACTCAGGAGCGTGTGCTGCGAAAGAAGTCCATACCGATGGTGAAAATTCTATGGAAAAATCAGGATTTGGAGAGCGCGACTTGGGAGCTAGAGTCGGCCATGAGGAGGGCGTACCCTCACATGTTTCTCTGATTTGATCGGTATGTTTCCCTTTGTAACTTCTGTTTGTTACTTTTCCTTGTTTTGTAGGAGGGTTGTGCGTAAAGTTTCAGGACGAAACTTTCTTTTAGGGAGAGTGACTGTAACGCCCCGTTTTTTTCAGCGATTATTTTTATTCTCATTTGGCATTACGATGACGCGTTTCCGTGGCTTGTGCCATGTGTGGAGTACGGTTTAGCTCCTTAGAACTGAGTGCCCTGTTTGGTAGCCTGTTGGCAAGATCTCCCTAGCAAACCGAGTCGTTTTGGTGACCCGGTGTGGCCTCTCGGGGGGATGTTTGTGTTTGGCTTTGTTTGGGTGTAACTCGAGTTCTGTTCGTCGAAAGTTAATTTCGACTTCGCCGTTGCGTTCGTAGCATGGGTATTTAGCTACGGTACGAATTTCGTCGAATTCCGAGATAGATCAGTTTTCGCGTCGATTTGGTGCTTTATGTAATTTTGTAATTAATAATATAATTATATAATTATATATCTATATATAGAATGAGAGAGCCGATCTTCATCTTCCCCGTAAGAAAACCGCCGGCCCCTTGTACGAGAGAAACGGATTAACCGCCTACCTTGCCTTCGGACGCCGATTCCCGGAGCGTTTGTGGACGGAATTCGATTCCGAGAGTGGATTCGGATTGCTCTCGTCGATACCTTCATTCCTGCGGTAAGAAATTCGATTTTCGTGGAGTTTTGGAAGTATTGGAATTTTCGGTTTTGGAAGTTTTCCGCCATTAATGGCCGAGTCTTTGTTCTAGGTGTTGCGGCCGTTTTGATCCGTGCGAAGAGGAGGAAAGCAGTCCAAAGCTTCGTTGTGAATTGAGGCAAGTGGTATTCTTGCCCTTGCCAAGTGTTTTCTTTGATTTTATTTGCTGAAATTGAAATCCCGGTTAGCCCAGGTTAGAGGCCTTGTTGTTCTCATTTTCTTTCTAACTATAGGGCTTAGTTCTTCCTACTGAAACCCCCCCTATGTTGTGATGTTTGGAATCCAAATTGTCGGCGTGGAGCCGTTGTTTTCCTTTATTTTTGAATGTTGCTCTGGTTCGGGTGTAGCCGAGAGGGAGAGTTAGGAGGGGGTGTGGTTGCCAATTTCCTTCGTTAAGATATTATTCGAATGGTTAGGCATAGTTTGAATGGTAGTAGCGTGCGACGTGATAGTTGTCTACTGCTACTGAAGTGGCGTGAGTCGCGTGCGCGTTCCGGTGTCGTTCGGGAAATTCTAAACGGTGCAGGTTGACCGCGCACGGTCATCAACCTTTAGGGCGCACGACCACTGGTCGTGTGCCTCTGTTCGTGCGCGTATAAATTTCAGTTTCCAAAGTTCTGTCTCGGGCAATCGCACGAGCGCTGGCAACAGTGCGCACGACCACTGATCGTGCGACACTGATCGTGCGCAGTTGCTAGGTTTTCTGTCAGGTTTTCCAGGTTCGTTTCGCACGATCATCAGCCGATGAGTGCGCACGACCACTGATCGTGCGTCACTGATCGTGCGCTTTGTATATTTTCTTTTGATAGGCGAATTTAGATGTTTTCGAGTGCGGGAGTTTAGATACTCAAGTGGCAGGAAACTACTCGAGTTCTGGATCTTCTGCCTTGGTCGTTCGACTGTCGTCGAGCTCCGTATTCTTTAGTGGGTTTGTGGGTAGTACTATTATTTTGGCGGCGAGTGAGGCTAGCTCACTCAACGCTAAAGTTTAGGTAGGCACTGAGTGCGTTTCACTCAACGCCTAGTCGTGTTGATTTATTTCAACACTCTTCCTTTACCTTGTATTTCGTTTCCGAGTGGATTTCCAGTTGTATTTCTGGGTTTTCCTTGTCGGCCGTTTTCTTTATTTTCCTAAAGGCCGAATCGTGGGTCGTGGATAGTAGTGGTGGTTGTAGCTCTTTATGGGGGTGGAGTTGTGTGATATAGCCAAGGCCACCCATGGATTTCTTGCTCCAGGTACGGGCCGGGCATGTCGGGTGGAAGGTCCCTTGTGTTTTCACGTGTTGACCCTCGAGCTTTTGACTTGGACATGGTGGATTGGGGGACTGCGTTTGCCTTCGATCCGGTTCCTCGTTGTTGTTTTTGCTACTATCACTTCCCGCAGTTTAGGGTGTTAGAAGTTTCTTCTTTGGTAGTTTGCAGCATTCTGGCTCTTTGTAGCCTAGTAGGCCCTACAGGATGTGGTTCCTGGGCTGGGTCGTTGCTGTTTCTTTGCACGTTGTGCATTTCTTGTTGTCCTGTTTTGGACAGTTGTGACTCTTTCTACTGCATGTTTCCTGTTATTTTTGTCCTTTTGGTTGACTCTTTCATGCAGTTTTACCTTGATTTTTGCTTGCTGAGGTATTCTGTTTTCTTTTGGAATACCCCAGGTTCTGAACTGTAGCCAGTCTGGTGGCTAGTTGGAGGTGGTGTTGTTGGTGGACTTCCGGACCTTTGGAGTTCTGTTTACCTTGTTTGTGAGGTTGTTTTCAGTACTTTCTTACAGACATATATATGTGCTGGTGGGTTCGTGTCAGGTTGTTGGCGCCCACTAGTAGTTTTTACCTTGTACTAGATATATACTATTGCTGCTACCATTTATTTTCTGGAGATAGTCTACTTGCTTGAAGAAGGTTTTATGCTAGGTTGCTAGTTATTTTTAAACTATAATAATTATTATAAATGAAGCTCATGATCAGCATGTTTTGTAAACTTAATCACTATTTTCCAAATCACGTACGAAAACCGTTTTCTTATGTATACTATATAAACTAAGTGTAGTGTCTTGCATAGCATGAGTGGTTCTCTTGGGACCCTTATGCGCTCTTTAGGGTGTAAAACCTAATTAAAGTATTTTTCCGCAGCGTTTAAATATAGTTTTCTTTTGTGGACTAGATGATCCACTGAGCCGAGGGATACGGACTCTAAACATAACTGATTTTCTATTCATTAAGCACATGATTTTCTTGCATAAAGATTGTAGTTGGATTTGCCTGAGCGTCAGCAGTTATCCCCTGCTTGACGTGGCATCATGACGCGTGTTTTCTCTTACTCTGATAATTCTTAATTCGGAGAAAATGCGGGTTGTGACATAACATCCCATGAGAATTGAAGAAATTACATCTCTACGTTATGTTTGCCTTGCGCAGTTTCAAATCTAAGATTGATTCGCCCAATTAGCTAGGTATATACTGTAAGACCCCCCTCCCGGAACACAACACACGGCACGAGGGGAGTCTTATGCCCGAAATAGCCGCCTTGCGGTAGCACTAACACACGGGTTAGCCTTTACCACAAGACGCCTATTCCGTCGGCTACAATCCATATCACAACGATTATGCCAACCCAACCATAACAGAAAAGTAAAGCTAAAAGCAGTCCAGTTCACAGCTAAGTTAAAGTCCAAAAATAGTAGCGGAAGATAACAAGCACAACAGGCTTGCACAAAAGAAACAAGAGTCTAGAAATGTTTTGCCAAACGGCTACATGAAAACACTCACTACTGTCACTGACGGTGCCGATGGCACCACCACCTCAGGTCCTATCATCCGGGCCTGGCTGTCCTGCTGCATAGTCCGTTGCCGCTCTACCTGCGGGGTTTCCTCCTAAAAAGGAAGACGTAGCAACCGTTAGTCATAAGACTAAGTGGCTTCACATCCGCTCCCCCGGCGACTCCTCGGCACCGGGCGGAGAAAGGAATACAGGTACAATATATATACATAAGCAAGTAAACAAGCAGGTGACAGTAAATATGGTGAAGTATAAACTACGCTACACAACTAGCAATTCTACGAATATCATAATATATAAATGACAGCAGGTATAATTAATCAGAATAGTAACTTAACTTATAAGAGTGCCCATACAAACTTATAAGTTAAGGATCGGCTTAACAGTAAAGTAACTCATCGTATAAGAGTGCCCATACAAACTTATACGATGAGGATCTTGTGTATGCAATGAATGACATGTTATGAATGTTATGATATGACCGACTCATGCGCACGCACATGCAACTTGCTATGTCGACACAGACTAGAAGTTCCCACTTTTCGAGCAGGTAGCTAACCTCTCAGGCGTCGTCCGTCGTGGCCAGACGGCGACAGTGGAGCGGGCATCTCCACTACTAGGTGGTATCACACTACCTATCCTAGGCCCCCGTACGCCTCAACGCTAAGAACACAACAGCGGAGCTCACATGCGTACTACGGCTCAGAAGGGGTCTTGGGTAAATGTGCACCAAGATCACAGCCCAACCTGGCCTTGATTTCGAACCGGATGGAACCTCGGAAACGCACGAGGTGCAAGCCCAACCGTTCTCATGGCACGGAGGAGATCTCGGGTTATGGACACCAAGTATCTAACCCTACCGCCCAAGGTCTACTCATTGGCCCCCATCGGTGTGACGACTGGCGAACCCGTAGACCTGCCACAAACATTATCTCAACACCGCGACACGATGAATCGTCGCACATCACATGCCCCAAAACAACTCACTCGATGCTACCCGTAGGGAGACTTCAACTCTAAGCATCGGTTGTTAATAAACCCCTTGGGCTCGGATTACAGTTACAAAATACTCTTCACATAGTGTTCATCATGTTCACGCCCACCTATTCAATGATTTCACCTCAACACTACGTACATTAGATATGTTCAACGCCAATTTGTATAAATATATCCTTTACCAATAGCAACTCCTAATATCTAGCCTTCCCATCCAATCCATTTCTCTACCGTTGCATGGTTATCCCTTATTACACAACCAAACGAGTAACCATACTAAATTATAGTAACAACGACATTATAGTTATATGGGAGCAAGATATCACATGAGCAAATCACAATCATTGCAAGAGTGCTAACATTATAATTTAACAAGTGCATTAACATAGGATAGTCCAATACTAAAACTGGGATTCCCGGAGCTACAGGAATCCAATCACAATGCACAACCCCTCGTTGGAAAGGTATTCGCGAGGGCTACGACTTTCGTGTTGAGTCGATCGCCCAGATCTGGTCGCAACATACCAGAAATTCAACTCGAATACGTACAGGAAACAGTTTCCTGTACAGGAATTTTCCCGAACGCAGCGGACTCGAACCAGCTTTCCTGTGGCTACAGGTATCGCATGGAAACGAGCAACCCCTCGTTGGAAAGGTAATTTCAAGGGCTACGACTTTCGTGTTGAGTCGATCACCCAGATCTGGCCAGAACACCTCCGAAATTGGCCACGAAGGTCGCCGTGTGCAGAAATCAGATTTCTGCACGCATCTTAAGGCGAGATGAACGGCATCCGTTCATCTTCTTCCTTGCAACGACCTCGCATAAACTTCTCCAGAAATCACACCCAACCTTATTTCTCCTTTCAAAGCCAAACCCCCAACGAAAACCCCTCTCATCTCCACTTTGAAGGATGAGAAGGTTGAGGGAGACTAAGCCTAAAACCTAGGCATGGCTTATCCTAAGAACTCTCCTCCTCACCATCAAGACTCTATGGAGTCGATGTCTCTCCTATAATAACTATAGATCTAGCACCAAGGGAGAGGGGAGGAAGCTCACCTCAAGTCCAGCGGTACCACCATGGCCGGCCATGAGCCTCGCACTCCTTCGCGGCGGCATTGTTTTTCCCTTGACGGTGGCGGCGTTTTGATTCCTCCAAGGATGGCTCCGGCAAGCTCTTCCTCCTCCTCCAGCCAAGAACCCTCTCAGGAATTTCGGGGCAGAAGAAAGGAGATGAAATGCTAGGGTTTCCCAACTTTTTCCTTTTTATACATCGCAGACACGGGTAGGCACACGGCCGTGTTCCTACCCGTGTTCAGGTGACACGGCCGTGTGGCATGCCGTGTCTAGGGCCGTGTTCCTCCCAGAACCACTTTCTGCCGGGTCAGGGTTGCGGCACACGGGTAGAGACACGGCCGTGTCCCGACCCGTGTCCTTGGCACACGGCTAGGGACACGCCCGTGTCCAATGCCCGTGTACCTCTCTGACTGGTAAACCTATTTTTATGAGGCACACGGGTATGGACACGGCCGTGTCCATACCCGTGTCAGCCAAAAATGCTGTTTTGCCTTGTTTTCCTCATTTCCCGCACGTCCGCACCTGTTCACCCACATCCCCCATTGGGCTCACCACAGCCCCCTTGACTCAAATACGCAATCAAGGGGCCTAGCGCAAATTGGGACGTTACATATACACCCCAATAAACAAAAGATTAGCCCATATTCCTGAAATTTTCAGTTCTATTGGTCTAAAACAAGAAGGCAAATTGATTGTCCAGAGGGGTGGTGAGGTATACCTGACGAAAAGTTCCGGGTATTTTTGCTGCATCAAGTCCTGTGGCTCCCATGTATGCTCCTCCTGCCCATGATTGTTCCACAGAACCTTGACTAGCGGAACCTTCTTCCGTCGCAAGACCCGCACTGCTGTATCGTCAATCCTGATAGGCTCCAAGTTGAATGACCGATCCGAGGCCACCGGGCCATCTGCCGAGGAGATCAGCTGCTTAGGGCGTAGCAGAGCCCTCCGAAGTGTGGAGACGTGGAAGACGTCATGTAATCCCGCTAACTCCGGCGGTAGCTCCAGTCTATAGGCTAAGGGGCCGATCCGCTCCAGGATCCTATAAGGCCCCATATATCTCGGACTGAGCTTCTTCCGCCCACGCACCCGTGAAACTCCGTGCATCGGACGTATCTTCAAGAAAACTCGGTCCCCTACCTGGAACTCCACTTGACGATGCCTCGCATCGTAGTATTTCGCCTGTCTGCTCTGGGCTTCCAACATCCTGTCCCGGATCAATCGAATCTGAGCATCTGTATCTCCCACAAACTCTGAGCCTAGTGCCTGCGGGTCCTCATCCTGAACCCATGATAGTGGGGTCCTGCACCTCCTTCCGTACAACACCTCGTATGAAGCCATGCCTATGCTGGACTGATGAGCGTTGTTGTTCGAAAACTCGACCACTGGCAGCAATCTCTCCCAAGGCTCGCCACGGTCCAAAATACACAGTCACAACAGATCCTCCAGTGTACGGTTGGTGCGCTTTGTCTGTCCATCGGTCTGAGGGTGAAAAGCTATGCTGAATGTCAATCTAGAACCCAGATGGGCCTGGACTGATCTCCATTCCCTGGATATAAATCGCCCATCTCGATCTGAAATGATAGTCTTGTGCACCCCATGATAACGCACAAACTGCTCAATGAACCTCCGTACTAATACTCTGACCGGTGTGTCCTTTGCCACTGGAATTAATCTGGCCACCTTTGTTAGTCTTTCCACTATCACCCAGATCGAGTCATTCCCAGCACGGGATCGAGGTAGCCCATGTATGAAGTCCATGGCTATATCCTCAAACTTCCACTCCGGCACCGAAAGCGGCTGCAGCAAGCCTGCCGGGTTCTTGCACTCCGCCTTCACGAGCTGGCAGGCATCGCAATGCGTCACAAAATACGTAATATCTTTCTTCATACTCGGCCAGTACATCGTCCTCTTCAAATCCTGTACAATCTTGGTGATCCCCGGGTCTACAGAATATCGGCTGCAGTGAGCTTCTGTCAAAATGTCCTCCCGGATCCGTCCTCCTGCTGGTATGTAGACTCTGCCCCGGAAACACAGGAGCCCATCCCTCAAAGAGTAATCTCCAGTCATGCCTTCTTCCAATGCTCGGAATATCGGCTCAGATCTCTCGTCCAGCATCTGCCCATCTCTGATGCGGTCTCGAATATCATCAGTAATAGCCATCGACCCCAGGTATTCCATGTACAGCTCCGGGTCATCCTCAGACACTAGCGAAATCTGCATCTCCTCGAATGATCTAACCAACTCCAAGGCCATCAGCTGCGGGCCTACTCCTGTCGTACTCGCTCTCCGGCTCAGAGCATCCGCGACCACATTCGCCTTCCCCCGGTGGTAGTGCATGGTATACTGGTAGTCTGACAGAAAATCCACCCAACATCTCTGTCTGATGTTTAACTCCTTCTGGGTGTCGACGTACTTCAGATTCTTATGGTCGGAGAAGATATCACAATGTATTCCGTAGAGATAGTGTCGCCAGATCATAAGAGCAAAAATGACTGCCCCCATCTCCAAATCGTGCACGGGGTAGTTCTGCTCGTGCTGCTTCAACTGACGGGAGGCATAGGCTATCACGTGCCCGTTCTGCATCAGAACGGCACCCATCCCCTGATAGGAAGCATCTGTATATACCTGGAATCCCTCCTTCCCTGATGGAAGAGCAAGGATGGGAGCCGAGGTGAGACGATCCTTCAGCTCCTGGAAGGCAGATTCGCATCGTGGTGTCCAAATAAAAGGGATCTCCTTCTTCGTCAGAGATGTAAGAGGGAGGGCAATCTGAGAGAACCCCTTTACGAACTTCCGGTAGTAACCGGCCAGTCCCAAGAAACTTCGAACATCCGAGGCCGACTTTAGTGGTGGCCAATCCCGTACTGCCTGGACCTTCGCCGGATCCACTGCCAGACCTGCTCCACTGATGACATGGCCCAGAAAGGCCACCTCCTTTAGCCAAAACTGGCACTTGCTGTACTTGGCATACATCTCATGCTCACGCAGCTTCTCCAAGGTCAAGGCCAGATGTCTCGCGTGCTCCTCCTCAGTCCTTGAATAGATAAGGATGTCATCGATGAATACAATAACGAAGACGTCCAGATACTCTTCGAACACCCGATTCATCAGGGTCATGAATGCAGAGGGTGCATTCGTGAGCTCGAACGACATCACGGTAAATTCGTACAAGCTGTATCTGCTGCTGAAGGCCGTCTTCGGGATGTCCTCCTCCCGAATGCGAAGCTGGTAGTACCCTGACCTCAGATCCAGCTTTGAGAACCAATGAGCTCCCTCCAGCTGGTCAAATAGATCGTTTATCCGTGGTAAGGGATAAGTATTCCGGACTGTCAACCTGTTCAGAGCCCGGTAATCGATGCACAGTCGAAGGGTCCCATCCTTCTTCTTAATGAACAACACCGGAGCTCCCCATGGTGAAGAGCTAGTCCGAACGAACCCGACCTCCACTAACTCCTGAAGCTGGCTCCGAAATTCCACCAACTCCTTTGGGGCCATCCGATAGGGAGCTTTGGATACGAGCTTAGCCCCCGGTACGAGCTGAATCTGGAAGTCCTTCTCTCGGTGTGGGGGTAGCCCTGGTAGCTTCTCCGGAAACACATCGACGAAGTCCCGCACTACTAGAATATCAGCAATGGAGTCCTTGGCCACGACCGCCTCAAAAAGGACCTGATAAACTTCTTTCCCCTACAGGTGGGCCTTAACGGCCTGCACAGACGATAGTAAGGTGCGGGGTGCTGGTATAATACCTTCGATGACAATGAAGGAGTCGCCGTGCCTCACGGTGATCCTCTTCGCCACGCAATCGATCTGGGCATGGTTCCAATACATCCAAGTCATGCCCAGGATCAGGTCGTAGTCCGGCATCTTCAGAACCGTCGCTGGTGCCTCAAACGCCTTCCCGCCGATCCTCGCTTCCATATTGCAATGAGTAGAGGTCATTATCTCTGATCCATCGGGTAGGCGCACCCTCATCATCTTCCCGGTGAATGGCTCTACACCTGCCAGTCCTTTCACAAAATCCTCCGACACGAACGATTGCAATGCACCAGTGTCGAAGAGGGTGTGAGCGGGCTTGCCGCTAACGAAGACTATGCCTTGGGTAATTAAGTGTCTTAGTATTCTTGTTGCAGGTTTCTTCTCTTAATTTCTAACCAGGTTATGTCTAGAATACTAGTTTATATGATAAAAAAAAATTTTTAAAAAGTACTGCCATACCTGTGATAACCTGCTCCGGGTTCTGGGGCTGTGTCAGGTCTAGAGCATACACCTGCTCCCTCTCTGGCCTGCGGCCTCGATCCTGAAATCCTCATCCTCGGTCCTGTCCTCGTCCGCCAAACTGTCGGGGAGGTGGAGTGCCCTGCTGTGCTGATGGGGGTGCTCGCCTCATAGGGCAGTTCCTCTTGATATGCCCCGGCTGGTTGCACTGATAGCATACCGGTGGCTGCTCTGCCGCCCTTGGCATTTCTAGCATCTGTATAGGTTGGGGAGCCAATACCCCCTGACTCCTCTGCTCCTGCCCAAACTCTTGACGAGGCTGATCCCCGTTCCTTCTCTCCCCAATAACCTGGCCTCGAGGACGGTCTCTACATCCTCCAATCACTGTATAATCAGCCGGTCTCTTCCGGCTCCTCACTGTAAGCTGATCCGCCTCTCTCTTCTTAGCCATCTCCAGAATCCTGGCCAGACTCCCCTCCGAGACGAAAAGGAGGGCCTGTCTCATGTCATCTTGCAGCCCCTTATAAAACCTCCGGGCATAGCCAACATCGTCTAACTGGTAGGCATCCGCATAACGGGCCAGGTGAGTGAACTCCTGATAGTACTCCGCCACAGTCCTGTTCCCCTGCCTCAACCTCAGGAACCTATCCTCCAGGTCATCCCTCGCCGACTGAGGTACAAAATGTCCCAAGAGCGCTGCTCTGAACTCCTCCCAAGTAATATCAACGCAGTCCATCCCCGCAAAGGTGGTGTCCAGCTGAGATTTCCACCACCTCTTTCCGTGTGACTCTAAGCAAGAGACTGCCAAAGCGACTGCCTCCTCCGTGGGGCATCGAATCCCTGCCAGCATCTCGTAAATGGTGTCCAACCATTCCTCCGTATGTACTGCAGACTCCGTCCCCTGGTAAGATGGAGAGGAAAGTCCCCGGAAGACAGTCATCCAATTGGCCCCGGGGTTTGGCTGTGGAGCCGGGGCTTGCTGAGCTCTGAAGGCCTCCAGAATGGCCGTCAGTGTTTGCCCCATCTCCGTCTGCTGGAACGGAGCTGGAGCCAGCGGGGGCAGGACCTCATTCTGAGCCTAGGGTGTCCCCTGCTGTGGTGTAGGGTTCGTCGCAGGCTACAAGTAAAAATTCCATCTGTTAGAGAGCGAAAGAATGGAATTAAAGGAGAGTTAGAATGGACTTTCACATGTGATTTCCCTTATGGGCACACCACTGCTTCCGCTGCTAGTTTGTCCGCAAACTAAGCTCGCACGTGGGTGGCCCAAGGTTTTTGTGGACTACTTTTCTTTCGATCGAGGTTTGCTCTGATACCACTTGTAAGACCCCCCCCCCTTTTTCTTTTTAAACCACCGGGGTCTTAGCCCAGAATTGCCGCTTTGCGGTGGCACCGACTCACGGGAAGGCGACCACTACAAAATGCTAATTCTGCCGGCCCTTTTCGATCACTAGAGAGAGAAGTAATTAAACATAAAATGTAAACAAGTCCATATAAACATGTAAATAAAAAGGGAAATCACATCCAGTCCATCAATAGATAATAATAGAAAATAGATAACTGGGCTCGAGCCCAGTACATCAGAATCCTCACTACAAGTCACTCAACGCGGAAGCTATAAAAACTACTAATCACTCACGGAGCTGGTCGTAGGTGCACCGGTGCTAGACTGTCCCACCTCCATGCGCACCGTACTCCGCTGGTGCTGGTCCCTGGACTGCTGGTCCCTGTTGTAACACCCCATGTTCAGTCCTGGAGTCGGTGGGAGTTAACGCCTCGCGGTAGAGTAACCGTCGGCGGAAGGGCGTTGAACTGTGCAGTTTTTCCCTTAGCGCACGATCACTGACCACAGGGCGCACGACCACTGACCGTGCGCCACTGGTCGTGCATAAAGAAAATATAATGCCAAATCCCTGTTTAACGAAAACGCACGATCACTGACATAGGGCGCACGACCACTGACCGTGCGCCACTGGTCGTGCGGACGGGTGCAGGATCCGTAAAATGACTCCGTGGCCGTCCGATTTTCCATCAAATCTCATCTAACGGCCTAGGATGGTCCGCCCAAACATTTAATTTAGGGTTGAAGGGTTCTAAACCCTCATTTCAAACCCTAGACTCTCTTTCTAAAAGTTTAGAGAGAAGGGAGAGCAAGGAAGGAGAAGAGGAGATCCGGCCGCCGGCGGAGCACCGGAGCACCGAATCTCGATCCGAGACCGGATCCTCGACGGCAAGAGCGAGGCGAAGCTTTTCAACCGTCTACTTCTTCATGACGGGCGCGCGAAAATCTACGAGGGTAACGATCCTCTTCATAGGGCATGTGTAGTCGCCCTTCTTCCTTTGCATGGGGAAATCCCCTCTCGCGAGTAAGCGTTGAGGAGCGGAATCCCTTCGGGTAGATATGTAAAGTCCCCGTTGTTAGAGCCCGGAATCGAAGTACGGGTGTAGGCATTGTGTGTGAAGCCCATTCGGGTTTAGCCCGAATCGGTGATGTTGCATTGCATGGTCGGAGAAGACTCCGCACCGATGATTTCAGTTTTCCGAAATTTCTACGCGGTAGATTGCATACAGGGATCCTTGGGGATTAACCTCGAGGCGCACCCGGAAAGCTTGGGTGGAATCGCATTGCCGCCACGATGTTGCCTTGGAGGGCAAATCGGTACATAACGGGGTTATGTGCGTGTTTTGATCGATTGTGGGAATGAGGAGAAACTTGGCCCGCACCGATGGCTAAATGGCCGTGGTGAAGTGAGCAACGGGCGGGTGGAACTCTACCCATTCCAAGTGGTCTCGGTAGAAGCGACCTAAAGTACATGGGACTTCCCGGGGGGCTGGAAACGGGCCTAGGCTTCGGCTGAAAGGGCTATTTGCTCACGAGAATTGTCGTCCACGAGACGACGGTGGAATCGCGGGAACGGACCGGGTCCGGACCGGATTCACCAATTAGTGCCCTGAGAGCACGGGGTGTACGGCCGTGCGTGCCGACACTTGTGGCGAATAGTTATATAGATTTATATATTGCTATGTTAGTTGTTATGCAGGGAAGGAGCACCGCCGTCCCGCAATTGCGGGGCGGGGTCGTTATAATTTGGTCAGCGTTGCTGACCGGTTACTCGTGTAAATTGCCACCTCTTCGGTGGATTGCTTCTTACAGGTGCTGCTGCGGAGCGAGCGGCAAATAGCAGGCTAAAGCCCAAGTTGCAGCGCTAGCCCATGAAGGCTGAAGATTTAGTTTTGTTTTTCATATTCATGTTTGGCCGGCCTGCGCGCCGATGTATGAAAGACACTATTTGGTTAAGAGAACAATGTTTGTAAGGCTTAAGGCCGAGGACTGTTTTGTGTATTTTTAGTCGTTTCATTCCTATGGGTTTTATCATTAGTGGACATTCATGCTTATTGTTGGGTTCTTTTTAATAACCTAAAATGCTTCCGCTAGGTGTTGCGTAGGACGTTGTCTTTCAAATTGTGAGTATGATAATGCGATGCGTAACTCCACGGTCTGTCTGCGGTATATGGCGTCGGGCCCCGGCCGGACCTACTGCTATATGCCATGTGACGGATAGGGGTGTTACAAATTGGTATCAGACTAACGGTTTCGGTCTTGCTTATTAGAATTCGCGGACGAATTCTTTTAAGGGGTGGTGAGCACTATCACGTGCGTCATCGTTATAACATGAAAAAGAACCCATGAATGTCCACTTAGGAATGAAAATACACAGTTTTGAACAAGTTAGATGTTCAAATGATTGCTTTTTAGCAATGTGCATGTCGCTTATTTGTCGGTTTTGTCTATCTAGGTGACTAGGAGTGGGGCAGGGCAGTCAGCCCGTACACGTTCAGCGGAGAGTAGGGCACCAAGCGAGGCGCCTGCAACACCTCCATCTGCTGAAACTATTCGGCTGGTTACCGAGGCGGTGCTTGCCGCACTAAATGCCCAACCTGCAGGGCAGGTACAACGTCCAGCACCGGAGATTGAGCAAGAACCTGCGAGAGCGACAGTGCCTGTGGTGGCTGAGGAGCCTAGACCACCAAGGCGTACGACGGATTGTCAGCTGAAGCACGTGATGAGCTTCAATCCGCCAATATTCTCGGGGGGTGGAACCCCATCGCAAGCGGAGGATTGGCTATCACGCGTTAAGCGGATCCTTTCGACAACCAGAACCGAAGCGGATCAGAAAACCGCCATAGCCACTTTCTTATTGGATGGCGAGGCAAGGCTGTGGTGGGACGGTGTGGAGCAACACCATCTAGTCGAAAGACAGTTGGAAGAGGTTTCTATTGAAGAATTCTCGAGAATGTTCATGGCGCGGTACCTACCGTCGACCGAGAAGATAGAACTGGAAAATCAATTCCTCAGACTGCAACAAGGGTGTCAAAATGTGGATGATTATCTGCATGAGTTCACAAGGCTGGGTCGTTATGCAGCTCCTACTTTTGGCGATGAGGAACGGAAGACGAACCGTTTCTATGAAGGACTGCGAGATGATCTCAAGGTACTTCTATCAGGGCCGTTGACGCAAGGATTTCTAACCTTGGTCGGCTCGGCTCGATCGTTGGAGCGAGAGTTGGCAAGAATCTCTGGAAAGAAAGAGCTGGGTGTGCAGAAGCCCGAGTTCAAGGTGCCGAACGCTACGAAGTCAAAGTTTCAGAGGTGGAATAAGAGGGCCAAGACGTCAAGTCAAGCCCCCTCTTCTGGTGCCTCGGGAGCAACGACAGCGCGCACCCCAGGTGCTTGTTATAACTGTGGGAGGCCAGGGCACTTTGCCCGTGATTGTTGGAGCGGACGTCCAAAGTCCGAGAGAAAGCCAGGAGCAACTTATGAGGAGAAAGGGAAGATGGCGGAGTCATCCGCATCTCACCATACTCCAGCTCAGCCCAGGGTGTACAACCTTGGCCTTCAAGAAGCCATCAAACAGGCTGACGTGGTGACAGGTATGAGTTAAATTATTGCAGTTTAACCTTATTTGAATAATTACCTGTTTGCATGTTAGCTTATATTTCCTATGTTAGGCTTCGTTTTGATATCCGATAGCCCAGCAAGGGCATTATTTGATACGGGAGCGTCGCACTCCTTTATGTCCGAAGAATTCGTATCGCGCATCGGAGTCCCTTCTTCGATGGCTAAGGACAAACTGGATGTGCTACTCCCCAATGGATGCTCTATGCGCGTAGATAGAGTATGCCTCGTGAAGATTCAGATTGGGGATCAGGAATTCGATCTGCAGGCGTCGTTACTTCCGCTAGTGGAGTTTGACGTGATCCTTGGGATGGATTGGCTCTCGGAGCAGCGAGCCTATATTGACTGCAGTCGGAAGGAAGTTAAACTGGGGGCAAATACTAGTCGCGAGACTACGTTCGAGGGCATTAAAGGGGCGAGCAAGACACTGATGTCTGCTCTTCAGGTGGTCAAGGCGGTTCGTGCTGGAGTAGAGCTGTTTTTCGCGTTAGTGGAGGCCGCAAAGCCTAAGACGAGTCTGGATAGTATCCCAGTGGTTTCGGAGTATCCTGACGTGTTTCCCGATGATCTCCCTGGGGCTCCACCCCAAAGAGAGATTGATTTCATAATAGAGCTGGTGCCAGGTGCCAAACCTGTGTCCCGCTCACCTTATCGGCTAGCGCCGAAGGAGATGGCAGAGCTGAAGGTCCAATTGCAAGAACTGTTGGATCAGGGGTACGTGCGTCCAAGCTCGTCACCTTGGAGTGCACCGGTCCTCTTCGTCAAGAAGAAGGATGGAAGTCTGAGGCTGTGTATCGACTACCGAGAGTTGAACAAGCTCACCGAGAAGAACAAATACCCGATTCCGAGGATCGACGATCTGTTTGACCAGCTAGTGGGGTCTACAGTTTATTCGAAGTTGGATCTGAAGTCTGGGTACTACCAGTTGAAGATCAAGGAGAGTGATATCCCTAAAACGGCGTTCAGCACGCGTTATGGGCATTACGAGTTCACGGTTATGCCGTTTGGACTGACGAATGCGCCGTCCGTATTTATGGATCTGATGAACAGAACATTCAGAGAGTACTTGGATCGGTTTGTGATCGTGTTTATCGACGACATCCTGGTATACTCTCAGAGCGAAGATGATCACTACAAACATCTGCACATGGTGTTGGAGACACTGAGGAGGAACCAGCTCTATGCTAAGTTCTCCAAATGCGAGTTCTGGTTATCCTCGGTGGCTTTCCTTGGCCACATCATTAGTGGAGCAGGGATTGCGGTAGATCCGGCGAAGATAGTGGCGATACGGGAGTGGCCTGTTCTTTCCTCGGTAGCGGAAGTCCGAAGTTTCCTAGGACTTGCCGGCTACTACAGGCGCTTCGTAGAGAACTTCTCGCGGATAGCGTTACCTCTCACATCGTTGACAAGAAAGGATCAAAGGTTTGTGTGGTCGCCGGAGTGCGCACAAGCTTTTGAGGAGTTAAAGGGTCGGTTGACCACGGCGCCAATCTTATGTTCGCCGAGTGGGACCGAGGGATTCGAAATCTACAGTGATGCTTCGGGGAGTGGCTTGGGATGTGTACTACTACAGCGTGGGAGTGTGATTGCCTACGGCTCGCGGCAGCTGAAGGTACACGAGAGGAATTATCCGGTCCATGACTTGGAGTTAGCGGCCGTGATACATGCACTGAAGCTGTGGAGACACTACCTTTACGGTGTGAAAGTTGATATCTACACCGACCACAAGAGCTTGAAGTACTTGCTGGATCAGAAGGACTTGAATATGCGGCAAAGGAGGTGGATGGAGTTCCTGGGGGACTACACCTTCAAAATTCATTATGTGCCGGGGAAGGGCAATGCGGTGGCAGATGCGTTGAGTCGCAGAACTCCCGCACGTGCTAGTTGGCTGTTGGTGCATGATGCACGATTGATTCAAGAGTTAGAGGATTTGGAGATCTTCTGTGTAGATAGACAAACGGGCGCCGAAGCGCGTTTGAGTTGGACAGAGGTGCAGTATGACCTGGCTGATAGGATTCGGCAGGCTTTAGCTGTGGATGATGTTATGAAGCAACTCATGGATGGTGTTTTGGATGGGTCAAATTCCCAATTTATGTTGGAGGACGGATTGCTCAGAAAGGACGATCGTTTGTGCGTCCCCAACGTAGGTAATCTACGGGAGGAATTGTTGTACGAGGCTCACCATACCAAGTACTCAATCCACCCGGGGAGTACAAAAATGTACAAAGACGTGAAGAAACTATTCTGGTGGCCAGGACTGAAGAAAGATGTAGCGCTTTATGTGGCGAGGTGTCAAACCTGCGCCCTAGTGAAGGCGGAATGTCAAAAGCCGGGAGGTTTCTTGAAGTCCTTACCCATTCCGGAGTGGAAATTCGACGACATATCTATGGATTTTGTGCATGGATTGCCAAGATCGCAGAAGGGAAACGACGCCATCTGGGTGATCGTGGACAGATTGACAAAAGTGTCGCGTTTCATTCCGATGAGGAAGGATGATCCGGTGGAGAAGTTAGCAAAACTCTACGTGGATAATATTGTGCGAATGCACGGAGTGCCCCGCAGCATTGTGAGTGATCGCGATGGACGCTTCACGTCCAATGACTGGAGGCTAGTACATCAGATATTGGGCTCGAAACTGAAGTTTAGCACGGCGTTTCATCCGCAGACGGATGGCCAGACCGAGCGAGTCAACAGGACATTGGAAGACATGCTTCGCATGTGTGCGTTGGACTTCGGAAAACGGTGGGAGGATCACTTATACTTGGTCGAGTTTGCGTACAATAACAGTTACCAAGCAAGTATCCAGATGGCACCGTTCGAAGCTCTTTATGGGAGAAAGTGTCGCACGCCGTTGTCATGGTTGGAGACGGGTGAGTCGAAACTTTACAATCGTCAGGAGATCGAAGATGCGACTTCTTTGGTGCGAACGATACGAGAGCGCTTGCTTATAGCTCAGGACAGGCAGGCTAAGTATTTTAATGCCAAACATAGGAACGTGGAGTTCAATGTTGGCGAATGGGTATACCTGAAGATCAAACCGTTCAAGGGGGTGTCACGGGTTCGACGCTTGAAAAAGTTGAGTCCGAGATACCTTGGGCCATTCGAGATTCTAGAACGGATCGGAGAAGCGCCTACCGGTTGAGATTATCTGTGGAACTGAGTTGTTTGCATGACGTATTCCACATCTCAGTATTGCGGAAGGCGGTGCAAGAGCCGTCGCAAGTGTTAGCGGTTGATCAAGTACCGGTTGAGGAAGGGTTGACGACCAAGGTCAAGCCCATTTCTATCGAAGATTTCGAGGTCAAGCGGCTTCGGAACAAAGAAATCAGGATGGTGAAAGTCCGTTGGGACAATTGCGGTCGTGAGGAGCTATCGTGGGAACGAGAGCAAACCATGCTCGAGGAGTACCCCGAACTCTTCAACTCAGGTACCGTTTAAGTTTTAGTTGTTTACTTGCTATTCGTAATTTCGGGACGAAATTCTTTTAAGGGGGGGAGAGTTGTAACACCCCATGTTCAGTCCTGGAGTCGGTGGGAGTTAACGCCTCGCGGTAGAGTAACCGTCGGCGGAAGGGCGTTGAACTGTGCAGTTTTTCCCTTAGCGCACGATCACTGACCACAGGGCGCACGACCACTGACCGTGCGCCACTGGTCGTGCATAAAGAAAATATAATGCCAAATCCCTGTTTAACGAAAACGCACGATCACTGACATAGGGCGCACGACCACTGACCGTGCGCCACTGGTCGTGCGGACGGGTGCAGGATCCGTAAAATGACTCCGTGGCCGTCCGATTTTCCATCAAATCTCATCTAACGGCCTAGGATGGTCCGCCCAAACATTTAATTTAGGGTTGAAGGGTTCTAAACCCTCATTTCAAACCCTAGACTCTCTTTCTAAAAGTTTAGAGAGAAGGGAGAGCAAGGAAGGAGAAGAGGAGATCCGGCCGCCGGCGGAGCACCGGAGCACCGAATCTCGATCCGAGACCGGATCCTCGACGGCAAGAGCGAGGCGAAGCTTTTCAACCGTCTACTTCTTCATGACGGGCGCGCGAAAATCTACGAGGGTAACGATCCTCTTCATAGGGCATGTGTAGTCGCCCTTCTTCCTTTGCATGGGGAAATCCCCCTCTCGCGAGTAAGCGTTGAGGAGCGGAATCCCTTCGGGTAGATATGTAAAGTCCCCGTTGTTAGAGCCCGGAATCGAAGTACGGGCGTAGGCATTGTGTGTGAAGCCCATTCGGGTTTAGCCCGAATCGGTGATGTTGCATTGCATGGTCGGAGAAGACTCCGCACCGATGATTTCAGTTTTCCGAAATTTCTACGCGGTAGATTGCATACAGGGATCCTTGGGGATTAACCTCGAGGCGCACCCGAAAGCTTGGGCGGAATCGCATTGCCGCCACGATGTTGCCTTGGAGGGCAAATCGGTACATAACGGGGTTATGTGCGTGTTTTGATCGATTGTGGGAATGAGGAGAAACTTGGCCCGCACCGATGGCTAAATGGCCGTGGTGAAGTGAGCAACGGGCGGGTGGAACTCTACCCATTCCAAGTGGTCTCGGTAGAAGCGACCTAAAGTACATGGGACTTCCCGGGGGGCTGGAAACGGGCCTAGGCTTCGGCTGAAAGGGCTATTTGCTCACGAGAATTGTCGTCCACGAGACGACGGTGGAATCGCGGGAACGGACCGGGTCCGGACCGGATTCACCAATTAGTGCCCTGAGAGCACGGGGTGTACGGCCGTGCGTGCCGACACTTGTGGCGAATAGTTATATAGATTTATATATTGCTATGTTAGTTGTTATGCAGGGAAGGAGCACCGCCGTCCCGCAATTGCGGGGCGGGGTCGTTATAATTTGGTCAGCGTTGCTGACCGGTTACTCGTGTAAATTGCCACCTCTTCGGTGGATTGCTTCTTACAGGTGCTGCTGCGGAGCCGAGCGGCAAATAGCAGGCTAAAGCCCAAGTTGCAGCGCTAGCCCATGAAGGCTGAAGATTTAGTTTTGTTTTTCATATTCATGTTTGGCCGGCCTGCGCGCCGATGTATGAAAGACACTATTTGGTTAAGAGAACAATGTTTGTAAGGCCTTAAGGCCGAGGACTGTTTTGTGTATTTTTAGTCGTTTCATTCCTATGGGTTTTTATCATTAGTGGACATTCATGCTTATTGTTGGGTTCTTTTTAATAACCTAAAATGCTTCCGCTAGGTGTTGCGTAGGACGTTGTCTTTCAAATTGTGAGTATGATAATGCGATGCGTAACTCCACGGTCTGTCTGCGGTATATGGCGTCGGGCCCCGGCCGGACCTACTGCTATATGCCATGTGACGGATAGGGGTGTTACACCTGTCTCCCATCCGGAGCTCCTGTAATGTTGTGGTTCGAAAACCATTAGTCATAAAGACTAAGCCCTATCATCCCCTACCCCTCCCACCACGGTTCCTAAGCACCGGGCGGAGCGGAGGAAAGGGAAGCTACAAAAGTGGAGAATAATCAAGCAGGTGACAAGGAAGCTAATCTAGTGGTTATTTAGAATGAAATAGGTCTAACAATCCTACAGCAGTAAGTAATAAGGAGAGCAGTTAAATATTAGCAATTTGTATAAAAAGGCAGCTAGAGAACAGTAAGTAAACAAGCAAGTAAATAAGTATGTAACCTTAACTTATATGAATGCCCATACAAACTTATAAGTTAAGGGATCTTCTGCAAGGCTCCCATCGTATAAAAAGTCCCATACTGATTTATACGTTGGGGTGTCGGTTGTATGCAATTATAAGTGTAGTGATATGCTATGCCATGATTCATGCAAGTGCAACTCACGCACACGACTCTATGCGCACAGACCTTTAGTTCCCCCTGTTCGGGCAGCTAGCTTCACTCCCAGGAACCTCCGTAGTGGCAAACAGAGACAGTGGGTCGGGCCCCCCACTCCTAGGCGGGTATCCACACTACCAGGCCTAGCCCTTCCATACGCCCCTAGAAGAACACAACCTAGAGTATCCGCGTACTACTGCTGGCTGTACCCACCAGACTTTCTTTGGCTAAGTGTCCCACACCGCCGAGTCAACGTACCGATGTCGGTGTGAACGACTATCAGATACCGAAGACCCACCACCTTTATTCTGTACTCCAACCCTCGAGCTCTCGGCCCCCCGGACAGTCCCGTTCGTGCATCTACCTTCAAAGCTACCGTCTGAATGGCATCTAACCAATTATTCTACCTTCTTATCTACCGAGGTGTGTGTATGTGCAAACCATCCTAAGCTATATGAGGTACACAAGGGAAGGTACACCAAATTATCTTCCAAATCTCCTATAATATTTACTGGAGCTCTACCATATCATAATTTGTCTAAATCCAGAAACTTATAATTTTCCTAATTAATCTGATATTTATTTAATTTTCCCAAATGGCAGGCCATGGGTCATTTTAAACATGAACTACATGATTCTCCTAGGTAATGGCTACCCAAAAATCATGATCATTAAATAACAGCAAAATAACCTCAAATACAAATTTTCAGAATTTTACAGAAAGTATTTAGCCTCTAAATAATTTATCCAGTATAATCACGTTAATCCTACGTAAAGAAGGAAGTACTGAAATTATTCATTGGAAAATTACAGAAAAATTACTAGTCAGTAGTATGATAAAGAAAAGATCTTTGTGCAAAGAATCATAATTTTACCAGCTTGCTAAACACCACTAAAGATTTAATCAAATATTCAAGGTAAAACATACTTAATGAAGCAAGCCTTAGAATTAGGCTTCCAAAAATCCCATAAAAATTCACAGAGATTTAAAATCTTAATAAACGTTCTCTGCTTAAATTTCATCAATTTCCAGGAAGTGTGTATTCCATAATAAATTTTCTAAGCAAATCATTCAAGCTTCTAAATCGTTAATGAAGTATCTAAAATAATGATCTTAAAATTCATAGAAAAATATCCAGAGCTTGTACCATCCCTATAATTCACTCTACCCAATTCTCATCACTTTTCAATATGATTTATTATCATTTCCTATATGTACAAGTTTTGCACCCTAAACTAGGGTTAGATTATTAGGTATCCCAACAGTCTCCAAATCTACTAAGATTTCATCCAGAGGACTATAATGGCCCTATGGTCCTCTTCACTAAATTTTGAGTCAATTCAAGGTCATTTGACCCCATGACCTTCACAAGCCACCAAGATCCATCCTTAGGGTTTGGCCTTGGTTCTTAGGGCCAACTTACCTCAATCCACCTCAAACTCTATGAGGGGGTGCTAGAGAATATTACTAGACAGTGGTAAAAATCTCAGCCTCTGTTGAGGTGATCTGACCACTCAAGTCTCAAAAGTGCACCTTTAACCTAAGACCCCTTATTAGGGCAAAACTTAGGTTTGATCATTTCTAATCCAAACCATCTCCAAATGAGATGAACAATTATACAGAACCTTATGGTGAACCCAGGGAACACTCACCATAATTTGGGAGGGTTTGGAAATTATTTAACCATCTAATTAAAATAAGCTAGGATTATTGAATTTTTTTCTAAAAACTATAGAAAAATATTTCCCAAAAATCCTTATTTTTGGGCAGCATCTAGATATAAATAAGATTAAGCGATACCCCAAATTTCAAGTCATTTTGATGACTGGTTGGGAGTGGGGAATTTTTCTAAGGTCAGGACAGCTGTAAGACCCCAACCTCGGAGATGATCGCGGGGCGATCAAACGGCGCTTTTGGAGGTCTGAACAGGGGCACACGGCCAGGCACACGGCCGTGTGCCTACCCGTGTTCAGGGATTTATTGTGTTTTGTGCTGTCTCGAGTCAGAGAGGTACACGGCCTGAGACACACGGCCGTGTCTCAAGCCGTGTGTGGGGCACACGGCCTCGAACACGGCCGTGTTCGAAGCCGTGTTCTGGAAGCCCGACGATCGTCTTGAAGCTCCAGGTAACATGGCCTGTGGCACACGGCCGTGTCAGGAGCCGTGTCGATCGGCGAATGAGCTACACGGCCAGACACACGGCCGTGTGTCAAGCCGTGTTCGGCCCAGTTTTTGAGATTTTGGATCTAATCTCGGCCGTTCGTTCTCTTGGATCTGGATCCGACGGTGGGGGCTGCTCCTGGGGGGTTATTAGCCAGGAATAGGGTTTTGAATGCTCATTTTCTTTGGTCCACTCTCTCTCTAAGTGTTTAGAGAGAAGGGAGAGCAAGAGGAAGGAGGAGCCCAAGACCCGGCCGCCGGAGGAGCTCCGGAGCCCCGAATCGCGATCCGAGTCCAGATCCGCGGAGGTGACGCCGTTGCGGTGCTTTCCAACCGCATAGTTCTCGATGGCGCCGCGGAAATCTTCGAGGGTAACGATCCTCTTCATAGGGCATGTGTAGTCGCCCTTCTTTCTATGCATGGGGAAAATCCCCCTCTCGCGAGTGAGCGTTGAGGCGCGGAATCCCTTCGGGTAGATATGTAAAGTCCCCGTTATTAGAGCCCGGAATCGGAGTACGGGCGTAGGCATTGTGTGTGAAGCCTATTCGGGTTTAACCCGGATCGGTGATGTTTGCATTGCATGGCCGGAGAAGACTCCGCGCCGGTGAATTTAGTTTTCCGAAAATTCTACGCGGTAGATTGCATACAGGGATCCTTGGGGGTTAACCTCGAGGCGCACCCGGAAAGGTTGGGCGGATTCGCATTGCCGCCACGATGTTGCCTTGGAGGGCAAATCGGTACATAACGGGGTTATGTGCGTGTTTTGATCGATTGTGGGAATGAGGAGAAACTTGGCCCGCACCGATGGCGAAATGGCCGTGGTGAAGTGAGCAACGGGCGGGTGGAACTCTACCCATTCCAAGTGGTCTCGGTAGAAGCGACCTAAAGTACATGGGACTTCCCGGGGGGCTGGAAACGGGCCTAGGCTTCGGCTGAAAGGGCTAAATGCTCACGAGTGTTGCCATCCGAGGGATGGTGGTAGAATCGCGGTGTCGGACTGGGTCCGGACCGGGTTCACCGATTAGTGCCCTGATAGCACGGAGTGTGCGGCCGTGCGTGCCGACACTTATGGCGAATAGAATACCTTATAGAATTGCTATGGTAGTTTTATATGCAGGGAAGGAGCACCGCCGTCCCGAGAAACGGGACGGGGTCGTTATAATTTGGTCAGCTTTGCTGACCGTTGCCCTTTTGTATTGCCACCTCTTGGGTGGGTTGTTTCTGCAGGTGCTGTTGCGGAGCCAAGCGGCAAATAGCGGGCTAAAGCCCAAGTTGCAGCGCCAGCCCTCGAAGGCTTAGTTATTAGCTTTTCATATTCATGTATGGCCGACCTGCGCGCCGATGTATGAAAGACGCTATCTTGTTAAGCGAACACTTTTGTAAGGCCTTAAGGCCGTGAACTCTTTGTGTATGTACTCATTCCTGGGTTGTAGTGGACATTCATGCTTTGTGGCAGGGTTCTTATCTTTTGCAACTTAATTAAATTACTTCCGCTAGGTGTTGTGTAGGACGCTCTGATTGGTTGTGTGGTTTCAACGCGTAACCAACCGGTCTGTCCGTAGTATATGGCGTCGGGCCCCGGCCGGACCTACTGCTATATGCTATGTGACGGATAGGGGTGTTACAAATTGGTATCAGACTTCTGGTTTCGGTCAAGCTTAAATGAATTCGTGGACGAATTCACTTTAAAGGGTGGTGAGCACATTGTGTGCGTCATCGTTATAATATGAAAAGAACCCATGAATGTCCACTTAGGAATGAAAATACACATGATTGAGGAACCTGCGTGTTCCTATAATTGCTGTTTGCAGTAATTTTTGGGTCGCTTATCGGTGTTTTGCACGATTTTAGGTGACCAGAAGTGGCGCTGGGCCGTCTGAACGGCCAGGTTCTGAGGCGAGCAGTGCGCCAAGTGATGCGCCTGCAACACCTTTGTCTGCTGAGACCATTAGGTTGGTGGCAGAAGCGGTCATGGCAATGATCAAAGCGCAGCCTGCAAGGCAGGTGCAGCAGCCTGCTCCTGCTGTGGAACAGGTACCGCTTCAGGCGGCAGAGCGAAGGAGGGTTGAGCAAGTTGTGGTGGAACCAGAGTTGCCGCGGAGAGCAACTGAAAGACAACTGAAGCACGTGATGGGCTTTCACCCACCAGTGTTCACGGGGGCAGAAACCCCGACCCAAGCAGAGGATTGGCTCTCAAGGGTCAACAGGGTGATGACTGCGACGCAAACTGAAGAGTGGCAGAAGACCACTATAGCGACGTTCCTTTTGGATGGGGACGCAAGGTTGTGGTGGGAGGGCCTAGAGCTGCATCAGTTGAGGGGAAGGCCATTGGCCGAAGTCCCGATGGAGGAGTTTGCGAGACTATTTATGGCTCGATACCTCCCCTCGGCGCAGAGGATTGCGCTAGAGAGCGAATTCCAGAAGTTGGTGCAGGGTGATAGCACCATTGATGAATACCTCCACGAGTTTACTCGGTTGGGGAGATATGCCGGCGCTACCTTCGCAGACGAGGAGCGCAAGACGAGCCGCTTTTATGAAGGGCTAAGGGATGATTTGAGGTTGCTGCTGTCGGGGCCCAAGACGCAGGGTTTCATGACCCTGGTCAGTTCGGCCCGGTCCTTGGAGAAGGATATGAGAAGCGTGCAAGCAAAGAAAGAAAGGGAATCTAGTGGCAAGAAATCAGAGTTCAAGGCGCCGACTACATCGAAGTAGGGCTACCGTAGATTCTTCAAGAAGGCTAAGACATCGGGTCCAGCTTCTTCTGCAGGTGCCTCGGGGGCAACTACCCATCGAACCCCGGGCGCTTGCTTCACGTGTGGAAAGCCGGGGCACATTGCCCGTGACTGCTAGAGTGGACGCTCAAAGTTCGAAAGGAAACAGGGAGCTACCTACGAGGAAAAGGGCAAAGCGGTGGAGTCGACCGCGTCCCACTATGCTCCGACTTAGCCTAGAGTCTACAACTTGGGCCAGCAGGAGGCCATCAAGCAAGCGGATGTGGTGACAGGTATGAGTTAATTTATGCAAGTTGACTTGAGAATACTATTACCTATTGCTTGTTAAGCTAATGTCTTTTGCTTAGGCTTTGTGTTGATTAGCGATAGTCCGGCACGAGCACTATTCGACACTGGTGCTTCGCATTCTTTCTTGTCCGAACAGTTTATATCGTGCATCGGAGTCCCTTCTTCGATGGCAAAGGACAAGCTAGATGTGTTGCTACCAAACGGGTGCTCGATGCGTGCGGACAGAGTGTGCGCCGTGAAGGTTCACATTGGGAGCCAAGAGTTCGACTTGCTAGCGTCATTGCTGCCGCTAGTAGAGTTCGATGTTATCTTTGGAATGGATTGGCTGTCAGAGCAGAAGGCTTGGATCGATTGCGACCGTAAGGAGGTCAAGCTGGGTGTAGGGCGGGAGACTACTTTCGAGGGGCTTAAGGGGTCGAGCAAGTCACTAATGTCTGCTCTTCAGGTGGTGAAGGCGGTTCGTGCTGGTGCAGAGCTGTTCTTTGCGATAGTGGGGGCTGTGGAGCCAAAGTCCCCGTTGTATAGCATCCCCGTGGTTTGCGAATACCCCGATGTGTTCCCGGATAGCCTTCCCGGAGCCCCACCGCAGCGAGAGATTGATTTTACGATCGAGCTCGTGCCGGGTGCCAAACCCGTGTCACGTGCTCCTTATAGATTGGCGCCAAAGGAGATGGCGGAGTTGAAGGTTCAGTTGGAGGAACTGATGGAGCAAGGTTATGTGCGTCCAAGTTCGTCGCCTTGGAGCGCACCGGTCCTCTTCGTTAAAAAGAAGGACGGTAGTATGCGACTATGCATCGACTACAGGGAATTGAACAAGTTGACGGAAAAGAACAAGTACCCGATCCCGAGGATTGATGATCTCTTTGATCAGTTAGTCGGATCGTCTGTATACTCCAAGTTGGACTTGAAGTCGGGGTACTATCAGCTGAGGATCAGGGAATGTGATATCCCAAAGACGGCGTTCAGTACGAGGTACGGGCATTTCGAGTTCACGGTCATGCCGTTTGGACTGACGAATGTGTCGTCGGTGTTTATGGATCTGATGAACAGGACGTTCAGAGATTTCCTAGATCGCTTTGTGATCGTCTTCATTGACGATATTTTGGTGTACTCGCAGTGCGAAGAAGACCAATTCAAGCATTTGCATTTGGTGTTGGAGACTTTGAGGAGGAATGAGCTTTACGCAAAGTTCTCCAAGTGCGAGTTCTGGCTACCTTCGGTAGCGTTCCTGGGTCATATAGTGAGTGAGGAAGGTATAGCGGTGGATCCGGCGAAGATAGTTGCGATACGGGAGTGGCCTGTGTTGTCTTCGGTAGCGGAAGTCCGTAGTTTCCTTGGGCTTGCCGACTATTACAGGCGCTTCGTGGAGAACTTCTCGCGGATAGCGTTACCTCTCACAAAGTTGACCAGGAAGGATCAGAGATTCTTATGGACACAAGAGTGCGTGCAGGCTTTCGAGGAGCTGAAGAGGCGGTTGACCACGGCGCCAGTGCTTAGTTCGCCGAGTGGGACCGAGGGCTTTGAGGTGTATAGCGACGCTTCGGGTAGCGGTTTGGGCTGCGTGTTGTTGCAGCATGGTAGCGTGATAGCGTATGGATCGCGTCAGCTAAAGGTGCATGAAAGAAATTATCCGGTGCACGACTTGGAGTTGGCGGCCGTGATATTTGCACTCAAGTTGTGGAGGCACTACCTATACGGAGTAAGGGTCGATATATACACCGATCACAAGAGCCTAAAATACCTGTTGGATCAGAAAGACCTTAATATGAGGCAGAGGAGGTGGATGGAGTTCCTGGGGGACTACACCTTCAAAATACATTATGTACCCGGGAAGGGCAACGCAGTTGCGGATGCGCTGAGCCGCAGGGCTCCCGCCCGAGCCAACTGGTTGTCGGTGCATGATGAGCGGCTAGTGCGGGAGTTGGAGGAGCTTGAGATCTGTTGCGTCGACAAGCAGATGAGCGCCAAAGCAATGTTAAACTGGACAGAGGTGCAGTATGACCTGGCTGACCGGATTCGGCAGGCGTTGGAGTTAGATGACTCCATGAAGGAGCTTTTGGAGGCCGCTCTGGATGGGTCAAATTCCCAATTCTCGGTAGAAGATGGGTTATTAAGGAAGGATCATCGTTTGTGCGTCCCAAGTGGGGGCAACCTCCGGGCGGAGTTGATGTACGAGGCTCATCATACCAAGTACTCAATCCACCCAGGGAGCACGAAGATGTATCGTGATCTCAAGAAGTTGTTTTGGTGGCCGGGGCTTAAGAAAGATGTGGCGTTGTACGTGGCTAAATGCCAAACGTGCGCCTTGGTGAAGGCGGAGTGCCAAAAGCCGGGAGGATTTCTGAAGTCCTTGCCTATACCGGAGTGGAAATTCGACGATATATCTATGGACTTTGTGCACGGGTTGCCAAGGTCGCAGAAGGGGAACGACGCCATCTGGGTGATCGTAGATCGACTAACTAAGGTGTCGCATTTCATTCCGCATAGGAAGGATGATCCAGTCGAGAAATTGGCAAGGTTGTACGTTGACAATATTGTTAGGCTGCATGGTGTGCCTCGTAGCATTGTGAGTGATCGCGATGGGCGGTTCACGTCAAATGATTGGAGGTTGGTGCAGCAGATGTTGGGAACAAAGTTAAAGTTCAGCACAGCTTTCCATCCACAGACGGATGGGCAGACCGAGAGGGTCAACAGAACGATGGAGGACATGCTCCGCATGTGTGTTCTAGACTTCGGGAAGCATTGGGAAGACCACCTTTATTTGGTGGAGTTCGCGTACAACAACAGCTACCAAGTGAGTATACAAATGGCGCCCTTCGAGGCCCTGTATGGTAGGAAGTGTCGCACGCCGTTATCGTGGCTTGAAGCGGGTGAGGCAAGGTTGTACAAGAAGCAGGATGTGGAGAGTGCTACCTCGTTAGTGCGGATCATTCGGGAGCGCTTGTTGATCGCTCAGGACCGGCAGGCAAAGTACTACAATGCCAAGCACCGGAACGTGGAGTTCGCGGTAGGCGATTGGGTGTACTTGAAGATCAAGCCGTTCAAGGGTGTCTCACGGATTCGACGCTTGAAAAAGTTGAGTCCGAGGTACCTTGGGCCGTTTGAGGTCCTGGAGCGAGTCGGCGAAGCGGCATACCGTTTGAAGCTATCGGTGGAGTTGAGTGGATTACATGATGTGTTCCACATTTCTGTGTTGCGGAAGGCGGTGCAAGAGCCTTCGCAGGTGATCGCGGCTGATCAAGTACCGGTTGAGGATGGGTTGACAACGAAAGTCAAGCCCATAACTATTGAGGATTTCGAAGTCAAGCGGCTTCGGAACAAAGAAATCAGAATGGTGAAGGTCCGTTGGGATAACTGCGGGCGCGAGGAGCTCTCTTGGGAGCGAGAGCAGACAATGCGCGAGGAGTACCCCGATTTGTTCCCCTCAGGTACTCGTTATGTTTTTGTTTTGTGTAGTCTCTGTTCTTAATTTCGGGACGAAATTCTCGTAAGGGGGAGGGAGTTGTAAGACCCCAACCTCGGAGATGATCGCGGGGCGATCAAACGGCGCTTTTGGAGGTCTGAACAGGGGCACACGGCCAGGCACACGACCGTGTGCCTACCCGTGTTCAGGGATTTATTGTGTTTTGTGCTGTCTCGAGTCAGAGAGGTACACGGCCTGAGACACACGGCCGTGTCTCAAGCCGTGTGTGGGGCACACGGCCTCGAACACGGCCTTGTTCGAAGCCGTGTTCTGGAAGCCCGACGATCGTCTTGAAGCTCCAGGTAATACGGCCCGTGGCACACTGCCGTGTCAGGAGCCGTGTCGATCGGCGAATGAGCTACACGGCCAGACACACGGCCGTGTGTCAAGCCGTGTTCGGCCCAGTTTTTGAGATTTTGGATCTAATCTCGGCCGTTCGTTCTCTTGGATCTGGATCCGACGGTGGGGGCTGCTCCTGGGGGGTTATTAGCCGGGAATAGGGTTTTGAATGCTCATTTTCTTTGGTCCACTCTCTCTCTAAGTGTTTAGAGAGAAGGGAGAGCAAGAGGAAGGAGGAGCCCAAGACCCGGCCGCCGGAGGAGCTCCGGAGCCCCGAATCGCGATCCGAGTCCAGATCCGCGGAGGTGACGCCGTTGCGGTGCTTTCCAACTGCATAGTTTTCCATGGCGCCGCGGAAATCTTCGAGGGTAACGTTCCTCTTCATAGGGCATGTGTAGTCGCCCTTCTTTCTATGCATGGGGAAAATCCCCCTCTCGCGAGTGAGCGTTGAGGCGCGGAATCCCTTCGGGTAGATATGTAAAGTCCCCGTTGTTAGAGCCCGGAATCGGAGTACGGGCATAGGCATTGTGTGTGAAGCCTATTCGGGTTTAACCCGGATCGGTGATGTTTGCATTGCATGGCCGGAGAAGACTCCGCGCCGGTGAATTTAGTTTTCCGAAAATTCTACGCGGTAGATTGCATACAGGGATCCTTGGGGGTTAACCTCGAGGCGCACCCGGAAAGCTTGGGCGGATTCGCATTGCCGTCACGATGTTGCCTTGGAGGGCAAATCGGTACATAACGGGGTTATGTGCGTGTTTTGATCGATTGTGGGAATGAGGAGAAACTTGGCCCGCACCGATGGCGAAATGGCCGTGGTGAAGTGAGCAACGGGCGGGTGGAACTCTACCCATTCCAAGTGGTCTCGGTAGAAGCGACCTAAAGTACATGGGACTTCCCGGGGGGCTGGAAACGGGCCTAGGCTTCGGCTGAAAGGGCTAAATGCTCACGAGTGTTGCCATCCGAGGGATGGTGGTGGAATCACGGTGTCGGACTGGGTCCGGACCGGGTTCACCGATTAGTGCCCTGAGAGCACGGAGTGTGCGGCCGTGCGTGCCGACACTTGTGGCAAAAAGAATACCTTATAGAATTGCTATGGTAGTTTTATATGCAGGGAAGGAGCACCGCCATCCCGAGAAACGGGACGGGGTCGTTATAATTTGGTCAGCTTTGCTGACCGTTGCCCTTTTGTATTGCCACCTCTTGGGTGGGTTGTTTCTGCAGGTGCTGTTGCGGAGCCAAGCGGCAAATAGCGGGCTAAAGCCCAAGTTGCAGCGCCAGCCCTCGAAGGCTTAGTTATTAGCTTTTCATATTCATGTATGGCCAGCCTGCGCGCCGATGTATGAAAGACGCTATCTTGTTAAGCGAACACTTTTGTAAGGCCTTAAGGCCGTGAACTCTTTGTGTATGTACTCATTCCTGGGTTGTAGTGGACATTCATGCTAGGTGTTGTGTAGGACGCTCTGATTGGTTGTGTGGTTTCAACGCGTAACCAACCGGTCTGTCCGTAGTATATGGTGTCGGGACCCGGCCGGACCTACTGCTATATGCTATGTGACGGATAGGGGTGTTACAACAGCCCTATGGATAGACCTCGCCAAAAAAGGTGCTGTGGTCTAACCAGGACTCCAAATTGAGTGTAATCAATTTTAAATTACACTAGACTTCAAGGGCTACATTTTCTATGTTGACGACTTTTCCTGTAAGAGCCTCTAGGTAGTTTTCCCAAATTATCTAAAATGACAGATATTTCATTCAAAAACTATAGAAAAATATTTCCCAAAAATCCTATTTTTTGGGCAGCATCTAGATATAAATAAGATTAAGCCACACCCCAAATTTCAAGTAATTTTGATGACTGGTTGGGAGTGGGGAATTTTTCTAAGGTCAGGACAGCCCTATGGATAGACCTCACCAAAAAGGGTGTTGTGGTCTAACCAGGACACCAAATTGAGTGAAATCAAATTTAAATTAAACTATACTTCAAGGGCTACAATTTCTATGTTGACCACTTTTCCAGTAGGAGCCTCTAGGTATTTTTCCCAAATTATCTAAAATGACAGATATTTCATTCAGAAATTGTTTTAAAAATAAAATCTAATTTAACGGCATTGTTCATCTTCTTCTACAGCCCGAAACCAGAGCCCTGAAACTTAATTTCCTATAGTTTTTTTTTCAAGCTATTTTCCGGTCATCCAGCCATCTCCCTGGCCGGCCACCACCACCACCACCTCTGTTGAGGTGAGGGCTATCGTCGGGCGGCGGCACGGCTGCCGGAGAGGCGGTTTCCGGCGAACCCGCCACCCTGAAATTTTCGGAAAAGCATGGAAAACGCTCACCCGATCTAGCTCTTTTGAGCCCGATATCTCTCCTAACGACTTCTAAGATCTATCCGCAGAAGAAGAGGGAGGGGAGGACCTTGTTCGCGGGCTGGAGGCGTGCAGAGCGTCGGGAAGCCATTGGCGCGGTGGTGGCGTCGTCGGAAATTCTTCAACAGCAAGGGGGAAATCTGAAACAGTTTGATGGAGAGTGTAACCTTTTCCCCTTGCTCTTAGGAGTCTTTTATAGATCAGCCAGTGGGGAGGGGAACGGATGAAACTTCATGGCCATTAATATTTCTTCTTAATAACGATTCGGTTATGATGCAGGGAATTGAATTGCTGGAAACGAAGAGATGTTTGCTAGGTGGCGATTTCCTATTGGACCAACATTTCCTTATTTATTTAAATAATTACAGTAGGTAGCGACCCATAAATACTCTTGGTTTTCATTCTCATAATCAGAATTTATTACGACGTCGGTTACCGAAATTTCCAGTCCGGCTGACGTTTCGGTTTTGGTCACGGGCGTGACACATAGGTCACGGGCGTGACAGGCACGAGTGGCCAATTCTGGGTTCGACGATCGTCGAACTGAGATTGACGATCGTCAAAGGGTGGTCACGGGCGTGACACCTGGGTCACGGGCGTGACAGGCCTGTGTGGCCAATTTCTGGGTCGACGACCGTCGAATTGAAATCGACGATCGTCGAGCATGGTCACGCCCTATGTCACGGGCGTGACATTGCGGGTCACGGGCGTGACATGCCTGGTGACTAATTCTGGGCCGACGACCGTCGAAATGAAATCGACGATCGTCGAACGTGGTCACGCCTATGTCACAGGCGTGACATTGTGGGTCACGGGCGTGATATGCCCGTGTGGCAAATTCTGCGCCCGACGATCGTCTACCTGAGATCGACGATCGTCGAAGGAGTCACGCCCCAGGTCACGGGCGTGACACCTGGGTCACGGGCGTGACAGGGCCGGGTTGAAAATTCTGCGCCCGACGATCGTCTCCCGGAGATCGACGATCGTCGAAAGTCACGCCCTAGGTCACGGGCGTGACGGGTCGGTCACGGGCGTGACCAACCCGTGACCCAAAATCTTGGTCGATTTATTTCAATTATTGGGCTCCTTAGGGTTCTACCACAACTAACCGACTCCTAGGGGTCTAGCCGGAAATGGGATGTTATAGGTTGTTCTCTTTAGACCCAAAAATTATGTCATCCACATAGATTTGGACTAAGATTATCTTGCCTTTAGACTCCCTAAGGAATAGAGTCTTGTCTATTTTGCCTCTTGAGAATTTGTTCTCAATAAGGAAAGTAGACAGGGTGTCATACCAAGCCCTTGGGGCTTGCTTTAACCCATATAAAGCTTTCTTAAGTCTAAAAACATAATCAGGTTTAACAGAGTCTACAAAACCTGATGACTGTTCCATATAGACTTCTTCTTTTAGATCTCCAATCAGAAATGTTGATTTCACATCCATTTGGTATACCTTGAATCCTTGGTATGCAGCATAGGCAAGAAACATCTTGATGGCCTCCAGTCTTGCTACTGGGGCAAATGTCTGATCAAAATCTATTCCCTCTTCCTGTCTATATCCTTTAGCAACCAGTCTTGCTTTGTTCTTAATTATTACTCCACTCTCATCCAACTTGTTCCTAAATATCCACTTTGTTCCAATGATGTTGTGGTCTTTTGGTTTAGAAACAAGCTCCCAGACTTTGCACCTTCTGAATTGATTAAGCTTCTCTTGCATAGCATTAATCCAATGTTGGTCTTGGATGGCTTCTTCAAATTTCTTAGGCTCTAATTGAGATAGGAAACTTGAGTGCAGGACTGTGCTCAGATTTCTGCCTAGTCAGCACTCCTTGACTTGGATCACCTATTATTTGATTTGCTGGATGGTCTTTAAGATGTCTGATAGCAGGAGGTAGATTTCCTCTGGTTGATTATTTCCAGTCCCTTCATTATGCTGCACTTCCTGGGAGTCATCAGCTTCTATAGAATCATGTACTCCCCCTGGACTATAGTCAATATTTTCCATCTATTCATTTGCTGTTGTACCTTCTGCAATGGAAAGCTTGTCCATCCTTTTGCTTATACCTGTTGGACTGTATGAACTACAAGGCAACTCACAGTTGATTAATCTTAATTCATCAAACACAACATGTACTGATTCTTCTACAACTTGAGTAGTCAAGTTGAAGACTCTATAGGCCTTACTATTTATGCTGTACCCAACAAATATCCCTTCTTGGGATTTGGCAGCAAACTTAGTTAGATATGACTTGCCATTGTTAAGTATATAGCACTTGCAACCAAAGATCCTAAAGTAGGATAGATTTGGTTTTCTACCTTTCATAATTTCATAGGGAGTCTTTTTGTGGCACTTGGTGATAGAAGCCCTATTGATCACATGACATGCAGTGTTTACTGCCTCAGCCCAGAAATATTCTGGAAGAGAGGTGTCACTCAATAGAGTTCTACCTGCTTCAATCAATGTCCTATTCTTTCTTTCAGCAATACCATTTTGCTGAAGTGTTCTAGGTGAGGAGAACACTTGGAAAATCCCAAATTCTTCACATAATTTTGTCATACTTTCAGATTGAAATTCAGTGCCATGGTCACTTCTGATTTTGACCACTATACTATTTAGTTTATTCTAAATTTGTTTCACAAAACTAAGTAAGACACTTGGGGTTTCTGATTTTTGTCTCAGAAAGAACACTCATGTATATCTAGAATAGTCATCTATAACCACAAAAGTGTAGACCTTCCTACCTAGACTATGAACTGGCATAGGACCAAAAAGATCCATATGTAAGAGGTATAAGCACCTCACAGAATCCTTGTTTTCAAGACTATGAAAGGAGGATTTTGTCTGCATGCCCTTTTGACAAGCTGAACAAATCCCTTCCTTTATACACTTAACTTGAGGATCATTCCTCACTAACTCTTTGCTGAAGAGTTGGCCAATTGTCTTGTAGTTAAGATGAGCCAACCTCTTGTGCCACTTGACACAATGAGATGCATTATCATCAGCTACAAGACAGATGGGAGAAGCCTTGTTCTCACATACAAAATTAAGACAATAAACATTTCTCTTTCTATACCCAATCAATATGATCTTTTGATCACTTGACCTTTTGATATGACATCCATCCTTAACAAATGAAATGTCATATCCAAAATCACTCAGCTGACTTATGCTAATCAGATTATGTTTCAAACCTTTTACATAGGCCACTTGGGTGATGGTAATTTGGTTTGAAGAAATGTTACCAAACCCTTTTATCATTCCTCTTTCAGATCCACCAAAGATTACTTTAGGTCCATCTTTGACAGATGTGTACTCCTTCAACAGCCCCTTTGTTCCAGTCATGTGCCTGGAACATCCACTATCCAAGTACCATATAGGGGCATGGTAACTTGGACTTTCCTGTAATACAGAATTACTTTCCCTTAGAACCCAAGTAAGTCTTGGGTCCTTGGTTCAGGTTAGCACCATTCATATTAAGACTACCAGCAGCTCTTCTAACTGATAGACTATTATTCTTCCTTACATTTCTGTTATGCCAGCAGTCTAAGGCAAAATGGCCTCTCTTGCCACAACACCAACATTCAAACTTGTTGTATCTAGGTCTTGATACACCCTTGACAGAAGAATTTCTGTCCAGTGCTGGTGCTGCTACAGCGTCACCCACAGATTTCTTATAACCATGGGGTTTATGAACATGGGTAGACCTATTGGCATTTACACCCTTGTTTATCTGAACATTAGTCTTAATATGACCATGAATATTCTCAAGATCATATTTGTTAGAAGGCACTTGCACCTTTCTAAACTTAACTGGGACTGAAAGGTTTAGAGGCTAGACAGGAGCTTTGCCTTTTCTTTTGAATTGGGCATCCCTGGGGTTACCTTTGAAGCCTAATCCTACCTTACCCTTTTGAGCCACAAACTCATCTATTAAAGGTAAGACATATTTTGGCTTACAGTAACTAGCCACTAAATCTTTCTCTATTCTTAGTCTGGCCTCCAGACTCATAATTTGATCATTGTTATATTTGATTGTGCCCATCTGAATATAGGTTATATTTTTCAGTTTGGCAATCTCATTTAACTTTTGATCCATTACTTTTTCAAACTCAGTTGCAGCCACCTTAAGATTAGCAATTTCCTGAGCCTGAGTTTTGACTAGGTTCTTGCTTTTCTTAAGAGCCTGCAACAAGTCCCTATATTCATCCATCAACTGATGAATATCACCTTCTGATTCAGATCCATTCACATCACTTGATGTAGATGAATCTGACTCTGAACCAGTACTAAAATCAGAAGAACTAGAAACCTTTTTTACCTTACTAGGACTAGGCTGATCCTGACATTAGTTATCTTCTAACTCAGCCATCAGACCCATGCATTCCTTGTCTTCTTGATCATGAATGGAATCCATCAATTGCAGAAATTCCTCTTCTTCATTGGCTGCATACAATCCTATGTGTGCTTCTGCTTCAGATTCTAACTCTGATGAGGACTGATCTGAATGACTCTTATCCTTCTTTGCAACAAAAGATTTCTCCTTCTTGCCCTTGTGTTGAGTCCTTTTTCTGTCTACTGACTCCTTTCTCTTTTCTGGACATTCAGCTACCATATGTCTAGTCTTATTGCAGCAATAACAAACAATCTTAAAAGTTATGGCTTTGCTGGGCTTAGTTCTGTTTCTCTCATTTCTTGAGGATTTTCTCTTCTGATAGTACTCATCTACTGGCTGTGATGTGGAGGGTCTAGACTTCCACTACTTCTTTTTCAAGAACTTTTGAAACTGTCTTGTTAAGGCAGCAAAGTCAGTATCTGATTCACTGCTCCCTGATTTCTGACTATCAGAATTTTCTGTTATCTCTTCTGTAGCTTCCTTGAGAGGAGATGAAGACATCCTCCCTTTCTTTCTAGTGGCTTCAACTTTGAAAGCCACAGATCTATGCTCACCTTTTGTACTTCTTTCTTCCTCCTTCCTAGCCATCAATTGCATTTCATATGAAAGCAATTTTCCAAACAAGGTTGGAGGAGAAATATCAGCTAACTTGGCCACTTCTCTAATGGCACATATTTTGGTATCCCAATCCTTTGTTAAAGATCTCAGAAACTTGTCATTCAGCTCATATGTACTGAAGACTCTTCCATAGGACATTAGTTCATTCATAATCCTATAGAATTTCTTATAACACTCAGTTATGTTATCAGACTTTCCTTGTCTGAAGCTCTCATATTCTTGGTTGAGCATTGATTTTCTGTCTTGTCTTACTTCTTCAGATCCTTCCATATAGACAATCAAGGTGTCCCACATCACTTTGGAGGTCTTGCAATGTATCAGATTTTGGAAGGTGGAATCATCTATTACACTTACTATGATGTTTTGAGCTCTCTTGTCCATAGTGGCTAAGATGATTTCCTCCTTTGTCATTTCTGAAAAATCCTTAGGAGTTTCAAGATTTTCATCTAATACAGAAATCTTCATTGGAATGTATGGACCTTCTTTCACTGTGATATAAATTCTTGGATCTAAGGACTCCTTAAACAGCCTAACCCTTTCCTTCCAGATTCCAAAGATTTCTTTTCTGCAGATGGGAATCTTCATAGATCCCAACTCCTTGTGATTCTCACCTGAACCCATTTTCTTGATTCTTGATTTTGCCTTTAGATCTAACTCAGACTGTTAAGTCTTACTTTGAGCAACCTCCCTCTGATACCACTTGATAGTTTTACTTTCAAGATTACCTAGACACCTAGAGGGGGGTGAATAGGTTCTTATTTTCTTTTCAAACTTAAGGTAGAATGATAAAGTAATTAAAGACTATTTTCTATGAGTTCTGCAGCTACTTTAGCAATCACAATCACACAATCTAGAACTACACATCACAGATTGCAACAAGTATTTATAGTGGTTCCCCAAGATCTGGGTACATCCACTTTCCCCCTTCGCCTATCTAGCAGTGTGCTAGATTCAGCCAAACTCCCTTCCTTAACTCAGATCCTCAGATCCTACAGCTCAGAATCCAAAATGAATTCCTACAACTCAGAGTGATACCACACTCCTACAGCTCAGGCAATTCAGCCCTACCTCAGTCTTTATTCAAGACCTACAACTCAGAGATTATCTCTCCTACACTCAGTCTTTATAAATTAGGCTTACAACTCAGATCTATTAAAAGATCCTACAAGATTTGAGTAAAATATATTATTATCTTTCTCCTGGTGAGAGAGGTGGAACAAGACAGTGTTCTTGATCAGCTTCTAGATAAATCAGATGGATAAAATCAACTCGAACTTAGCTTTCTTCAAAGCTTCTTGAATCTGAACTTTGTTTAGTTGATCTTCTTTGAAATAAACTGATCAGCAGCTTTCCCCTTAGATTTCATAATTTGAATCTAAATCTTCTTGACAGATAAGTTCAGAATCTGTTTCTTTTGAAATCTGAGACAGCTTTCTTCTTGTCTTCTTTTGACTGGATCTCTCTCTCTCTCTCTCTATCCAAGTCCCTTGAAGATAATTCAGAATTCTTGACTGAATTCTACTTTGATAGATTCTGATAGTTCAATCAGAATGTCTTCTTAGATCTGCAAAGATCTTCTCCTTTTTGTTACTTGTTATTCAGTGTTCAGTTTTTCATTGTTTTTTCTTTCAGACACTATCCGTCTATTTATAGCCTTCATTCCTGGTAAGCGGCTGGTCCGGTTCCTAACAAACTTCTGTCTGTGTCAATCACGTCAGTTAACCTATAGAGACCCACAGCTATCAATTCTTCAAACTGCCAAGGAGTCTTTGTTTCTTCCAGAAAGTGTCGAGTCAAACTGTCAATATGTGTCGAGATAATTATTAAAATGTGTCGACACAATTTGATTGAGTGTCGACACAATCCTTTGTGATGTCGACACATATGTATTGATGTCGACACAGCTTCTTGACACAACTTTTTGAGAATGTGTCGACACAGATAGTTGTATGTCGACACAAGTACTTCAGCCACAGACTTATTATTGATTCTGCCATGTGTCGACTCAGTCTCTAAGTGTCGACTTAGCTGTTGTTGACTTCTGCCTCTGTGTGTCGACACAGCCTCCTGGTGTCGACACAGTTGATGTCGACTATATTCTTGTGTGTGTAGACACTGCCTCTCGGTGTCGACATAGTTGATGTCGACTCATTATCTCTGTGTCGACACAGCCTTCTTCAAGTGTCGACACAATCTTCCTGAAGTGTCGACACATCTTCTTCTGGTGTCGACACATAGACTTAGAAATTTTTCCATACTTTTAACCTGCACACATTCAACTTAAACAACATTAAATACACCTTGATGTATATCATTATGCAAAGTTAGGCTTCTTCAAATCAGGTACACATTTTCCAATGTACCCAACACTTCCCTTCCACGAGGCTATTTCGCAGATGCCGAAATACGCCAAGTATCTTAAGGACCTCCTCACCAATAAGAAGAAGTTAGAGAATCTTTTGCACGTCACGCTAAATGCCGAGTGCTCTGCTGTTTTAACACACGGTTTGCCGAAGAAAATCAGTGACCCGGGTAGTTTCTCTATCCCGTGTGTCTTCGGTGATCTTTTGGTTAAACACGCGTTAGCCGACTTAGGCGTGAGTATAAACCTGATGACCTTTTCGTTGTTTAAAAATTTAGGGATTGGTAGCCTTAACCCCACGCGTATGAGTATCCAGCTAGCCGATAGATCCATTAAGTACCCGTTAGGAATAGTGGAGGACGTTCTAGTGAAAGTCGACAAGTTCATCTTCCCGGTGGACTTTGTCATTTTGGACATCGAAGAAGACATCGAGGTTCCCCTGATCCTTGGCCGACTATTCCTTGCCACCTCCAGAGCCATCATTGATGTATGCAATGGTAAGCTCTTCCTTCGAGTAGGTGACGACAAAGTCACTTCTTCTATCACACCTTCGATGAAGAACACCCTAGCAAATGATGACTCATGTTTTTTCGTAGACGCCGTGAGTGATGAATCTTCCTACTGCCTCTCCGACTTTGAAAAAGAACTTTCTGATGTTTGTTCTTCTTCTTCTCTTCCCACTGAATCGCTGCAAGGAAGTGATGAATCTTCTGATTGTCTTTCTGAGTTTGAAAAAGAATTTTCTGATATTTGTTCTTCCTCTTTTTTTCCAACTGAATCGCTGCAAGAAGCCGTCTTGGCTGCTAGCCCCACCCCTTATTACGTTCCTTATAAAAAAGTTTATGAAGATATTATTTTTGAAAAAGAAAGAATCTCTAAATCCTCTTTTGAAGAACCCCCTACCCTGGAACTTAAAGAACTTCCTGAACACCTTAAGTATACTTTCTTAGAAAAAGATTCCAAGTTACCAGTTATCGTTTCGGCCTACCTCACAGATATGCAAAACGATAAACTTCTTCTAGTTCTACGTAAGCATCGTCGGGCTATTGCTTGGCAAATTTCTGATATCAAGGGCATAAGCCCATCTTTCTGTACCCATAAAATTTTAATGGAGGATAATTCGCGTAACTCTATTCAACCTTAGTATCGTAAAACCCGAATATGAAAGAAGTAGTTAAGGGCGAGGTTTTGAAATTATTAGACGCAGGAATTATCTACCCTATATCGAAAAGTAAGTGGGTTAGCCCCGTTCAGGTAATGCCAAAGAAGGGAGGGATAACCGTAGTTAGTAATGAGAATAATGAATTAATCCCAACACGGACGGTGACGGGTTGGCATATGTGTATAGATTACCGTAAGTTAAATGAAGCCACCCGCAAGGACCACTTTCATTTACCATTTATCGACCAGATTTTAGAACGATTATCCTGCCATAGCTTTTATTATTTTCTCGATGCCTCTCAGGGTACTTTCAAATACCCATCTCTCCCGAGGTCCAAGAGAAAACTACGTTTACTTGTCCCTTCGGCACATTCGCTTACCGAAGAATGCCGTTTGGATTGTGCAATGCGCCAGCTACATTCCAGCGATGTATGCTCGCAATATTTGACAAGTACGTAGAAAGCATTATGGAGGTATTTTTGGACGATTTCTCTGTGTTCGGCGATTCCTTCGATAGATGTTTAGAAAACCTCAAAAATGTCTTAGAACGATGCGAAGAAACTAACCTTGCCCTGAATTGGGAAAAATGCCATTTTATGGTAAGGGAAGGGTTAGTTGTGGGTCATAAAATTTGTAACACCCCAGAATCTCAAAATATGTTTGTGCATAGTTTTGAGTAGCAGGCTGTTAGACACGGCCTGGGACACGGGCGTGTCCCAGGGCGTGTCGGGGGTACACGGCCTGGGACACGGGCGTGTCCCAGGGCTTGTTCGAATTAAATCTCGAAGTTGGCCTATTCGGGTCAGAGCCGTACACGGCCATGAACACGGGCGTGTCAGGCTGGACACGGGCATGTCAGCTGCCGTGTTCCGACCCGTGTACTGGTTTTGGAGTCGGTGGGTGCCGTGTAGCAGGAGACACGGGCGTGTCTCAAGTATTACACAGGCGTGTCAGGTTCGACACGGGCGTGTCGAGCCCCGTGTTGTTCAGTCGGTTCGAAACCGCGTGTGCCGCTTAAGGGTACACGGCCTGTGACACGGGCGTGTCACAGGCCGTGTCAGGCAAAAATTGGGTTTCTTGGGCAGATCTCGGCCGTTCGTTTCCTTCTATTTGGATGTGTGGTCCATAGCTTTTCCAGCCTCTTTAAGGCCGTGGATTGAGATGAAATCTCATTCCACTTAGCCTTTCTCTTTCTAAAGAGAAGAAAGAGAGGAGAGCTTGGAGGAAGAGGAGGAGGAGCTTTCCGGCCGCCGGTGGAGCTTCGTCGAGCCGAATAGAGAGCCGAGTGCAGCGTTGCGGAGGCAAGGCCGCTGCGGTGATTTCCATCCGGCTAGTTTTCTATGGCGCCGAAGCGATCGTCAAGGGTAACGATCTTTCTTCCTTGGGCAGGTGAAGCCCTTTGTTTTGCATGTGCATGGGATCCTCCATCAAGAGATGGAAACGCGTAAGTGATTCCAGCAGTTGAGTCTGCATCTAGAGCCGGAAGTATGTAGTACGGCATATGCATACTGTGTGAAGCCCATCCAGACGTATGTCGGGATTGGTGATGTTTATATTGCGAACCGGAGAAGACTCCGTGTATTCATCGTTTAGCCTGCGGAGATGGTGAGGACGATGTGTTTGGTGTATAGGATGCTTTGCATAGCTCCTTTGGTTGCATGCTTGTTAAGAGCTGGTTGATGGAGTGCGGACACCTCTGAGTGGGTGGGTGCGTGAGGTCTTCAACAGGGGTTTGGAGGCTTATGCCCATTCTACCAAGTGGCGATGAACACCTCTGAGTGGGTGTGTGCGAGAGGTCTTCAACAGGGGTTTGGAGGCTTATGCCCATTCCACCAAGTGGCAATGTTAAGATCGGGTGAGCGGTCGATTGGTAGCAAAGAAGCAGGGCGAATTCCCTAGGCTTGTTACACTACGTGGGTAGGTCGACTGATAGTGCTCACGGGTTTTGGTGTGGTGCGTACCTCTGAGTGAGACGGGTGCGTGAGGTCTTCAACAAGGGTTTGGAGGCTTATGCCCGCCTACCAAGTACAAACCATAAAAGGTGCCCTGAGTGCACGGAACGCCTGACATTGAGGCCGGCGTTTGTGATGTTGGGTGTATGTTCTTTATATGTTGAAATTGCTATACATGCAGGGAAGGAACCACTGCCCCGGGTAAGGGGTGGGGTCGTTATAATTGGTCAGCTGAATGCTGACCGTTGCTTTGTTTATCACCCATGGGGTGGACGTCCATATGCAGGTGTTGCGGGCTGATGGATTGAGCGGGCAAAAGCCCATGCTGCTGGTAGGCCCTTGAAGGCCGTGCGAAGTGTTAGATTTCATGTGTGGCCGGCCTGCGTGCCGATGTATGAAATTATATGTGTTGTAAAGAGTAACTTGTAAGGCCTTAAGGCCGTGTGCGGTGTGGTTTTGTAAACATTCCTGGTTATATATATAAATGTGATATTTATATATTCGTGGACATTCAATGGTATGAGTTCTTGCACTTAATAAGCTTCCGCTAGAATGCTCTGAGTTAGGACTCGTTTGGTTTGGTATTATCCTGTGACCTCACCGTCTGTTTGTGGCATATAGTGTGGGGCCCCGGTCGGACCTTCTACTATACGTCATGTAACGGATGGGGTCGTTACAAAATTTCTGCTAAAGGTATTGAGGTAGACGTTGCCAAGATAGAAGTTATCGAGAAGCTGCCGCCGCCTACGAACATAAAATCTATAACAAGTTTCCTAGGCCACGCTGGCTTTTATCGTCATTTTATAAAGGACTTCTCCAAAATCACAAAGCCCCTCAACCATCTCTTAGAAAAAGACGCTCCATTCATTTTTTATGACACTTGCCTTTCTGCCATCGAATTAATTAAAGAAAAGTTAATTAACGCACCGATTATGATAGCTCCGGTGTGGTACCTTCCTTTCGAGATTATGTGCGATGCGAGTAGTTTTGCGGTGGGAGCCATATTAGGTCAACGCATATCTAAAAACTTACACCCCATCTATTATGCTAGTAAAACCCTCACATTTGCACAAGAAAATTACACCACAACCGAGATGGAGCTCTTAGCTGTAGTATTCGCATTTGATAAATTCTGCCCTTACATTACACTTTCAAAAATCATTATTTTTACGGACCACTCGGCCCTCAAGTACCTTCTTGCCAAAACGGATGCCAAGCCTCGCTTGGTTTGCTAGGTCTTACTCCTCCATGAGTTTGACTTAGAGATCCGTGATATGCGAGGAGCCGAGAACTTGGCCGCCGACCATCTATCCAGATTAGATAACCCCTTTATAGAAAAATTAAATGAAAAATCTTTTAATGATTATTTTCCTGATGAGAAGCTACTTTTAGTTAACACATCTACTTCTCCTAAGTTCGCGCACATCGCCAACTATCTAGTGGCCCGGGTGCTCCAAAAAGAGTTCTCCTCTCAGAAAAAGAAGAAATTCTTTTCTGAGCTGAAGAACTACTTTTGGGAAGACCCGTATCTTTTCAGAATTTGTGCGGATCAAGTGATAAGGAGATGTGTTTCTTATGATGAAGGAATTGATATTCTAAAACATTAGCATGAAGGTCCGACAGGTGGGCACTATCAAGCTGCTCGCACCGTTCACAAGGTGCTTTGCACGCTTTTTTACTGGCCTAGCCTATTTAAAGACGCGCAAGCCTTAGTGAGCAGGTGTGATAGTTGCAAACGGTCGGGCAACATTTCTAATAAAAATGAAATGCCACAAAATTATTTCTTAGAGTGCGAAATTTTCGACCTCTGGGGAATTGATTTTGTTGGCCCCCTTCCTTCTAGCTTCGGAAACAAATATAGTTTAGTTGCTATTGATTATGTTTCACGATGGGCTGAGGCCCAAGCTCTTCCTACGAACGACTGCCAAGTTATAGTCACGTTTTTTTAAAAAATTATTTTTTAGATTCGGTACGCCTCGTGCAATCGTTAGCGATAGAGGTTCCCATTTTTGTAACGCACAATTTTCAAAAATCCTTACCAAATACGGCGTTACGCATAAGCTTTCCACTGCCTACCACCCCCAAACTAACAGACAAGTCGAAGTAGTTAATAGAGAAATAAAAAGAATATTAGAAAAGATCGTTTCATCTTTTAGGAAAGACTTGTCAACCAAACTTGATAATGCTTTATGGGCCTACCGAACAGCGTAAAAAACCGCCCTCGGATGTACGTCGTATCGACTGGTCTATGGAAAATCATGCCATTTGCCCGTAGAGTTAGAACACCGCGCCTTTTGGGCCTTAAAATTTTTAAACTTCGATCCCCGCTCAGTCAGTGACCTTCGAAAATTTCAACTAAATGAACTCGATGAGTGACGCTCTTATGCTTATGAAAATAATAAACTTTATAAAGAGCGGACGAAGCGTTTACACGATAAACACTTAAGGCACCCTAAAAACTTTAAGCCGGGCGACCAACTCCTTTTATATAATTCTCGTTTACGTTTATTTTCGGGCAAATTAAAATCTCGCTGGTCTGGCCCGTTGTCTGTTTTAGAAGTTTTTCCTTATGGAATTGTTTTAATTTCTCACCCTGATAAGGGTAATTTCAAAGTGAATGGTCAGCATCTTAAACTCTATTTTTCTGGTGATGATGATGTCATTCCAAACATTATTAAGTTCATGCTTCACGAACTTTAACTTTGAACTTTTAATTTTTGCTAAAAACAATTTAATTTCTGGACAACAATATTTTTGGACAATATTATTTTTTGATGCGTCGAGCTCAACGACGCTTTAAACAAAGGGCGCTCTTGGGAGGCAACCCAAGTTATCTTTTTCTGTTTTCTTTATTTTACAATTTTTGGCCTCGGATGGCTCCGACAAGCTGAAGCTTCTGCGATCGCCTGCTCCAACGTTGCTGAATCCATCACGAAGTCCAAAGAAGACATTCGGGGGAGCAGCATCACTAAGCTTTCGCAGCAAATAAATCCGGGGAAGTACCTGTCTTTCAATTCTGTCTTTCAATTCTGTACTTTATTTTTCTCTCCTTCTCCAATCCCCTTCTTTTGTCATTGAGGACAATGTCTATTTTAAACTTGGGGGAGGACTTCCTCCTTCATTTTTTCTTAGTGTAAATATTTTTCTTTTTGTATATATTTTAAATATTTCCAAAATAAAAAAATTGTTGAATATCTTAAAATTCCAAAATAAAGAGAGAAAATATTTCCAAAATCCAAAAAAAAAGAAAATATTTCACAAAATTAAAAAATATATATATATGTGTTTTTGAATAGTTTATACATTTTGGTATTTCAATAGTACCCCTAGTTTTTGTTTTTGTTTTACTCAAAATTTTCTATAAACAACGTAGTTAATTATAATATTTCTAATAGTCCTTTTTAATTATGTTTCACAAGTAAAATGTTGGTCATGCTGTGTTTCTAATTCACGGTAGCATGTTAAGGTGAAATTTTTTTTTAAAACTCGCATTTCTATTATGGTTTTTTATTTTTTATTTCCTTTACTTTCTCAAAAATTCATCATCCACTATTTTCTTTTTCGTTTTTGAATAATTTTTGTAAAGTCAACTTTTGAATAACGTAGTAGATGTGAACGATCCAAGCCACCTATTATTTCTTTTTTCAAGTTAATTTAATCAATCTTCTTTTATTATCTAGGACTCGCATTTTGAAATTTTTCAAACCTTTGTTTTAAATAAATTCAAAAGCGTGAAAATGATTTAGGCCGTTTTTGTTTTCGTTTGAGCTTTCCTACCAACCTAAAAACTTTTACCACTAGTTAGCCGTTTTTGAGCCTTTTTCCGATTTCATTTGATAGCTCCTCCCATCATTTCATTTTCACCAAAGCCAAAATTTCCAACCTATCTAATCACACTAGCCTTTTTGAGTTTTATAAAATATTTTCACAATTTTGATAGGATATTTTGTGATTTTTATGGGAGAAATGTTTTTGAAAAAAAGTATGCTCAAAAGTTATGTTTATTTCTGTTTGGCCAATTCAAAAGGGAAATAAAAATATTTATGGCCTTTGTTTTGAAAAAAGAAAAAAATGGAAAAAAGAAGAAAAAAAATGTATATATATATTTTTATGAAAGTTTTTGAAACTCTTTGCTTTGGTTTAGTGTGATTTTAAACCTTCACGTTTATCTTTGAATTCCACTCCTAATCATATTCCTAAACCAAACGTTCTTGTCCTATTTAAGTCCTTTTCATTCACGCTTTTTGATTTTTATTTAACAACTAAGAAAAGAAGAAAAGTAAAATCAGTTTTAGTTTCTGATTTAAACCAAGATTTTTGTTAATTAAATTGATATAATTATAATGCGTTGCTTGTGTTGAAACCGAAAAATTGGTCTCTGTGGAGTTCGACCCTTGGGTAAGGGGTGGCCGCACACCTACTACACTCAAGTGAACAATCTAGGCTCTAGGCTAGGAACACAAGGGACAGACCCAAGGCCTCAGCGTGGAGGTCCCACCGCATACCCGGAAGACTAACAAACTCTTCCCCTCCCAAACCAGGGGCTGAGCTAAGACACCTTCAGCGGGCTCTCTTGGCCGGCCGGAACATCTAAGGAGGATCTCAAGATCCACTCCTTAACTAGAGATGTCTCCCTGGGTCTATGTAAACTGTTCCCCGACCGCCTTTTTAGTGGCGTAAAACCGCCCAAAAGCCCTACTCCACGCAGCCCAAATTGGGCCGCTAACAACGTAACTACGCTGTCCTAAAAGGATGTCAATAGGCCATTTGGGGCTTCCCGGCAACTAAACCTCGGGGATCCCACAGGGCACGCGGTTCGCAAACACACCGCCCGCCTAAGATGAAAAGAATAAAAAGCACATTCACAGAGCATCATTGACATTTAAATAAATACAGGAATATGAATTCCATACATCGGCACGCAGGCCGGCAATATAAACAAACTAGGCCTTTGAGGGTCGGCACGAGCTTTGGCTTAAGCCCGCTATTCCCCACTTGATTCTGCAGCACCTGTACGCCGACGTCCCGACGAGCAGCGGCCAACTAGGCATCGGTAGGCTAACATAAGCGGGCCAAACATAATGCGCGCATCCCCTTTTATTGGGGCTACGGTGTGTATTTCCTACAAGCGGCTAATAAATAACTTCCACGGAGTCTTCTCCGGGAACCCCAGAACATCACCAATCCGGCTCGCACGTCCGGATGGGCTTCACACAGCATGCCTAAACCCGTACTCACACTTCCGGGTGCTTATTGCAATTAACTGCGGGGACGTAAACGTCAACCCGTCGGAGAGCATCCTTTCCCCCACTCGTCGGTAGAGAGGTTCTCCCATGCAAATATGAAAATTAAGGGCTTCACCTGCCCAAGTTGGAAATTCGTTACCCTTGATGCGTGTTTTGATGGAGCCGCAACCGCGCACAATGCCCAAGGCTCGACGTCTAGCGTCTGTAGGGTTGTCCATTCACGGATCCGACCTCCGTTGGAGAGTAAGAAGCTCCAAGTTTTTTCCCTCCATGGCCGATCGTGCTCCGAATGGCGTTGGCGGAGGTTGTCCCAGCCTCCATGACTTCAAGGATTTGCGGGAGAGAAGGTCGGGAGGAGGGAGGCTTGCTCCTTGCTTATGCGGCGGCCGGAGTGGGAGAGGGAGAGGGAGGAGCGGCCTGCTCCTTTTGCAGCGGCATGGACGCGGGAAACAGAGGGAGGAGCGGGCTGCTCCTTGCTTGGGCGGCGGTCGGAGAAGGAGAGGGAGGCGGCACGGGCTTTGCTGTTCTAGGCCGGGAGGGGGAGAGATGGCCGGGCTATGTGCTCTAGGCCGGGAGGGGGAGAGGCGGCCGGGCAGTTGCTTCAGGCCGAGAGAGGGAGAGAGGGGAAGCGGGGCTAGCATCGGGGGCTTGCTCTAGGCTGAGAGAGAGGAAGGGTGGCGGCGTCGGGGGCTTGCTCTAGGCCGAGAGAGGCGGCGTCGAAGGCTTACTGCAGGCGGCCGGAGGAGAGGAAAAGGGGAGGGGCGGCGGCTGGCTTGCTCAAGGCCGAACCCTAGATCGGGGCGGGGGGAATCTGCTGCCCCCTTCTTCTCTTTTCCCCTCCGATATATATAAATATATGTGTATTCTATAAAATCTAATATATATATATATATTATAACATATATATATATATATTAACATATATATATAAAGCCTACACACACCAAAACATCCGCACGCACGCGCGAGCACCCGCACGTCCTCGAACAGGGACGCCAAATCGTCACCCAAGCACCCCCCGAGGCTGACATTTGGGGAGGGTCACACTTGCCCGGCTATGGGGTTGTACACAATCCCCACTCTTTTCAAGTTTGGTACAAGCTTGGAAAGAATCATCCAACCTTATGTATCCGGCGAGTGGGAGCCGACCCAAAGAAAAAAATTTGTGAGAAATCTCCATTTGGGTATAAAGGGAGCTCCACCCCAGGGCTTACTTTTCACATAGTCCGGTTAGAGGCTCTAGCACGAATATCACTAGCCCGTGTTTTTCCTCCTAGGATAATCATCAACGATACACGTAGTATTTAATACACTACAACATAACAAGAAACCAACTCTTTTCAAGCTCTCTCCCTTTCCCCCCAGGTGTTCCTATAGCCCTGCCAACTAGTGAAAGTCTGACAGCGAGTTTACCCGGGGCCAAGCAGCACTCGGGGTCCCTTACCCCCCAGGCGAGCCTACGGACTTGCCAGCTAGAAGGAGCAAGGCAGCGGGTCTACCCGGGGCCGAGCATTACTCGGTGTCCTAGAAATACCCAAAGTCTCTCCAACCTCAAACTATCTCCCTTTCCCCCCAGGTGTGCCTACAACCCTGCCAGCTAGTGAAAGCCTGACAGCGAGTCTACCCAGGGCCGAGCAGCACTCGGGGTCCTGAAAAATACTCAGATTCTTCCCAAACCTCAAACTATCTCCCTTTCCCCCCAGGTGTGCCTACAGCCCTGCCAGCTAGTGAAAGCCTGACAGCGAGTCTACCCAGGGCTAAGCAGCACTCGGGGTCCCTTACGCCCCAAGCGAGCCTACGGACCTCCCAGCTAGTAGGAGCCAGGCAGCGGGTCTAACCGGGGTCGAGCATCACTCGGGGTCCTGCAAAATACCTAAAGTCTCTCCAACCTCAAACAATCTACCTTTCCCCCCAGGTGTGCCTACAGCCCTGCCAGCTAGTGAAAGCCTGACAGCGAGTCTACCCGGGGTGGAGCAGCACTCGGGGTCCTGCAAAATACTCAGATTCTTCCCAAACCTCAAACTATCTCCCTTCCCCCCAGGTGTGCCTACAGCCCTGCCAGCTAGTGAAAGCCTGACAGCGAGTCTACCCGGGGCCGAGCAGCACTCGGGGTCCCTTACCCCCCAGGCGAGCCTACGGACCTGCTATCTAGAAGGAGCCAGGCAGCTGGTCTACCCGGGGCCAAGCATCACTCGGGGTCCTACAAAGTACTCAAACTCTTCCCAAACCTCAAACTGTCTCCCTTTCCCCCCCAGGTGTGCCTACAGCCCTGCCAGCTAGTGAAAGCCTGACAACGAGTCTACCCGGGGCCGAGCAGCACTCGGGGTCCTACAAAATACTCAGATTCTTCCCAAACCTCAAACTATCTCCGTTTCCCCCTAGGTGTGCCTACAACCCTGCTAGCTAGTGAAAGCCTGACAGCGAGTCTACCCGGGGCCGAGCAGCACTCGGGGTCCCTTACCCCCCAGGCGAGCCTACGAACCTGCCAGCTAGTATGAGCCACGCAGCGGGTCTACCCGGGGCCGAGCATCACTCGGGGTCCTGCAAAATACCCAAAGTCTCTCCAACCTCAAACAATCTCCCTTTCCCCCCATGTGTGCCTACAACCCTGCCAGCTAGTGAAAGCCTGACAGCAAGTCTACCCGGGGCCGAGCAGCACTCGGGGTCCTGCAAAATACTCAGATTTTTCCCAAACCTCAAACTATCTCCCTTTCCCCCCAGGTGTGGCTACAGCCACACCTGCTAGTGAAAGCCTGACAGCAAGTCTACCCGGGGCCGAGCAGTACTCGGGGTCCTGCTAAATACTCAGATTCTTCCCAAACCTCAAACTATTTCTCTTTCCCCCCAGGTGTGGCTACAGCCCTGCCAGCTGGTGAAATCCTGACAGCGAGTCTACCCGGGGCCGAGCAGCACTCGGGGTCCCTTACCCCCCAGGCGAGCCTACGGACCTGCCAGCTAGTAGGAGCCAGGCAGCGGGTCTACCCGGGGCCGAGCATCACTCGGGGTCCTGCAAAATACCTAAAGTCTCTCCAACCTCAAACAATCTCCCTTTCCCCCCAGGTGTGCCTACAACCTTGGCACCTAGTGAAAGCCTGACACCGTGTCTACCCGGGGCCGAACAGCACTCGGGGTACTGCAAAATACTCAGATTCTTCCCAAACCTCAAACTATCTCCCTTTCCCCCAAAGTGTGCTTACAGCCCTGCCAGCTAGTGAAAGCCTGACAGCGAGTCTACCCGGGGCCGAGCAGTACTCGGGGTCCCTTACCCCCAGGCGAGCCTACGGACCTACCAACTAGAAGGAGCCAGGCAGCGGGTCTACACGGGGTCGAGCATCACTCGGGGTCCTACAAAGTACTCAATCTCTTCCCAAACCTCAAACTGTCTCCCTTTCCCCCCAGGTGTGCCTACAGCCCTGCCAGCTAGTGAAAGCCTGACAGTGAGTCTACACAGGGCCGAGCAGCACTCCGGGTCCCTTACCCCCCAGGAGAGCCTACGGACCTGCCAGCTAGTAGGAGCCAGGCAGCGGGTCTACCCGGGCCGAGCATCATTTGGGGTCCTGCAAAATACCCAAAGTCTCTCCAACCTCAAACTATCTCCCTTTCCCCCCAGGTGTGCCTACATCCCTGCCAGCTAGTGAAAGCCTGACAGCGAGTCTACCTGGGGCCGAGCAACACTCGGGGTCCCTTACCCCCCAGGCGAGCCTACGGACCTGCCAGCTAGTAGGAGCTAGGCAGCGGGTCTACCCGGGGCCGAGCATCACTCGGGGTCCTGCAAAATACCCAAAGTCTCTCCAACCTCAAACTATCTCCCTTTCCCCCCAGGTGTGCCTACAGCCCTGCCAGCTAGTGAAAGCCTGACAGCGAGTCTACCCGGGGCCGAGCAACACTCGGGGTCCCTTACCCCCCAGGCGAGCCTACGGACCTGCCAGCTAGTAGGAGCCAGGCAGCGGGTCTACCCGGGGATGAGCATCACTCGGGGTCCTACAAAGTCTCCGATCTCCCTCCAAATTTCAAACTATCTCTATCCACTGAGTGACATCTAGCCCTGCCAGCTAGGTCAGAGCCTGGCAGTAGGATCTGCTCGGGGTCTGGTAAATGAATACTTCGATCGTCCACAGAGATTGCGACGGGAGCATTTTCACTCCAAATTTCATACGATGTTCAGGGTCATAACGATGTCCACAGAGAATCATTCGGGCTCCCGGGTGATACTGTAGGTTCAGTCAGCTAGGTGAAAGCCTCAGAGCGGGTGTTGAACATCCTCCGGGCTGAGCCCTAGGGTCATAACGATGTCAATCGAGACCCCTGCCCTGTCAGCTTGGTGGGAGCCTAACAGCGGGAGAATCGAGACCTAACCCCAGAGCGAGAATTTTTAGAACATTTACCGAGTATAACTGGAGGGTAGACACCCTCACTTCTTACTCCACGTTAATCTGAGAGGCCACCACTAAGGAGTCAGTAAGAACCTCCACATCATGTACCCCAATTTCTATGGCCAAACACAGTCTCGCTATAACCGCCTCATACTCGACCCGATTTTTGGTGATAGGGAAATGCACTACTACCCGAGGACTTGACTTTGCTGGAGGTGGAGACATCCTGCTTACTTAAGAGGTGTTGGAGAGTTAATTGCACCGATGCTTTTACAAATGGAGGACGCATTCTCTTCATAAGAGAGACGATCTAGAAGTCGTCAATTCAGGAAGCTGGGCTCCGAGCCTTTTCCTAATAATTCCTCCAATTGGAAGAGAGATGCAATCGGGGGGAAATAGGCCGACGTGCAAGGGGGGAGCTGATCTCGGCCGTCAGTGCAGATTCTCGGTCTTAAAAGAGCGCTTAAAGTCCCGAGGCATCGTCCCATCATCCGAACTGGGCTATTTAGAAGGAACAGGTCGACGGCTCGTATCCTGATCTAGTGACAAATATCACTTTCCGTCGTGTCACTCGATGATGAGGGCTAGTACACGGGCGACGGGTAATGTTCCAACGAAGGTCCTCTAGGACGCACTCGAGGCCAACATCTTCCATTGGGCCAAAACCTGCCCCTTTACATGTTATCCTGTTTTATCAACAAAAAAAAGGCTTTCACTTGTGATTGCTTGGAGAAATCGGCCCTCTATCAAATCTGGGAGGTTAGCGTCTAGGCTCATTCCTGATAATTCCTCTAGTCAGAGGAGAGGTGCAATCGGGAGGACATAGGCCGACGTGCAAGGGGGAAGCTGATCTCGGCCGTCAGTGCAGAGGCTCGGTCTTACAATAGCGCTTAAAGTCCCGCGTCACCGTCCCATCATCCGAACTAGGCTATTTAGAAGGAACGGGTTGGACGTTTGGCTTCCGGAGTCGATCGTGAGGCTAATCCTTGAAGACCTCAGAAGCTCGAGGCGAATTGGTAATAAAGAGAAAACTCGACTGCTACTGAATCACAAGGAAGAGGTAACATATTACTGTAAGGGAGGGAACCTTTTCAGGTTACCCCGGCTCCAAATACCTCTCAGCTGCTCTCTTACTCGAACTTGAAGATAATAACCTCCAGGTTTCTCGTTGATGCAATAAATGGGGATATACATGTTTTCACAGGCAGAGAGGCTTCAAACTCATGCAAATCCGAATCCAAATGCTACGAGATTCCAACAACAGCTATGGGAGGGGATAACTCCGAGTATGAGGACCTTACATACACAATGTCTGTGCATGACCCTGGTCGTCTCTTAGTTCCTCTTCTAAAGCCATGGCATTCATCTGAGATTTTCTATGCTGGCCACTCTCCACGCTCACCGCACCAAAATGTTGAAACCGAAAAATCGGTCTCTGTGGAGTTGGACCCTTTGGGAAGGGGTGGCCGCATACCTACTACACTCAAGTGAACAATCTAGGCTCTAGGCTAGGAACACAAGGTACAGACCCAAGGCCTCAGCGTGGAGGTCCCACAGCGTACCCAGAAGACTAACAAACTCTTCCCCTCCCAAACTAGGGGCTGAGCTAAGACACCTTCAGCGGGCTCTCTTGGCCGGCCGGAACATCTAAGGAGGATCTCAAGATCCACTCCTTAACTAGAGGTGTCTCCCTGGGTCTATGTAAACTGTTCCCCGCCCGCCTTTTTAATGGCATAAAACCGCCTAACAACCCTACTCCATGCAGCCCCAATTGGGCCGCTAACAACGTAACTACGTTGTCCTAAAAGGCTATCAATAGGCCATTTGGGCCTTCCCGGCAACTAAACCTCGGGGCTCCCACGGGGCGAGCGGTTCGCGAACACACCTCCCGCCTAAGATGAAAAGGATAAAAAAACACATTCACAGAGCATCACAGGCATTTAAATAAATACAGGAATATGAATTCCATACATCGGCACGCAGGCCGGCAATATAAACAAACTAGGCCTTCGAGGGCCGGCACGAGCTTGGGCTTAAGCCCGCTATTCCCCACTTGATACTTCAGCACCTATACGCCAACGTCCCGACGAGCAGCGGCCAACTAGGCATCGGTCGGATAACATAAGCAGGCCAAACATAATGCGCGGATCCCCTTTTATTGGGGCTACGGTGCGTATTCCCTGCAAGCGGCTAATAAACAACTTCCACGGAGTCTTCTCCGGCAACCCCAGAACATCACCAATCCGGCTCGCACGTCCGGATGGGAATCACACAGCATGCCTAAACCCGTACTCACACTTCCGGGTGCTAAATGCAATTAACTGCGGGGACGTACACGTCAACCCGTCGGAGAGCATCCTTTCCCCCACTCGTCGGTGGAGAGGTGCTCCCATGCAAATATGAAAATTAAGGGCTTCACCTGCCCAAGTAGGAAATTCGTTACCCTTGACGCGTGTTTATATGGAGCCGCAACCGCGCACAATGCCCAAGGCTCGACGTCTTGTGTCTGTAGGGTTGTCCATGCACAGATCCGACCTCCGTTGGAGAGTAAGAAGCTCCAAGTGATTTTCCCTCCATGGCCGAGCCTCTCCATGGCCGATCGTGCTCCGAATGGAGTTGGCGGAGGTTATCCCGGCCTCCATGACTTTAAGAAGTTGCGGGAGAGAAGGTCGGGAGGAGGGAGGCTTACTCCTTGCTTATGTGGCGGCCGGAAATGGAGAAGGAGAGGGAGTTGCGGCCTGCTCCTTTTGCGGCGGCCCGGACAGGGGAAAGAGAGGGAGGAGCGGGCTGCCCCTTGCTTGGGCGGCGGCCAGAGAGGGAGAGGGAGACGGCATGGGCTGTGTTGCTCTAGGCCGGGAGGGAGAGAGATGGCCGGGCTGTGTTCTCTAGGTCGGGAGGGGGAGAGGCGGCCAGGCAGTTGCTTTAGGCCGAGAGAGGGAGAGAGGAGAAACGGTGCTGGCTTCGGGGGCTTGCTCCAGGCTGAGAGAGAGGAAGGGGGGGCGGCGTCGGGGGCTTGCTCCAGGCCGAGAGAGGCGGTGTCGGGGGCTTGCTGCAGGCGGCCGGAGGAGAGGGAAAGGTGAGGGGCGGCGGCTGGCATGCTCCAGGTCGAACCCTAGATCGGGGGGGGGGGGGGGGGAATCTGCTGCGCCCTTCTTCTCTTTTCCCCTCCTATATATATAAATATATGTGTATTCTATAAAATCTAAAATATATATATATATATAAATATATATATATATATATTATAATATATATATATAAAGCCTACACACACCAAAACGCCCGCACGCATGCGCGAGCACCCGCACATCCTCGAACAGGGACGCCAAATTGTCACCCAAGCACCCCCCCGAGGCTGACATTTGGGGAGGGTCACACTCGCCCGGGTACGGGGTTGTACAGCTTGGATCTAGTAACAACTCAATGCGTTTTTATCATTTTCGTTGCTTTGCTTAAGTCTATTTAAAGAATTTCGTTAAAATTTTGGATGATTTGTTTTTAATGAGTAAAGTTTATATAAGTTTTACCATACCTAAATAATTTGTTTAGACTTACATTTCAACTTTTCCCAATTTAGAATTTCGCATAGTACTTGTGTAGGCATAATTAGAACTTTTTGATTAGTCCTTTTTTATGATTATCTACTTTTTATATTTTTGCTTGAATACAAGAAAAGCTTAAGCTTGGGGGAATTTGATAATACGTTTTATAGTCTAAACTATTATCGTATTTTCTATTTTATATTGTACAAATCATGTCTATTATTAGTTTATTTTTTATCATTTTTATGTAAATATTATTGCCACTGACTTTTTCTTGTCTTTTTGAAGGTTTCCAGAAAATTTGCCAAAAATGACCTGACACGCCCCTTGGTCACGCCCTCCCTGGGCATGACCTAGGGCGTGTCACCCGATCCCGAGGACTCCTGCTGGAAGGGACAGAAAAAAGAACAAAATGGCTGTCACGCCCCCTTATATGCTCTCCCCGGGCGTGTCGCCAGGCGTGACCAAGGGCGTGTCGCCCTCTGCCGCAAAGCCTGCCGCCGCATTGAATGCAGGTTCCGCCACAGCACGCAACAGTACTGTCACGCCCCCCTATCATGGGTGTGACCTGGGGCGTGACATCAACCTTTCCGACGACTGGCGGATTTCCGACCAATGATTTCGATATGACGTGCGTGGCATGCCCCCCATACACGAGCGTGACCATGGGCATGTCGACCGACGTACAGAGGCAATCATCCCTCCAGCCAGATCCCATAACCCAAGGTCAACTTCGTACATTGTGCCCCCCCGCCCCCCGACAAGCCCCCCTTAGGGCTTGTCGGAGGGCGGGACCAACCCGAGAATTTTGCCTATAAATTCAGGGCCCCCTTCCATTTCAGCAAACTTTAGTTGAGAGGGGGAGGTGCTGCCCCTTTGTTTCTTGATCTTTTTTATGCTTTTCTCTCTCTCTCTCTCTCTCTCTCTCTCTCTCTCTCTCTCTCTTTGTAATTTTCTTTTAACCCTAGTTTAATCTTTACTTGTTTATGCTTTCTTTGTAATCTTTAATGTTGCTTAGTGCTAATTGTAGGGCTAGAATAGGTTTCAATTCCTTGCACTTGTAATTTCTTTTTCTATAGTGTAACTTGCCCCTTTTCATTAATAGAAGTGTTCTTTGTTTAGCTTGTGTTCTTTTTATGCTTTACTACTCATTCCCCCTCCTCCACTTCACTATGATTAACTAATCCTCCTTGTACTCGATCTTGATGATCCGAGGTTCGAGCGATTAAGTTATGATGTTTTGATTAATCTTTTCTTTTTAGGTTAGGGCCTTGAATTACTCTTGATTAATCATGGGTTGGAGGTATATTATCGATATATACCCTCCACCTTTGCTTTCATTCCGGGCTAGCCGAGAGGCCGATATAATGAAGTGACCATTCAAGAGTAAAGGGAGTTGTACGCACCCCTCGAGAAAGGCAGACGTCCAAATCTCCCGGATTTGAGTAAAATCCAATAGTGGGGTTCACCGTGTAAAGCGAGTTTTAGGCCTTCGATTTAGACGAGAGTCGGTCGGACCATCCTAAACTCAGTTGGGAATGACTTCGAGAGAAGCGTGTTCAAGCTTTAGGAACCTCCACGGTCAAGGACCTTTATCCTATTAAGTTTAGATTTTTATCGCATTTTCTTAATCGTCTTTAGCCGAGGTGATTCTTGATCGAGTGCATTTCCATTTCATATTTTCAACCTTTCATATTAATCGATTTTCTTATGCTCTTTAATTAACTGTAATAGCCCTATTTCTAGCTTTAGCTTTACTTCCTTCCTTGCAATTAGATTCTCTAAAACCCTAGTTTTTCCGTCGATAAGATAATAGTTTTCGTGTGAGTAAGCATACTCAACAGTTCCCGGATTTCAATACAACACTTGTGTCCCCTAGCTACAATTCGATAGGTATACTTGCCTCATTGGATTGCTAGTTCGGTTGCTTTTATTTTCTTCGAACCCTAGCGCGCAACAGTAAGTAAAGCGCAGTACTAGTAAAGGAAAGAACTGAAATTAAAAGCAGAAAAGTAAGGTAAAGCTGAAATGTAAAACTATCTACCATTACAGGCGTACCCTAACTTAAATGAATTCCCATACAAACTTATAAGTTTGAGTTTCTAAATTAACTTATCATATAAAAGAGCCCATACTAATTTATATGATAAGGATCCATGTATCGTATGACCTAATGAGTATGAATGAATATGTTATGGTTTATGAAACATGCAAGTGCAACACACGCACACGACTCTGAGAACCAAGACCTTTAGTTCCTACTTTTCGAGAGTTAGCATCACTCTCTGGTACCGCCGTCGTGGCTCTAGAAGCAGCGGAAAAGGCGCTTCCGCTTTCTAGGCGGGTGTTCACACCACCAAGCCAAGACCTCTTTTGTACGCCTCTGTACAGGTACCAAGTGCACTCTAGAGTCTCTGTGTACTAATTTCTAACTGCTTGCTAGACTTTTAGGTCGAGTATATGTCTTCGGGGATTGTTTGCATGACCGTAGTAATAAACAACATACTGGCCCTTCCACACATACACCTCACCCGAGTCACCGTACTACCATCGGTGTGATGATTGGGCGGTACCGCATGACCCACCACAATTTGTTTACTCACATGCAATGATTTAACCCGAGCCCCCGGTTCGCAGGACCAACCTGTCCTGGCATAAATCTCCCGAGCCTCCAGCTCACAGGACTAACCTATTTTGAATCCCTCCAACCCATCACAGGTGAGTATATAATATCAAGTCTAATTTCCTTCAACCCATCACGAGTGAGTATGTTTCCAATCTCATTTCACAACCCTCCAACCCTAGACGGGTGAGTATGAGTATCACTCCTCTTAGCCTAGTATACTATTCTTGTCTACCAATTATTAAACTTAGTAGTTTAGGGTTAATCCCAGGACTGCCCAAGGTATGCCCATTGAAGGGATCTCGAAGGCACTAGGAACCAAGATGGGATGATAAGCCCAAAGTTCCCTGGATTATTGCCCAACCCTCATTGTTACTTTAGAATGACCCTAACGACTTAAGGTGTAATTAGGAGCGCGGCGGTCTTCTACCGATTGCCGTTATTGTTGCTATCACGGACTTGCACTCTTCCACACATGGTTAGAGAATCCTCTAGGAGACCAACCAGGGTTATTTCCTCTACTAAGATCCTCACCTTGCTAGTTTATCATATTACTCCCTGATGGCCCTACTAGAACGAACATTGGTGTTATACTCTTACCCATGTCCCCAATACCTCCCACAAATGTGACCCTCTAATTCCTTTAGAAATATGCCTCAAATTATTTATCCTAGAGTGGTATGGACCTATATGATGACCACGATGATTTCCATAATTTTTTCCAAATTAAATTCACCATTAATTAATTCCTTCAATTAATTATTCAGGTCATTTTACACATGAAATATCATAAGTTATAATCCTTATTATGTAATAAATTTCCCTGACCGATAATATGGTGAAAGATCACTGTTTTCCAAGAATCATAATTTTCCTTTAAGTATTTCCTTTTATTCCTTAATTAATACAAAATTCACATTATTGTCATTTTCCAATTGAAGTATAAGGAATGTTATCTCAAAAATTCTAATTAAATCACAGAGCCTTGATAATAATGAAATAATACTATGTCCAGATTTCCATTTACATCTAGGGTTAAATGGCCAATCAAAATATCAATTTGAGTTATTTACCAAAATTCCATTATGGGGCCTAAGTACATTATTTTGCATCCAAAAATTCATAAATAATTGCACAAGGTATGAAACATAAAATTACAGCAATATAAATTTTCTCAGACTTTTCAAAGGAATATACTCATTATTTCTACACAAATTCCATAAGGGTAAAATGGTCATTTTTCTCCTTAAACTACTTAAACTTCATCCAATAGAGATATAATTTATTTCTAGTGTTTATTATGTCATTCCTTAGTCCTCAACAGAATTTGGACATTTTATGATAAGGGTAAACCTATTTTAAATTTATTTCCTCAAAAGGACAAAATTTTCGAAAATTCAAATAATGGGATTTTTGTTCCCAAAAATCCCACTATTGCTATGAGAGGTGTATTACACCCTCATGTGTCTCTATAATGAAAATCATGATTTTTGAATGTTTCAAGTTGGCTGAATACATAATATTTCATTTTAAGCTAAATGCACACAAAGCCTAAAACTAGGCAACACATGCAAGTGGGTTTACCCAACATGCATTGGTTCAACATGGCTGAAATTTTACACATACCCTTATAATGTCCCTAAGTACATGCCACCAAAATTTAGGGCCATTTAGAGTCCCACAACACCAAATATTTCATTTATTTAATTTTGGGTATTTTAGTAAAAACTATAGAAAAAGTTTTCCCAAAAATTCTCATTTTTGTACAGGGGTTAATTAAGACCTAAACATGCATGTACCCAAATTTTGGGTCATTTGGATGACTGGTTTGACTTGGGCATCATTTTGAAATTATGCCCTAGTCTAGGACCAGTCCTAGGAAAATAGCCCTACAGGCAAATATACTATACCAAATTTGATGTTTAAGGTTCCATATTAAATTTAAGACAATAGGCTACAAAGTTCATTTAGGGTTTATGTTCTGGAAATGACTCTAAGAGCCCTATATTTGACATGCAAGGTCACTGAAATAATGAGACCGAAATTTAATTTAATTTCATTAATTTATAAACTATAGGAATATGATTTGCACGAATCCTAAAGCAACAAACCGACGACATTGGTTCATCCCCTACCTCAAGCCAACGGTTGGGATTGATTTGCGTTGGGTCAACATGTCTACCATTTTTCGGCCAATTGAGCCACCAACACCGCCGGCGGATGTCGCCACCACCTTTACTGAGGTGGGGTCTAGCATTTCCCGGCGGTGAGGCTGCCGGAGGTGACTCCTCCGGCGATCCCGAGCGGGATGAAAAGCTTGGAAAAATGAGCACTTTCTCGCATGGCATCGGGCTCAATTGAGCCCGATATCTCTCCTAATGGATCTAAGAAGCTATCATGAGTAGAGGGGCGGCGAAACGAACCTGGTTCGAGCCTTGGCGACGAGTGTGGCGGCGGTTTGCCATGGCCGAGCTGCTCCGGTGATCTCATGCTCGAATACTCGATTCTTCACCAAAAGCTTTGCTCCAGGGCTCGTTTTCCACTCGTTTCAACTCACTGAAGCTGATGGTGAGGCTGGTTTGGACTGAGATAGGGTATATGTGGAGATACAACCAAGGCAAGCTCGGTTTTTAGCCTTGGTTATATCAACCATGGCTGCCAAGTGGCCCTCAACTTCTCACCTCCTCCTAATAGCTCTAAGGAGGGATGACAGCAAGTCATGGCAGAAGAGAAGGAGCCATGTGGCCTCCACCTCTTAATTTCACTTTTTCTCTCTCCTCTTTTTCGGTGGTTTCTCCAAAATACCACAATGCATGTATTCTATCTCCTTTTTTAGAGGGGTAGGGATGGTCTTTGACTCCTTGGGTTGATAATGGGCCATTCCAAAGGAATGTGTCTTGGGTTCATTTTCCTTCCTTTAGGCCTTATGTTGACTAAGTTGACTTGGTCAACATGATTAGTGGGCTGACCCCACCTAATGGTCATGAGCCTAGTGGCACCTCCCAACTTGGGTTGGGTCAAGGGTGTGCCCCACTTAGGCTAATTGGGCATATAGGTATATATGAGTTTGACCCAAATAGGGCTAGGGTTGACTTGGGTCAACTAGGGCCAAAGGGGTTGACCTAGTGACATGCCTTAGGGCCCGCTTAGATTATTTTTAGGGTTAGGGCAATGTGGTGGGGTCTTGGTGTGGTTAGGGTCCCTATTTAGGATAATTTGACTTAGGTTGACTTGGGCCTATGGTGGGCCCCACATGGTTTCACTCACCTACTTGGGTCAACCTAGCTAAATACCCATATCACCCACCCCATGCCTAACCCAATCTAAGTTAAGGGGCCTTGAAGTAACATGGGATGTTACAATTCCAATGAACAAAAATAATAATTTCGTCCCCGAAATTTAAGTTCGGGTCCACGGGGTTCTACTCGCAATAATTTAAGTAATTTTAAAACATAATTTATAGCATACCTGAAGCAAACAGCTCGGGGTGTCGCTCCAACATTAGATCCCTCGTCTTCCAGGTGTGTTCCTCCTGTCCATGATTGGACCATAGCACCTTCATAAAAGGGACCTTCTTCTTCCGCAACACTCGGACATCTGTATCATAAATCTGGATCGGCTCCAAACGAACGGACCGGTAAGGTGCTATCGGACCAGCCGTAGTAATAATGTTCTTCTCCGGCCGAATTAGTGCTCTCCGTAGTGAAGAGACATGAAAGACATCATGTAGTGTACTCAACTCTGGTGGTAGCTGCAGTCTAAAAGCTAAGGGACCGATCCGCTCCAGGATCAAGTACAACCCCATATTTCGAGGACTAAGCTTCTTGTGCCTCCGAACCCGAGAGACACCGTGCACCGGACGTATCTTCAAAAATACCCGGTCCCTCACCTGGAACTCCACCTTTCGGTGCCGAGCATCATAATATTTGGCATGCATACTCTGGACAACTAGCATCCGATCCCTAATCAAACGAACCTGAGCATCTATTTCCTCCACATAATCAGAGCCAAGAGCCTTGGTGTCCACGTCCTAAACCTTAGACAGCGGTGTCCGGCACTTCCTCCCGTAATGTGCCTCATATGTAGCCATCCCGATGCTAGCCTGGTGGCTGTTATTGTAAGAGAATTCGATCAAAGGTAGCAGTCTCTCCAAAGGCTTCCCCGTATCTAATATGCATAATCTGAGTAGGTCCTCCATCGTCTTGTTTGTCCGCTCCATCTGCCCGTCGGTCTGCGGATGGAAGGTAGTTGAAAGGTAAGTCGGGACCCCAAGCAAGCCTGAACTGCCCTCCACTCCCTAGAAGTGAACCGGCCATCACGATCCGAGACGATAATCCTGGGGATACCATGGTATCTGACAAACTGCTCTACGAACAATCTCACTAGAACTGCAATTGGAGCATCCTTCCTGACTGGAATGAAACGCACTACCTTGGTCAGTCTGTTGTTGCGCGCTAGGGTTCGAAGAAAATAAATGCAACCGAACTAGCAACCCGATGAGGCAAGTATACCTATCGAATTGTAGCTAGGGGACACAAGTGTAGTATTGAAATCTGGGAACTGTTGTCTATGCTTACTCACACGAATGCTATTATCTTATCGACAAAAAAACTAGGGTTTTAGAAAATCTAAGGGCAAGGAAGGAAGTAAAACTATCCTAGAAAGAGAACCACCGCAATTAAGTAAAGCTATTAAGTAAAGAGCTATGCTAGAAAGAAAACTACTGCAGTTAATTAAAGAGCACAAGATAGGTGATTACTACGAAAGGTAGAAAATATGAAATGGAAATGCACTCGATCAAGATTCACCTCGGCTAAAGACGATTAAGAATATGCGATAAAAATCTAAACTTAATAGGATAAAGCTCCTTGACCGTGGAGGTTCCTAAATCTTGAACACGCTTCTCTCGATGTCGTGCCCAAATGAGTTTAGGAAGGTCCGACCGACTCTCGTCTAAATCAGAGGCCTAAAACTCGCTTTACGCGGTGAACCCCACTATTGGATTTTACTCCAATCCGGGAGATTTGGACGTCTGCCTCTCTCGGGGGGGTGCGTACAACTCCCTTTACTCTTGAATGCTCACTTCATTCTTTCGGCCTCTCGGCTAGCCCAGAATGAAAGCAAAGGTGGAGAGTATATAACGAAAATATACCTCCAACCCGTGATTAATCAAGAGTAATTCAAGGCCCTAACCTAAAAAAAAATATTAATTAAAAAATCATAACTTAATCGCTCTAACATCGGATCATCAAGATCGAGTACAAGGAGGATTAGTTAAACATAGCGATGTGGAGGAGGGGGGATGAGTAGTGAAGCATAAAAAGAAGACAAGCTAAACAAGAATGCTTTTATTAATGAAAAAGGGCAAGTTACACTATTGAAAATAAAATTACAAGTGCATGAAAATGAAATCCTATTCTATCCCTACAATTAGCACTAAGCAAGAGCAAGATTACAACAAAAGCATAAACAAGCTAAGATTAAACTAGGGTTAAACAAAAATTACAAAGAGAGAGAGAGAGAGAGAAACATAAGAAAGGATCAAGAAATTAAGGGGCAGCACCTCCCCCACTCAACCAAAGCTTGCTGAAATGAAGAGGGGGGGTCTCAATTTATAGATTTTTTTCACGTGTTGTTCACGCCCTCTGCCACGCCCTAGGGGGGGCGTGTCAAGGGGCGTGACAGTACTATGTTGACCTCGGGCTCTGGATTCTGGCGGGAGGGATGATTGCTTCGGTACGTCGGTGGTCACGCCCTAGGTCACGCCCGTGTAGGGGGGGCGTGACAGGCACGTCATGTCCAAATCATTGGTCGGAAATCCGTCAGTCTCCGAAAAGTTGATGTCACGCCCAAGGTCACGCCTGTGACGGGGGGCGTGACAGTACTGTTTTCGTGCTGTGGAGAAACGTCATTTAATGCGGCGGCAGGCTTTGCGGCAGAGGGCGACACGCCCATGGTCACGCCTGGTGACACGCCTAGGGAGGGCGTGTCAGGGGGGCGTGATAGCGGTTTTGGTCGTTTTCCTGTCCCTTCCAACAAAAGTCCTCGGGATCGGGTGACACGCCCTAGGTCACGCCCAGGGAGGGCGTGACAGGGGTGTGTCAGGTCATTTTTGACCAATTTTCTGGAAACCTGCAAAAGGACAAGAAAATGTTAGTGGCAATAATATTTACATAAAAAGGATAAAATAAACTAATAATAGACATGATTTGTACACTATAAAATAGAAAATACGATAATAGTTTAGGCTACAAAACGTATTATCAAATTCCCCCAAGCTTAAGCTTTGCTTGTCCCCAAGCAAAAATATAAAAATTAGATATTTATAAAAGTGACTAATCAAAAAGTTCTAATTATGCCTACACAAGTACTATGCGAAATTCTAAGTAGGGAAAAGGTGAAATGTAAGTCTAAAACAATTATTTAGGTATGGTAAAACTTTTATAAACTTTACTTAATAAAAACAAATCATCCAAAATTTTAACGAGATTTTTTTAAATAGACTTAAGCAAAGCAATGAAAATGAAAAACACGCATTGAGTTGTTACTGGATCCAAGTAACGCATTATAATTATATCAATTTAATTAACAAAAATCTAGGTTTAAATCCAAAACTAAAACTGATTTACTTTTTTTCTTTTCTTAGTTGTTAAATAAAAAAATAAAAAAGCGTGAATCAAAAGGACTTAAATAGGACAGAAACGTTTGGTTTCGGAATATGATTAGGAGTGGAATTCAAAGATAAACGTGAAGGTTCAAAATCACACTAAACCAAAGCAAAGAGTTTCAAAAACTTTCATAAAAATATATACACATTTTTTTTTCTTTTTCATCTTTTTTTTCATTTTTTTTTTCAAAATAAAGGCCATAAATATTTTTATTTTCCTTTTGAATTGGCCAAACAAAAAAAACATCACTTTTGAGCATACTTTTTTTTTCAAAAACCTTTCTCCCACAAAAATCACAAAATACCCTATCAAAATCGTCAAAATAATTTATGAAACTCAAAAAGGCTAGTGTGATTCGATAGGTTGGAAATTTTGGCTTTGGTGAAACTGAAATGAAGGGAGGAGCTATCAAATGAAATCGAAAAAAGGCTCAAAAATGGCTAACTAGTGGTAAATGTTTTTAGGTTGGCAGGAAAGCTCAAACGAAAACAAAAACGGCCTAAATCATTTTCATGCTTTTGAATTTATTTAAAACAAAGGTTTGAAAATTTTCAAAAAGCGAGTCCTAGATAATAAAAGAAGATTGATGAAATTAACTTGAAAATAGAAATAATAGGTGACTTGGATCGTTCACATCTACTACATTATTCAAAAGTTGACTTTACAAAAATTATTCAAAAACGAAAAAGAAAATAGTGGATGATGAATTTTTGAGAAAGTAAAGGAAATAAAAAACAAAAAACCATAATAGAAATGCGTGTTTTAGAAAAATATTTCACCTTAACATGCTATCGTGATTTAGAAACACAGTATGGCCAACATTTTACTTGTGAAACATAATTAAAAAGGACGATTAGAGATATTATAATTAACTTAGTTGTTTATAGAAAATTTTGAGTAAAACAAAAACAAAAACTAGGGGTACTATTGAAATACCAAAATGTCTAAACTATTCAAAAACACATATATTTTTTTTTAATTTTATGAAATATTCTCTTTTTTTTCTAATTTGGATTTTGGAAATTTTTTTCTCTTTTTTTTTGGAATTTTAAGATATTCATTTTTTTTTGGAAATATTTAAAATATATACAAAAAGAAAATTATTTACACTAAGCAAAAATGAAGGAGGAAGTCCTCCCCCAAGCTTAAAATAGACATTGTTCTCAATGGCTAAAGATGGGGATTAGAGAAGGAGAGAAAAATAAAGTACAGAATTGAAAGATAGAATTGAAAGACAGGTACTTCCCCTGATTTATTTGCTGTGAAAGCTGAGTGATGCCGCCCCCCGAATGTCTTCTTTGGACTTCGTGATGGATTCAGCAATGTTGGAGCAGGCGATCGCAGAAGCTTCAGCTTGTCAGAGCCGTCCGAGGCAAAAATTGTAAAATAAAGAAAACAGAAAAAGATAACTTGGGTTGCCTCCCAAGAGCGCCCTTTGGTTAAAGCGCCGTTGAGCTCGACGCAACAAAAAAATAATATTGTCCAAAAATATTGTTGTCCAGAAATAAAATTATTTTTAGCAAAAATTAAAAGTTCAAGATTAAAGTTCGTGAAGCAGAAACTTAATAATGTTTGGACTTCCATCATCATCACCAGAGAAATACAGTTGAAGACGCTGACCATTCACTTTGAAATTACCCTTATCAGGGTGAGAAATTGAAACAGTTCCATATGGAAATATTTCTAAAACAGAAAACGGGCCAGACCAGCGAGATTTTAATTTGCCCAGAAATAAATGTAAACGAGAATTATATAAAAGGACTTGGTCGCCCGGCTTAAAGTTTTTAGGGTGCCTTAAGTGTTTATCGTGTAAACGCTTCGTCCGCTCTTTATAAAGTTTATTAGTTTCATAAGCATAAGAGCGCCACTCATCGAGTTCATTTAGTTGAAATTTTTGAAGGTCACCGACTGAGTGGGGATCGAAGTTTAAAAATTTTAAGGCCCAAAAGGCGCGGTGCCCTAACTCTACGGGCAGATGGCACGATTTTCCATAGACCAGCCGATACGGCGTACATCCGAGGGAGGTTTTGTACGCTGTTCGGTAGGCTCATAGAGCATCGTCAAGTTTGGCTGACAAGTCTTTCCTAGAAGTTGAAACAGTCTTTTCTAATATTCTTTTTATTTCTCTATTAACTACTTCGACTTGTCCGTTAGTTTGTGGGTGGTAGGCAGTGGAAAGCTTATGTGTAACGTCATATTTGGTAAGGATTTTTGAAAATTGCGCGTTATAGAAATGGGAACCCCTATCGCTAACGATTTCGCGAGTTGTACCGAATCTGGAAAATAATTTTTTTTAAAACGTGACAACAACTCGGGAGTCGTTCGTAGGAAGAGCTTGGGCCTCAGCCGATCGTGTAACATAATCAACAGCAACTAAAATATATTTGTTTCCGAAACTAGAAGGAAGGGGGCCAACAAAATCAATTCCCCAGAGGTCAAAAATTTCGCACTCTAAGAAATAATTTTGCGGCATTTCATTTTTATTAGAAATGTTGCCCGACCGTTGGCAACTATCACACCTGCTCACAAAGGCTTGCGCGTCTTTAAACAGGCTAGGCCAGTAAAAACCGGCGCAAAGAACCTTGTGAGCGGTGCGAGCAGCTTGATAGTTCCCACCTGTCGGACCTTCATGCAAATGTTTTAGAATATCAATTCCTTCATCAAAAGAAACACATCTCCTTATCACTTGATCCGCATAAATTTTGAAAAGATGCGGGTCTTCCCAAAAGTAGTTCTTCAGCTCAGAAAAGAATTTCTTCTTTTGCTGAGAGGAGAACTCTTTTGGGAGCACCCAGGCCACTAGATAGTTGGCAATGTGCGCGAACCAAGGAGAAGTAGATGTATTAACTAAAAGCAGCTTCTCATCAAGAAAATAGTCATTAAAAGATTTTTCATTTAATTTTTCTATAAAGGGGTTATCTAATCTGGATAGATGGTCTGCGGCCAAGTTCTCGGCTCCTCGCTTATCACGGATCTCTAAGTCAAACTCCTGGAGGAGAAAGACCCAGCGAATCAAGCGAGGCTTGGCATCCGTTTTGGCAAGAAGGTACTTGAGGGTCGAGTGGTCCGAAAAAATAATGATTTTTGAAAGTGTAATGTAAGGGCGGAATTTATCAAACGCAAATACTACAGCTAAGAGCTCCTTCTCGGTTGTGTTGTAATTTTCTTGTGCAGATGTGAGGGTTTTACTAGCGTAATAGATGGGGTGGAAGTTTTTAGATATGCGTTGACCTAATACGGCTCCCACCACAAAACTACTCGCATCGCACATAATCTCGAATGGAAGGTTCCACACCGGAGCTATCATAATCGGTGCGTTAATTAACTTTTCTTTAATTGATTCAAAGACAGAAATACAAGAGTCATCAAAAATGAATGGAGCGTCTTTTTCTAAGAGATGGGTGAGGGACTTTGTGATTTTGGAGAAGTCCTTTATAAAACGACGATAAAAGCCAGCGTGGCCTAGGATACTTCTTATAGCTTTTATGTTTGTAGGCGGCGGCAACTTCTTAATAACTTCTATCTTGGCAACGTCTACCTCAATACCTTTAGCAGAATTTTTATGACCCAAAACTAACCCTTCCCTCACCATAAAATGGCATTTTTCTCAATTTAGGGCAAGGTTAGTTTCTTCGCATCGTTCTAAGACTTTTTCGAGGTTTTCTAAACATCTATCGAAGGAATCGCCGAACACGGAGAAATCGTCCATGAATACCTCCATAATGCTTTCTACGTACTTATCAAATTTTGCGAGCATACATCGCTGGAATATAGCTGGCACATTGCACAATCCAAACGGCAATCTTCGGTAAGCAAAGGTGCCGAAGGGACAAGTAAACGTAGTTTTCTCTTGGCCCTCGGGAGAGATGGGTATTTGAAAGTACCCTGAGAGGCCATCGAGAAAACAATAAAAGCTCTGGCCGGAGAGACGTTCTAAAATCTGGTCGATAAACGACAAAGGAAAGTGGTACTTGCGGGTGGCGTCATTCAACTTACGATAATCTATACACATACGCCAACCCGTCACCGTCCGTGTCGGGATTAATTCATTATTCTTATTACTAACTACGGTTATCCCTCCCTTTTTTGGAACTACCTGAACGGGGCTAACCCACTTACTGTCCGATATAGGGTAGATAATTCCTGCGTCTAATAGTTTCATAACCTCGCCCTTAACTACTTCTTTTATATTCGGGTTTATACGGCGCTGAGGTTGGATAGAGTTACGCGAATTATCTTCCATTAAAATTTTATGGGTACAGAAAGATGGGCTTATGCCCTTGATATCAGAAATTTGCCAAGAAATAGCCCGACGATGCTTACGTAGAACTAGAAGAAGTTTATCGTTTTGCGTATCCGTGAGGTAGGCCGAAACGATAACTGGTAACTTGGAATCTTTTTCTAAGAAAGCATACTTAAGGTGTTCGGGATGTTCTTTAAGTTCTAGGGTAGGGGGTTCTTCATAAGAGGATTTTGAGATTCTTTCTTTTTAAAAAATAATATCTTCATAAACTTTTTTATAAGGAACGTAATAAGGGGTGGGGCTAGCAGCCAAGACAGCTTCTTATAGCGATTCAGTGGGAAGAAAAGAGGAAGATCAAAAATCAGAAAATTCTTTTTCAAACTCAGAAAGACAATAAGAAGATTTATCACTTCCTTGCAGTGATTCAGTTGTAAGAGAAGAGGAGCAAAAAGTAGAAAATTCTTTTTCAAAGTCGGAGAGGCAGTAGGAAGAATCATCACTCACGGCGTCTACGAAAAAGCATGAGTCATCATTTGCTAGGGTGTTCTTCATCGAAGGGGTGATAGAAAATGTGACTTCGTCGTCACCTACTCGAAGAAAGAGCTTACCATTGCTTACGTCAATGATGGCTCGGGAGGTGGAAAGGAAGGGTCGGCCAAGGATCAGGGGAACCTCGACGTCTTCTTCGATGTCCAAAATGACAAAGTCCATCGGGAAGATGAACTTGTCGACTTTCACTAGAACGTCCTCCACTATTCCTAACGGGTACTTGACGGATCTATCGGCTAGCTTGATACTCATACGCGTGGGGTTTAGGCTACCAATCCCTAACTTTTTAAACAACGAAAAGGGCATCAGGTTTATACTCGCGCCTAAGTAGGCTAACGCGTGTTTAACAAAAAGATCACCGAAGACACACGGGATAGAGAAACTACCCGGGTCACTGATTTTCTTCGGCAAACCGTTTGTTAAAACGGCGGAGCACTCGGCATTTAGCGTGACTTGCGAAAGATTCTCTAGCTTCTTCTTGTTGGTGAGGAGGTCCTTAAGATACTTGGCGTTTTCGACATCTGCGAAATAGCCTCGTGTAAGGGAAGATTAATGTGGATTTTCTTGAAGATCTCTAAGAAGCGAGAGTACTGATCATCTTGACGTTGTCTATTAAGTTCAGAGGGGTATGGAGGAGTTGAATTATTTTTGAAGATGGGTGGTGGAGTGAGATTATTTTCTAAAGCGGGGGTGATTACTTCTTCAGCAGAGGGCGGAATTTTTAAAATGGGAGCGGAGCTTTGATTTTTAAAAGCAGGAGCAGAGCTTTGATTTTTAAAAGCTGGAGCGGAGCTTGCCTCGGGCTCTTCACTTACCATACCGGAGACTTGCTTCCCACTCCAAAGAGTTATAGCTTTCGCTTGCTCTCTCGGGTTGGGTTCGTTATTGGAAGGAAGAGACCCTGCGGGTCGCTCAGAAATTATTTTCGCGAGCTGTCCTACCTGATTTTCTAGACTTTTTACGATTCCGGTTAAAGTTCTTATAGTAGTGTCATTTGTGGTGATATATTTAGAAAGTAATTCCTCCAAGCTTGGAGGTTTTGGGTAATTTTGAAGAGGTGGTGGTGGTGGTGGTGCAGAAAAATCATTTTGCGGGGGTGGGCGCATCGCATTCGATGGATTACTGCATGAAAAGTTCGGGTGATTTCTTAAAGCGGGGTTATAACTATTCGGAAAATTAAAACCAGGCGGATGAAAATTCGCAGCAAAAAAATTATTAAAAGCAGTTCTAGGCATATTATTAACATAATCTAAATGTTCTGGAGTAGAGGTTGCAGATTCCCATACCTGAGGGGCGGAGGCAGAAGTCATCTCCGTGATTTTTTTGCTTAGGATTTCTACTTGCAGAGAGAGCTGGGAGACGTTGTCCACTTCATAGATACCTGCAGGCTTGTTCGGGCGGGACCTAGGCACATTCCACTGATAAGTGTTCATGGCCATGTCCTCGAAAAGATCAAGAGCTGCTTCGGGGGTCTTATGATTTAAAGTACCGCCAGAGGCTGCGTCTATCATTTGCTTTGTATTTTAATTTAGCCCGTTATAGAACGTCTGTACTTGTAACCATACAGGCAGCGCGTGATCTGGGCATCGTCTTAAAAATTCTTTAATTCTCTCCCAGGTTTCATATAGGGTTTTAGAGTCTATTTGTCTGAAGGCAGAGATATCGTTCCTAAGTTTTGCAGTTTTAGTTGGTGGAAAATACTTCGCAGAAAATTTTTCAGTTAATTCATTCCAAGTGGTTATGCTATTTTTGGGAAGTGTGTTAAGCCACTGCTTAGCTTTAGTTCTTAGAGAGAAGGGGAAGAGTCTCAGCCTGATTGCATCATTTGTGACACCATTTATCTTGAAGGTGTCACAAATTTCAAGAAAGCTAGTTATATGTGCGTTCGGATCTTCATCTTGAAGTCCGTCAAATTGCACATATTGCTGCACCATTTGAATTATGCTAAGCTTTAATTCGAAGTTATTATTTTCTATAGTAGGGCGGACTATACTTGATTCTGTTCCCTCGAGGTTCGGTCGTGCATAATAGGACATAGTCCTTTGCACGACCTCATCTACGTTGGGTTCTTCCATTCTTAAAGTAGCAAATGACTCGGAGTCCTCAACCGGCACTTGGATAGTAGGACCTTAAAATCGCGATCTTCTCCGAAGAGTACACTTAATTTCGTGGTCCAAGTCTAAAATAACCGACGGACTCCCGCGGGTCATGCACTAAAAGAACAAAAAAGAAGAAGAGGAAGAGAAAAAGGATAAACTAGAAAAAAGATTAAAATTTTTTTTCTTTTTGAAATAGATTTTTTTATAGATTAACTCCCGAACTTCCCAAGGACTACCTCGTGAAGGGTTCGCAAGGTACTAGACAAGACAGTGGCGCTTAAAGCCCTTTGCCCTTTTCGAGAGAATTAGCTGGCGTAGAAAAATTGTGAGGTTGGTTACTATTAAGAGCGGTGATAAAATTTTTTTTGATTTTTAAAATTTAAAGATGGAGGATGAGAAAGAGAAAAGATAAAATTAATATGTTCGTGTTTTCCATATATCAACGGAAATTGGTTCCCTGGCAACGCCTGTCACGCGAGAGACCCGGGTTCGATCCCCGGCAACGGCGCCAAAACCTTGTTGTGCGCTAGGGTTCGAAGAAAATAAACGCAACCGAACTAGCAACCCGATGAGGCAAGTATACCTATCGAATTGTAGCTAGGGGACACAAGTGTCGTATTGAAATCCAAGAACTATTGGCTATGCTTACTCACACGAACGCTATTATCTTATCGACGAAAAAACTAGGGTTTTAGAAAATCTAAGTGCAAGGACGGAAGTAAAACTATCCTAGAAAGAGAACCACTGCAATTATGTAAAGCTATTAAGTAAAGAGTTATGCTAGAAAGGAAACTACTGCTGTTAATTAAAGAGCATAAGATAGGTGATTACTACGAAAGGTAGAAAATATCAAATGGAAATGCACTAGATCAAGATTCACCTCGGCTAAAGACGATTAAGAAAATGCGATAAAAATCTAAACTTAATAGGATAAAGGTCCTTGACCATGGAGGTTCCTAAAGCTTGAACACGCTTCTCTCGAAGTCGTGCCCAACTGAGTTTAGGAAGGTCCGACCGACTCTCGTCTAAATCGGAGGCCCAAAACTCGCTTTATGCGGTGAACCCCACTATTGGATTTTACTCCAATCGGGGAGATTTGGACACCTGCCTCTCTCGAGGGGTGCGTACAATTCCCTTTACTCTTGAATGCTCACTTCATTCTTTCGGCCTCTCGGCTAGCCCAGAATGAAAGCAAAGGTGGAGAGTATATATCGATAATATACCTCCAACCCGTGATTAATCAAGTGTAATTCAATGCCCTAACCTAAAAAGAAAAGATTAATTAAAATATCATAACTTAATCGCTCTAACCTCGGATCATCAAGATCGAGTATAAGGAGGATTAGTTAATCATAGCAAAGTGGAGGTGGGGGATGAGTAGTGAAGCATAAAAAGAAGACAAGCTAAACAAGAACGCTTTTATTAATGAAAAAGGGCAAGTTACATTATTGAAAATAAAATTACAAGTGCATGAAAATGAAATCCTATTCTAGCCCAACAATTAGCACTAAGCAAGAGCAAGATTACAACAAAAGCAAAAACAAGCTAAGATTAAACTAGGCTTAAACAAAAATTACAAAGAGAGAAAGAGAGAGAGAGAAAGCATAAGAAAGGATCAAGAAACAAAGGGGAAGCACCTCCCCCACTCAACCAAAGCTTGCTGAAATGAAGAGGGGGTGTCTCAATTTATAGATTTTTTTCTCGGGTTGGTCACGCCCTCCGACACGCCCTAGGGGGGCATGTCAAGGGGCGTGACAGTACTATATTGACCTCGGGCTCTGGATTCTGGCAGGAGCGATGATTGCTTTGGTATGTCGGTGGTCACGCCCTAGGTCACGCACGTGCAGGGGGGTGTGACAGGCACGTCATGTCCAAATCATTGGTCAGAAATCTGTCAGTCACCAAAAAGTTGATGTCACGCCCAAGGTCACGCCCGTGAAGGGGGCGTGACAGTACTGTTTTCGTGCTGTGGAGAAACGGCATTTAATGCGGCGCCAGGCTTTGCGGCAGAGGGCGACACGCCCATGGTCACGCCTGGTGACACACCCATGGAGGGCGTGTCAGGGGGCGTGACAGTGGTTTTGGTCGTTTTCCTGTCCCTTCCAACAAAATTCCTCGGGATCGGGTGAACGCCCTAGGTCACGCCCAGGGAGGGCGTGACAGGGGGGCGTGTCAAGTCATTTTTGACCAATTTTCTGGAAACCTGCAAAAGGACAAGAAAATGTTAGTGGCAATAATATTTACATAAAAAGGATAAAATAAACTAATAATAGACATGATTTGTACACTATAAAATATAAAATACGATAATAGTTTAGGCTACAAAACGTATTATCATCTGTCGACTTTGACCCAAATGGAATCGTGCCCGGAGTGGGAGCGAGGTAGTCCGTGTAAAAAGTCCATAGCAATGTATTCAAACTTCCACTCTGGGACTAGCAGTGGCTATAGTAAACCTCCTGGGCTCTTACATTCCGCCTTCCCGCGCTGACAAGTCTCGCATTGTGTCACAAAATAGGTGATCTCCCTCTTCATTCCAGGCCAGTACATGGTCCTCCGTAAATCTTACCAGATCTTGGTGATTTCGGGATGCACTGAATATCTAGAGCAGTGTGCCTCTTTGAGTATGTCATCCCGAATACCATCTCCTGCTGGTATGTATACTCGTCCACAGAATCGAAGGAGATCATCTTGCAGCATGTAATCCTCAAACTTTCTCCCTTCATAAGGCACTGAAAACCGGCTCTAATGCAATATTGAGCCTCTGATGTGCTCGGATGCGCTCCCATATATCATCATCACTGATCGCTGAGCTCAGGTACTCTTGATATACCACTGGTTCGGTCTCAGATACTATGGTAATATGCATGTCCTCCATCAGCCGTATCAGCACTATAGACATCAACCGAGGCTCCAGTCCAGAAGTGTCGGCTCTCTTACTCAAGGCATCTGCTACTGTGTTTGCTTTCACTGGATGATAATGGATCTTATAATCATAGTCAAAAAGGAATTCCAGCCATCTCCTCTATCGCAGGTCCAGGTCCTTCTGCATGTTGATATATTTAAGATTCTTATGGTCTTAATAGATATCACAATGAATCCCATATAAATAATATCTCCATATCTTTAGGGCGAATACCACAGCCCCGAGCTCAAAGTCATGTACTGGATAGTTATGCTCATGCTTCTTCAATTGTCTTGAAGCATAAGTAATAACATGTCCATGCTGCATCAGGACAGCACACATCCCCTGGTAAGAGGCATCTGTGTAGATCTGAAATCCTTCACTCCCGGATGGGAGCACAAGAATAGGGTATGAGGTGAGTCGGTCCATCAGCTCCTGAAAAGCTGTCTCGCACTGCTCTGACCAAACAAAATCTTCATACTTCTTCGTCAAGGACTTGAGGGGGAGGGATAACCTCGGGAATCCCTCCACGAACTTGCGAAAATAACTTTCTAACCCCAAGAAACTTCATATGTCTGTTGCTGTCTTTGGTCGTGGCCACTTCCGTACTGCCTCTATCTTGGCTGGATCCACTTCCAATCCAGCTGCACTGATAGTGTGCCCCAGGAAGGCCACCTCCAGTAGTCAGAACTGGCACTTAGAAAACTTCGCATACATCTGGAATTCTCTCAGTCTCTGCAAAACCTGTGTCAAGTGTTCAGTGTGCTCCTCCTGAGTCCGGGAATAGATCAGAATTTCATTGATGAACACAATGACAAAGCTGTCTAAGTAGGGTTCGAATACATGGTTCATTAAAGTCATGAATGCTGAGGGGGCATTTGTGAGCCCAAATGGCATCACCGTGAACTCATATAGCCCATAACATGAACTGAATGTCGTCTTCGGTTTGTCCTCTTCTCGGATGCAGAGCTGGTAGTAACCGGATCGTAAATCTAGTTTAGAGAACCATAAGGCTCCCTGCAGTTGATCGAATAATTCATCTATCCGAGGCAGTGTATATGTATTGCGAACCATCATCCGGTTCAGCTCCTGGTAATCTATGCATAGGCGGAATGATCCGTCCTTCTTCTTTACAAAATTTACTGGGGCACCCCATGACGATGAGCTCGGACGTACAAATCCTTATTCCACAAGTTCCTGAAGCTGAGTCCGGAACTCTGCCAACTCTCTAGGAGCCATCCTGTAAGGTGCTCGGGACACTGTCCTCGCCCCTGGCATTAACTTGATTCTGAAATCCAAGTCCCGAACTGGTGTTAGCCAAGGAAATTTCTCCGAGAATACATCATAGAAATCCTGAACTATCGGAATATCAGCTATAGAGTTCTCTGCTACTGCCATCTCGAAGCAGATGAGGTACACCTGTTCCCCTTGCTTATAGTCCTTGACAGCCTGTATAGAAGATAATAAAAGATGGGGGATAGGTCGCATACCTTCAATAGTGACGTAAGAGTCTCCATGTCTGAGCGTGATCCTTTTTGAGGGGCAGTCGATCTGAGCATGGTTCCAATGAAGCCCTGTCATGCCCAAAATCAAATCAAAGTCCGGTATTTTCAAGACCGCCGCCGGAGCTTCGAATGCCTTGCCTCCGATTTCGGCCTCCATATTGAAGCTTACCGTATTCCGTAGCTTTGAGCCATCAGGAAGACACACCCTCCTGTCTATGCCAGGGAACCTTTCCACGCCCTCTAGTCCTTCAATAAAAGTGTCTGACACAAAATAGTGTGAAGCACCCGTGTTGAAGAGGGTATGAGCGGGCTTGCCGCTGATCATAACTATGCCTGGGTTTTATTTGAGTTTTAAAACAAGTTGTCATTCTATAGCGTTAGTGTATTATGTAATTGAAGATTTCTAAATAAATTTATAGTAATCTTAATTACCTGTGATAACCTCCTCGGGATTCCTCGGTCTGGCGAGGTCTAGCACATACACCTGCTCCCGGTCTCAGCCTCGGTCGTAATGTCCTCAGCCTCTGCCTCGGCCTCGACCTCGTCCTCGTCCTCGGCCCTGGTGTGCTGGAGGGGCCACTGAAGGTGGAGGAGGTGGAAGGGGGTGGATCTGATGTGGGCATTGTGACCTGATATGCCAAGCTTGGCCGCATCCAAAGCATGTGATTTGTCTCTTGCCATGATCCTCCTATCTAATCGGGTCGTGTGTCTGTAGAGGTGGGGGAGCTTTCACTGTAGGAGGCCTCCGCTTCTATCTGAAGTTGGGATGATGACGTCCCCCACCCCTCCTATATCCAATAACTTTGCCTCTCTGAGATGCCTTGCTACTTTCTACGGATGATGACCCCTCTAGCAGTCTCTTTCCTCTCCCTTGCACCAATAGCCGGTCAGCCTCCAGCTTCTTCACCATCTCAATAATCTATGTAGTGGTTCCATGAGATATGAACAATAAGGGCTGCCTTAAGGAGTCTCGGAGCCCATGGTAGAACCTTTTTGCATACTTCCGGTCATCCCAGTCATGGAATCCCGCAAATCTAGCAAAGTGGGAGAACTCTCTCTGATATTCGATCACGGATCTACTCCCCTGCTGGAGGTTTAGAAATCTTGCTTCCATGACATCTCTTTATGTGGAGGATACATAGTGCTCTAAGAACGCATCACTGAATTCCTCCCAAGAAATATCCATCAGCTCCCTATAAGCATATGTAGAGTCTCACACAGACTTCCACCACCTCTTCGCATGAGCCTCCAGTATCAAGGTGGCAAGATGGACTGCCTGTCTGACTAGGAAGCTGATGCCAGCTAACAACTCCTGAAAAGTTTCCATCCACTCCTTCGTCTTCACAGCATCTCTTGTCCCGCGATACATTGGCAGAGACAGACTCTTTAAGGCATTCAACTAGCTTGACCCTGGGTTTGGCAGCTGTGTCGGGGCTTGTTGGGCTCTGAATGCATCTAGGATAGCCATCAGAGTTTGTCCCATCTCAGTCTGCATGAAAGGAGTGGCAGCCGGAGAGGGAGGAACCACATTCTGCGGAGGCTGCATAAAGGTAAGGTAAACGTCAAAAATTGGCCTAACTCATTGCTTAATGGACTGTTTTATGTGACTTTTGCACATGGGCACCATTGCTTCCGCTGCATAGTTTGTCCGCAAACTAATGCTCGAGCGGGGTGTTCCAGTGTTGTGGACTTCTTTCTCATATGATTGTTTGTTCAAGTGATACCAGTTTATAAGATCCATCTCCCCCCTTCCGAGGAGTTAACCCAGATCTTATGCCCAGAACTGCCGTCTTATGGTGACACTAACTCACGGGTTAGTCGACACCACAAGACGCCAATCCTGCCAGCTAGTATGATCACAACCATGTTTGGCCAATAAGAGAAAAGAAGTATAACATAGAGTATAACAACATCCAGTCCATAGTCACTGGTACAAATCATATATATATATATATATATGAATGAAAGAGCACCGTCCACAATGAGCACAAAGTTAAAAGAGTAATAAGGGATTATGCTCAGTACATCATAACAAATCTTTCACTCAAATCAAAGCGGAAGCTAATCCAAAACATCAAAACTCATCCCACCTGAGGACGCGTAGTAGTTGTAGTAGTCTGTGGTAGCCGTATCTGCTCCTCAAGTCCTGCCTCCTTGTCGTGCTAGTGCTCCATCTCCACGAGCTCCTAAAATAGTATGGTCACAGACCATTAGTCAAAAAGACTAAGTCATTTCCTCCGCACCTCGCCCCGCAAATCCTAGGTACCGAGCGGAAGGACGAAGCAGAGGACAACAAGGGGTAACAAAAATGGAAGAATGTGACAAGAGCTAACTAGCAGTTGTAATAAGTATTATTATTCTACTCTAGAAGTTCTATGTATATAGTACAGGTAAGTAAAGCGCAGTACTAGTAAAGGAAAGAACTGAAAGTAAGAGCAGAAAAGTAAGATAAAGCTGAAAGGTAAAATTATCTACCATCACAGGCGTACCCTAACGTATATGAATGCCCATAAAAACTTATAAGTTAGAGTTTTCAAATTAACTTATCATATAAAAGAGCCCATACTAATTTATATGATAAGGATCAGTATAGCGTAAGATCTAATGAGTATGAATGAATATGCTATGGTTTATGCAACATGCAAGTGCAACACACGCACATGACTCTGATATCCCAGACCATTAGTTCCTACTTTTTGAGAGCTAGCATCACTCTCAGGTACCACAGTCATGGCTCTGGCAGCAGCGGAACGGGCGCTTCCGCTTTCTAGGCAGGTGTTCACACCACCAAGCCAAGACCTCTCGTGTACGCCTCTGTACACGTACCAAGTGCACTCTAGAGTCTCTGCGTACTAATTGCTAGTTGCCTGCTAGAATTTTAGGTCGGTTATATGTCTTCGGGGATTGTTTTCCTGACCGCAGTAATAAACAACATACTGGCCCTTCCACCCGTACACCTCACCCTAGTAACCGTACTGCATTTGGTGTGACGATTGGCCAGTACCGCATGACCCACCACAATTTGTTTACTCACATGCAATGATATAACCCGAGCCCCCGACACGCAGGACCAACCAGTCCTGGCATTAATCTCCCGAGCGTCCAGCTCATAGGACTAACCTGTCTTGAATCCCTCCAACCCATCACGGGTGAGTATATAATATCAAGTCTAATTTCCTTCAACCCATTACGGGTGTATATATAATATCAAGTCTAATTTCCTTCAACCCATTACGGGTGAGCATGTTTCCAATATCATTTCACAACCCTCCAACCCTATACGGGTGAGTATGAGTATCACTCCTCTTAGCCTAGTGTACTATTCTTGTCTACCAATTATTAAACATAGTAGTTTAGGGTTTATCCTAGAACTGTCCATGGTATGCCCATTGAAGGTGTCTCGAAGGCACTAAGAACCAAGATGGGATGACAAGCCCAATGTTTCCTTTCACAAGGATATTTATTCTTTTTAGTGTCTACCCAAGATTATTTCCCAACTCTCATTGTTACTTTAGAATTACCCTAATGACTTAAGGTGTTATTAGGAGCGCGGCGGACTTCCGCCGATCCCCAGTATTGTTGCTATCACTGACTTGCACTCTTCCATATATGGTTTGGGAATACTCTAGGAGACCAACCATGGTTATTTCCTCTATTAAGATCCTCACCTTGCTAGTTTATAATATTACTGCCTGATGGCCCAACTTTTACGAACATTGGTGTTATACTCTTACCCATGTCCCCAATACCACCCACAAATGTGACCCTCTAATTCCTTTAGCCATATGCCTCAAATTATTTATCCTAGAGTGGTATGGACCTATATGATGACCATGATGATTTCCATAATTTTTTCCAAATTAATTACACCATTAATTTATTCCTTCAATTAATTCTTCAGGTCATTTTACACATGAAATATCATAAGTTATAATCCTTATTATGTAATAAATTTCCCTGACCTATAATATGTTGAAAGATCATTGTTTTCCAAGAATCATAATTTTCCTTTAAGTATTTCCTTTTATTCCTTAATTAATACAAAATTCACATTATTGTCATTTTCCAAATGAAGTATAAGGAATGTTATCTCAAAAATTCTAGTTAAATCACAGAGCCTTGATAATAATGAAATAATACTATGTCCAGATTTCCATTTACATCTAGGGTTAAATGGCCAATCAAAATATCAATTTGAGTTATTTACCAAAATTCCATTATGGGGCCTAAGTACATTATTTTTCATCCAAAAATTCATAAACAATTGCACAATGTATGAAACCTAAAATTACAGCAATATAAATTTTCTCAGACTTTTCAAAGGAATATACCCATCATTTCTATACAAATTCCATAAGGGTAAAATGGTCATTTTTCTCCTTAAACTACTTAAACTTCATCCAATAGAGATATAATTTATTTCTAGTGTTTATTATGTCATTCCTTAGTCCTCAACAGAATTTGGACATTTTATGATAGGGGTAAACCTATTTTAAATTTATTTCCTCAAAAGGACCAAATTTTCAAAAATTCAAATAATGGGATTTTTGTTCCCAAAAATCCCACTATTTGCTATGAGAGGTGTATTACACCCTCATGTGTCTCTATAATGAAAATCATGATTTTTGAATGTTTCAAGTTGGCTGAATACATAATATTTCATTTTAAGCTAAATGCACACCAAGCCTAAAACTAGGCAACACATGCAAGTGGGTTTACTCAACATGCATTGGTTCAACATGGCTGAAATTTTACACATACCCTTATAATGTCCCTACGGACATGCCACCAAAATTTGGGGCCATTTGGAGTCCCACAACTCCAAATATTTCATTTATTTAGTTTTGGGTATTTTAGTAAAAACTATAGAAAAAGTTTTCCCAAAAATTCTCATTTTTGTACAGGGGTTAATTAAGACCTTAACATGCATGCACCCAAATTTTGGGTCATTTGGATGACTGGTTTGACTTGGCCATCATTTTGAAATTCTGCCCTAGTCTAGGACCAGTCCTAGGAAAATAGCCCTACAGGCAAATATACTATACCAAATTTGATGTTTAAGGTTCCATATTATATTTAAGACAATAGGCTACAAAGTTCATTTAGGGTTTATGTTCTGGAAATGACTCTAAGAGCCCTATATTTGACATGCAAGGTCACTGAAATAATGAGACAGAAATTTAATTTTATTTCATTAATTTATAAACTATAGGAATATGATTTGCACGAATCCTAAAGCAACAAACCGACGACATCGGTTCATCCCCTACCTCCAGCTAACAGTTGGGATTGATTTGCGCTGGGTCAACTTGTCTACCATTTTTCGGCCAACTGAGCCACCACCACCGCCGGCGGATGTCGCCACCACCTTCATTGAGGTGGCGGCTAGTGTTTCCCAGCGGTGAGGCTGCCGGAGGTGACTCCTCCGGCGATCCCGAGAGGAATGAAAAGCATGGAAAAATGAGCACTTTCTCGCATGGTATCGGGCTCAATTGAGCCTGATATCTCTCCTAATGGATCTAAGAAGCTAGCACGAGTAGAGGGGCGGCGAAACAAACCTGGTTCGAGCCTTGGCGGCGTGTGTGGCGGCGGTTTGCCATGGCCGAGCTGCTCCGGTGATCTCCTGCTCGAATACTCGATTCTTCACCAAAAGCTTTGCTCCAGGACTCGTTCTCCACTCGTTTCCACTCACTGAAGCTGATGGTGAGGCTGGTTTGGACTGAGGTGTGGTATATGGGGAGATAAAACCAAGGCAAGCTCGGTTTTTAGCCTTGGTTGTATCGACCATGGCTGCCAAGTGGCCCTCAACTTCTCACCTCCTCCTAATAGCTCTAAGGAGGGCTGACGCAAGTCATGGCTGAAGAGAAGGAGCCATGTGGCCTCCTCCTCTTAATTTCACCTTTTCTCTCTCCTCTTTTTGGGTGGTTTCTCCAAAATACCACCATGCATGTATTCTCTCTCCTATTTTAGAGGTGTAGGGCTGGTCTTTAACTCCTTGGGCTGATAATGGGCCATTCTTGGTGGGCTTAGCAAAAGGAATGTGACTTGGGTTCATTTTCCTTCCTTTAGGCCTTATGTTGACTAAGTTGACTTTTTGAGTTGACTTCGTCAACATGATGAGTGGGCTGACCCCACCTAATGGTCATTAGCCTAGTGGCACCTCCCAACTTGGGTTGGGTCAAGGGTGTGCCCCACTTAGGCTAATTGGGCATATAAGTATATATGAGTTTGACCCAAATAGGGCTAGGGTTGACTTGGGTCAACTAAGGCCAAAGGGGTTGACCTAGTGACATGCCTTAGGGCCCACTTAGAATATTTTTAGGGTTAGGGCAATATGGTGGGGTCTTGGTGTTCTTAGGGTCCCTATTTAGGCTAATTTGACTTAGGTTGACTTGGGCCTATGGTGGGCCCCACATGGTTTCAGTCACCTACTAGGGTCAACCTAGCTAATAACCCCTATCACCCACCCCATGACTAACCCAATCTATGTTAAGGGGCCTAGAAGTAACATGCGATGTTACAGAAGGCCATTGTGAGTGAGGTGCTGATTGTATTAAAATATGGTGATAAGTTTCCAAAAGACCTTCTAGGGTTACCTCCCCAAAGGGAAACAACTTTGCTATCGAGCTGGCATACTCGCCTTACCGGGTAGCGCTAAAGGAAATGGCGGAACTAAAAGTTCAGTTACTAGAATTGCTAGAGCAAGGCTATATATGCCCAAGTCAGTCACATTGGTGCACGCCGGTTCTCTTTGTGAAAAAGAAGTACGGTAGCTTATGTCTATGTATTGACTATAGAGAACTGAACAAGCTGACACAAAAGAACAAGTATCCGATTCCACGAATTGATGACTTGTTTGATCAGTTTGTTGGCTTGACTGTATACTCCAAGTTGGATTTGAAGTCAGGTTTTTATCAATTGAGAGTTCGTGAAAGTGACATACCCAAAATAGCATTTGGAACACGCTATGGTCACTATGAGTTCTCGGTAATGCCGTTTTGGCTGTCAAATGCACCATCGGTTTTTATGGACTTAATGCATCAGATGTTTAGGGAATACTTGGACCTCATTGTGATCGTCTTTATTGATGATATCCTCGTGTACTCCAAATCCGAAGAAGATCATGCAAATCATTTGCGGATGGTGTTGCACACCCTGAGGAAGAACAAGCTCTACGCTAAGTTCTATATTTATGAGTTTTGGCTGTCTTCAGTGGCTTTCCTTGGCCATGTGGTTAGTGGAGAGGGCATTGCAGTGGATCCTTACAAGATAGTTGCTATACGGGAGTGGCCTGTTCTCACTACAGTAGTAGAGGTTAGGAGTTTCCTTGGGCTTGCGGGCTACTACAAGCGCTTCGTAGAGAACTTCTCGAGGATAGCCCTTCCTCTCACCACACTGACGAGGAAGGATCATAAGTTCGTTTGGACGCCCGAGTGCGCACGAGCTTTTGAAGAGCTCAAGTGTAATTTGACAACGACACCAATCTTGACATCGCCATGTAGTCAGGACGGCTTTGAGGTTTATAGTGATGCGCTAGGGAGCGGCTTAGGCTGCGTTCTTATACAATTCGGAAAGGTGGTAGCATATGGCTCACGCTAGTTGAAGGTGAACGAACGAAATTACCCCGTCCATGATTTAGAGTTGGCGGAGGTGATATTCACACTTAAATTTTGGCGGCATTACCTATATGGCATGAAAGTGGATATATTTATGGACCATAAGAGCCTGAAATATCTATTGGACCAAAAGGATCTCAATATGCGATAGAGAAGGTGGATGGAGTTTCTTGGTGACTACACCTTCCAGATTCCTTATACTCCCGGTAAAGGGAATGTAGTCATGGATGCCTTCAGTCGTAAGACTCCGGTAAGGGCAAATTGGTTGCTAAGGCATGACGAAAGCATAATTCGAGAACTGGAAGCATTAGATATTTCTTGTGTTGAAAAGAATTCCACTGCAAATGTGTACTTAAACTGGACAGAGTTACAGTGTGATTGATGGTTATTTTCACATTACATTGTAATAACTTGATGCAGATTCTTTCTACAATTTAATAATAACTATGTAGACATGCATAAGCTAAATTGATTTAACATTTCAGGCAAGTGCAGCTATCAATAATAATATAGGAAAATTCTACATCTCGTGTCATATTGCACAGGGCATTTTCAAATACTCATACTCACCCTCAATCTATTATCACACCGATAATTAAAATTGAATTCTACCCTACAATAACCTAACTATGACTATTTAGATAAAATAAATTGGAGATTCAAATTCATGAAAAGGTGAAAGTTAGAACATTCACATTGATTCAAATCTATCTAATCATGTGATAGCAACATTATCAAATACATTGTAATGTAAGGGTACGACATCCGTTAAATTCTCTCTCGAGCAATTAAAAATCTAACTTAAGTCAGTAAATTTTCTCTCAAACAATTTACAATACTCAAATATGCATTAAGTACGTTACCCAATTTAATACACAAACTCATGAAATCCTATCTCTAACATATCATTAATTCATTTATGCGTAACAAAATTATACAATTAACATATCTCTCGATCATGAAAATTGCAATGTAAATAAAAATAACACCTAATTATGAAATTATTAACATCATTACAAACATCAAATTTCTCAATCTAGAGGTTTGAAATTCATAAATAAGAAAGGAAAAATTCATATTTAGGATAATCATTTTTGTTCCAAGGATTATATACGCATAAACTACCACAAATTTGATGAAAACAATACGATGCATGATTAAACAAATTGTTCAAATACAAAGTTCATGTAAAATATAAGATAAGGAAAGTTGAATCACCAAGATAAAATCAAAATTAAGAATATATATGAAGAATTAAAGGCATACAAAAATCCTCTTAAACTATCCTTCACTTAGGTGCTCCACTTTCGTCCTCCAGAAAAGCTCCAATGAAAATTAATCCAAAAGTCCAGATTAATTTTTTTCTCCAAGTTTTTATAGTCTCATAGCAAACATGGTCGAACATGGGTTCCAACACGGCGGTGTTACAGGCCGTGTTGATAGTTCTAGGACGGTTCCACATGATGTGGAATGTCTGGTCGTGGGCCGTATTATCTGACATGGGTACTGACATGGCTGTGTTGGCGAATACGGCCGTGTTGTTCTTTATATTCTTCAGACACGGGTTGGACGGCTTTAATTCTTTAATTTGACCCGAAAAGGACATGGGCTGGGAACACCCTCGTGTTCCCACCCGTGTGGTGCTCTGAATCCTCCTTCATTAAATCAGATTCAGTCGGAATAGAACACGGGTAAGAACACGGGCGTGTTCCTACCCGTGTGCGACCAATTCTTCTCCTATGATCAGCCATGTTGGTCCCGTCAACTCCCCAGTTTGCTCCAAGACTTTTAGTTCCACTGGTTAGCCTAACTTGTATTAGAGAAATGAATTAGTAAGTTAATAGCTCAATACATGAAATAGTAAAAAACTCCAAACTATGCTCTACTATTCATGATAATACCAATTCCTAACTATTCTCGCGCAATTACTTGATAAAGAGGTAGGAAAACAATGGACATGATTATAAATATGATAGTAAAAAGCCTATCATAATTGTACTCATCAGTGACCTTGCGGATAAAGTTTGGCAAGCAACTACACTTGATGAAAGTCTACAACGCTATAAAGTGGAAAGTGCAGATTCTCAGTTTTCGTTTAATGATGACCTTTTTCGGAAGGACGGTCATTTGTGTGTCCCAGATAGGGGTAAACTTCGTGAAGAATTGATGTATGAAGCCCACTTCACAAAGTATTTGATTCACCCCGGGAGCATGAAGATGTATATGGATCTGAAAATAATTTTCTGGTGGGCTGGAATGAAGGACATAGCGCTCTATGTTGCTATATGTCAAACCTGTGCCTTAGTAAAGGATGATCAATGCCAAAAACCGGGAGGATTTCTGAATTCGTTGTCTATCCCTATGTGGAAATTTTATGATATCTCCATGGATTTCGTGCATGGGTTGCCGAGATCACAGTGTGGATATGATGCGGTTTGGGTGATTGTGGACCGGTTAACTAAGGTGTTGCACTTCATTCCGAACCGTAAGGACGATTCAATTGAAAAGTTGGAAAAGATGTATGTGGATACTATTATACGATTGCACGGTGTGCCTCGTAGCATAGTTAGTTATCGAGATGGGAGTTTCACTTCGGGAGATTGGAAATTAGTCCACCAACTATTGGGTATGAAATTACATTTCATCACGTCCTTTCTTCGTCAAACGGATGGTCAGACCGAAAGGACCAACATGATGTTGGAGGATATGCTTCGAATGTGTGCATTGGATTTCAGGAAGAGTTGGGAAGATCATCTCTTTATGATTGAGTTCTCCTACAATAATATCTACCAAGCTAGTATTCAGATGGTGCCCTTTGAGGCTTTATACAGTAGGAATTGTCGTACACCTTTGGCTTGGCCGGAGACTGGGAAAACAAAGATGTACAAGAGAAAGGAGATATATGATGCCAACTAAATTATACGGCTGATACGAGAAAGGTTCTTGGTGGCGCAGGACATGAAGGCTAAGTATTACAATGCCAAACACCGAAACATGGAATTTGCGGAGGGAGATTGGGTATACTTGAATATTAAACCCTTTAAAGGTGTGTCCAGGATACGGCGTCTGAAAAGCTGAGCCCGAGGTATCTGGGACCATTTTAAGTGGTAGAACGTATTGGTGAAGCTACCTATCAGTTAACAATTTCTCTAGAGCTGAGTGGTTTACATGATGTGTTCCATGTCTCGGTGTTGCGGAAAGCTGTGAAAGATCCATCACAGGTGGTTGTTGCAAATCAAGTATTAGTCGACAGTGGGCTAACAACGAAGGTTTGGCTTTTTTGGATCGTGGATACGACGGTTAAACAGCTACGAAACAAAACTATATGGATGGTCAAGGTCCGATGGGACAATTGTGGCCGTGAAGAGTTTACATGGGAGCAGGAACAAACCATGCGTACTGAATTTCCGGAGCTGTTTATGTGAGGCTGTTATAACCTTATGATTTGAACAACTAGAATATTTTGTAAAATATTTATTTTTGTCAAACTACGGGCTTTAGTAATTTCGGGACGAAATTCTCTTAGGGGGGGGGGCGAGAGTTGTAATGCCCTAAAACCCTAGTCACACGACCTGGGACATGGGAATGTCCAAGGCCGTGTCCTTCTCTGTATTAGCCTGGCTGTGTCAAGTGTGGTATATGGCTGGAAACACGGGTATGAATAATTTTGACATGGGCGTGTCAGCTAGTGATACGGGCGTGTTAAATACCCATGTCGTACTCGGGTTGTGATGGGTGTTGCTGACTAAAGTACACAGACTGGAGCACGGCTGTGTACTTGTCGACATGGGTGTGTCAAAGTGATACGGGCGTATTGGGGACCCGTGTACCTTTTGGGATTTCTTGGTCCTGCGGAGATTGAGGGACACGCCCTTAAACACGGGCGTGTATCGAGTGACACGGGCGTGTCAGGAGATTGAAACGGGCATGTCTAAGCCCGTGTCTTGGTATGGTTTGAGTCGGTTGTGTGCCGCTTAAGGTACACGGCCTGTGACACAGGCGTGTCACACGCCGTGTTCAAGCCAGGAAGATCATTTTTAGAGTAGATCTGAGCATTTGTTTTGTTTAAACATAATCAAACAGCCTAGGCTTCTTCCCTGATGGTTTATGGTCGGAATTGGAGGGAGTTATTTCCCATTTTCATTTCATCTTTCTCTTTCTAGGAAGAAGAGAGAGGAGAGAGCAAGGGAAGGAAGAAGAGGAGAAATCTGGCTGACAGTTAAGCTACGGTGGTCTAAATCGCAAGCTGAGTTCAGATCTGTAGAGGCTAGTGCATTGCGGTGCTTTCCAACCGTTTAGTTTTCTCCATAGCGCCAAAACATCTTTCACGGGTAACGATTTCCTTCTTGGACAAGTGAAGTCCTTCTTTCCTGCATATGCATGGAATCCTCCACCAAAAGATGGAAATCAAAGTGATTCCCTTGGGATATTGTGTTTTATCCCTTGTTATGTTGCATTAGAATCAGAAGTGAGTAGTACGGTTAGGCATGCTGTGTGAAGCCCATCCAGACGAGTTGGTCTAGATTGGTGATGCTTTGTTTGCAAATCAGAGAAAACTCCGAGTAAATTGATTGTTTGCATGGAATCCTTGGTGGATACTTGTGGCATGGTACAACAGGAAGTACTTGAGGAAATCTAGGAAAAAGCTTTGAGAGTTGGTACTTGGTGTTCAACTCTTGTGGATGTGAGTGCCATCCTTTGTGAAGTTGAGCCGATGGGATGCAACTGTGGAATTCCTTTGTGGAAAATGGGAAAAGTAAATCCGTACCAGCGTTAGTCCAGGCATGAGTCTGATGAATTTGAGCAACGGGAAAGGTTGATCTGTACTCGCGTTATGGTTTTCTAATCGTGGGTGCTTAAGGCCCGGTTAGGATCACATAGTGAGAGTCTTTGGCCTGCACGCCGTAAAGAAGAGGAATGCTCATAATGGACCATCATGTCTGGGACCTCTTTACAGTGGTGGGACCCTGGTGTTCCGGTACACCAATAATGTTCTATGAGTACACAGATCGTCGGGCTGTCGTGTAGGCGTTTGTGATATGTATTGACCTGTGCAGTTATGCACGTCCTTAGTGGATAATTATATATATATATATATACTGTGTGACTAAAATGCTTTGTAGGGAAGGAATTACGTTGCACCGGGTCAGGGGCAGGGTCATTAAAATTGGTGAGTTGAATGCTGACCGTTGCCCTGTTTTGCCACCGCTTGGTGGATTGATTATTTGCAGGTGGTGCTGGACCAAGCAGGAAATAGCGTGATGAAGCCCAGGTTGCGTTGCTGCCATCGAATGCTTGTTTTGTTTACTCTTGTTCATTTATTGCCAGCCTGCGCGCCGATGTTTGTAAACCGCACTTTTGTTAAGAGAAACTTGTAAGTCCATAAGGCCAAGTACTTTGTCTATTTTGTATACATTCCTTTTTTCTTATTAGTGGACAATCTTTGTGATTCTTGAGTTCATGTTTTCTACCATGAAGCTCCCGCTAGAATGCTCTGTGTTGGGGTTCGATTGTCTTTGATATTATTTAGTAATTTCTCCGCCTGTTTGTGGAATATGGTGTGGGGCCCCAGCTAAACCCTCTATTATATTACACTTGACGGTTAGATGTGTTACAAAGCTCCCATCTCGGTCACTCACGATGCTGTGGGGCACACCGTACAGTCGAACAATGTTATCCACATAAAGTTTTATCAGTTTATCCACTGAATCATCCTTCCTATTCGGAATGAAGTGCGGCACTTTCGTCAATCTATCTACGATCACCCAAATGGTGTCGTTTCCATTCTGCGACCTTGGAAACCCATGCAAAAAAATAAATTGAAATATCGTCGAACTTCCACTCCGGGATAGGTAAGGACTTCAAGAAACCTCCGGGCTTCAAGAAATCTCCGGGCTTCCGCCTTCACCAAGGCGCACGTTTGACACTTCGCCACATAAGGTGCTACGTCCTTTTTAAGTCCTGGCCACCAGAAAAACTTTTTCATATCTCTATACATCTTTGTGCTCCCCGGGTGAATCGAGTACCTAGTATGATGAGCCTCGTACATAAATTCCTCCCGTAGTTTACCCACACTTGGGATGCACAGAAGACTGTCCTTCCATAACAGTCCATCCTTAAAATTAAATTGGGAATTTGACCCATCCAAAGCCTCATCCATGATCTGCTTCATGTTGTTATACCCACCCAAAGGTTGTCGAATCCTATAAGCAAGGTCATACTGCACCTCTGTCCATTTTAGTTGTGCTCCGACACTAGTCTGCTTATCAACACAAGAGATCTCCAATGCCTCAAAATCACGAATCAAACGTTCATCTTGTGTCGACAACCAGTTGGCCTGCGCGGGAGCCGTGCGACTCAACGCATCAGCAACTGCATTGCCTTTCCTAGGCATATAGTGTATCTTGATGGTGTAGTCAGCCAGGAACTCCATTCACCTCCACTGCCGCATGTTTAGGTCCTTTTCATCCAACTAGTACTTCAGGCTCTTGTGGTCGGTATAGATATCGACCTTTACACCGTACAGGTAGTGCCTCCATAGATTTAGGGAAAATATCACGGCCGCTAACTCCAAGTCATGGACCGAATAATTCCTCTCGTGTACCTTCAGCTGACACGAGCCATAAGCTATTACACTCCCATGCTGCAGTAGAATAAAACCCAAACCACTGCCCGAAGGATCACTGTAATTCTCAAATCCTACAGTCCCACTCGGCGAACATATAGTAGGCGTCGTAGTCAACCGACTTTTTAGTTCTTCGAAATCTTGTGCGCACTCAGGCGTCCAAACAAACTTCTGATCTTTCCTTGTCAAAATCGTGAGGGGTAACGCTATCCGCGGGAAGTTCTCTACGAAGCGCCTGTAAGAGCTTGCAAGCCCAAGAAAATTCCGGACTTTTGCCATCGCAGATAACACAGGCCACTCCCGTATAGCAACTACCTTAGCCGAATCTACCATAATCCCTTCTCCACTAACTATACGACCAAGGAACGGTACTGAGGACAACCAAAACTCACATTTGGAGAACTTGGCATATAGTTGGTTCCTCCTTAACGTCTCCAACACCAAATGCTGATGCTTAAAGTGATCCTCCTCACACCCCGAGTACACCAGTATATCATCAATAAAGACTATCACCAAGTGGTCCAAGTACTCTCTGAACATTCAATTCATAAGATCCATAAACACGGACGACGTATTAGTCAGCCCAAATGGCATGACGGTGGACTCATAATGCCCATATCGCGTGTTGAAAGCTGTCTTGGGGATGTCACTTTCTCTTATCCTAAACTGATAATATCCGGACATAAGATCCAATTTCGAGTATACCGATGACCCAACTAACTGATCAAACAGATAATCAATCATTGGGATCGGATACTTATTCTTCTCCGTTAACTTATTCAGCTCTCTGTAATCAATAAAGAATCGCAAGCTTCCGTCCTTCTTCTTAACAAAGAGGACCGGTGCGCTCCAAGGTAATGAACTTGGACGCACATAGCCCTGTTATAACAACTCTTGAAGTTTAACTTTAAGTTCCGCCATCTCCTTAGGTGTTAACCGATACGAAGAGCGTGACACAGGTTTGGCACCTAGCACTAGATCAATAGAGAAGTCGATCTCTTGCTGAGGAGGGGATCCGGGGAGATCGCTAGGGAACACGTCAGGATACTCGGATACAATCGGGATACTATCCAAACAAGGCTTAGGCTTTGAAGCCTCCACTAGTGTAACATCCCAATTCCGACTAAGACCCCTAAGTGTGGTTTTGTTCATGACAAAGCCCTAAGGTGCCCTAACTAAGGGCAATTGGCCTCTAATGTGCTCAAGGTACCCCACCATGCCTTCCTAACCTTAAAATGAGGTCAATGGGTCACCAAGGACCAATTGGAGTCAAACCTAGTGGCTAAGTTTACCCAAGTCAACTCTAGAACCAGATTGGTCAAAGTGCCCTAACTAAGGGGCAAGTGACCTCCAATGGGCCAAGTAAACCTTACCCAATCTTTCCTAGACCTCCAGGGTAGCAAATGGGACACTAAGGACACCTTGGGGGTCAAACCAAATGGCCAGATAGACCAAAGTCAACCCAAGTCAACCCTAACCTAAGCCAAGTCAAACCTTGCTCATGTAGGCTAACCCAAGCCCATACCCTCCTCCCATTTGGGCTAATCTCATTCCATAGAAATATATGAGTGAATGGGCTGCCAATTGGCTGGAGTGGTCAGCATGGTCAACATGGGTGACTAGGAGAGAGAAAGCTTCCTTTCCATATTAATGGAGGAGAGAGAAAGCTTCCTTTCCATGTTATTGGAGGAGAGAGAAAATGGGGGGAAGAGGAATGGTGTGGGGACCGGCCAAAGGAGGCTAACAACCACCCATTATGGCTGCAATCAACTCCTCTACGGGAGAGGTGTTGATTCTAGCCATTTCCCGACCACCAAGGGGCAGTTTCAGCCCCCTTCCTCTAAACCCGAGCCACAACCTTTAATGGCTTTAATGGCCATTGAAGCTATAGCCCCTCCCCTCCCCAATTCAGCATTTAAACTCCATCAGTAGGTCAAGGGGAATATTTCCCACCACTTACCCGAAGGAGCCGAGCCAGTGCATAGAGTTATTGCAGAAGCCGAGCGCCACTGCCATCGACCATGGCATCCCATCGTTCCTCCCGCATTCAGGCCGCCGGAAAGGTCCTCCTCCACTCCTTGCTTCATGGATAGATCGTAGGAATGTTTAGGTTTGAGGTTCGGGCTCAATTGAGCCCGATCCAAATTCTCATTTTCATGGTTTCGGCCGAAAAATCGGCTTGGTAGAATTGCCGGGATAGGTGTCTCCGGCGGCCCTACTGCCGGCTTGGGGTAGCCCCCTCCTCCTCGAAGGTGATGGTGGCGGTGGCTGGCCGGGGAAGTGGCCGGGTGGCCGGGAAATCGGCCCGCAAGCCGCTCCAGGACGGGGCAATCTGGGCCGTCGGCTGGAGGAAGGGGATAACCCGATGCCGTCCATAATAGAGGCTTTAAGATTCGTGCAGAATGATTTAAATTTTATTTATTTGATTTAATACAATTCTGTCACACTATATGCAGTATTTGGTTTTAATTTTTAAAAATACTTAGGCTCATCTAATGGAAAAGTCATCAACATTAAATGTGTAGCCCTAAGGGTCTACTTTAATCCAAAATTTATTTGGACAAGTTTAAACCTCTGGTTTGGCCAAAGCACCCATTTTGGTGGGACTTATACCTAGGGCTATCCTGAAATTCAAATAGATGCCCACCTCTCATCCATTGTCCAAAGGAGCTGAAATTTGGGCAGGGAGTCTAACATAGCTATATTTAGGGTCTGTCCAAAAATGGGAATTTTTGGAGAATAGTTTTCTATAGTTTTCGGAAAATTTTTATAAACCATGTATAAATTAATTAGGTGTCATAAACACCTCAAAATCCCCCCAAATTTGGGTGGGTGGTCTTAAAGGGCATGCTAAGGCTCTGGTAGAAATTTCATCTCATTTGGAGATGTTTTGATTAGGTGTTTATCCAACCCTTGGTTTACCCTCATAGGGTTAATTAGGTCAAAACACCACCTTGGGGTTTTGAGTGGTCAAGTCACCTCAACAGAGGCTGAAACTTTGGTCACTGACTTTTTATGTTATGACACACCCTCCAATTGATTTTGGAGTTGTTTGGGGCAGGGTATCCCTAGATCTCTAGGGTAGGCCCTTTTTGGGATTTTTAGGGTTTGATGGTCATTGGGTCAAATGACTTTGGAATGACCTAAAATTTGGTGGAGAAGATCAGAGAGTGTATATGGTCCTCTGGATGAAGTTTCATTGAATTTGAAAGCCTTTAACCTCCTCAAATCTCTAACCCTAGATTAGGGCACAAAGCCCAATAATTGGGTTTAGGCAATCAAAACACCTCACATTAACTTGAAATTTGGGCAGGGTATTTATTAGATAGGTACCTGACCTAAAAGAATTTTGGTGGAATTTTTAGATTAGTAAAATCAGTACTTCTTTTATAACCCTAGCCTTGCCCATAAATTTTATTGTGCTTGTTATGATATTTATGTCCATTGGAAAAGATATGAAATTTAGCATTTGAAAGTTTTATATCATGATAAGCCTCCAGTAAATAACTTAGGGCACTTGGATGATTATTTGGATTATCTCCTATTCGGTTCGACATATAGCCTAGGTTGGTCTACATATAGCAGATTGTTAAATAGCATTAGGACATGATCCAGGATAGTTGTTGGAGTTAGTCATTTTAGCTTGGTGGACTGATGTGGATGATTTAACTATAGAGGGATAGGAAGAGTGGTGAGAAGTGGTTTGGCTAGACTCTAGAGGTTTATGGAGACGACTTCCCACGACATGTGGCCAAGGAGCGTCCTCGCTCTGACTATGATGGTGACCTGGTAGATTTGAATAGAGACGTTGCTGATGCGGCCGCCATTGATCCCCATCAGAGAGAGTTTGTGGATTGGGACGATCGCTGCCGCAAGCTCGAGGATGGCTTTTCTTCCGCGACGCCACCGCCACCTCTGCCACAAGTTTTGCTCGACGTCCGCCGCCATTTTATAAAAATATATAATTATAAATTAAATAATTATAATTATATAGTTTTAATAATTTATTATTTTAAGCAATTTTATTTCAAGCATTTTTATGTTTATTGCATTTAGATAAGTCATGTAATGATGGGGTGCTTATAACCATCATAGGTTGTTTTTATTATTTCATTTCTTGTATTATGATGGGTGCTTATAACCATCATTATTTTCATTTTAAATTTTGTATTTTGAATGTTGATTGGAGGGAGATTGACTGGTGTAGGCTATATATAGCCATGTTATGAAGGATTAATTAGTGAATGAATGAAAATTTAAAACCTAATTCCTCTCTAAGAGAAATTTCGGCCAAAGAAAACTCCTCCTTGCCGCCGCCCCTTGGCTTGTGGTGTGAAGCCGCCGCCCCCCCCCCCCCCTTTGCTCCCTCCATCCGTTCGGTGCGACTCCGGCGTGGCTTCCTTTGGTGCGACTCCTTGGAAGAAGGTTGCAAACCCCTCGGTGTGACGCCGGCGGATCCGTGGAGAGAGTGATTCTCCCACAGTTATCTTGTGTAAAAGCTTTCCGGTTGGTGTGACACGAAGAAGGCGACGAATTTCTCTCCCTCAGGCGTATCTCTGGTGGTCCCATTAAGGAACGATTCTAGTCGAGTGAAACCGGACTCATCCCATCCAGTTGGGTAACAAAAATTTCTACTTTATGTGTGTCTCTTCCCTAGATAATTCTTGTGGCATTGGCTAATTGCGTGGCTTGTGTAACGCTTGATTTTTCGTGGTTTAATTTATTTTAGTTATTGTCTTGTTTACCATATTTTCGTTTAAGTTCGTGAGGTGTGGCGGCCCTCGTATGTATTTTGTTGGGAGAGAACCATCCTTGCCTTAATCGTGTGTTTTTGGTGGTTTCTCTTTTGGTACAACACGCTCGATCGAACCGTGTGGGTTCTTTTCGCTTGAGAGGACATTGGCCTATCGCCTTGGTATTATCTAAGGGGCTTTGCAAACCCCATGTAATTGTTAATCTAATAATAATTTTAATCGATCCGCTGCTACGTTAAATGCTTGAGTGTGACGTGAGAGTTATCAGAGAGCGTCGCGTTAATTTGTCGGCCACCAAAACGCTCGAAGGAGCGTGCCTACATCAATTTGGAATCAGAGGGATGTTCTCGTCAATTTCCTAATTGGCACTCCTCCCCCTCTTATGTGGCACGTACGTACGCACTCACCCGTTTCTTTGCAGATCAATATTTAGAAGATTAGTTTTCATGAAATGCATTGAAATTTCCAAATATAAAATTTCAAAATTCAAAATTCAAAATTCAAAATTCAAAATTCAAATTTCAAATTTCAAAATTTCAAATTTCAAATTTCGAATTTCAAATTTCAAATTTCAAATTTCAAATTTCAAATTTCAAATTTCAAAATTTCAAATTTCAAATTTCAAATTTCAAATTTGAAAATTCAAAATTCAAATTTCAAAATTCAAATTTCAAATTTCAAATTTCAAAATTTCAAATTTCAAATTTCAAATAATAAAATTCAAAATTTCAAATTTTTCTTAAAATTACAAAAAAAAATAATAGTGGTCTGCAAATAGCGGTCAAAAAATGTTACTTTTTTCTCAAAATCTAAAATTTATAATTTCTGGTATTTCTCCATCTAATTATTAGTAAGAAATCAAAAACAATTTTATTTTTCATTCAGTAATTATTTTTATTAATTAATTTGAAAATTTAGTATTTGGTGTGCCAATAGCCGGCTATATTTTTTGTTCTGCAATAAAAAAAATCTGAAAAAATTTAATTAATAATCCTTATAATTTTCGTGCTCAGAAAAATTAAAAAATATGCATATATTATTTTTTGAAACTAGCGGGAACAATTAAATCTTTGAGATTTAATTAGGGCCAGTTTACTTTTCTTTGCATGTGCACTAGTATCGGATCGAGTTTCCTCTCCGGTTCTCACTAAATGGAATATGACGTATATGCTTCTTGGTTAGACTATTCATATGCTAAGGATATGGCTAAGCACACCCCTAGGGCACACCACATTTATCATACTTATGACGGTTTAGAGTTTCCCCAAAATTTTAGAGACTGACTTAAGGGATTAGAACAATATTTTAATTATCACTTATGGGATGACTACGAAAAGAATAGCTTTGCCCGAGAGAGATTAGTAGGTCAGGCCCGATCATTTTGGTTAAACGAAGAGCGTCGGGTTTGTAGCTATCGTTATGCTTGGCCGCACATGCGTAACCTCCTCTCGGATCAATTTGATCCCGCCTACCTGCGCACTAATAGCACCACACCCGTTAGTAAGAATAGTTGCAGCACTAGACCCGTATCCGCTTATAGGAGTGACCCTACGCCTCAGGATAGATCCTATCCCCATAGAGGTCGTATTACCCAGAGTGTGTCTAGTCCCACCTATAGGAAACATAAGCCATTCCGACCCCAAAATTTGAACTCGAAAGAGGTTACGATTAGGGTGCTTGCTTCCTTAGCCTCGACATCTAAGCCCTCTGATATAGTGACTGATACCTCTGAGGATGCTTATGTGGATATGGAATCTCTGTAAGATGAAGTTAATCAGCTAGGTGAGAGTCTTCCTTCACTTACGATAGTGCCTGACTCTCCTATTGAACCTGAGGATGTGATTAGGACTGAGCCTGTCACTAAGGATGAGGCAAGTTTCACTGACGCTTTTAGTGACATTGAGGAGATTGCTTACCCTAGTGACCTGGAAGAGGATTTCTCCCCTAAGGAATCATCTCCAATCCCCTTCGACGATCATTTAGTCATGGAATCTTCTGTTGACCCTGAGCTAGTAGACATTCCGGTTGAGTCGGTAGAGTCATCCGATGCTGATAGCTTATATGTTCCTGATTTAGGTGAAGACTTGCTAGGATCTGACGTTATATTTTTTGACCCATGATTATTAGAGGTTTTTACGGTATTGGTAGAGTCACCTTGGGATGGATGTTCAGTTTGGGATAAGCTTAGTGTGATACATCCGGGAGTTAGTCCTTTGACGTTATTATCGCCGCTTAGAACTCAAGCTAATTATTATACTCCCCTGGATTCGATTTGCCCATCCCCCTATTTTGACTTAGACGATGTCCCCACCTCATAGGAAGAATTATGTTTGGATGATGATAGCACTGAGGGCCCAATTGACTTTTCTTTGATGAAAGCCCCTTCACCTGAGGCCCAAGTTTGTTTGGAAATCTTATCGGATACGAATTTGCCTACTATTGAGACGATCGCTGTTTCTGACTTACGTAAAATTTCTAATGATTTGGTGGATTCATTCTGGGGTGAAACGTTAACTGAGGATGAGTTTCCAGTGAGGACGAATCCACTATTCGAGTTTACTTTTGATTTTAAAGGCTTGCAACAGGAGGCGTTCTCTTGGACGCTTAATCCATGCTTTGACATTGAGTTTTACTTGGTTCCCCCTACAGAGTCAACCCTGTCGACTCTCCCTCCGATTCATTTACCTCGAGTAGATGATTTAGTCATTTCTAGCCCTTCATATTTAGAGAAGTTTATTATTCCCTCCATTCGGTTAAACTTACTTAGAATGTCGTGGGCGAACGTAGTTGATGACGAACGTTTTTCGCTGACTATTTATTATGATATTTTTAAATCGAAATTTAATTTTAAATTTAAAACAAAAACGTTGGAACCCACTACATTAATTTTTGAATTTAAAGCACATGTGCCACCGGACATAATTCCGTTATTTTATACTATTAATTCAAGTCATGTGGCACATGGGTTCTCCTCTCATGGTTTTAATTTAATTAGGCGCATTTTTAATTCCTTGACCCTTCTAAATGCGTCCTTTAAATTACTTGCGAGGTTGTTTCGAATAGTCTTCCACCGTTATGTGAATGGTTTGGTTTTGGTTTGTCTCACCCCTAAATGGATGCCCCCGGGCACTTTAGAAATATTAACGAATAGGCTAGTCAATTTTTTACGAATTTTACGGAAGTTTGGTGACATGACATTCCTGATAAAATTTCCCACCGATTGGGGCATATCTCCTATTTTCATCGTTACATACTTTATGCTTTATGCTTTAATGCCACCTGAAATGTCTACCTCTCCGTATATATTTTCCACTATGCTCTATTGGGTTGGGTTGTGATATTTTTCTAGGATCATTCCCCTTCTCGGTCTCCATCGGAGGTACGTTGGTGGATGTTATTGAAATTCTTTTTCCTTCTTTGGCTAACGCGTATTTGAGATCCCTCCAAGACAACCTTTTGCCATGCAGGTTCTTCTTCCCCGCTGACGACCTTCCAGGCAAGTACAAATAGGCATACTCATCAGTGATGAGTATTTTTAAGAGGGGGAGGATTGATGGAGCCGACTTCCCACGACATGTGGCCAAGGAGCGTCCTCCCTCTGACGATGATGGTGACCCGGTAGATTTGAATAGAGACGTTGCTGATGCGGCCACCATTAATCCCCATCGGAGAGAGTTTGTGGATTGGGACGATCGCTGTCGCAAGCTCGAGGATGGCTTTTTTTCCGCGACGCCCCTGCCACCTCCGCCACATGTTTTGCTCGACGTCCGCCGCCATTTTATAAAAATATATAATTATAAATTAAATAATTATAATTTTATATTTTTAATAATTTATTATTTTAAGCAATTTTATTTCAAGCATTTTTATGTTTATTACGTTTAGATAAGTCATGTAATGATGGGGTGCTTATAACCATCATAGGTTGTTTTTATTATTTCATTTCTTGTATTATGATGGGTGCTTATAACCATCATAATTTTCATTTTGAATTTTGAATTTTGAATGTTGATTGGAGGGAGATTGAGTGGTGTAGGCTATATATAGCCATGTTATAAAGGATTAATTAGTGAATGAATGAAAATTTAAAAACTAATTCCTCTCTAAGAGAAATTTCGGCCAAAGAGAACTCCTCCTTGCCGCCGCCCCTTGGCTTGTGGTGTGAAGCCGCCGCACCCCCTTGCTCCCTCCATCCGTTCGGTGCGACTCCGATGCGGCTTCCTTCAGTGTGACTCCTTGGAAGAAGGTTGCAAACCCCTCGGTGTGACGCCGGCAGATCCGTGGAGAGAGTGATTCTCCCACAGTTATCTTGTGTAAAAGCTTTCCGGTTGGCGTGACACGAAGAAGGCGGCGAATTTCTCTCCCTCCGGCGTATCTCTGGTGGTGCCGTTAAGGAACGGTTCTAGTCGAGTGAAACCGGACTCTTCCCATCCGGTTTGGTAACGAAAATTTCTACTTTATATGTTTCTCTTCCCTAGATAATTCTTGTGGCATTTGCAAATTGCGTGGCTTGTGTAACGCTTGATTTTTCGTGGTTTAATTTATTTTAGTTTAAGTTCGTGATACGTGGTGGCCCTCGTATGTATTTTGTTGGGAGAGAACCATCCTTGCTCGAATCGTTTGTTTTCGGTGATTTCTCTTTTAGTACAACACGCTCGATCGAACCGTGTGTGTTCTTTTCGCTTGAGAGGACCTTGGCCTATCGCCTTGGTATTATCTAAGGGGCTTTGCGAACCCCATGTAGTTATTAATCTAATAATAATTTTAATCAATCCGCTGCTACGTTAAATGCTTGTGTGTGACGTGAGAGTTATCAGAGAGCGTCGCGTTAATTTGTCGGCCACCAAAACTCTCGAAAGAGCGGGCCTACATCAGAGGTGTTCGGGTTCGATGAAAGATCGTCTTTCCCGAGGACAGGAAGAGTCAAAATCACCCTAGGATTAGCCCACATTAATATGAGAAGGGAATGGGTTAAGGGAATCAACCAATAACTATAAGTGCCTTGCGAAAGGGAACGATGGGCTTCAGCTATCATCATAGTTCCTAGTGCCCTTTGAGAGCCCTTCACAGGGAATACCGGGGGTAGTCCTGGGCTAACGTAAACTGTATTAACAAACTAACAAGAGTAACTTAGTAATTAGGGTTGCACGTTTCACAAACAATGTTAGCACAGGATGACAGTTGGGAGCTTCGGCTCGATTGGTTAAGAGACGGAAAGAATGGTCCGGGGAGCTTCGGCTCGATTGGTTAAGAGACGGACGTTTTGGTCCAGGGAGATTCGGCTCAGTTTTTGTTTGATTACGATCAAATTTGCATGTTCATAAAAGGAAAGAAAAATTAAGGTGGTGGGTCTTCGGTATTGGAGAGTCGATGCACCGACGCCAATACGCTGACTCGACAAGTGTGGTTAGCACTTTGCCAATAGAAGTCCGGTGTGCCAGCCGGCAAAAGTATGCAGGAGTCCGCTTCGTGCACAAGCATTGAGGCGTATGATAGGTATTATCGGTAGTGCCTTACTAGTTTAGTGCTGGGCGAGTCCCAACCCACCGCTTCCGTCTTCCACTACGGAGGTATCCTCGGAGGTAATGGCTCTGAAAGGGGGAACTAAAGGTCTGTGTGCACTGAGTCGGGTGTGTGAGTTGCACTTGCATGTTCCATCATACCCACTTGCATGTCATAGCATAACCGTTTCATTTAACCCCTGACACATATTGTATAAGTGGAATGGGACGCTTATACAATAGGCCTTGCAAAACGACCGCTTGGTCTATAAGCTTGTGTGGGCAAGTTTATAAATTAAGGTCAAATTAATATAAATATATGAACTGCTGTTTGAAAACCGACACCCCAACGTATAAGTAGTATGAGACACTTTATACAATGGGAGCCTTGCAGAAGATCCTTTGGCTTATGTGTTTCCGCTCATAAGTCAAGGTTACATTTCATACTTTACCTTACTGTCATTTATATTATAAACTACTATTATAGGTCCGCTGCCACCTGCTTTGATTTATTCTCCAACTTCATGTCCATCCCTCTCATCCTCTCCGCTCGGTGCCTAAGGGCCATGGTGTAAGGGGTGGGGGATTATAGGACTTAGTCTTATAGACTAACTGTTTTCGAACCACATCATTTAGGGGATCGTGGAGCCCAGCATGGAGCAGCAGCCTCGATGGTTGGCCCGTTTGGAGATGGGGCAGTCTAGCTCAGGAGTTTATACAGCCGGGACAGTGAGTCTCGACCTTGAGTATATGTTCTGTTTTTGCTTCCGCATGAGTGATCTGTAGTGAGGATTATGATGTATCGGGCCTAAGCCCTTACTTTCAGTACCTTTTATATTATTTCTGTGGACTCTCCCTTCGTGGAGATTTTATTTCTATATATGTGATTTACTAGTGGACTTGCTTTTACTTACTTCTTGGTACTTCCTTTCTGTGATCGAATTGACCGGCAGAATCGGCGCTTTGTGGTGATGACCCTTCAGGGCGTGAAGGTGTCATCGCAAAGTGGCGGTTCTGGGCCTAAGACCCCGGTGTTTTAAAAGAAAAAAAAGGGGGTCTTACAAGTGGGATCAGAGGCGACATTGATCTGAAAAAGGTAGCAGTCCACTAACCCTGGGTCACCCCCGCTCGAGTTTCGTTTGAGGACAAACTAGCAACGGAAGCATTGGTGTGCCCAAAAGGGAAATCACATGTAAAAGTCCACTCCTTCAACAAATGGAATCCTTCTTTGTAGCTTGAGGCAAACCCTTCCCCCAACAGGGAGCACCTCCGGTTGTAAAGACCTCATCTTATAATTTTTTAGTCAATGAGTTAGACACAACCCATTAGGACCCATGAAAAAAATTACGACTTATAGCTTGCCCTAGTTCGAAATAGATCCTGGGTATGAACTTGTTTAAGGTAAGTAGATACCCAAATAGAAAAAAAAAGAGGAGTTTAATATGAGAATGACAACCAAATAGATAAACTAAAGTGACCCTACGGTCCCTATCAATGATTACTCAAACCAGTAGGACCGTCTTAAGGAAATTGAGGCCATCAATCTATTAGCAGAATGGTGAAACACACGTAGTCTGAACCCTCATACCAGTAACAAGATTACCTAAAGACAACCACCAAGACAAACACCGAGGGTCAGATATGAATTCAAGATCGAAGGCGACTCAGTGGGGATTGGGAACATTTTGACCCCGTATAAAGTTGTTGTAAATGTGACTCAGAGAGTTTAAGGTATGGAGTATATCAACAGGTTTTAGGTTGGAACCCCAAGTCGAAGATTGATGCCCCTGGGATTGTGCACCCAGCTAGGACGGATATAACATGTTAATAAAAAAAAAAACCTAGCCCAAGGTAGGTAAAGGATTATCTTTTGTTTATTGGGGGCTTGTCCTTTGTTTATTGGGCAAATTAGGATTGACTTGGGTTTCCTTAGACCTAATTTAGAGAATGTGACGTAACAAACATAGTGAAATTGAATTTGATATAATTCGACGTTATTCGAGCGAAGATAAGACTAAATCGCTAAGTTGTATCATCGGAAGTATGATGACTCTAGGAAACTGCAAGAAGTTAGCAAACAATATATTAAAAGACGGAGACCTTAGATATAACCCGTAAGGGTGAATTGATTGATTACTCAGGCGTACTCGAAGGAATAAGACAATGATCGTGTGGAGATTTTATAGAGCCGTTGTCTACCCACACAAATGAGAAATTTAAGCACCAGAAATATGGTGTATCTCAAAACATGTATCTCCCCGAAGTGAAGAAAGATGTCATGGATTTTGAGATGCACGGTAAGGTTTGTCTATTGATGAAGGCTAAGTGGAAGAGTTTTTGGGGAACTATTACAGCCACTTCCCGAGTAAGAGTTGAAGTTCGAGGGTATAATTAGGGATTTCATACACAGGATTCCTCGTCCTCACTCTGGGCACAATTATAAAGGGAGCATCAAGGATCGACTGGATGAGGTAGCTGGGGTCACCCCGACCGGGAAGAAAACTCCCGTGGTGTTTCATGAAGTTGTGGACAATTTGTTTGTTATCATGGTGTGCTCAAGATGATCGTGTAGAATCAGGATGGACAGTGTACGTCCGAGGAGAGAAGATCAGTCCAGGCTTATCTTGACTCTCGGCTAACATTCAACACAGTTCTCTACCCTTGTACGGAGGTACCAGATTCACTATTATGGATCTAGGACGAGGATCCAAAGGAACCCGACTCGAAATTTATTAAGAACCAAGTTACCTAGGTGTGACTAATTCAAGATAGGATACTGGAGACCCTGAGCATACCGACCAAATATTACGAAGCGCGACATTACCAAGAAGAATCTCAAGATGGAGACCATGATTCTTGAAGATACGTCTGGTGCATGGAGTCTCGCAGGTACACGGGCAGAAGAAGCTCAGTCCTAGGTATACGGGTCCTTACAGGATTCTGGAGCGGATCAGGGCCCTAGCCTACAGGCTGGAGTTGCAACTAGAGCTGGCAGCTCTGCACGACGTCTTCCATATTTCTTCGCTGAGGAGGGCTCTACTCGCCCGGAGCAGCAGATTTTGACAACAGATGGGCCGGTAGCTTCAGACCGGTCTGTTCACTTAGAGCCGGTTTGGATCGACGACAGAGGAGTACGGATCTTGCGTCGCAAGAAGGTCCCGTTAGTCAATGTTCTGTGGAGGAACCACGACCAGGAGGAGCATACCTGAGAACCCCAGGACCTGATGCAACAAAAGTATCCAGAGCTGTTCAGTAAGGTATACCTCACAACCTCTCAGAACGTTCTATTTTCTTTCCTATTTTAAACTAGTAGGACTGGAATTTCAAGAGTAGGGGCTAATCACTTTTTTATTGGGGTCTAGATGTTGCTAATTGGGCGAATTAGTCATAGATATGAGTTTTCCATTTTAACCACATTTAGCAAACATGGCGTCGAGGTGTAATCTTTCACTTCTCATGGGATGTTACAAGTTTCTTTCTCTCTGATAGGAGTCCCCATAGGCTTAACCTTGATTTCGGGGACAAAATCTTTGTTTTTTTATTGGGATTTGGAACATCTCATTTCCGACTAAGACCCCTAAGTGTGGTTTTGGTCATGACAAAGCCCTAAGGTGCCCTAACTAAGGGCAATTGGCCTCTAATGTGCTCAAGAGACCCCACCATGCCTTCCTAACCTTAAAGTGAGGTCAATGGGTCACCAAGGACCCATTGGAGTCAAACCTAGTGGCTAAGTTTACCCAAGTCAACTATAAACCCAGATTGGTCAAAGTGCCTTAACTAAGGGGCAGGTGACCTCCAATAGGCCAAGTCAACCCTACCCAACATTTCTTAGACCTCAAGGGAAGCCAATGGGTCACTAAGGACCCCTTGGGGGTCAAACCAAATGGCCACATAGACACAAGTCAACCCAAGTCAACCCTAACCTAAGCCAAGTCAAACCTAGCTCATGTAGGCTAACCCAAGCCCAGGCCCTCCTCCCATTTGTGCTATCTCATTCCAAAGAAATATGTGAGTGAATGGGCTGCCAAATACCTGGAGTGGTCAGCATGTTCAACATGGGTGTCTAGGAGAGAGAAATCTTCCTTTCCATGTTAATGGACGAGAGAGAATATGGGGGGAAGAGGAATGGTGTGGGGACCGGCCAAAGGAGGCCAACAACCACCCATTATGGCTGCAATCAACTCCTCTACGGGAGAGGAGTTGATTCCAGCCGTTTCCAGGCCACCAAGGGGCAGTTTTAGCCCCCCTCCTCTTAACCCGAGCCACCACCTTTAATGGCTTTAATGGCCATTGAAGCTACAACACCTCCCCTCCCCAATTAAGCATTTTAACTCCATCAGTAGGTCAAGGGGAAGATTTCCCACCACTTACTCGAAGGAGCCGAGCCAGTGCATAGTGTTGTTGCAGAAGCCGAGCGCCGCCGCCGTCGACCATGGAATCCTATCGTTCCTCCCGTATTCAGGCCGCCGGAAAGGTCCTCCTCCACTCCTTGCTTCATGGATAGATCCTAGGAATGTTTAGGTTTGAGGTTTGGGCTCAATTGAGCCCGATCCAAATTCTCATTTTCATGGTTTCGGCCGAAAAATCGGCTTGGTAGAATCGCCGGGATAGGTGTCTCCAGCGGCCGTGCCGCCGGCTGGGGGTAGCCCCCACCTCCCCGAAGGTGATGGTGGCGGTGGCCGGCCGGGGAAGTGGCCGGGTGGTCGGGAAATCGGCCCGCAAGCCGCTCCAGGACGGGGCAATCTGGGCCGTCGGCTAGAGGAAGGGGATAACCCGATGTCGTCCATAATAGAGGCTTTAAGATTCGTGCAGAATGATTTAAATTTTATTTATTTGATTTAATTAAATTCTGTCACACTATATGCAGTATTTGGTTTTAATTTTTAAAAATATTTAGGCTCATCTAATGGAAAAGTCATCAACATAAAATGTGTAGCCCTGAGGGTCTACTTTAATCCAAAATTAATTTGGAAAAGTTTGGACCTCTGGTTGGGCCAGGTCACCAATTTTGGTCGGACCTATACCTAGGTCTATCCTGAAATTCAAATGGATGCCCACCTCTCATCCCTTGTCCAAATGAGTTAAAATTTGGGCAGGGAGTCTACCTTAGCTATATTTAGGGCCTGTCCAAAAATGGGAATTTTTGGAGTATATTTTTATATAGGTTTTAGAAAAATTTAATAAAATATGTATAAATTAATTAGGTATCATAAACACCTCAAAATCCCCCCAAATTTGGGTTGGTACTCTTAAAGGGCATGCTAAAGCTCTGGTAAAAATTTCATCTCATTTGGAGATGTTTTGAATAGGTGTTTATCCAACCCTAGGTTGACCCTCATAGGGTTAATTAGGTCAAAACACCCCCTTGGGGTTTTGAGTGGTCAAGTCACCTCAACAGAGGCTGAAACTTTGGTCACTGACTTTTTGTGGTATGACACACCCTCCATTGGAATTTTTAGTGGTTTGGGGTAGGGTATCCCTAGAACTCTAGGGTAGGCCCTTTTATGGGATTTTTAGGGTTTGATGGTCATTGGGTCAAAGTACTTTGGAATGACCTGAAATTTGGTGGAGAAGATCACAGAGAGTATATGGTCCTCTGGATGAAGTTTCATTGAATTTGAAAGCCTTTAACCCCTCAAATCACTAACCCTAGATTAGGGCACAAAGCCCAATAATTGGGTTTAGGCAATCAAAACACCTCACATTAACTTGATATTTGGGCAGGGTATATATCAGATAGGTATCTATCCTAAAACAATTTTGGTGGAATTTTTAGATTAGTAAAATCAGTACTTCTTTTATAACCCTAGCCTTGCCCATAAATTTTATTGTTCTTGTTTTGATATTTATGTCCATTGGAAAAGTTATGAAATATAGCATTTGAATGTTTTACATCATGATAAGCCTCAAGTAAATAACTTAGGGCACTTCGATGATTATTTGGATTATCTCCTATTCGGTTCGACATATAGCCTAGGTTGTTCTGCATGTAGCAAATTGTTAAATAGTAATAGGACATGATCCAGGATAGTTGTTAGAGTTAGTCATTTTAGCTGGGTGGACTGATGTGGATGATTTCACTATAGAGGGATAGGAAGAGTGGTGAGAAGTGGTTTGGCTAGAGTCTAGAGGTGTTCGGGTTCGACGAAAGATCGTCTTTCCCGAGGAGAGGAAGAGTCAAAATTACCATAGGATTAGCCTACTGTAATATGAGAAGGGAATGAGTTAAGGGAATCAACCAATAAAAATAAGTGCCTTGCGAAAGGGAACGATGGGCTTCTGCTACCATCATAGTTCCTAGTGCCCTTTGAGAGGTCTTCACAGGGAATACCGGGGGCAGTCATGGGCTAACGTAAACTGTATTAACAAACTGACAAGAGTAACTTTGTAATTAGGGTTGCACGTTTCACAAACACTATTAGCAATGGACGACAGTTGGGAGCTTCGGATTGATTGGTTAAAAGACGGACGGAATGGTCCGGGGAGCTTCGGCTCGATTGGTTAAGAGACAGACGTTTTGGTCCGGGGAGCTTCGGCTCGGTTTATGTTTAATTACGATTAAATTCTCATGTGCATATAAGTAAAGAAAAATTAAGATGGTGGGTATTCGGTATTGGAGAGTCGATGCACCGACGCCAATACGCTGACTCGGCAAGTGTAGTTGCACTTTGCCAACAGAAGTCCGGTGCGCCAGCCGGCAAGAGTACGCAGGAGTCCGCTTCGTGCACCAAGCGTTGAGGCGTACGATAGGTCTGACCGGTAGTGCCTTACAGGTTTAGAGGTGGGCGAGGCCCAACCCACCGCTTCCGTCTGCCACTACGGAGGTATCTTGGGAGGTAACGGCTCCGAAAGGGGGAACAAACGGTCTGTGTGCACAGAGTCGGGTGTGTAAGTTGCACTTGCATGTTCCATAATACCCACTTGCATGTCATAGCATAACCGTTTCATTTAACCTCTGACACCTATTGTATAAGTGGAATGGGACGCTTATACAATAAGCCTTGCAAAACGACCCCTTGGTCTATACGCTTGTGTGGGCAAGTTTATAAATTAAGGTCAAATTGATATATATATATATATATGAACTGCTGTTTGAAAACCGACACCCCAACGTATAAGTGGTATGGGACACTTTATACAATGGGAGCCTTGCAGAAGATCCTTTGGCTTATGCGTTTTCGCTCATAAGTCAATGTTATATTTCATACTTTACCTTACTGCCATTTATATTATAAACTGCTAGTATAGGTCCGCTGCCACCTGCTTTGATTTATTCTCCAACTTCATGTCCATCCCTCTCATCCTCTCCGCTCGGTGCCTAAGGGCCATGGGGAAGGGGTGGGGGATGATAGGACTTAGTCTTATAGACGAACGGTTTTCGAACCACATCATTTAGGGGATCATGGAGCCCAGCATGGAGCAGGAGCCCCGGAGGTTGGCCCATTTGGAGATGGGGCAGTCTAGCTCAGGAGTTCATACAGCCGGGACCGTAAGTCTCGACCTTGAGTAGATGTTATGTTTTTGTTTCTGCATGAGTGATCTGTAGTGAGAATTATGATGTATCAGGCCTAAGCCCTTACTTTCAGTAACTTTTATATTATTTCTGTGGACTCTCCCTTTGTGGAGATTTTATTTCTATATATGCGATTTACCAATGGACTTGCTTTTACTTACTTCTTGGTGCTACCTTTCTATGATCGAATTGGCCGGCAGAATCGGTGCTTTGTGGTGATGACCCTTCAGGGCGTGAAGGTGTCACCGCAAAGTGGCAGTTCTTGGCCTAAGACCCAGGTGTTTTAAAAGAAAAAAAGGGGTCTTACAACTAGTGTGAAGAACAACTCTGCACTAGCATGAACTGACTTAACCACCTAAAGAGCAGACATCAAAGTCTTGCTCGCCGCTTTCAAGCCCACAAATGTCTTCTCACGATCAGTTCCCAATTTGACCTCCTTGTGGTTGCAATCAATGTATGCCCGTTGCTCCGAGAGCCATTCCATTCCAAAGATCACGTCGAACTCCACTATCAGCAGTAGCGATGCTTGCAAGTCAAACTCTTGACTCCCAATCCGTATCTTTATGCAAGAAACTCTATCCGCGCGCATAGAACACCCATTAGGCAATGACACATCAAATTTGTTAATTGCTGTCAAAGAAGGTACTCAGATGCGCGATACAAATCCCTTAAACAAATGGAATGTGAAGCTCCCGTATCGAACTGTGCTCTCGCCGGTTAATCGAAAATCAAGACAAAGGCTAACACAAATAGTCGTAGGCTAACACGTGAAGGGAAATAAGTATTTAAAGCTAAACCGCTATAAATTAAACCGTACCTGTCACCACGTCAGTCTGCTTCATGGACTCCTGCTGGCCAAGGTGGTACACTTTAGGCTGGGTTGGGGCATAATGCAATGCGGTTGTCTCCGACCCCTTGCCCTTCTCCTCGTAAGTTGATCAAGGTTTCTTTTTGGACTTCGGACGTTCGCTCTAACAATCTCGGGCAAAGTGTCCCGACTTCCAACAAGTGTAACATAAATTTTGGTCACGCCTAATGGCTGCTCCTGGTCCAGTCTACTTTGCCACTGGAGTACCACTACTTTCTCTTATAATAAGTCCTATAACTGATCCCATCTTGGCTTTCCTTGCCTTCTGGCCATCACCACGACAATCTTGGGCACAGTGACCGAATTTACCATAATTAAAACAATCATATGGAGCCTTAATAGTAGATATTTAGACTTCTTTTTCCTCCTACTTTGGTATACAGACTTTGCAGAACCTTGAAAGTTTGGTACCCCTAACTCTGACGTCTGGTTGACTTTCTCAAAATATACTTCCAAATATCTAGTCGACTCCACCAAGGGTCGGAATCCAAATAATTTCGGTCCTAGCAGTAGAACTCGTAACTCGCCACGCAGGCCGTTATAAAATCTATAGACCATATACTACTCGCTATAAAATTCAAACCCTGGGTAGCACCTTATCATTAGAAACGCCTGCAAATACTCATCAACTGAGTCCGTACCCTGTACTAAAAGCTTGTTCATCAGCTTACCCGATGGTCTTCTAAATGCCATTTGCTCCATCATAACACCCGGTGTTGAAGCCATCTTAGGGACAAAGGGTTTAACATTCCTTTTATGTTGTGCATTAGTCACAGCGTGCACCGCTTCAACTATCCTTCTTATGGTTTCCAAAAAAGGAGGGGTCTCAAGCACGTTGCTGGGTGCACAATTTTTCTCAGAAAATGGGTGTTCTAACTACCCTACGCCACTCCTGGTCACCTACAGTCGTACAAAACACCATTAAGCGACCAAACAACATTGCAAAAAGCAATTATAGGAATATACAGGTTCCTCAAACATGTGTATTTTCACTCCTAAGTGGACATTCATGGGTTCTTTTTATGTTATAACGATGACGCATATACATGTGCTCACCACCCATTAAAATAATTCGCCCACGAATTCAAATAAGCAAGACCGAAACCGGTAGTCTGATACCAAATTGTAACACCCCTATTCGTCACATGGCATATAGGTGTAGGTCCGGTCGGGGCCCGATGCCATATACCACTGATAGACCGAAGGGTTACAAAATGAAACCATCCTTCCAATAACACACATCCTATATAGAGCACATTCTAGCGGAAGCATTTTTAATGTTGCAAAGAAAAGAACCCAAACCACAACATGAATGTCAACTAAAAACCCAAAGTTGGAATGAGCGTATAAATACACAAAGTACTTGGTCTTATGGCCTTATAAGAGTTTACTTTAAACAATAAGTGTCTTCCAAACATCGCCATGCAGGCCGCTCACACATGAGTATAAATGAAAAATGTTCACATTAGCCTTCGAGGGCCGGCTCAGCAACATGGGCTTCAGCCCGCTACCTGCCACTAGGCTCCGCAACACCTGCAATTAACATTCCACCAATGCGGTGGAAAACAAAAGCAACGGTCAACTAAACCTGACCAAATTATAACCACCCACACCGGATTTGGGGTGGTTGTGCTCCTTCTGTGCATTTTAGTAGCATACCCAAACAATATAGTGAAAGTACAACAACAACACACTTCACCACAGGTGTAGGCACGGACGTTCTCACACCCCGTGCTCTCAGGGCACTTACTCGGTGAACCCGGTCCGAACCCAGTCCGAACCCGGTATGAACCTGGTCTGAACCCGGTTCGTTCTACATTCCATCACCGTCCCCAGGATGGCAAACAACCGGAGAATTAAAGTCTTTTCAGCCTTAGCCTAGACTCACTCTCCAAGCCATCTTTAACCGAACCACTTGGAGTGGGTAAGGTTCCACCAGCCCGTTGCTCACCATGCCACAACAATTCAAGTCATAAGCACGGGACAAGCTTCACTGAATCCTAACATATTGATCAAAACAACAGTACATAGCCCGGCTATGTACAAGGTTGGCTCCCAGGCCACCAAAATGGCAGAACTTCGCTTCTGCCCAGATTTTTGGGTGCACCTTGGAGTTAATCCCCAAGAATCCATGTTGCAATCTGCCGCGTAGAAAACCTGAAAAGCAAACAACAAGGAGTCTTCTCTGGCACTACAAGCATAATGAAAACATCACAGATCCAGACCAACTTTTCTGGGTAGGCTTCACACACCATGCCTATGACCGTACATCAATTCCAGACTCTATATGCAAAACAACAGGGACTATTCATGTCCACCCGAAGGAATACCTCGCACTCACCGCTCACTAACAGGAGGGAGTTTCGTAAGCAAAAAGGAAGAGGATTTCACATGTACTAGGAGGGAATCGTTACCCTTGTGGTTTGATTTGGTGCCATGGAGATCTAGACGTATGAAAAGCACCGCAACGGCCTCGCCTCCACGGATCTTGACTCGGCTCGCGATTTGGGGCTCCGAAGCTCCATCGGTGGCCGGATTCCTCCTTCACATTCTTCCTTGCTCTCCCTCTCTCTAACACTTTATAAAGAGAAAGGATGAAAAGAAATGAGGGTTAAACCCTCATATCCCAGCCTTATACCAGCAAGAGAATAGCTGAGTCGTCAAATCCTAATTAAAGGAAATGAACGGCCACGATTTGCACTGAAAATAACTTTCCTGGGCCGAACATGGCTTATGACATGCCCGTGTTATTGATCGTGTTAAACACTCACCGTAATCCAGTAAACACATAACAGGACACAGCCTCTGACATGGCTTAGATCACTCCCGTGTCAACCATGGACACGCCCATTTCATAGGTCGTGTTCCCCAATCGATGTTAAAACTGTCGCATCCCTAACCGACACGGCCATGTGATATGCATGTGTCACAGGCCATGTGCCAGACACGCCTTTTGACACGCTCGTGTCTCAGGCCGTATAACTCACTCAGCATAGCCCGAGAAAACACATAGAAGGACACGGCCCTTGACACACCCATATCAAATGCCGTGTGCTTGACCTGTCTTGACTTCGAGGATCGTCGACTGCATTTTGTCGACCGCAAGCAAGACACGGCCCTGGACACACCCGTGTCACAGGCCGTGTGAACCTAATCAGGCACCAAATCTGCCTTAGAACGCTATCCATTCCTTATTGTGTTTTGGGGTGTTACATCAATCAGACCGAGAAATGGCTAGAAACTCCTCCTCTTCCCCAGACGAGTTGAATCATGCAATAAAGGGTGGCCCTTGGCTTCCCTATGCCATAGATGGCCTTCTCCCTCATTTTCTCCCTCCTCCAATAAAGTGGGAAATGGATCTTTCGCTCTCCTGATCATCAAGGATGAACTTGATGACTTCTCCAGACTATTGGCAGCCCACTAACTCATAATATTAGATAATTAACATAAGGTTAGCCCAAGTGGGTAGGGCTTGAGCTTGGATTAGCCCATTTAGACGAGTTTGACCTAAACCTAGGTTGAGTTTACCTTGGTTAAAATGGTCTTTTGGGTTGCCCCCAATTGGTCCTTGGTGACCCATTGGCCTCCCCTAGGGTATAGGTAGGGTTGGATAGGGTTGAATTGGCACTTTGGAGGTCACCTACCCCTTAGTTAGGGCACTTTGGGCATTTTAGGGCTAAGGTTGACTTGGGTCAACCTATCCCCTTAGGTTGACCTCAATGGGTCCTTGGTGACCCATTGACCTCAATTTTTGGTTAAGAAGGCATGTGTGGGGTCCACTTAGCTAGGGGGAGGTCAATTGACCCTAAATAGGCCAGTTTGACAAATTTAGGGTTAGGGTGGACTTATTTCAACTTAACCACTTTAATTTCCCACAATCAGTCCTTAGTGACCCTATGGACCACCCTAGGGGTTAGGTGTGTTTTATTGGGGTCATGAAGTCAAGTTGATACCCTAGGGTCAAGCCCTAAGTCTGGTGGTGAGATTGTGCTATAGGCAGACCAAGGTGATTTTCACCTTGGTCCTTATTCACTTGGTCCTTTGAGCTTCTTATGGTTTTGTCATGACTTAGTCTTGACAAAACCACACCTAGACCCAGGATGTTACAAATACCAATATATATAAAACAAATTTCATCCTCTAAATTAAGGTTACGCCTATGGGATTTTTACTGAAGTAAAAGTATTTAACATCCCTAAGAGTTAAAGGTATACCTGACTCGAAGAGTTCCGAGTACTTTTGCTGCATCGTGTCCTGTGGTTCCCAAGTGTGCTCCTCCTGCCCATGGTTTTTCCACAGAACCTTGACTAGTATAACCTTCTTGCATCATAAGAACTGCATCGCCGTATCATCGATCCTGCTCGGCTCCATGCTGACTGATCGATCTGATGCCATCGGGCCGTGTGTGTTGAAAATAAGCTGCTTAGGGCATAGTAGAGTTCTCCAAAGTGAAGAGACATGGAAGACGTCGTGCAAACCCGCTCACTCCGGTGGTAGCTCAATTCTGTAATCCAAGGGGATGATCCGCTCCAGGATCCTGTAAGGCCCCATATATCTCAGACTGAGCTTGTTCGGCCCGCGAACCCGCGAGACTCCATACATCGGCCGTATCTTCAAGAAAACCTGATCTCCCACCTGAAACTCTACCTGACGATGTCATGCATCGTAGTATTTGGCCTGCCTGCTCTGGGCTTCAAACATCTTATCCGGTATCAATCTCACCTGAGAATTTATGTCCTCCACAAACTCAGAGCCGAGTGCCTTCAGATCCTCATCCTAGATCCAGGATAGTGGGGTCCTACACCTCTGTCCATATAATGTCTCGTAAGGGGCCATGCCTATGCTGTAATGATGGATATTTTTGTACGTGAACTTGATCAGCGGTAGTAGTCTCTCCTAGGGATCGCCACGGTCCAAAATGCATAGGCGAAGAATATCCTCTAGTGTCCGGTTGGTGCGTTCTTTCTGCCCATCTATTTGAGGGAGGAAATCCGTGCTGAACGTCAACTGAGAACGCAGATAAGTCTGAAGCAACCTCCACTCCTTGGATGTAAACCGTCTATCCCGATCTTACATGAGCTCCCTGGGCACTACATGATAACGAATAAACTGTTTGACGAACCTCCGCACTAGAACACTGATCGGAGCATCCTTCGCAACAGGAATAAATCTGGCCACTTTCGTCAATCTATCGACAATCACAAAAATTGAATCATTCCCCACATGAGATCGGGGTAGCCCATGTATAGTCCATTGCTATGTCCTCAAACATCCATTCCGGCACTGGAAGTGTTTGTAGTAATCCGGTCGGGCTCTTGCACTCCGGCTTTACGAGCTGGCAAGCATCGCAATGGGTCACGAACTATGTAATATCCTTCTTTATGCCTGGCCAATACATCATCCACTTCATGTCTGCTGCCATCTTCGTGATCCCTGGGTGCACTGAATATCTGCTACCATGTGCCTCTACCATAATATCCTCCCGAATTTGGCCTCCTGCCGGTATATAAACACTGTCGCTAAAGCATAGCAGTCCATCTCTCAGAGAGTAATCGCCTATTATTCGTTCCTCCAAGGCCCTAAATATCGACTCTTTCCATGCATCCAGCCTCTACCCATCCCTGATGAAATCCCAAATGTCGTCGGTGGAAATCATCGATGATAGGTACTCTGCATATAACTATGGGTCAACCTCAGACATAAGAGTTATCTGCATCTCCTCCAACATTTGCACCAATTATATAGCCATTTGCTGAGGCCCTGCTCCAGATTTAGTTTCTCTCTGGCTTAGAGCGTCTGCTACCACATTTGCCTTCCTGGGATGATAGTGCATGGTATACTAATAGTCAGGCAAAAACTCAACCCAGTGTCTCTGTCTGATGTTTATCTCTTTCTGTGTGTCCACGTACTTCAGGTTTTAGAGGTCTGAGAATATATCGAAGTGGACCTGTTAAAGGTAGTGATGCCATATCTTTAGGGCAAAGATAACCGCTCCCATCTCCAAGTCATGCACCGGGTAATTTTTCTCGTGTTTCTTCAACTGACGGGAGGTATAAGCTATCACGTTCATGTTCTTCATCAAAATGGAACCCATCCCCTGATATGATGTGTCCGTATATACCTGAAATCCTTCCTTACCAGATGGAAGAGCAATGATTGGAGCCGAGGTAAGCCGACCCTTCAGCTCCAGAAAGGAAGCCTCACACTGTGGCGTCCAAACAAATGGAGTCTCCTTCTTCGTCAGAGATCCGAGAAGGAGAGCAATCCGAGAGAATCCCTCCATGAACTTCTGGTAGTATTCGGCATGCCCTAGGAAACTCCTCACATCAGGGGACGTCTTCTGTAACACCCTAGAAATCTCAACAGGTCAATTTTAGGTTCAGGCTGGCTGATACGGCCTGGGACACGGGCGTGTCCCCGGGCATGTCTGGGGTACACGGCCTGGGACACGGGCGTGTCCTAGGGCGTGTTCTTCATTGTCGACGATCATGAGTCGACGATCGTTGAGTATCGATATATCGACATGGCCTGGGACATGAGCGTGTCCCAGGGCGTGTCAGGCCCAAAAATAAGCCAGTTTTTCCTGAGAAGGACACGGCGTGTAGGCCCAGCTGTGTCGATCATGACACGGGCGTGTCAGGTGTCGACACGGGCGTGTCGACACCCGTGTTCTAGTTTGGCTTAAGTTGGTCGTGCACCGCTTGAGGAACACGGCCTGTGATGCGGGCGTGTCACTACCCGTATTCGGCCCAGGAAATCAAATTAAGGGCTGATCTGAGCCGTTCATTTTCTTTGACCAAGATTCAATGGTCTGCGCTCTTCCCTGGGTTGATAAGGCCAGGATTGAGAAAGAGAAAGCTCATTTGAGTTTTATCATTCTCTTTCTAAAGTTAAGAGAGAGAGGAGAGCAAGGCAAGGAAGAAGAAGAGGAATCCGGCCGCCGGTGGTGCTGCGGTGGTCCATATTGAGAGCCGAGTTCGGATTTAAGAAGGCAAGGCTGATACAATGGCTTTCATCCGTCTCAATTTTCTCCATGGCTCCGAGGCGAATTCTAAGGGTAACGATTTCCATCTTGGACATGTGAAGTCCTACTTTCCTGCATTTGCATAGGGAAAATCCGTCCCCACGAGTGTGTGGTGGGTTGTTATGTCCCTTGGGGTAGATATGTGAACTCCCCCTTGTTAGAGTTCGGAATTGGAGTACGGATCTAGGCATGCTGTGTGAAGCCCATCTGGACGGGTTGGTCTGGATTTGTGATGCTTGTTTGTGCGGATGAATCTCCGAGAATTTGATTGTTTGTGTGCAATCTGTGGTGCATGCCTGTTGCTTGGTGCAGCAAGAAGTACTAGAGGAAGTCCAGGAAATTGTGCGAGTTGGGTTCAACTCTTGTGGTGGACGGGCAAGGTGAAGCTGTACCCGCGTTAGTCCAGTCTTGAGTCTGACAGTGTGAGCAACGGAATAAGCGATCTGTACCCGCGCTATGGTTGTCTAACCATGGGTGCTTAAGGCCCTGTTAGGATCGCATAGCGAGAGTCGACGGTTTGCATGACGATCATGACTAGAATGCTCATTGGTGGGATCCGGTGTTTCTGGTACACCCAAATTTGCCCTGAGTACACGGAGCGTCGGTCGTTGTGCCGACGTTTGTGATATGTATGTACTATGCGATCGTGCACGTCTTGCGTGGTTTGCGATATATATCATATTGGAAAATGCTTTGCAAGGATGGAATTTCGCTGCCCCATGCCAGGGCCACGGTCGTTATAATTGGTCACCTGAATGCTGACCGTTGCCCTATTTGCCACCGCTTGGTGGATTGCTTCTTACAGGTGCTGGAGGTGCTGGTTCGAGCGGGACTTAGCGGGCTGAAGCCCAAGCTGCGTTGCTGCCTTCGAATGCTTTGTTTTGTTTCTTCTTGTTCATGTGTGGCCGGCCTGCATGCCGATTTCTGTAAACCACACCTTATTAAGAGAAATTTGTAAGGCCTTAAGGCCAGACACTTAGGTTGTATACATACATTCCTATGTTTTTAGTGGACAGTTCTTGTTGTACTTGAGTTCAAGTTTTCAACCGTGAAGATTCCGCTAGAATGCTCTGTGTAAGGATGCGTTGGTGTTTTGATATTATTTCGTAGCGTCTCCGCCTGTTTGTGGAATATGGTGTGGGGCCCCGGTCGGACCCTCTATTATATTCTTCTTGACGGGTAGAGGTGTTACAATTTGGTATCAACTTATTGGTCGATCTCTTCCGAATTCACGGACGAATTCTTTTGAGGGGCGGCGAGCACGTGTCAGTGCTGTCGTTATAACACTTAACTTGAACTCAAGAATGTCCACTTAGGAATGCAAATACACTTGTTTGTTGAACTTGTGTATTCTTTTTGTATGTTTGCCGTGTTACTTGGTCGCTAAACTGTGTGTTGTATACATATAGGTGACAAGAAGTGTTGTGGGTCAATCCGAACCTCAACGTTCAGTTGAAAGTGCGGCACCAGCTGAGGTGCCCACACCTCCTCCATCCGCTGAAACGGTATGTTTCATCACCGAAACAGTACTTGCTGTAATGAATGCTCAGCAGGCTGGGCAGGCACGTCCTGTAGTGGTGCCAACTCATGTTGGGGTACGTCAAGAACCGGTAGAAGTTGTAGTTGAACCGCGGGCAGCAGTTCAACAATGGAAGAAATTCATGAGCTTCAACTCTCCGCAGTTTAATGGGGCGGGTACACCGGCCCAAGCAGTGGATTGGATTGCAAGGATCAAGAGGATCATGAGAGCTATCAAGGTTGAGGAGGAACAGAAAGTTATGTTAGCCACTTTCCTACTGGAAGGAGAGGCGCGATTGTGGTGGGATGAGATTGAACTACATCACTTGGCCGGCAGGCAATTGGCAGAGGTTTCAATGGAAGAATTCTCTCGGTTGTTCTTGGCACAACATCTGCCGATACAGCAAAGGATATCGATGGAAATTGAATTTCAACGGTTGGCGTAAGGAGATCGTAGTTTGGATGACTATCTGCATGAGTTCACCTATTTGGGAAGATATACGGGCACGATCTTCATCGAAGAAGAGCATAAGACTAGTAGGTTTTATGCGGGACTGCGAGATGAGCTGCGATATTTGCTCTCGAGTTCTGTGAGTCAGGGATTTCAAGCCTTAGTCTGTACGGCTCGCTCATTGGAGACGGACATGAAACGGGGGCAAGCAAAGGGAACCTTGGTTATTACAAATCCAGAGTTCAAGCCACCGCGTCCGAAAAAGTTTGGCTACCGAAAAAGATGGAATAAGAAGTCCAAGTCTACTGGACAAGCTCCTTCTGCGACTGTGACGGAAGCATCTGGGTATGGATCTCGTGCTTGTTTTACGTGCGGGAAGTTGGGACACTTCGCACGTGATTGCCGAGTTGGTCCTCCAAAGGGTGACAAGAAGACGGGAGCGTCTTATGCGGAGAAGGGGAAGACTGTGGTGGAGTCTTATGCCTAGAATGCGCAGCCCAGGGTCTTCAACCTTGGACAACAGGAGGCCATTAAGCAGGCAGATGTCGTCACAGGTGCGCGCAGTTTTTAATGTTATTTTATACTGTGTGCTGTGCTTGTTTTTGATTGTGATGTTTTAGGGTTTTTCCTTATATGAGAGTATCCGGCGCGAGCACTGTTTGACTTAGGTGCTTCACATTCATTTCTGTCTGAAGATTTCGTCTTTCGTGTCGGGGTGCCTATCCCGACCACGACAGACAGTGTAAAGGTGTTGTTACCTAACAGATGTTTGATGTGCGCGAATCGATCTTGCGGTCTTGAGGTCAAGATAGGGAGTCGGGAGTTCAAGATGGAAACATTAGTATTGCCGATCAAGGAATTTGATATAATCTTTGGTATGGACTGGCTGTCAGAGCAGCATGCCTGTATAGATTGCACTTCACAAGAGGTCACACTCGGGCATAATACCGAACAAGAGACCAAGTTCATTGTGATACAAGGGATGAGTGGGATGTTATTATCTGCTCTCTAAGTCGTTAAGGCAGTTCGGAAGGGTGCGGAGTTGTTCTTCACACTCGTAGAGGCGATGGCGCCAAAGGTCAGTGTGAGTGAAGTGCCGATTGTGTCGGAGTATGCTGATGTATTTCCAAAGGACCTTCCGGGGTTACCTCACCAAAGGGAAATCGACTTCGCTATCGAGCTTGTGTCGGGTGCGAAACCTGTGGCCCGTTCGCCGTATCGGGTAGCGCCAAAAGAAATGGCCGAACTGAAAGTTCAGTTGCAAGAGCTTTTGGAGCAGGGATACATACGCCCAAGTATGTCACCATGGAGCGCGCGTGTTCTTTTTGTGAAAAAGAAAGACGGTAGTTTGCGGCTATGTATGTATTATCACGAACTGAATAATCTGACGGAGAAAAACAAGTATCCGATCCTGCGGATCGATGACTTGTTCGATCAGCTAGCGGGCTCAACCGTCTATTCTAAGTTGGATTTGAAGTCCGGGTATTACCAATTGCGAATTAGGGAAGGTGACACTCCCAAAACAGCGTTTGGCACACGCTACGGTCATTATGAGTTCACAGTGATGTCGTTCGGCTTATGTAATACGCCTTCGGTATTCATGGATCTCATGCATCGAACGTTCCGCAAATACTTGGATCTGTTTGTGATTGTGTTCATTGACGATATCCTCATGTACTCACAATCAGAGGAAGATCATGCAAACCATTTGCGATTGGTATTGCATACCTTGCGGAGGAATAAGTTGTATGCCAAGTTTTCTAAGTGTGAGTTCTGGCTCTCGTCGGTGGCTTTTCTGGGCCATGTGGTAAGTGGAGAGGGCATAGCGGTGGATCCGGCAAAGATAAGTGCCATTCGTGATTTGCCAGTGTTGACTTCGGTGGACAGGGTCAGGAGTTTCCTTGGACTGGCAGGCTACTATAGACGGTTTGTGGAGAACTTCTCCCGGATTGCTTTGCCTCTGACTACGTTGACAAGATTGGATCAGAAGTTCGTTTGGACGCCGGATTGCGCGTGAGCTTTTGCGGAGCTGAAGAGTCGTTTGACCACGGTGCCCGTTTTGACGTCGCCATGTGGTACAGACGGTTTTGAGTTATACAGCGATGCGTCAGGAAGCGGCTTAGGCTGCGTTCTCCTGCAGTTTGGCAAGGTGATCGCTTATGGCTCACGCCAATTGAAAGTGCATGAATGTAATTACCCCGTCCACGACTTGGAGTTGGCGGAGGTGATCTTTTCGCTAAAGTTGTGGCGGCACTATCTTTATGGCGTGAAGGTAGATATTTATACAGATCATAAAAGCCTAAAGTATATGCTCGATCAAAAGGATTTGAATATGCGTCAAAGGAAGTGGATGGAATTCCTAGGGGATTATACATTCGACATTCACTATGTTCCAGGAAAGGGAAATGTGGTCGCTGATGCCTTGAGTCATCAGACTCCGGTACGAGCAAGTTGGTTGCGGATAGATGATGAGCGTCTAATCCAGGAGTTGGAAGCATTGGAGATATCTTGTTTGGAAAGGGATTCTTCGGTCGATGCGTTCTTGAACTGGCTGGAGGTTCAATATGAACTTGCTGACAGGGTTCGGCGGGCAACGGAGTTTGATGAAAGTCTCCAGCGCTATGCAAAGGAGGGGTCTGGTGACAAATTTTCCTGGGATGACGGTTTATTAAGAAAGGATGGCCGATTGTGCGTCCCTTGTGCGACTAAATTGCGAGAAGAATTGTTATATGAAGCACACTTTACCAAGTACTCAATTCACCCTGGGAGAACAAAAATGTACCAAGACATGAAGAAATTTTTCTGGTGGCCCGGTTTAAAGAAGGACATAGCCGCATATGTGGCTAAGTGTCGTACTTGTGCTTTGGTAAAGGCAGAATGTCAACGGCCGAGTGGTTTCCTTAAATCGTTGCCAGTTCCGTAGTGGAAGTTTGAGGATATTTCCATGGATTTCGTGCACGGGTTGCCGAGATCGCAACGTGGGAATGACTCAATTTGGGTGATTGTGGACCGGTTGACAAAGGTGGCTCACTTTCTACCGAACAAACGGGACGATTCAGTGGAAATGTTGGCAAAGCTCTATGTGGAACAGATTGTTCGATTGCACGGTATTCCCCGAAGCATCGTTAGTGACCGTGATGGGCGATTTACTTCAAAGGATTGGAGGCTAATTCATCAGTTGTTGGGCATGGAGTTAGCATTCAGTACGGCCTTTCACCCGCAAACGGATGGCCAAACTGAACGAACCAATAGAACAATGGAGGATATGCTCCGTATGTGCGCCCTGGATTTTGGTAAGAAGTGGGAAGATCATCTTGTTATGGTAGAATTTGCCTACAATAATAGTTACCAAGCGAGAATCGGCATGGCACCATTTGAAGCTCTGTATGGTCGCAAGTGCCATACACCGTTAGCTTGGGCAAAAACTGGCGAATCCAAACTTTTGGGACAAAAGGCAGTCGAGGAAGCTAACTCAACAATACGCTCTATTTGAGAAAGACTATTAATACCCCAGGATCGTCAAGCCAAGTATTACAATGCTAAGCACCGAAACGTGGAGTTCGCGGTGGGTGACTGGGTCTATTTAAAGATTAAACCCTTCAAAGGCGTATCTCGGATTCGGCGGTTGAAAAAGCTAAGTCCGCGATACCTTGGTCCGTTTGAAGTGGTGGAGCGAGTTGGAGAAGCTGCCTATCGGCTAGCTCTTTCATCGGAATTAGGAGGACTGCATGATGTGTTCCACATCTCAGTACTACGAAAAGCAGTCAAGGATCCAGCTCAAGTAATTGAGAATGATCGGGTGCCGGTTGAGTATGGGATAACGACAAAGGTGAGGCCCATTCAGATCGAGGATCGAGCCGAGAAACAGTTAAGGAACAAAGCGATCGGGATGGTAAAAGTCCGGTGGGACAATTGTGGCCGAGAAGAGCTTACATGGGAGAGGGAGCAGACCATGCGAGCCGAGTTTCCCGAGTTATTTTCGTAACCTGTTCGCTCGTTTGTATATGTAATCGAAACATATATGTCTCTGATTATGTTATGTTGTTTTCTCCCTGCTGTCTTCAAATTTCGGGACGAAATTTAATTAAGGAGGGGAGGATTGTAACACCCCAGAAATCTCAACAGGTCAATTTTAGGTTCAGGCTGGCTGACACGGCCTGGGACACGGGCGTGTCCCAGGGCATGTATGGGGTACACAGCCTGTGACACGGGCGTGTCCCAGGGCGTGTTCTTCATTGTCGACGATCGTGAGTCGACGATCGTTGAGTATCGATATATCGACACGGCCTGGGACACGGGCGTGTCCCAGGGTGTGTTAGGCCCAAAAATAAGATAGTTTGTCCCAAGAAGGACACGACGTGTAGGCCCAGCCGTTTCGATCATGACACGGGCGTGTCAGGTGTCGACACGGGCGTATCGACACCCGTGTTCTGGTTTGGCTTAAGTCGGTCGTGCACCGCTTGAGGAACACGGCCTGTTACACGGGCGTGTCACTACCCGTGTTCGGCCCAGGAAATCAAATTCAGGGCTGATCTGAGCCGTTCATTTTCTTTGACCAAGATCAATTGGTCTGGGCTCTTCCCTAGGTTGATAAGGCCGGGATTGAGGAAGAGAAAGCTCATTTGAGTTTTATCATTCTCTTTCTAAAGTTAAGAGAGAGGAGAGCAAGGCAAGGAAGAAGAAGAGGAATCCGGCCGCCGGTGGTGCTGCGGTGGTCCAAATAGCAAGCCGAGTTTGAATTTAAGAAGGCAAGGCTGCTACGAAGGCTTTCATCCGTCTCAATTTTCTCCATGGCTCCGAGGCGAATTCCAAGGGTAACGATTTTCGTCTTGGACATGTGAAGTCCTACTTTCCTACATTTGCATAGGGAAAATCCGTCCCCGAGAGTGTGCGGTGGGTTGTGATGTCCCTTGGGGTAGATATGTGAAGTCCCCCTTGTTAGAGTCCGAAATTGAAGTACGGATCTAGGCATGTTGTGTGAAGCCCATCTGGATGTGATGGTCTGGATTGGTGATGCTTGTTTGTGCGGAGGAATCTCCGAGAATTTGATTGTTTGTGTGCAATCTGTTGTGCATGCCTCTTGCTTGGTGCAGCAGGAAGTACTGGAGGAAGTCCAGGAAATTGTGCGAGTTGGGTTCAACTCTTGTGGTGGACGGGCAAGGTGAAGATGTACCCGCGTCAGTCCAGTCTTGAGTCTGACGATGTGAGCAACGGGATAAGCGGATCTGTACCCGCGTTATGGTTGTCTAACCTTGGGTGCTTAAGGCCCTGTTAGGATCACATAGCGAGAGTCGACGGCTTGCATGCCGATCATGACTAGAATGCTCATTGGTGGGATCCAGTGTTTCCGGTACACCCGAATGTGCCCTGAGTGCACGGAGCGTCGGGCCGTCATGCCGACATTTGTGATATGTATTGACTGTGCGGTCGTGCACGTCTTGCGTGGTTTGCGATATATATCATATTGTAAAATGCTTTGCAGGGATGGAATTCCGCTGCCCCGTGCCAGGGGCAGGGTCGTTATAATTGGTCAGCTGAATGCTGACCGTTGCCCTGTTTGCCACCGCTTGGTGGATTGCTTCTTACAAGTGCTGGAGGTGCTGGTCTGAGCGAGACTTAGCGGGCTGAAGCCCAAGCTGCGTTGCTGCCCTCGAAGGCTTTGTTTTGTTTCTTCTTGTTCATGTGTGACTGGCCTGCGTGCCGATGTCTGTAAACCACACCTTGTTAAGAGAAATTTGTAAGGCCTTAAGGCCAGACACTTTGGTTGTATACATACATTCCTATGTTTTTAGTGGACAGTTCTTGTTGTACTTGAGTTCAAGTTTTCAACCGTGAAGCTTCCGCTAGAATGCTCTGTGTTAGGATGCGTTGGTGTTTTGATATTATTTCGTAGCATCTCCGCCTGTTTGTGGAATATGGTGTGGGGCCCCGGCCGGACCCTATATTATATTCTTCTTGACAGGTAGAGGTGTTACATCTTCAGCGGTGGCCAATCCCGTACTGCTTAAACCTTCGCAGGATCTACAGCCAATCCTTCCCCACTAATAATATGGCCCATAAAGGACATCTCCTTCAGCCAAAACTGGCACTTGATGAATTTAGCATATAACTTGTGCTTTTGGAGCTTCTCTTGGGTTAGAGCCAAGTGACGCGCATGCTTCTCCTTAGTCCTCGAATAGATGAGGATATCGTCAATAAACACGATGACGAAGACATCCAGATATGGCTCGAATACCCGGTTCATCAAACTCATGAACGTGGATGGTGCATTCGTCAGTTCGAAGGGGCATCACGGTAAACTCATACATCCTGTATCTACTGCTGAAAGATGTCTTTGGGATATTCTCCTCTTGAATACACAGCTGGTAGTAACCTGACCTAAGATCCAACTTTGAGAACCAATGAGCTCCCTCCAACTGGTCAAACAGCTCGTCAATCCTCGGTATAAGATATGTGTTCCGTACTGTCATCCTATTCAAAGCCCTGTAGTCAATGCATAATCAGAGTGTCCCATCCTTCTTATTCAGGAATAACATAGGATCTCCCCAAGGTGAAGAGCTTGGAAGGACAAATCTAGCTTCCACTAGCTCCTACAGTTGGCTTCTAAACTCCACCAACTCCTTCGGGGCCATCCGATAAGGAGCTCTGGATGCCATCTTAGCACCCACACGAGCTGTATATGGAAATTATTCTCCCAATGTGGAGGTAGCCCTGGAAACTTCTCCGGGAATACAACAGCAAATTCTCATACCACTGGGATATTAAGAATGGAATCCTTGGCCTCGTCCATATCGAACAACACTTGGTAGACCTCGTCACCCTGTATATGGGCCTTGACGGCCAGTACGAACGATAGTAAGAGGTAGGAGGTAGATCTAATATCTTTTATGACAACATAGGTATCCCCATGCCACCAGGTGATCCTCCTCAATATACAATCGATCGGGTTCTAATGCAACCATTTCATGTCAAGGATCAGGTCGAAGTCTGGCATCCTTATGATCGTCATTGGTACTTCAAATGCTTTTCCGTCAATTTCTGCCTCCATGTTGTAATGGGCAAAGGTTAATAGCTCTGATCCGTCGGGTAGACGCACCCTCATTATCTAGCCTGTGAATCGTTCCATGCCTTCTAGTCCTACCACAAAGGCTTCTGACACAAACGAGTGCAAAACACCCATATCGAACAGTGTCTGAGCGGGCATGCCACTGACGAAGACTATGCCTGAGGTGGTTAAATCTCTTAGAATTCTATTTATAGTTTTCTTTCTTATTTCTAATAATTCTATATCCATGAGTCTAGCTTTTAAGAAAGAAAAGAACTTAAAAATCACCGGCGTACCAGTTATCACCTTCTCCGAGTTCCGGGGCTGAGACAGGTCCAATGCATACACTTGCCCTCTATCCTACATGCGGTATCCGCCCAGAAATCCACGTCCTAGGCCCCATCCTCGACCACTAAACTACCGAGCAGGTGGGGCATCCTGAAGTTCTGGTAGGGGTGCTTCTCTCATGGGAAGTTCCTCTTGAAGTGCCCTGGTTGGTTGGAACGGAAACATACCTGTGCCCTTTCCCCTATCCTTGGCATCTCCCGTATCTATTAAGGTTGAGTAGCCAATACCACCTGGTCCCTCTGTTCCTTCCTGTCCTCCCGAAAGGCTTGATCCTCATTCCTCCTTTCTCTGATGACATTACCTCTAGGCTGGCCCCTCCTGCCACCAATCATTATGTCGTTAGCCGATCTCTTCTAGCCCCGGATTGTAAGCTGATCCGCGTCTCGCTTCTTGGCCATCTCATAGATCCTAGTTAGGCTCCCATCAGAGATGAAAAGGAGGGTCTGTCTCATGTCATCATGTAGGCCTTTGTAGAACCTCTTGGTGTAGCCCGCGTCATCCTACTGATATGAGTCTGCATAGCGGGCTAGATGTGTGAACACCCGGTAATACTCTATCACTGTCCTGTTGCCCTACCTCAACTGTAGGAACCTGTCTTCCAACTCATCCCTCACTGACTGAGGTACAAAATGCTTCACTAGAGCTGCTCTGAACTCCTCCCATGAGATTTCTGCGCAATCCACTCCAGCGAAGGTGATGTTTAGCTGTGACTTCCACCATCTCTTCCCATGTGACTATAAGCAGGAAATTTCCAAAGCAACTGCCTCCTCCATCACGCATCGAATTCTTGCCAGCATCTCGTAGATGATGTCCTGCTACACCTCTGTGCGGATAGCTGACTCCATCCTGAGGTAGGATGGAGGAGAAAGCCCCCGAAAGGCACTCATCCTATTGGCCCCGGGATTTGGCTGTGGAGTCGGGGCCTGCTGAGTCCTGAAGGCCTCAAGAAAGGCCATCAGTGTCTGCCCCATCTCTGCCTGCTAGAACGAAGTCGGAGCTGGTGGTGGTGGAACCATATTTTGTGCCTGAGGTGTACCCTACTACGGAGTAGGGTTCATCCCAGACTATAAAGGAAAAATTCCAATTGTTAGATAATATACAAGTGGAACTAAAGAACAAAGTGGACTTTTACATGTGATTCCCCTTATGGGCACACCATTGCTTCCGCTGCTAATTTGTCCGCAAACTAAGATCGCGCAGGGTGGCCTAGGGTTTTTGTGGACTACTTCTCTTTGGATCGATGTTTGCTCTCATACTAGTTTGTAAGACCCCTTTTTTTTCTTTTAAAAATATCAGAGTCTTATGCCCAGAATCGCTGTATTGCTGTGACACCGACACTGAGGAAGGTCGCCACTACAAAACGTCAATCCTTCTAGCCTTTACGATCATCAAACAGGAAGAAGCTTTTGCACAGTTTAGATAAAACTAAGTCCACAATCACATATAATATGAAACCACGATTAGTCTACAAGATAATAAAAGTACAGAAGTAAAAAGTACAAAGAAATATAAATGGGCTCATGCCGGTACATCAATCCTCACTACAAACTCTCTCGGAAGCAAAGTAACCTAATCACTTACGGAGCCAGTAGCTGGTGCTCCTGTGCTAGACTGGCCCACCTCCATATGCACCGTAATCCGTTATTGTTTTATCCCCTGCTGATATTCCCCGTCTCCCATCCGGAGTCCCTGAAATGTTGTGGTCATCGACCGTTAGTCAAAAATACTAAGTCCTATCATCCCCCACCCCTCGCCTATGACTCTTAGGAACCGAGCGGGGATAAGGAAAGGGAAGCTATGAAGGTAGAGAGTACAAAGGAGGCTTGTGGCGGTGGAGCTACTCTAGTAATAATTTATAATGGTTATAGTTTTAATGAAGAGAAGTACAAACTAACAGTTCTATTATAACAAGAAGTAATTTAAGGGTATAGCAGAGCAGTAGGTATATGAAAGGTAAACTAAGAAACACGAAACCTTAACTTATATAAATGTCCATACAATCTTATAAGTTAAGGGGTCTTTCGCAAGGCTCCCATCGTATAAAAATCGCCATACCAATTTATATGATGGGGTGTCAAGATTATATGCAAGGATTAGCATAGTGCTATGTTATGCCATGATTCATGCAAGTGCAACACACACACACACACACGACTCTATGGGCACAGACCTTTAGTTCCCCCCTTTTGGGCAGCTAGCTTCACTCCTAGGACCTTTTCTAGTGGCAAACAGAGACAGTGGGTCAGGCCCCTAACTCCTAGGCGAGTATCCACACTACTAGGCATAGCCCTTATGTATGCCTCTAGAAGGACACAATCCAGAGTCACCATATACTAATGCTGGCCATATCCACCAGACTTCCTTTGGCTAAGTGTAAACCACACCCGCCGAGTCAGAGTATCGACGTTGGTGTGAACGACAGTCCAATACCGAAGACCCACCGCCATTTATATTATGTGCATGCAATAGTATTATGTTATCCCACTGATCCAAAGCTCCCTGGACTAGCCCGTCCAGCACAATTATCTACCGAGGCATCGGCTCGCCGGGATAACCTGCCCACCACTAAAACAACCGAGCTTACCGCTCGTGAGACCCAACCTAACTCCACAACACCGGGGAGTGTTAGTGTAAGTGTAACCCTAGATATACTAGTTACTCTTAACATTGATTATTCTTACAGTTTATGTTAACCTTGGACTGCCCTAGGTATTCTCAGAGAAGGGCTCTCACAGGGCACTAGGAACTATGATGGTAGCTGAATCCCATCGTTCCCTTTAACAAGATACTTACTATTATTGGCTAATACCCAATCCTTGATCCCTTTTAATGTTATATTGGATCTAACCCTAGTGTATTTGACCTTTCCTCTCCACAGGGAAGACAATGTTTCGTCGAACCCGAGTACCACCTACACTAGTCTTCCCATCATTACTCTTCACCAAGACTCTCATTGATGAACACATTTCTATTTCACCATAACAATAATCTGATACCCCAACTCCCTATGTTCATTTTACACCATATCATAATTTTTGCATTTTTACTATATGCAGACCATTCTAAGATATATGATGTATATGATAGAAGGTACACCAAACTTTCATCAAAAATCCCTAAAATATTTATTGGGGGTCTATCATGATATATTTAGCCTTAATCTAGAAACTTGGAGTTTTCCTAAATAAATTGGCATTTAATTTAATTTCCCAAAAATTGGTCCATGGGTGATTTGAACATGAAGTACTAGATTTACATAAGATATGACCATATAAAAATTATGAACACTATAAGATAGCAAGATATCAGTAAATACCCAATTTCATAAATTTTTCATAAAGGAATTATCCTCCAAATAAATAATTGAAGGTAATTTAACTAAATAGGGGTAATAAAGGGAGTACCATAAATACTTGTCCAAAAATTATACAAAAGTTAACAGAGCTTTATTATGATCATAAAACCTTACTTACAAAATTTCATGTAATTCCAAGGTCAGTAAACTATATATAAAAATATCTCATCAAATCCATCATGGGGCATTTTATGAAGAAACATCCTTGTAATCTCAACTAAACAATATGTAAATATTTTTCCAAGCTTCTTTTGCCATAAAAAGTACTCTGGCTAAGTAACATAATTTTCCAACAAGAAATATTATTTATCTTCTATTTATCAAAGTAGGGTGTACTTGTTTACTTTACACATGATGTACTAAAAAGAAATGTTAAACTATACAAAGTTTTTTACTAGTGCATCTGCATGATATTTGGCATGCTTTTCAAGAGTTTAAAATTATTCTAAGATATATAAACCATAATTACATCAATGTAATCAAAAGGGAATGATGAAGTTTATATCTACAAGGGCGAGCTACTGTTACTTAGACACCCTATAATAAATTCCAGAGGTATATATCACTATGACAATACTCCTACCAAAATATCACAAAGATCCAAGGTCATATGACCCATTGAATATTCCCTAAGGTGTAAAGACCTAAATATCTACAAAGTTCTTTAATTGGGGTGCATGTGTCCAAACTCAACAAAATCCCTTCCTAGGGCAATTCACCTCCCTAGGATCACATGGACTAATCAACAAGTCCATCAAAGGACATAACACCCTAAGTCCCTCACCATTTCCCAAAGTTCAACTTTAGGTTTTGAACTTGGTTCCTAGGGCAAATCTACCCTAATCTATCCCATACACCATATGGGAGAGTTAAATATCATAACAAATCAGTTGCCCAAGTTTTAACCCTTGTTGAGGTGATTTGGCCACCTAAAACCCACAATGGCCCTTTGGACCAAAATGCCCCTTTTTGGTCAGGGCTAGGGTCTACTAATTTCTAAACTAAATCATCACTAAATGGGATGAGATTTTATACAGAGACCTATAATGACCCCAAGGACCACTCACAAATATTTTGGAGGGTTTGGAGGTTGTTAGACCCATTAATTAATTCATTCATGAAAAATGAAATGTTTACCAAAACTTTAGAAAAATATCATCCACAAATTTCCATTTTTGGATATTATGTAGGTCTAGGTATGTATGGCCTATGCCCCAAATTTCAAGTCATTTGGAGGTCAGGATTGAGGGGGCACTCAAATCAATCCATGTTCATCCTTATGTATAGACCTCACCAAAATGAGTGCTCAGGTCTGACCTAAACTCCAAACTTGTTCAAATCCATTTTAAAATAAACTAGACATATAGGTATACAAGTTTCATGTTGACTACTTTTCCAGAATAGTCCTATATGTATTTTTAGATTAATTCCTAATGTGACTGATTCTATGTGAGCAATATTCAAAAAATACAATTAATAATATTAGATCAGCACAGATCTTAAAGTAGAATCCTACCGTTGCTGGCCTTCTTCCTCCTCCACCAAATGACTAGATTAAGCCTGACCTGGAGCCACTTCCAGCCACTTTCCCGGCCACCCGACCACATCCCTGGCCGGCAACCACCGCCACCACCTCCGTTGAGGTGGGGGTTATCGCTGGGCGGCGGCATGGCCGCCGGAGGGGCCATTTCCAGCGAACCAACCACTTGGTTTTTCATGGAAATTTCATGGAAAATCTCCACCCGATCGGGCTCAATTGATCCCATTCTTATCCCTATTGAATCCTTTGATCTACCCATACAAAAAGGTGTAGGGGAGACCTTAGTGGTAGGATGGAGTCGGGTCGATCGCCGGGTTACCATGGATGGTGGTGGAGTCATTGGAGTTATGCAACTGCACAGTCAACTAGCTCGATTCCTTCTAGTATGGATGTGAAACTGCTCGCCTTTGTCTGGTGAGGCTTTTAGAAGCATCAATTGGGGAAGGGGAAGGGCGTAGCACTGATTTCCATCAAAGGCCATTAAGGGGATTTTCGGCAATGGAATGGGGGGGGGGTGTCAACTCAGGCTCAATTAGGCCGAGAAATGGCTGGAAACTCCTCCTCTTCCATAGAGGAGTTGAATCCATCAATAAACGGTGGCTCTAGGCTTCCCTATACCATTGATGGCCTTCTCCCTCATTTTCTGTCTCCTCCATTAAATTGGAAATGGAGCTTTCTGTCTCCTGATCATCAAGGCTGAATTTGAAGAATCCTCCAGCCTATATGCAGCCCACTAACTCATAATATTAGATAATTAACATGAGGTAAGCCCAAGTGGTTAGGGCTTGAACTTGGGTTAGCGCATTAGGCTAGCTTGACCTAAACCTAAGTTGAGTTGACCTTGGTCAAAATGGCCTTTTGGGTTGCCCCCAATGGGTCCTTGGTGACCCATTGACCTCCCCTAGGGTCTATGTAGGGGTGGGTATGGTTGACTTGGCACTTTGGAGGTCACCTGCCCATTAGTTAGGGTACTTTGGCCATTTTAGGGCTAAGGTTGACTTGGGTAACCCTAGCCTCTTGTGTTGACCCAAATGGGTCCTTGGTGACCCATTGACCTCAATTTATTATTAGGAAAGCATGTGTGGTGTCCACTTAGCTAGGGGGAGGTCAACTGACCCTAAGTAGGCCAGTTTGACCCATTTAGGGTTAGGGTGGACTTAGGACAACTTAACCACTTTAATGACCCTCAATGGGTCCTTAGTGACCCTATGGACCACAAAAGTGGTTGGGGTGTTTTGGTGGGGTCATGAAGTCAAGTTGAAGCCCTAAGATCAAACCCTAAGTCTGGTGGTGAGATTGTGTTATAGATAGACCAAGGTGATTTTCACCTTGGTCCTTATTCACTTGGTCCTTTGAGCTTCTTATGGTTTTTTCATGACCTAGTCATGACAAAACCACTCATAAGTGTCTAGTTATTTGAGGGATGTTACACTGTGGGCAGGCTAGCGGGGGCAAAATGGTAAAAATACATCATAGCATCACTGGGCGTGTGGTCCTTGAAAATCCCCACTTGCCCTGGGCGGCGAGTGTTTGACAGTGCCAGAACTCGTAGCCTCCTCCTTGCCTTTGGCGAGTACGGGCCCGGCTTGCCCTACTTTCCTGCTACCTGCCGAACTCCCTAGGGTGAGTGCGAGTAGATCTGCTCCACTCTCCCCTTAAATGGTCCGCCCCACTTGGGCAAGCCGGACTGCTAAGCTCTGGTTGACCTGCTGCCCAGTTGCCGACTGCTCTACTCAATCCCACCAGGGCAAGCCGACGGATGCCAAGATGTCACTGAATATCAAAAATGAAAAGCGTTGATAGAGTTCACCTCACTCAACGCCGAGGCAGAAGACGTCTTGTGAGCTCTCCTCACTCGACGCCTAGGCTGAAGGCGTGGAGTGAGCTTGCCTCACTCGATGCCTAGGCTGAAGGCGTTAAGTGTGCTCGCATAACTCAACACTTTGGTTGAGTGCACCGAGTGGACTCGACTCTAGGGGCCTGGCACGCCTTGGTCTTGGGCTGGACTTGACGGGTCTGTCTCCTACCGATCCCGCTCGCTGTATATGGGGTTGTATAGTGTAGGCCAATGTGTTGAATCACGTGTAATCTCTCTATTGGGGTGTAATTCTATTTCAAGTAGATTAGAAGAATACTAGAAGAACAAGCTGCGGCCTTCAGAAGAGAAGATTTTCACTAAGTAAAATTCGTCGAGTATAGTTATGTATACTCATCGAATTTGTTGAGTATACTCATGAAAACTCATTGAATTTGTTGTGTATACTTATAAGCGCTCATCGAACTCGCCGTATTTATTTAGATAATAATCTCTGAAATCTTAAAAATCAACTAAGTAAAAGTTGCATAGTATCATCGTGTATATACATCGAAGTCGGGTATAGTATAATAGACGATACTCGTCGAATTCGTCGAATATACATGTCGATACGCAATGAATTTGTCGAGTCATCTCGACATTACTTCCCTGGATTTCTTTAAGTGATATTTGTCAAGTATACTAAGCGATACTCGTCCAATTAGTCAAATATCACTTGTTATGTCTTCGAATACGTCGATTCGGCTAGCTGATACTCATCCAATTTGTCGAGTATACTAGCCAATACTCGTCATATTCGTCGAGTAACTCTTCTACTATGTGTTGAGTTATATGTTTTATATGGATGAAATCTTCTATGTCAATTTCGTCGAGTTTACAAGAAGGTTTGACGAGTATACCCATAAATATTCGATGATACTCGACGAATTACACAGAGGGTTATTTTCTTCTCTTTTCAAAATTATGGCTCGGGTCGACCAGAACGCCATGTATAGTGATTTTTTGATCTCTAGATTAGGAAGGATTTTTATAGACGTTACATAAGGAGGTTCTCTATATATATGTAGGGTGGATTTCAATCATCCCTAATTGTGCGTATTTGGAAAAATTGAGAAATTTAAAAGAACAAAACTCTTCCGTCCGTTGGCCTTCACTTTTTCGTCGCTACACTGCTCGACCAAAGAATCTTTGCAGCACGATTAATTCTTTTTCAAGTCAATCGACTAGATCATTGATTTCTGAAGGTTTTGATTCTCTCAGATCTAGTCTATCCATGCATCCAGATCCAGATTTTCAATACTTCAATTTTTCTGTTCTTCAAGGCATTTTCGATAAAACTTTCAGAGGGACGAGGGATAGAAGTTCTCAGATCTGTTGAGGATTTTTGTTGATCTTTGATTGTGTAACACTTTGTGTTATTATAGGAAGTTTCTCCCTCCAAATTGTAGATCCTTGTTTGTAGATTGAGTTGTAGATCCTTTTTTATTGATCGAGTAGTAGCAGAGTTTGTTCTCCAGGTTGTAGAAGCGTTCTATCCGAATTGTAGGATTTGGGGCTTCGAAGTGTAAGATTGTTTGCAATCTGAGATAAAGGTGAATTAGCCAAATCTAGCCCTTCGTGGTAGATTGGCGAGGCGGGACTTTGGACGTACCCAACTCGGGGAACCCCTATAAATCTCTGTGTTTTTTGTGTGCTTGTTTTTCAGTAATTATTATTCTGCAAAAGACGCAAAACAAACCTATTCACCGCCCCTCTTGGTGATTTAGATTGATACTAAATACTTTCATTCATCAATTTGGGGGTTGGCCCAGAGGCAATCAGTTCTATCCTGTCTCCTAATTTTTTATGTCTGCCATATTCTCGAAAGTGCTAAAACGAGATATTAAATTCAAGAGAAGTTATCTTTGGCTTTGGTTAAGTATTCCATAAGAATTTATTCATACTTCCATGCTCATTCGATCAAGGAGGTAATTGACCAACCACTTAGGAGTGTGTTAGTAAAGGTAGAACATTCAAATAGGCTAGCTAAATGGAACATAAAGGATGGTGAGTTTGAAATATTCTATGTGCCTAGGACTTATATCAAAGCGCAGATATTGGCAGACTTCTTAGTAAATACAATGAAGGCAAACCTAGTCCAGGAAGAAAAGTCTCCTTTAGCTTGGATCATCTATGTATACGAGGCTTCAGGTAAGATCTCTTCGAGGGTAGGAGTAGTGCTTATTAAACCAAATGGAGACAGGTAGCAGCAGGAAATAAAGTTCACTTTCCCGATTACAAATAATCAAGCGAAATATGAAGCACTTCTAACTGGCTTGAGGATTGGAAAAGATTTGGGGATTGAGAAGGTGCATGTTAGTGTACAACCTCGGGCTCACAAGAAGGGACTCATTGAAAAATGCTAAGGGCGAGAAGGTTGCATAGGCGGGAGGTTCCCGCGGCCCGTACTGATCCCTTAGAATCAAGACAAGTCTTTGCGAGATGGGATACTCGCGAGGTGATAGGGGAACATGGGAACAGGCAAGAGGGCCGTCGCACCATAGACTGGGCTCTAATGGCGAGACGAGGCACCGCGAGACAAACTGAGGAGTAACGAAGCAGGCGAGATGGGATACTCGCAAGGAAAACTAATGGGCATCTCTCATCTGCTAGATCATCGAGTGCCAACTCGAAGTTTGTCAAGCGTCGGTTTGACGATTGGTCGTACACCGGTTCGATGATTGGTCAAGCGCCGGTTCGACTAAAAGGGCATTTTTACCTCTTTACCACCATGTAGGGCTTTTATTATTTGATCCCAGACAATTTTACTCTTTTTCCCTTGATGGTATGCATATAACCCTTCAAAACAACGGAGTTTGGCTATTGGCTGACCCAGCCCAGGGTATTTTTTGTAAATTCAGGTCAGTTTAGTTTGGTTTTTGGCAGGTCAAACTCAGAGGCCTATAAATAGACCAATAAGGTGCCTTGAAGAGGTTGTTGACCCCTTTCATTTTCTTCCTCCAAGGCACCTAGCTCAACACAGGCCAGGGAGGGCATGGATAACTAGTTCTTCCGGATAAGAGGTGGGACATCCAAGGTGAAGCCCATTGTCTGTTTCTAGTTCACAAGACTCACGTCAAGGAAGGAATTCGGGAAGAGTAGGTGTGAGTTGCAACTCTAGATCCAAACTCTAGGTGAGCGTGGATCGCAGTATACATAAAAGAATCTTGAACTACTTTATGGAGGGAGATCTCGGCGAAGGAGAAGAGAGCGTGTCCCAGAACTCGTGAGGATACGTGGGAAGAGAAGAATTCATGGCGTCCATCAGAGGAATCATTGACATGTTGCAGGGGATCTCGCAGTGAGGCGACTGCTCGACTAATCTACCCTAGGCACCCGCTCTTGCGCATCAGGACGAGCTCGTCTCAGTAATTGTTAGAGAGTATGCCCCCCCCCCCCCCCCCCGCCGGGGAGGGGGGGGGGGTGGCGACCTGGGAAAGAGAAGATGGTGGAAGGGAGAGGAAGAGACTTAGATAGTAGAGAACTATTCTATAGTCCCGTGAGTGTCATCTTGCCAGGGGACGTCATCATGCGAGTGGAGGTGGCGAGACCCCTAGTGAGAGGGTCCCCATTTTGTGAGTTAATACTTTCAGCTCCCATCCCGGATGGGTTCCGAGAGCCCGAAATGACCTACTACATGGGAAAAGATGACCATCTCCACCACTTGCAGTGGTTCTAAGATGCGGTCTCCATCAGGCTGATGATGGACGCATTCAAGTATCATCTTTTCGCCATCACCATAAAAGATAAAGCTAGGGACTTGTTTCATCAACTCCCGACGGGATCAATATATGGCTTCGAAGACCTGAGTAGAATTTTCCAATTGCGTTTCTCGACCTCAAAGAAAAGGAAGAGGAACCCGTAGTCGATTTTTCTAATCCGGTAGAAGGAACATGAATCCTTCGCCCAGTATGTGCACCAATTCTAGGAAGAAATTTTTGACATTCAGGATGTGCCAGGATTTGCTCTCCAGATGGCCTTCACTGCGAGACAACGGGAGAGTTTCTTCAAGATGACCCTAACCCGAAAAGCACCAATATATTTTAAGGGGTTGATGGAGAATGAAGCAAAAGAGATAGAAATGTAGGCGGAAATGTTGTAGGCCCGCTCTTTCGAGCGTTTTAGGTGGCCGACAAATTAACGCGACGCTCTCGAATAATTCTCACGTTACACTCCATCATTTAACGTAGCATCGATTCTACTCATATTACTATTAGATTAACAATTACGTGGGATTCGCAAAACCCCTTAAGATAATACCAAGGCGATAGACCAAGGTCCTCTCAAGCGAAAAAGAACCCACACGGTTCGTTCGAGCGAGTTGTACCAAAAGAGAAACAAAGGAAAACAAAAGATTTGGGCAAGGGTGGTTCTCTCCCAAGAAAATACAAACGAGGGCCGCCACGCCTCACGAACTTAAACAAAAATACGGTAAGCAAGAAAATAACTAACATCAATTAAACGACGAAAAATCAAGCGTTGCACAAGACACGCAATTTGCCAATGCCACAAGAATTATCTAGGAAAGAGAAACACATAAAGTAGAAATTTTCTTTACCCCAACCAGATTGGAGGAATCTTGTTTCACTCGACTAGAATCGTTCCTTAACGGCACCACCGGACGTACGCCGGAGGGAGAGAGTTCTCGCCTTCTTCGTGTCACGCTATATTTGGAAAATCCTGGTGAAATCTTCTAAATGTGGAAATAATATTCCAATTAAGGTAGGAGAGAGAAAAGGTGGCACGATCATTGATTATTTAAGGAATTAGATATTTCAAATTTGGTAGGTGGAAAATTTATGGAAGGGGGTATGTTTTGAATATGGTAACTAAGGGGGATTATGGCAATGAATATTTTTGGATTAGGAAAGGGATTTTTGGAGGGAGGGGGTCGGTTTTGATGGTGGTAGAGGGAGCTAAGGTTTGAGATGGTGGTGGCCGGTTTTATGAAGGGAAGTAGTGGTCGGCCTTGGTGGTGTTTATGATGGTCATCTTGGAGGGATGGAAAAGGGTAGTGGCCGATTCTCTTGGTTGGAGGAGGGGACACGGGTTTGGAGGAGTGTTAGAGGTGGTCTTCTAGGTGAGGGAAGGAAGATGGCTCGGGTTTGATAGAATGCAAAGAGGTGATAAAGAAGGAGAGGAAGAGAGGAGACCGAGAGAGAGAGAGGAGAAAAGTGGACGGCGGCCAAGAGGAAGAGGAAGAAGAATAGTGGCCGAAATTTGCCTTAGAAGGAGGAGGAGGATTTCAAACATGAAATTCGATTTTCTTTTATTCATTCACTAATGAGAAACAAAGGGGTACATGCCTATATATAGGCTACAACAAACACTCCAACTGGCTAAATGTAGTCAAACATGAAAAATGAAATCTAAACTCATGGTTTTATAACATAACCATGTAACAACTAATACATGAAATTAAACACGAAATAACAATGATGAATTTGAAATAAAACAAATAATAAAATATATTAATACTCCATAATAATTTATTAATATTTATTATTAATATATTATAAATGGGCTTGCGCTCCGGACGGTTATTGCGGCGACGCTCTTCATGGTCAAGTGTCAGTGCGCCATCGCCGTCTTCAAGTAGTTGCGGGCCGTCGTCTCCATTAATATCTACCGGGTCACCATCATCGTCAGAGGGAGGATGATCCTTGGCAACATATCGTGGGAAGTCGGCTCCATCAATCCTCCCCTCTTAAAAATACTCATCATTGATGAGTATGCCTGTGTGTACTCACCTGGAAGGTCGTCGGCAGGGAAGAAGGACCTGCATGGCAAAATGTGGTCTTGGAGGGACCTCAAATACGCGTTAGCCAAAGAAGGAAAAAGTATTTCAATAACATCCACCAACATACCTCCAATGGAGACCGGGAAGGAGAACGATCCTAGAAAACTATCACCACCCAACCCAATAGAAAGCATAGTGGAAAATATATACGGAGAGGTAGACATTTTAGGTGGCATTAAAGCATAAAGCGTAAAGTATGTAACGATGAAAATAAGAGCTATGCCCCACTTAGTGGAAAATTTTAAAAGGAATGTCATGTCACCAAACTTTCGTAAAATTCGTAAAGAATAGACTAGCCAATTCGTTAATATTTCTAAAGTGCCTGGGGGCATCCGTGTAGGGGTGAGACAAACCAAAACCAAACCATTCACATAACGGTGGACGACTATTCGACACAACCTCGCAAGTAATTTTAAGGACGCATTTAGAAGGGTCAAAGAAATTAAAAATGCGCCTAATTAAATTAAAACCATGAGGGGAGAACCCATGTGCCACATGACTTTAATTAATAGTAAAAAATAACAGAATTATGTCCGGTGGCACATGTGCTTTAAGTTCAAAAATTAATGTAGTGGGTTCCAACATTTTCGTTTTAACTTTGGAATTAAATTTTGATTTAAAAATGTCATAATAAAAATTCAGCAGGAAATGTTCGTCACCAACTACGTTCGCCCACAACCTTCTAAGTAAGTTTAACGGAAAGGCGGGAATAATAAACTTCTCTAAATATGAAGGGCTAGAGATGACTAAATCATCTACTCGAGCTAAGGGAACTGGAGGGAGAGTCGATAGGGTTGACTCCATAGGGGGAACCAAGTCACACTGAATGTCAAAGCATGGATTAAGCGTCCAAGAGAACGCCTCCAGTTGCAAGCCGTTAAAACCAAAAGTAAACTCGAATAGTGGATTCGTCCTACAAGAAAACTCATCCTCAGTTAACTTTTCGCCCCCGAATGAACCCACCAAATCATTAGAAATTTTACTTAAGGCAGAAACAATGATCGTCTCAATAGTAGGCAAATTCGTATCCGATAAAATTTCCAAACTAACTCGGGCCTCAGGCGAAGGAGCTATCATCAAAGTAAAGGGTATCGGGCCCTCAGTGCTACCGTCATCCAAAGATAAATTTTCCTCGCAGGGTAAATCTACTACAACATCACATCCTTTATCGACCAATTATTCCCATGAGATAGGGACATCGTCTAAGTCAAAATATGGGGATGGACAAATTGAGTCCCGGGGAGTATATAAATTGGCTTGAATATTAAGTGGAGATGATATCGGCAAGGAACTAACTCCCGGAAGTATCACACTAAAATTATCCCAAACTGAACAACCATCCCAAGGTTACTCTTCCAATACCGTAGAAATATCTAATAATCCTGGGTTAACAATAATAATTTCGGGTCCTTGCAAGTCATCACCTAAATCAGAAACAGGTACGCTCTCAGCTTCGGATGACTCTACCGACTCTGCCGGAACGTCTTCTCACTCAGGGTCATCAGAAGACTCCATGACTAAAATATCGTTGAAGGGGGGTGGAGATGATTCCTCAAAAGAGAAATCCTCATCCAGGTCACTAGGGTAACAAATCTCCTCAACTTCGCTACACTCTTTAGTGATTATAACCTCATCCTCAGTGATGGGCGCAATCGTAGAATCAGACTCAGACTCATCAGGGGAATCAATAACTAGATCTGACAGCTCTGGGGGTAACTCTAAGGAGACTACGGGCTTAGTCAGAATAGAATGATCGATTGTGCCAAACCCAGACGTATCACTTGTCTCATGTGTCTTGATCTCCTGACGACCCACGATGATATGAACACTCTCATAATCAAGTAGTGGTCTAGTGCCCTGGAGGGGAGAAGTAAACTTATGTGATGTCCTAGTACGCGAGTACGGGGTATCGTACTGGTTCAGTGTAGGCATAATCATAGGTGGTGCTTCACTAAGATTTTCAGATGACTGAGAACGACAGTGGCGAGGGTAATACTCATCCGTTAATAGATTCTTCATAATATTCCAACCTACAGGTGAATCGTCGAGGGATGTCCCAAAACGTCTCTTCTCATTGAGCCAGAAGGTCTGGGCTCAACTAAATAATTGAAGTCTCGCAATGGGAATCCTGTGGGGGTCCACAATCTGATATCTCTCAAAATAGCGCTCCATAGCCTTCACCCAGCATAAAAACTCTTGCGTTCCACCTAGCCCATCATAGGTTGGAGCAGGAACTCTAACATGCCTAGATCAGTGCGGTGCAACTTGATTAGCCTTTAGTTGGCAAATCAACCCCATAATCTCTTCCACTACCGGGCAATGGAATGGCTTTATAACTTTCATGACGGAACCTAAAGGTTTCATTCGGGAAAAGTGAACATCGTAGGCCATTTTTTTGTTTTAATTTGGAGAAAAATTTGAAATTTGAAATTTGAAATTTGAAATTTGAAATTTGAAATTTTGAAATTTGAAATTTTGAAATTTGAAATTTGAAATTGGAAATTGGAAATTTGAAATTTGAAAATTTGAAATTTAAAGTTTGAAATTGGTAATTTAAAATTTGAAATTTGAAATTTTTAATTTCGAAATTTGAAATTTGAAATTTGAAATTTGAAAATTTGAAATTTTAAATTTGAATTTTAAATTTTGAATTTTAAATTTTGAAATTTGAAAATTTGAAATTTTAATTTTGAATTTTAAAATTTGAAATTCGAAATTTGAAATCTGAAATTTGAAATTTAAAATTTAAAATTTATTTGTTTGTTTAATTTGAAATTTGAAATTATTGAATTTCAATGCATTTCATGAAAACTTATTTTCTAAATATTGATCTGCAACGAAACGGGTGAGTGCGTACGTACGTGCCATATAAGAGGTGGAGGAGTGCTAATTAGGAAATTGACGAGAACCTTCCTCTGATACAAAATTGATGTAGGCCCGCTCTTTCGAGTGTTTGGGGTTGCCGACAATTTAACGCGACGCTCTCGAATAATTCTCACGTTACACTCTAGCATTTAACGTAGCAGTGATTCTATTAATATTACTATTAGATTAACAATTACGTGGGATTCGCAAAACCCCTTAAGATAATACCAAGGCGATAGACCAAGGTCCTCTCAAGCGAAAAAGAACCCACACGGTTCGATCGAGCGAGTTGTACCAAAAGAGAAACCACGGAAAACAAAAGATTCGGGCAAGGGTGGTTCTCTCCCAACAAAATACAAATGAGGGCCGCCACGCCTCACGAACTTAAACGAAAATACGGTAAGCAAGACAATTACTAACATAAATTAAACCACGAAAAATCAAGCGTTGCAAAAGACACGCGATTTGCCAATGCCATAAGAATTATCTAGGGAAGAGAAACACATAAAGTAGAAATTTTCGTTACCCCAACCGGATTGGATGAATCCGATTTCACTCGACTAGAATCGTTACTTAACGACACCACCGAACGTATGCCGAAGAAAGAGAAACTCCTCGCCTTCTTCGTGTCATGCTATATTTGGAAAATCTCAGCGAAATCTTCTAAATGTTGAAATAATATTCCAATTAAGGTAGGAGAGAGAAAAGGTGGCACGATCGTGGATTATTTAAGTAATGGGATATTTCAAATTTGGTAGGTGGAAAATTTATGGAAGGGGATATGTTTTGAATATGGTAACTAAGGGGGCTTATGGCAATGAATATTTTTGGATTAGGAAAGGGATTTTTGGAGGGAGGGAGGGAGGTTTTGATGATGGTGGAGGGAGCTCAGGTTTGAGATGGTGGTGGCCAGTTTTATGAAGGGAAGTAGTGGTCGGCCTTGGTGGTGTTGTTGATGGGTCTTCATGGAGGGATAGAAAAGGGTAGTGGCTGATTCTCTTGGTTAGAGGAGGGGACACGGGTTTAGAGGAGTGTTGGAGGTGGTCGGCTAGGTGAGGGAAGGAATATGGCTCGGGTTTGCTAGATTGCAAAGAGGTGATGAAGAAGGAGAGGAAGAGAGGAGGCCGAGAGAGAGAGAGGAGAAAGGTGGCCGGCGGCCAAGAGGAAGAGGAAGAAGAATAGTGGCCGAAATTTTCTTTAGAAGGAAGAGGAGGATTTCAAACTTGAAAATCGATTTTCTTTTATTCATTCACTAATGAGAAACAAAGGGGTACATGCCTATATATAGGCTACAACAAACACTCCAACTGGCTACATGCAGCCCAACATGAAAAATGAAATCTAAACTCATGGTTTTATAACATAATGAGGTAACAACTAATACATGAAATTCAACACGAAATAACAATGATAATTTTGAAATAAAACAAATAATAAAATATAGTAATACCCCATAATAATTTATTAATATTTATTATTAATAAATTATAAATGGGCTTGCGCTACGGACGGCTATTGCGGCGACGCTCTTCATGGTCATGTGTTAGTGCGCCATCGTCGTCTTCAAGTAATTGCGGGTCATCGTCTCCATTCATATCTACCGGGTCACCATCATCGTCAGAGGGAGGATGATCCTTAGCCACATGTCATGGGAAGTCGGCTCCATAAATCCTCACCCTCTTAAAAATACTCATCACTGATGAGTATGCCTGTGTGTACTCGCCTGGAAGGTCGTCGGCGGGGAAGGACCTGCATGGCAAAAGGTGGTCTTGGAGGGACCTCAAATACGCATTCGCCAAAGAAGGAAAAAGAATTTCAATGACATCCACCAACATACCTCCATTGGAGACCGAGAAGGAGAACGATCCAAAAAAACTATCACCACCAAACCCAATAGAAAGCATAGTGGAAAATATATACGGAGAGGTAAACATTTAAGGTGGCATTAAAGCATAAAACGTAAAGTATGTAACGATAAAAATAGGAGCTATGCCCCACTCAGTGGAAAATTTTAAAAGGAATGTCTTGTCACCAAACTTTCGTAAAATTCGTAAAGAATAGACTAGCCAATTCGTTAATATTTCAAAAGTGCCTTGGGGCATCCGTGTAGGGGTGAGACAAACCAAAACCAAACAATTCACATAACGGTGGACGACTATTCGACACAACCTCGCAAGTAATTTTAAGGACGCATTTAGAAGAGTCAAAGAAATAAAAAATGCTCCTAATTAAATTAAAACCATGAGGGGAGAACCTATGTGCCACATGACTTGAATTAATAGTAAAAAATATCAGAATTATGTCCGGTGGCACAGGTTCTTTAAGTTCAAAAATTAATGTAGTGGGTTCCAACGTTTTCGTTTTAACATTGGAATTAAATTTTGATTTAAAATGTCATAATAAATAGTCAGTAGAAAACGTTCGTCACCAACTACGTTCTCCCACGACCTTCTAAGTAAGTTTAACGGAAAGGCGGGAATAATAAACTTCTCTAAATATGAAGTGCTAGAGATGACTAAATCATCTACTCGAGCTAAGGGAACTGGAGGAAGAGTCGACAGGATTGACTCCGTAGGGGGAAACAAGTCACACTCAATGTTAAAGTATGGATTAAGCGTCCAAGAGAATGCCTCCAGTTGCAAGCCATTAAAACCAAAAGTAAACTCGAATAGTGGATTCGTCCTCACAAAAAACTCATCCTCAGTTAACTTTTCACCCCAGAATGAATCCACCAAATTATTAGAAATTTTACTTAAGGCAGAAACAATGATCGTCTCAATAGTAGGCAAATTTGTATCCGATAATATTTCCAAACTAACTCGGGCCTCAGGCAAAGGAGCTATCATCAAAGAAAAGGTTATCGGTCCCTCAGTGCTAACGTCATCCAAAGATAAATTTTCCTCGCAGGGTAAATCTACTACAACATCACATCCTATATCGAACAATTCTTCCCATGAGGTAGGGACATCATCTAAGTAAAAATATGAGAATGGAAAAATCGAGTCCCAGGGAGTATATAAATTTGATTGAATACAAAGCGGTGATGATATCAACAAGGAACTAACTCCCGGATGTATCACACTAAAATTTTCCCAAACTGAACAACCATCCCAAGGTGACTCTTCCAATACCGTAGAAATATCTAATAAGCCTGGGTCAACCATAATAATATCAGGTCCTACCAAGTCATCACCGAAATCAGAAAAAGGTACGCTCTCAGCTTCAGATGACTCTACCGACTCTGCAGGAACGTCTTCTGACTCCGGGTCATAAGAAGACTCCATGACTAAAATATCGTTGAAGGGCGGTGGAGATGATTCCTCAAAAGAGACATCCTCATCTAGGCACTAGGGTAACCAATCTCCTCAACGTCGCTACACTCTTCAATGATAATAGCCTCATCCTTAGTGATGGGCGCAATCGTAGAATCAGCCTCAGACTCATCAGGGGAATCAATAACTAGATCTGACAGCTCAGGGGGTGACTCTAAGGAGACTACGGGCGTAGTCAGAATAGAATGATCGATAGTGCCAAACCCAGACATATCACAAGTCTCACGTGTCTTGATCGCCTGACGACCCACGATGATATGAACACTATCATAATCAAGTAGGGGTCTAGTGCCCTGGCGGGGAGAAGTAAACTTATATGACGTCCTAGTACGCGAGTACGGGGTATCGTACTGGTTCGGTGTAGGCATAATCATAGGTGGTGCTTCACTAAGATTTTCAGATGACTGAAAACGACTGGGGAGGGTAATACTCATCCGTTAATAGATTCTTCATAATATTCCAACCTACAGGTGAATCGTCGAGGGATGTCCCAAAACATCTCTTCTCATTGAGCCAGAATGTCTGGGCTTGACTAAATAATTGAAGTCTCGCAACGGGAATCCTATGGGGGTCCACAATCTGATATCTCTAAAAATAGCCCTCCATAGCCTTCACCCAGCATAAAAACTCTTGCGTTCCACCTAGCCCATCATAGTTCGTAGCAGGAACTCTAACATGCCTAGATGAGTGTGGTGCAACTTGATTAGCCTTTAGTTTGCCAATCAACCCCTCAATCTCTTCCACTACCGGGCAATGGAATGACTTTCTAACTTTCATGACGGAACCTAAAGGTTTCATTCGGAAACGTGAACATCGTAGGCCATTTTTTTTGTTTTAATTTGGAGAAAATTTTGAAATTTTAAATTTTAAATTTTAAATTTTAAATTTGAAATTTTGAATTTTTAAATTTTAAATTTGAAATTGGAAATTGGAAATTTGAATTTTTAAATTTTGAAATTTGAAATTTGAAATTTGAAATATAAAATTTGAAATTTGAAATTTTGAATTTCGAAATTTGAAATTTGAAATTTGAAATTTGAAATTTGAATTTTAAATATTGAAATTTGAAATTTGAAATTTGAAATTTGAAATTTGAAATTTGAAATTTGAATTTTAAATTTTGAAATTTGAAATTTTGAAATTTGAAATTTTAATTTTGAAATTTAAAATTTGAAATTCGAAATTTTAAATCTGAAATTTTAAATTTAAAATTTAAAATTTATTTGTTTGTTTAATTTGAAATTTGAAATTATGGAATTTCAATGCATTTAATGAAAACTTATTTTCTAAATATTGATCTGCAACGAAAAGGGTGAGTGTGTACGTACGTGCCACATAAGAGGGGGAGGAGTGCCAATTAGGAAATTGACGAGAAACTTCCTCTGATAACAAATTGATGTAGGCCCCCTCTTTCGCGCGTTTTGGGTGGCCAACAAATTAACGCGACGCTCTCGAATAATTCTCACGTTACACTCTAGTGTTTAACGTAGCAGTGATTCTCTTAATATTACTATTAGATTAATAATTACGTGGGATTCGCAAAACCCCTTAAGATAATACCAAGGCGATAGACCAAGGTCCTCTCAAGTGAAAAAGAACCCACACGGTTCGATCGAACGAGTTGTACCAAAAGAGAAACCACGGAAAACAAAAGATTATGGCAATGGTGGTTCTCTCCCAACAAAATACAAACGAGGGACGCCATGCCTCACTAACTTAAACGAAAATATGGTAAGCAAGACAATAACTAACATAAATTAAACCACGAAAAATCAAGCATTGCACAAGACACGCGATTTTGCCAATGCCATAAGAATTATCTATGGAAGAGAAACACATAAAGTAGAAATTTTTATTACCCCAACCGGATTGGATGAATCTGGTTTCACTCGACTAGAATCGTTCCTTAACGGCACCACCGGACGTACGCCGAAGGGAAAGAAACTCGTCGCCTTCTTCATGTCACGCTATATTTGGAAAATCCCGGCGAAATCTTCTAAATGTGGAAATAATATTCCAATTAAGGAAGGAGAGAGAAAAGGTGGCACGATCGTGGATTATTTAAGGAATGAGATATTTCAAACTTGGTAGGTGGAAAATTTATGGAAGGGGATATGTTTTGAATATGGTAACTAAGGGGGATTATGGCAATGAATACTTTTGGATTAGGAAAGCGATTTTTGGAGGGAGGGGGTTGGTTTTGATGGTGGTGGAGGGAGCTCAGGTTTGAGATTGTGGTGGTCAGTTTTATGAAGGGAAGTAGTGGTCGGCCTTGGTGGTGTTGATGATGGCTCGGCTTGGAGGGATGGAAAAGGGTAGTGGCCGATTCTCTTGGTTGGAGGAGGGGACACGGGTTTGGAGGAGTGTTGGAGGTCGTCGGCTAGGTGAGGGAAGGAAGATGGCTCGGCTTTGCTAGGTTGCATAGAGGTGATAAAGAAGGAGAGGAAGAGAGGAGGCTGAGAGAGAGAGAGAGGAAAAAGGTGGCCGGCGGCCAAGAGGAAGAGGAAGAAGAATAGTGGACAAAATTTTCCTTAGAAGGAGGAGGAGGATTTTAAACTTGAAATTTGATTTTCTTTTAATCATTCAATAATGAGAAACAAAGGGGTACATGCCTATATAAAGGCTACAACAAACACTCCAACTGGCTACATGCAGCCCAACATGAAAAATGAAATCTAAACTCATGGTTTTAAAACATAACCATGTAACAACTAATACATGAAATTAAACACGAAATAATAATGATAATTTTGAAAAAAAACAAATAATAAAATATATTAATACTCCATAATAATTTATTAATATTTATTATTAATAAATTATAAATGGGCTTGCGATCCGGACGGCTATTGCGGTGACTCTATTCATGGTCAAGTGTCAGTGCGCCATCGCCGTCTTCAAGTAGTTGCGGGTCGTCGTATCCATTCATATCTACCGGGTCACCATCATCGTCAGAGGGTGGATGCTCCTTGGACACATGTCGTGGGAAGTCGGCTCCATCAGGAAAACCCGGTGTTTGCCAGGATGTTGGCAAGGTTGACGGAGTCGAGAGAGCTGGGAGGGACAAGGCAGCTTGAATAAAGTAGGAGGGAGGAGCCGAGGGCTCAACCATATCCAAAGTTGTGTTGGAGGTAGCCAGGAGGCCCTGTTCAAGGGCATGGAAGAGGTTTTCCCCAAGGGGGATGTAATTATCATGGAGGACCCGGACGATTCAACCAGCGTTGGTGGGGATATTGTCCTAGACCACCCCTACCTACGCCTCAGCAAGCTATGACAATCGACTAAGGGAGAGGAAGGGGAAGAGCAGGAGGGAGAGCAGGAGCTGGAGTTGGAAGGAGGAGAAATCACCAGAAGGGGAGACAATATGGGGAGGTAGCCTTGCCATATAGTGACTTCCATGAGGTGGAAGGTCATGCAACGGCTACCTGCCAAGAATTTCTGGAGATGAAGAGGGTTAGAGGAGCAGGGGAGCATCAACTACCAGTACGGATAGTGGAGATGACTGGGATCGGGGAGGAGGACCGGTGTGTAGACTGAGCTGATATGGGAGACCGAGGTGGGATCGGACTGATCCATGGTGGAGTAGGAATTGTGGCCACCCGTAAGGTGAGCCTTCATATCATATATTGTCTAAGCATTGCCACAACGTCACAAGCCCATTTTCCAGATGAGAAAATCACCTTCTCTCGAAATTACTTGCTAGACAACGAAGATCCATTTTGCGACGCACTGGTAATCCGGACCGCCATCGTAAAATTTACGGTATCGCGGATCCTAGTAAATAATGGGAGTTCGGTGAATGTCATCTTCAAGAAGGCATTCAATGAGATGAGGGTGGAGGCTCGAAGGGTGTTGACAGCAGATGGTCCGTTATTCGGATTCTCGGGGGTGAGGAAGGAAGTTAAAGGGGAGTAGGACTCCAGGTAACTCTAGGGGGTTGTCTAGGAATTGCCACTTTATGATAGTGGACACCCCTATATATTATAATGCCATTTTAAGGTGCCATTTGATCAGTTCCTTTAGGTACGTCCCATCATCTTTTCATCAATGCCTGAAGCTCAATGTCGGGGATCGATGCGGACGTGGCATGCCACCTTCTCAATCTTGACCACAAAGCTTGTCCAGTGCAACAAAAAAAGAGAGTAATGGCCTCCAAGATGGTCGGGCCCATTATGGAAGGGGTGGAGAAGCTGCTCGAGGCTGGATTCATATCTGCAAGCAAGAATCCGTTGTCGGTGAGTAATGTTGTAATGGTAAAAAAGGGAGAGGGAAAATGGAGGATGTGTGTGGACTTTTCTCTTTTAAATAAAGTATGCCCTAAGGATTGTTATCCCCTGCCTCGAATCGACACGCTGGTTTACTCAGCCATCGGTTTTTCACTAATGAGTTTTCTAGATGCATTTTCTTGATACCATCAAATATGCATGGATCAACCAGACATTAAAGATGTTACCTTTTGTCACGGAGGATGGATGTTTTAGCTACAACATGATGCCCTTCAAATTGAAGAATGTAGGGGCCATTTAGCAAAGAATGATGGGTCAGATATTCCGGGAGCAAAATGGACGGAATCTCGAGGTTTATTTGGATGACCTAATAATCAAGAGCCGAAACCTATGGTCCCATGTCTTGGATATGGAGGAAACTTTTGGGACCATAAGGAAATAAAAGATGAGGCTCAACCCTCTAAGGTGTTTCTTCGGGGCCAACATGGGCAAATTTTTAGGACATCTCCTTACCCCATCAGGAGTGGAGCCCAACCCCAACAAACTGAAGGCAATCTTAGAATTGGAATCTCCGAAGAGGGCTAAAGAATTCTAACGTCTCGCCGATAAGCTGGCCGTGTTTAGCAGGTTCCTCTCCCGGGCGGGAGAGAAGTGCTCGCCCTTCTTCCGAGCACTAAGAGGAGGCAAGAAATTTCAATGGACCACCGAGTGCAAAGAAGCTTTCCAAGCTCTTAAAGAACAACTCACCCAAACACTGCTACTCCAAGGGACAATAGAAGGGGATGGTTTGTTCTTGTACCTAGGAGTGGGTACTGGAGCGGTAAGTTCAGTCCTTGTACGAGAAGAAGGAAAGAAGCAGTTCCCAATCTACTACTTTAGTATAGTCCTAAAGAAGGCAGAACTCAGATACCCCATCCTTGAAAAGTTGGCATTCGCTCTCATCATCTCGACCAGGAAGCTCAGACCGTACTTTTAGGCTCACTAAATCCATGTGGTGACAGATCATCCTCTCCGCCGCTTCCTGCAGGGGGTGGAGCATTCTGGGATGCTGTCTAAATGGTTTATAGAACTGAGTGAGTTCGGTCTAATTTTTTCTCCTCCGATGGCCATCAAGGCGCAAGCGGTTGCGGATTTCCTTACAGAATCTATTGTTGAGGTCGGAGAAGGTGAGGCACCCCGTCTAGCGGCCTAGGAAATTCTAGTAGATGGAGCTTCTGAAAAAATTTCTTTTGGAGGAGGGATGATCTTAGTGAGTCTCAAAGGAACCAGAATTGAGCAAGCCTTGAAGATTCACTTCACCATCACTAAAATCCAGGCAGAATATGAAGCGATCATTGCGAGACTCAAGCTAGCTCGGGAGCTATTCATAGAAGACATTAACGTCTCCACAGATTATATTGTAGTAGTAGGAAATATCAATGGAGAGTTTGAAGCTAGGGAGCCTACCCTCTAATTATATATGATGAAGGTAAAAGTTGTCATCGGACAGTTCCGTAGCTTTTCAATTCAACACATCCCAAGAGAGGAAAGAGCTCAGGCTGACCTGCTCGCCAAGCACTGCCCTCAAGCTAGAGGATCCGTGATGGAACTCTTAAGACCATCCATACAAGAAGGAGAGTTGATGTAAGTGGACGGACAAGGATCTTGGATGGTCCCCTTCATCACCTTTTTGACCTCAGGACGTCTTCCCGAGAGAAGCCTCGATAAGAAGTAGATTAGGTATAAATCGGCGTACTACCTGCTGAAGGAAGGGACGTTATACTGAAAGACACTATCGGGTTTGTTGGCTCGGTGTGTATCTGAGAGAGAGATCTCATGAGTTTTGGAAGAAATTCATTCAGGAGAATGCGGGAGTCATTCCGGAAGTCAGACCTTGGAAGGAAGAGTGTTGAGGCAAGGCTACTTTTGGCCTACCCTCAGGAGAGATGCAGAAGAATCCACAAAGAGATGTAAGAAGTGTCAGGAGTTCGTCCCCCTTCAATACATTCCCACCCATAGATTACGCACAATCATGGCTCCCTGGCCCTTTGCAATATGGGGGATAGATTTGGTGGGCCCTTTACCCCATCCAAGTGGCCAAAGTAAGTTCCTGCTAGTCATGGTTGATTAATTTTCAAAGTGGCTAGAGGTAAAAACGTTGGCCAAGGTGACGTCGCAAGTGGTCAGAAATTTCATGTGGGGAGAGATCAACTTCTGACATGGGCTTCTGTTGGCCATCGTTACTGATAATGGACCACAGTTTACTAGCAGGGAATTCGTGGACTTCTTTAGCCAGTTGGGCATAGAACTCCACTTCGCCTCGGTTCACCATCCTCGAAGCAACAGACAGGTGGAAGCGGAGAACAAGATTATCGTGAATCATTTAAAAAAGAAAGTGGAGAACTTAAGGAGAAGATGGGTCGAATAGCTCCCTTCTGTTCTCTGGGAATTAGGGACCACAACAAACACCGCCACGAGAGAGACCCCGTTTATACTTCCCCATGGCTCGGAGGCCGTTATACCTATAGATTTTGAGGTCAAATCTCCAAGAGTAGCTGCCGCGAAGGAAGGAGGTGAAGGATGGCGGGTAGAGAATTACGAGGAGCAAAAGATCTCTTTTGATCTAGTGGAATAGCTCAGGGAATTAGCATCGATTCGGCAGGAAGAGGTCAAGCGCCGGATGGCTAGATATTTTGATAAGCACATAAGTGTATGACAGTTCTAGAAGGGGGACATGGTTCTCAAAAAAGTAGATGCGGTAGGCAGATGAGCCTCATTGAGAAAACTTAATCCCAACTAGGAAGGCCCCTTTGTGGTAAGGGAGGTCCTAAAGTCTGGGGGGGGGGGGTACCACCTCTAGGATATGGACTGGGTACCCCTCGATCGTACACGAAGCGGTGATGACCTAAAGAGATTCTACCCTTTAAATTTTCTAATTTTTTAAAATACTTGTAAACCTATAATGATTTCTTGATATAATGAAATTCCAGGTGTTTTCTTTCATGAAATGAGATTATAAAGGATGATTGAAAAGGCCCCGAGTAGACATGCTGACCAGGCTCTTGTTAAGCTGGCAGGATTGTAGGCTCACTCAGTGGCAGGATGATTGGAAAGGCCCTGAGAAGACCCTCTGACCAGGCTCTCATCAAGCTGGCAAGATTGTAGGCTCACTCGATGGCAAGATGATACAAAAGGCACCGAGAAGACTTGCTTACCAGGCTGTCATCAAGCTAGCAGGGCTATAGGCTCACTTGGTGGAAGGATGATTGGAAAGGCCCGAGAAGACCCGCTGACAAGGCTATAATCATACTACAAGGACTGTAGGCTCACTCGGTGGCAGGATGATTGGAAAGACCCCGAGATGACCCGCTGACCAGGATATCATCAAGCTGGCAGGACTCTAGGCTCACTTGGAGGTAGGATGATTGGAAAGTCCCCGAAAAGACCCGCTGACCAGGCTCTCATCAAGATAGCAGGACTGTAGGCTCACTCAGTGGCAGGATGATTGTAAAGGCACCGAGAAGACCCGTTGACCAGGCTCTCATCAAGCTGGCAGGCCTGTAGGTTCACTCGGTGGCAGGATGATTGGAAAGGCCCCGAGAAGACCCGCGGATCAGGCTCTCATCAAGCATACAGGACTGTAGGCTCACACGGTGGTAGGATGATTGGAAAGGCCCCGAGAAGACACGCTGACCAGTCTCTCATAAAGCTGGCAGGACTATAGTCTCACTCGGTGGCTAGATGATTGGAAATGCCCCGAGAAGATCCACTGACCAGGCTCTCATCAAACAGGGAGGACTATTGGCTTACTCGGTGGTAGGATGATTGACAAGGCCTCGAGAAGACCCGCTGAATAGGCTCTCATCAAGCTGGAAGGACTGTAGGATCACTCGGCGGCAAGATGAACGTAAGACCTCTGAAATAAAGATATCCCTACTAGTCAGCAAATGGTTCATAGAAAATTTAAAACTTCTATGGAGAGAAAAGGTTAATGTAGTACAAATAAATATAGGCATTCCCAGCTGGTGCTCGGGAACGAGGGTCTCGCTCATGGTAAGTAAGAACTTGCGGTAAGAAAAAGGTCTCACCTAAAAAAGGAGTGGATTAATTCCTTGAGTTTGCTCCCACCGGAGTAATCTCAATGGAAGACATGGGGGGAAGTTAAGTAGTCTCGCGGGCGGGAGAAACAAAGAGAAGCCTAAATGACTCGTACTCTAAACAAATTCTCGAGCGAGGCGACGAGACGATGAGTAGCTTCATCTCGCAAGTATTAACCAATTAGAGGGCTGTTTCGTCGTAAATAAAGCAATGCAAAGCAAAATAAAGAGAACAAAGAGCGAGAGAGTGTTACAAAAGTGTCTTATATGTTTGGTCATATTGTTCATCAAAAGAGAATAAAAAGGGTGAGCCTTCCCCCATGAAGTGTACTTCGAAGTCTCAAAAATAATAAAAAGTACAAGCGCAGGAAAAAGGCAAAAGGAGAGGAGGAGGAGCCCCAGATCTTGTCGGTAGTTCTTCAGTCCTCTTCGCTGTAAGATGAATCCTTGTCCACCTCGTATAAAGGTATGGCATGAGGTCGCGGGCGGTGAAGGTCTCGGAGTCTTCCTTTACAACCCCTATCTCCTTCATCATCTTTAAAACCAGGTCAGGCATCTTGATGTTGGCATCTCGACAAATATCTTTGACCTCATCAAGGGAGTAATGAGAGGGTGGGGGATCTTGGAATGGTTCCTGGCGAGAGGAAGGCAGAATACTATCCCAAAGATGGGCGTTTTTGACCGTTAGGTTTTTGTTCTCCTCTTCCAAAGCTGCTATGCACGACCACATCCGATTTGCCATCACAGCATTATACGAGATGCCCGTCAATAAGTAAGAAACATACACGGGAAAGAAATAGGCCAAAGATAGAATCAAAAGGCTTACCATGCTTCACTGGGTCTTTGCGAGGAGGGCTTCCGCAATGACTAGCCTCTTCTCGAGTCCATCCGACTTCTCGCGCTCTATCGCAAGGCCCGCCTCAGCATCTTTCCATTTCTTGTTGTTGAAAACCAGGAGGAGCGAGATTTGGTGTGAGAGCTCCAAGGCGCGAAGCTGAGCTTGAGAGGTCTTCAAGATAAGGTCTCGCAAGGATTCCTTGTCGACGGTATCTGGCTCTAGACCACCATAAAGTCTGTAGCCAACGGAGAAGGCATGGCTAGTGGGAGAGTCCTGCTCCTTCCATGATTGAAGGAGGGTGGATACCGAAACCCGGTTCACGTCCTTTTCCCACAACAGAATTGGGTCACTAGAGGCATCCTGTACCATGGGGCCCATGTTGAAGTTTTGATGTGAGGAGGGAGCTGGGCGACTCGAGGAATCAACTTCACGAGACAGAGATCCGGTAGGTTGGGTCGAAGTGTTGGTGGGATGGTCGAGTAGCGTCATCTCACGAGTGGGCGAGATGGCTTGTGGGTGAGGCAATTGCGATTCCCATACAGAGATGGGGCTAAGGGATCCTGACATCTCTTTTTTCTCTTTCCGAGCTGTCTCTTTTTTCCTTTTTGGAAATGTCACAACCTTTTTAATTTTTTTCTTGGGGCTGTATTGACAGGGATCGATATCATCTCTGAGTATCTTCTTAGAGGCAGGAGCCAATGACTCTTTTACTGCCTCGGCCTCCTTGCTGGAGAGGGCGAGACCTTTTGACGGCTTCATACTGTTCTTGTAAGGAGGATGGATGGATATATACTTCTCCCCTAAATAAACAACTATGAAATTAGAGAGCCAAACAAAGGAATAAAAAACATGAAACTAAAGAAGTGCTAGTGTACCTTCGCAAGGAAGCATAGGAAGGAGTGAATCGAGGTCCCTCCTCAAGAAATTGACTTCAAAATTCTTTCCTATAAAGAAGTCATAGAGGATCTTATCCGCTCCACCGACCTGGGGAGACACGTAGAACATCTCGGCAGGCGATACGGGCCCGAGCGGGATGCCCCCTAGGTTTTTGCGGATGAAGATGATGCGGGTAAGCCAATGGTGATTTTTGTTGGGCGTCTCGCACACCTTTAGGCCCTGCCTTGTAATGTAAGAGACGTCGTCATTATTGGCATGGTAGACCAATAACTTGCAGAAGATAATCATACTGAATTCGATGCGCTCGCGACTCATATAACTGGCAAAAGCAACAAAAACCGAGATAGTGTTCGGATTTAGTTGCATAGGGATGGTTCCAAAGTATTTCAAGACCTGTTTAACCTCTGGAAAGAGGGGCGTCTCAAACCCTACTCAAAGTGCGAGACCGGGAAGGTGAGTTCGCCAGGTAGAAAGTATTGATTGATTTGCCGACCTTTGGGGGTCGCGACTCGAATCCCTCTGCCAGGAACTCACTGGTGAAGAGGTTGTAGTCCTCCTAAGAGATCTTGCCAGGGGGGAAGTCATGGTGAGGAAATCTCCTGCCGAACCGGCTCCGCCCCTCACCCTCCTCACGCTTCTTCTTTCCCACTATTGGCGAGACGGTAAAATTGAAAGGGGGAGAAGAGGGAATGGCGAGATCAAGTAGCGAGACGAGGGAGGCGAGAGAGCTAGATCTGAGATGCTACACGGGTGGGGCAGCACAGGTGAATAGTTTTGGTCTAGGGGGAGGAAGTTGGAGAGTCGGCCGACGTTTCTCATTCTCTCTCCTGACCTCGGATTGCGTTATGAAGCGAGAGCCTTTCCAACAAGCAAGAACAAAAAAGAAATTAAAGGAAAAATCAATCAATTGAACATATCTATAATACCTTAGCCCAGTAGTAATAGAAATCAATAGGATAGAAAAATTATTAATTGTTTCATTCCACACAAGGTGGAAATAATTTCCACAGTGCATAAATAACAAGTGGTATTTAAACAGGCGAGACGACAGATTCATAGAAACAACAGAATTATAAAGTTAAATTAAATAAGCGAGACGAGACGAGACGGAGGGACTTTAGTTCTGGTGCCATTTCCAACGCCCTCCACCGCGAGACACCTCAAATAGGGCCCGACTAGCGATGTGAAAGGCGTGAATATCATCTAGACCATGGAGCGCGAGATAGAGTTGCTGGTCTACCTCGTTTATAATAGCATGAGGGTGTGTCTCATCTATCCCGATTCCAGCGTCAACCAAGGAGGAAAGACAGGCGCATTCAATCTCTATCCAATCAATACATCTCTCGGCATCCTGCTTGTTTAGTTCCATCTCGCGGATGATGCGTATGTGCTTTCGAAACATCTCAGCCGTCCTGCGCTTCATCTCATCTAGATCCATGGGATCGCCCAAATAATCTTATATTTCGTCTGGGTGAGGAGGAGGCGAGATGACAGGATGCCCAGATAAGTCCTCTGTTGGTGAGTCGATCTGAATGCCTACGCAGAAAGAAGCCAAAGGTCTGGATGAGGGGTGTTCTCGCGAGAAGGCTTAGAAGCAGCGAGCTGCACAGAGAAGCGAGAGGGAAGTAGTTCATTTACCTGGATTGCGAGAGTTATCAGTGAGCTAGGAAGGGTCGTTACTCTTTTTATTTAGGGGGGTGGATTGCTAAGGCGAGTCAGATTTTTGGTGATGTACGACGATAGTATCAAGCGGGTATACCGGTTGGGGATTATGGACAATATCCCCCTGAACAAGCATGAAGTAAGTAGACGAGAAGAAGGAAAAGGGGAAAAGAGGGGCAGGAGAAAAAATTTACATCTATCTCCTCAAGAGACGCTCAAGGAGGGGTACAGATTTCCAAGAATGCGGGAGTGGGCTACTCGACCAAGAATGGGGGTCCAGTTGTTTTCACCTTATTCAGGCGAGACGACGATGATAAAGAATCAGGGGTGCGAGACAAAATGGGGGCCAAAGCAGCAACATTGGCCTTATTTTGTTTACGCACCATCGTTAGACGTTCACGGAAACTCTAGCTATAATACATGGCGGCGATGGAATAGATGAAGGGAGAAGTGAGAGAGGGGGGCACTCTCCATGTGGGCGTAAGTGTCTCGTATTTATAAGACCCAGAGGAGGGCCCCACAAAAGATTCTCTCAAAAATGAACATTAATACAGCAAGCCTCGGTTTGACATTCTTTCCGAGCTTGAGAAAACCTCAAAAAGAGCAGGGATTGTGTACTACCTCGGGCTCGTAGGAAGGGACTTAAGGAAAAATTATAAGGGCGATAAGTTTGCATAGGAGGGAGGTGCTCGCGTCCCGTACTGATCCCTTAGAAGCGAGACGAGTCTTTGCGAGATGGGATACTCACGAGGCGAGAGGGGAATAGGGGAACACGCGAGTGTGCCCTCGCACCGTAGACTGGGCTCTAATGGCGAGATAAGGCACCGCTAGATGAACTGAGGAGTAACGGAGCAGGCGAGATGGGATACTCACGAGTCAAACTGATGGGCATCTCTCGCCCGCTAGATTGTCGAGCGCTGGTTCGATTATTGGTTGAGCGCCAGTTCGAAGATTGGTCAAGCACCGGTTCGACTAAAAGGTCATTTTTACCTCTTTACCCCCACGCATGGGTTTTATTCCTTGATCCTTGGCAATTTTACTCTTTTGCCCTTGATGGTCTGCATATTACCCTTCAGAACAGCGGAGTTTGGCTGTTGGCAGACCCAGGCTAGGGTATTTTAATAATTTCAGGTCGGTTCAATTTGGTTATTGGCAGGTGAAACTCAGAGGCCTATAAATAGACCGATAAGGTGCCTTTAAGAGGTGGTTGACCCCTTTCATTTTTTTAGTGTAACACCCCGAAACTCAAAATAGTAATGGGTGGCATTTTAAGCCAAGTCTGGGATTTGGTAGAGGTGACACAGCCTGGGACACGAGCGTGTCCCAAGGGCGTGTCATGCTCGAGTTCTGCGCTAGTCGCGTGGACGATGATATTGTAGTCAACGGTCGTCGGGGGGGGGGGGGGGTGAACACGGCCTGGGACACGGGCGTGTCCCAGGGCGTGTCAGTCACTCAAAGCCTTTCACTTGCCAATCATTGAGTGAGGACGCACGACCTAAGCCCATGCGTGTTTGGGTCCGACACGGGCGTGTGAAATTCGACACGGGCGTGTCGAATACCCGTTTCCTGCTCGGGTCATTTGACGAGTTGTGCTAAGGCAGCTACATGGCCTGGGAAACTGGCGTGTCCCAAGGCATGTTTAGCACACGACATGTAAGACCCCCCCCCCCTTTTTTTTTCAACCACCGGGGTCTTAGGCCCAGAATCGCCGCTTTGCGGTGACACCTTCACGTCCTGAAGGGTCATCACGACAATGCGCCGATTCTGCCGGCCAATTCGATCACTGAAAGGTAGCACAATAATAGAAGTAAGAGCAATGCAGTCCACAGTAATAAATCACATATATAGAATAAAAATTTCCACGAAGGGAGTGTCCACAGAAAACATCAGAGTACTATAAATGCGGGTTTATGCCCGATACATCATGTCCTCACTACAATATCACTCATGCGGAAGCTAAAACAGAAACTACTCAGGGTCGAGACTCACGGTCCCGGCTGTATGAACTCCGGAGATAGACTGTCCCATCTCTAGGTGCACCGATCTCTGGGGCTGCTCCTCCATGCTGGGCTCCACGATCCCCTAGATGATACGGTTCGAAAACCGTTAGTCATAAAGACTAAGCCTTATCATCCCCCACCCCTTCCCCCATGGCTCCTAGGTACCGAGCGAGGAGGAAGAAAGGGAAGGACATGATGGTAGAGATTAATCAAGAAATAGATGGCAGCGGAACTAATCTAACAAGTTGTATTCGGTGAGCAGTTAATATAATTGTTATAATAGGTCTAGCAGTAAGAAAAACAAATATATGAATTTAACCTTCACTTATGCGAGAACACATAAGCAAAAGGGATCTTTAGCAAGGCTACCACCGAATAAGTGTCCCATACCACTTATACCTTGGGGTGTCGGTTATCAAATAGCAATGTTTGTTATATATTGCAATTAACCTTTGATTTATAAACTTGCCCACACAAGTTATAGACCAAGGGGTCGTTTTACAGGTCCTAATGTATAAGCGTCCCATACCACTTATAATTTAGGTGTCAGGGTTAAATGAATCGAATATGCTATGACATGCTAGTGGGTATGATGAAACATGCAAGTGCAACTCACACACCCGACTCTGTGCATACAGACCTTTAGTTCCCCCTTTCGGAGCCGTTACCTCCCAGGATACCTCCGTAGTGGCGGACGGAAGCGGTGGGTTGGACCTCGCCCACCTCAAAACCAGTAAAAGCACCACTGGTCTGACCTATCATACGCCTCAACGCTTAGTGCACTAAGCGGACGCCTGCGTACTCTTGCCGGCTGGCGCACCGGACTTCTGTTGGCGAAGTGCTAATCACCCTGCCGAGTCAACGATATCGGTGTCGGTGCAATCGAACTCCCCGATATCGAAAAACCCACCACCTTAACTTTTCCTATCTTATGCACATGCAAGTTTAATCGTAAACACACAAAAACCGAGCCGAAGCTCCCCGAACCAAAACGTCCGTCTCCAAACCAACCGAGCCGAAGCTCCCCGGACCATCCTGTCCGTCTCCAAACCAACCGAGCCGAAGCTCCCCGGACCATCCAGTCCATCCCCAAACCAACTGAGCCGAAGCTCTCATCAATATCCCTGTGCCAACAGTGTTTGTGAAAAGTGCAGCCCTAGTTACTAAGTTACTCTTGTCGGTTTGTTATTACAGTTTACGTTAGCCCAGGACTGCCCCCGGTATTCCCCGTAAAGGGCTCTCAAGAGGCACTAGGAACCAAGACGGCGGCATTACGGCCCGAAGTTCCCTTTCGCAAGACACTTATTGTTATTGGTTGATCTCCCTTAACCCGATTCCCTTCTCATATTACGTTAGGCTATCCTAGGGTGATTTTTAACCTTCCTCTCTTCGGGAAAGGCGATCTTTCGCCGAAACCCGAGCACCTCTTAACTCTAGCTATCACCACTTCTCACTACTCTTTATACCTTCCTATTGTGATTTCCTCCACCATTGCCCACCCAGACAATATGATTAACTCCAATGGCTTCCTCAGATCCTGTCCTATTGCATTTCACAAATGCTATATGTAGACCGACCTATACTTCATGTCGAACCGGTTGTGAAATGATCTCATACTCATCCAAATACCCTAAATTATTTACTGGAGACTCACCATGATCTAAATGACCTAAATCCAAAAAATGGAAATTTTCCTAATCTATTTGGCATTTAATTAAATTCCTCGAAAATCCCAAGGGCTATCGGTTTGAGCATGAACTACCCTAAGTAATCATGCAAGATATCCAGCAAATTTATGATAAATAGTAGGTTATCTCAATAGGTTAAATCCTAAGTATCATAATTTTTCTATCATCAAAAGGGCATGAAAACTATTTTAGAAATAATCTCTAACTTCTGTTGTTTATGAATCAAGTACAGAAAACATTCTTCCAAAAATTACAAATAATTTATGACATGCAGATAAAGGCCTAAAATTAGCACTGGCCAAGTTCCATAATTTTCCAGCAAGTATTTTATCCATAATTAATTTCTAAATAATAAAACGCCTTTCTAATATTTGTGAATAAAGTACTAGATTTACTCAGCATAAAATTCTATAAAAATTCAGGGATCAATGTCCTACCAATCAAGATCTAAATCCAGAATTTTAACTGATTATAATTAATTTAAAACCTCCAAATATTTGAAACAACAAATCGGGCTAATAATCCTTTAACACATGAAGTATAATACTTATTATTCATAAAATTCCAGGAAAATTACCATAAGTCTAAATCATACTAAAACTCCTTCCTCCCGAGTTTCATAATTTTTGGATTAGATTTAGTGCTTAAAATAACTAAATTATATTTTTATCCTAATCCAACATCTCAACTTTCGAGGTACCTAATTACCTCCACTTCCTTCACTATTTCGACCAGAGGGTTTTCATCATATCATCCCCCTCTCCTCTAAATTTCAAGGGCATACAAGAGCTTTAGCTCCTATGTCCTTCACAAACCTCAAAACCCTTTATTTAGGGTTTGAGCTTGGATCCTAGGGTAAATCAATCCTAAACCTCACCATTTATCTCCAAGCAGGTTATAACACCCTTCAAAGTCAGAGATCAGAAAATCAGCCTCTGTTGAGGTGATTTGACCTTTCCAAACTCTTAGTGCACTTTTTACTAAAAGGTGTCTCACTAATGCCTAGTTAAGGTTAGAAGATTTCCTACCCAAAACTCCTCTAAATTAGTTGGAATTTTGTACAGACCTAGGTTTTATAGCCAGGGACCACTCACCAAAATTTGGGAGAGTTTGGAGGTCATTTGACCACTTAAATAAATTCCTCTAAGTTTATTAAATTGAAACAAAAACTTTAGGCAAAGTATCTCCAAAAATTCCCATTTTTGGTCTGCCTTTAGGTATTGTTAAGGCTAACCCCCTTCCCAAATTTCATGTCATTTGGACAAGGGACGAAGAGTGGGCATCCGTTTTAATTTCTGCCCAACTCTAGGTACAGCCCCCACTAAAACGGGTGCTGCGGCCGAACCGCTTACCCAAACGAGTTGAAACCAATTTTGAACTAATTTAGACTCGAAAGGCTACAACTTTCGTGACTGGTCATTTTTCCTAAAACGGCCTCTAAGTGCCTCATTTTGCAGCCTCGACATATATTCAAACAATATACCTTTCCATTATGTAATATATAATAATCTATATATTATAAAATTGATTCTACTGTTCATCTTCTTCATGAAACCGAAAACAGAAACCCAGAAAGCCATTTTTTTTCTTCCTGTAACATTTCCGTGATCCTTCGCCGGCCGTCCGGTCACTTCCCTGGCCAGCCACCACCACCACCACCTCCGTTGAGGCGATGGCTAGCGGTCGGCGGTGGTTTGGCCGCCGGAGGTGGCGGTTTCCGGCGAACTCAAAAATACCTTTTTCATGGTTTTCCCATGAAAACGAGAGATGGGTCCGGCTCCGTTGAGCGCGAACTTCCTTTCTAAGGATCCTAAGATCTACCCACGAAAGAGAAGAAGCAGAGGAGGACCTTGTTCGCGGTTTGGAGGCGAGAAGAACGACGGGGTGCCATGGCGTAGTGGTGGCGTAGCCGAACTTCTCCTACAGCAAGAACAAAGATTTGATCCGTTTACTTGAGCGTGTAAACTTCTCCTCTTGCCCCAAGTGGGCTTTTATAAGTCAGAAAGTGGGGAGGTGAAAGGGTAAAGCCGTAATGGCCATGAAGGCTCCTCTTAATAGCCTTTCGGTTACAGTGAAGGGATAAGAAACGGTGGAAGATGAACAGGTGTGTCCAGTTGCGGTTTCCTATTGGACCAACACTTCCTCCTTTATTATATAATTATAGAAGGAAAAACGGCCCGTAATTACTCCTGGTGTAACTTCCCACACCAGCATTTATTTCCACGCGTGTTAGAATAATTTTGGGCCTGAACCGTGGTTTCGGCCAATGTCACGGGCATGACACATAGGCCACAGACGTGACAGGCCCGGGTGACAATTTTTGGAGTCGACGATCGTCGAACTGAGATCGACGGTCATCGAAGGGTGGTCACGCCCTAGGTCACGGGCGTGACACCTAGGTCACGGGCGTGACAGGCCCGAACAACAATTTTGGAGTCGACGATCGTCGAACTGAGATCGACGGTCGTCGAAGGGTGGTCACGCCCTAGGTCACGGGCGTGACACCTAGGTCACGGGCGTGACAGGCCCGAATAGCAATTTCGAGGTCGACGATCGTCGAACTTAGATCGACGATCGTCGAAGGCTGGTCACGCCCTAGGTCACGGGCGTGACACTTAGGTCACGGGCGTGACAGGCCCGAGTTCAATTTCGACGATCTCCTTACGGAGATCGACGATCGTCGAAGGAGTCACGCCCTAGGTCACGGGCGTGACACCTTGGTCACGGGCGTGACATGCCCGGGCTGCAAGTTCGACGATCGTCTCGCGGAGATCGACGATCGTCGAAGTAGTCACGCCCAAAGTCACGGGCGTGACGGGTCGGTCACGGGCGTGACCAACCCGTGACCCGAAACCTCGATCGATTTATTTCAATTTTTGGGCTTCACAGGGTTCCGTCACGACCAACCGACTCCTAGGGGTCTAGCCGGAAATGGGATGTTACACGACATGTGACACGGGCATGTCACATGGCGGTGTCGTGCTCTAGACGTTTTGGACCTGTGTCGTTCGAGGAACACGCCCAACTACACGAGCGTGTACTGGATGACACGGGCGTGTCAAGCCTGACATGGGCGTGTCGAGTGCCCATGTTTTTTTTGAGATGCAACGGTTTCGACGACGAATGAGTGACACGGCCTTAGAAACAGGCTTTTCCAACCTTAGGGTTAAGGCCGGTTTTGGGGTAAGAAACCCTCACTTTTCCTTTGGCTATCTCTTTCTAACTTCTAGAGAGAGGTGAGAGCAAGGAGGAAGGAGGGAAGATCGCATCGGCGGAGGAGATTCGGTGCGCCAAATCGCAAACCGAGACCAGATCTTCGAAGGCAAGGTCATCGCGGTGTTATTCATCCACGTAGTTTTCATCTTGAGCATGCGAAGATCTTCTTCTTTTGCATGGGAAAACCCTCTCCCGCGAGTGTGCGATGAGTTTGCGGTATTCCTTGGGGTAGATATGTAAATTCCCCCTTCTTTAGAGTCCGAAATCGTAGTACGGACAAAGGCATGGTGCGTGAAGCCTACCCGAACAAGTTGGTCTAGATCGGTGATGTTGCATTGCATAAGTAGCCGGAGAAGACTCCGTGCCTTTGATTGTTTTTGGGTTTCTACGGGGTAGATTACAGCATGGATCCTTTGTGATTAACCCCAAGGCGCACCTGGAAAACTGGGAGGAAAGGCATTTCTGCCATCTTGGTGGCCTGGGAGCAAACCTTGAACATAACTGGGTTATGTGCTTGTATGATCGAATTTTGGGATCCGCGAGAAGCTTGGCCTGCACGTACGTCTTAAATTGACTAGGCGGTGTGAGCAACGGGCAAGTTGAAACGGACCCGAGCTATGTGGTTTGGTGTTAGATACCTGAAAAAGGGACTGTCCATTAGCATAGACGTGCGAGTCTTAGTCTTCGACCGGAAAGACTAAATGATAACGAGATTTGTCGTCCTAGGGATGGTGGTGAGACCATGGTTATGACCAGGTTCACCGAGTTAGTGCCCTGTTAGCACGGGGTATATGGACGTGTGAGCCTGCACCTGTGATTATATGCTTGTTCACTTTATTTTTTGTTATGCTAACAAGTGCAGGGAAGAAGTTTTGCCGACCTGAGTTTGGGGGCAGAATCGTTATAATTTGGTAAGCTTTAGCTGACCGTTATTCTTGTTTGCCACCGTTGCGGTGATTTGTGCGTGCAGGTGCTGCGGAACCAAGCGGCAAATAGCGGGCCAAAGCCCAAGTTGCTTAGCCGGCCCTCGAAGGCCTCATTTGTTTACTTATTTAAATCATTTGTGGCCAGCCTGCGAGCTGAAGTTTGTAAAACATTATTTTTTTTAAGTTAACTGTTGTAAGGCCTAAGGTCGGCACTCTTTGTTACTTTGTATTTCATTCCTGTTTGGTTTGCTAGTGGACATTCATGCTTGTTGGTGGGTTCTTATTGTTGCAACTTAATAAATTGCTTCCGCTAGATGCTATGTGTAGGACGTGTGTATTGGTTTAATGGTTTCCTTGAGTAACCCACTAGTCTGTCAGTGGTATATTGCGTCGGGCCCCGGCCGGACCTACTCCTATATGCTATGTGACAGATAGGTGTGTTATAATTTGGTATCAGACTACAAGTTTCGGTCAGTCTTAATGAATTCGTGGACGAATTCGCTTTAAGGGGTGGTGAGCACATGTGTGTGCGTCATCGTTATAATATGAAAAGAACCCATGAATGTCCACTTAGGAATGAAAATACACATGTTTGAGGAACCTGTGTGTTCCTATAATATCGTTTTGCAATGTTTTTTGGTCGCTTATCGGTGTTTTGTAAAATTATAGGTGATGGTGCGCGCTAGGGTTCGAAGAAAATAAACGCAACCGAACTAGCAACCCGATGAGGCAAGTATACCTATCGAATTGTAGCAAGGGGACACAAGTGTCGTATTGAAATCCGGGAACTGTTGGCTAAGCTTACTCACACGAACGCTATTATCTTATCGACGGAAAAACTAGGGTTTTAGAAAATCTAAGCGCAATGGAGAAATGAAAGCAAACTAGAAAGAGAACTACCGCAATTAAGTTACGCTATTAACAAAAGAACTATGCTAGAAAGGAAACTACTGCAGTTAATTAAAGAGCACAAGATAGGAGATTACTACTAAAGGAAGAAAATATGAAATGGAAATGCACCCGATCGAGATTCACCTCGGCTAAAGATGATTAAGAAAATGCGATAAAAATCTAAACTTAATAGGATAAGGGTCCTTGACCGTGGAGGTTCTTAAAGCTTGAACACGCTTCTCTCGAAGTCGTGCCCAACTGAGTTTAGGAAGGTCCGACCGACTCTCGTCTAAATCGGAGGCCTAAAACTCGCTTTACGCGGTGAACCCCACTATTGGATTTTACTCCAATCCGGGAGATTTGGACGTCTGCCTCTCTCGAGGGGTGCGTACAACTCCCTTTACTCTTGAATGCTCACTTCATTCTTTCGGCCTCTCGGCTAGCCCAGAATAAAAGCAAAGGTGGAGAGTATATATCGAAAATATACCCCCAACCCGTGATTAATCAAGAGTAATTCAAGGCCCTAACCTAAAAAGAAAAGATTGATTAAAACATCATAACATAATCGCTCTAACCTCGGATCATCAAGATCGAGTACAAGGAGGATTAGTTAATCATAATGGAGTGGATGGGGGGGAGATGAGTAGAAAAACATAAGAAGAACACAAGCTAAGGGAAGAACAATTTTATTAATGAAAAAGGGCAAGTTACACTAATGAAAATAAAATTACAAGTGCATGAAAATTAAACCCTATTCTAGCCCTACATTAAGCACTAAGCAAGAAGAAAATTACATTAAAAGCTAGCACAAACTAAGATTAAACTAGGGTTAACCAAAAAGTACAAAGAGAGGGGGAGAGAGAGAGAGAGAAAGCATGTAAAAGGATCAAGAAACAAAGGGGCAGCACCTCCCCCACTCAACCAAAGCTTGCTGAAATGGGGAGGAGGGGGGCTCAATTTATAGAAAATTTCTCGGGTTGGTCACGCCCTCCGACATGCCCTAGGGGGGGCGTGTCAGGGGGCGTGACAGGTACGGATTTGACCTCAGGCTCTGGATTCTGGCGGGAGGGATGATTGCTTCGGTACGTCGGTGGTCACGCCCTAGGTCACGCCCGTGACAGGGGGGCGTGACAGGCATGTCATGTCCAAATCATTGGTCGGAAATCCGTCAGTCGCCGAAAAAGGAAGGTGTCACGCCCATGTCACGGGCGTGACATGGGGCGTGACAGTACTATTTGCGTGCTGAGGCGGAAGGGCATTTAATGCGGCGGCAGCTTTGCGGCAGAGGGCGACACGCCCCTGGTCACGCCTTGTGACACGCCCAGGGAGGGCGTGATAGGGGGCGTGACAGCGGTTTTGACCGTTTTCTGTCCCGTCCAACAGGTGTCCTCGGGATCGGGTGACACGCCCTAGGTCACGCCCAGGGAGGGCGTGACAGGGGGGCGTGACAGGCCATTTTGGCAATTTTTCTGAAAACCTGCAAAAAGACAGGAAAAAGTTAGTGGCAATAAAATTTACATAAAAAGGATAAAAATAAACTAATAATAGACATAATTTGTACAATATAAAATATAAAATACGATAATAGTTTAGGCTACAAAATGTATTATCAAATTCCCCCAAGCTTAAGCTTTGCTTGTCCCCAAGCAAAAATATAAAAACTAGATATTTATAAAAATGACTAATCAAAAAGTTCTAATTATGCCTACACAAGTACTATGCGAAATTCTTAGTAGGGAAAAGGTGAAATGTAAGTCTAAAACAATTATTTAGGTATGGTAAAACTTTTAAAAACTTTACTTAATAAAAACAAATCATCCAAAATTTTAGCGAGATTTTTTAAATGGACTTAAGTAAAGCAACGAAAATGAAAAACACGCATTGAGTTGTTACTAGATCCAAGCAACGCATTATAATTATATCAATTTAATTAACAAAAATCTAGGTTTAAATCTAAAACTAAAACTGATTTACTGTTTTTCTTTTCTTAGTTGTTAAATAAAAAATCAAAAAGCGTGAATCAAAAGGACTTAAATAGGACAGAAACATTTGGTTTAGGAAAATAATTAGGAGTGGAATTCAAAGATAAACGTGAAGGTTTTAAAATCACACTAAACCAAAGCAAAGAGTTTCAAAAATTTTCATAAAAATATATACACATTTTTTTCTTTCTTTTTCATTTTTTTTTCCATTTTTTTTTCTTTTTTTCAAAACAAAGGCCATAAATATTTTTATTTTCCTTTTTGAGTTGGCCAAACAAAAATAAACATCACTTTTGAACATACTTCCCTTTTTTTTAAAAAAAATCTTTCTCCCGCAAAAATCACAAAATACCCTATCAAAATTGTCATAATAATTTATGAAACTCAAAAAGGCTAGTGTGATTCGATAGGTTGGAAATTTTGGCTTTGGTGAAACTGAAATGAAGGGAGGAGCTATCAAATGAAATCGGAAAAAGGCTCAAAAACGGCTAACTAGTGGTAAAAGTTTTTAGGTTGGCAAGAAAGCTCAAACGAAAACAAAAATGGCCTAAATCATTTTCACGCTTTTGAATTTATTTAAAACAAAGGTTTGAAAAATTTTCAAAAAGCGAGTCCTAGATAATAAAAGAAGATTGATGAAATTAACTTGAAAATAGAAATAATAGGTGACTTGGATCGTTCACATCTACTACGTTATTCAAAAGTTGACTTTACAAAAATTATTCAAAAACGAAAAAGAAAATAGTGGATGATGAATTTTTGAGAAAGTAAAGGAAATAAAAAACAAAAAATCATAATAGAAATGCGAGTTTTAGAAAAATATTTCACCTTAACATGCTACCGTGAATTAGAAACACAGCATGGCCAACATTTTACTTGTGAAACATAATTAAAAAGGACGATTAGAAATATTATAATTAACTAAGTTGTTTATAGAAGATTTTGAGTAAAACAAAACTAAAAAACTAGGGGTACTATTGAAATACCAAAATGTCTAAACTATTCAAAAACACATATATATTTTTTAATTTAATTTTGTGGAATATTCTCTTTTTTTGGATTTTGGAATTTTAAGATATTCATTTTTTTTTTGGGAAATATTTACAATATATACAAAAAGAAGATTATTTATACTACGCAAAAATGAAGGAGGAAATCCTCCCCCAAGCTTAAAACAGACATTGTCCTCAATGGCTAAAGAAGGGGGTTGGAGAAGGAGAGAAAAATAAAGTACAGAATTGAAAGACAGAATTAAAATACAGGTACTTCCCCGGATTTATTTGCTGCGAAAACTGAGTGATGCCGCTCCCTGAATGTCTTCTTTGGACTTTGTGATGGATTCAGAAATGTTGGAGCAGGCGATCGCAGAAGCTTCAGCTTGTCGGAGCCGTCCGAGGCAAAAATTGTAAAATAAAGAAAACAGAAAAAGATAACTTGGGTTGCCTCCCAAGAGCGCCCTTTGGTTAAAGCGTCGTTGAGCTCGACGCATCAAAAAAAATAATATTGTCCAAAAATATTGTTGTCCCGAAATAAAATTGTTTTTAGCAAAAAAAATAAAAAGTTCAAGATTAAAGTTCGTGAAGCAGAAACTTAATAGTGTTTGGACTGACATCATCATCACCAGAGAAATACAGTTTAAGACGCTGACCATTCACTTTGAAATTACCCTTATCAGGGTGAGAAATTAAAACAGTTCCATAAGGAAATACTTCTAAAACAGAAAACGGGCCAGACTAGCGAGATTTTAATTTGCCCGGAAATAAACGTAAACGAGAATTATATAACAGGACTTGGTCGCCCGGCTTAAAGTTTTTAGGGTGCCTTAAGTGTTTATCGTGTAAACGCTTCGTCCGCTCTTTATAAAGTTTATTATTTTCATAAGCATAAGAGCGCCACTCGTCGAGTTCATTTAGTTGAAATTTTCGAAGGTCACCGACTGAGTGGGGATCGAAGTTTAAAAATTTTAAGGCCCAAAAGGCGCGGTGTTCTAACTCTACGGGCAGATGGCACGATTTTCCATAGACCAGCCGATACGGCGTACATCCGAGGGCGGTTTTGTACGCTGTTCGGTAGGCCCATAGAGCATCGTCAAGTTTGGTTGACCAGTCTTTTCTAGAAGTTGAAACAGTCTTTTCTAATATTCTTTTTATTTCTCTATTAACTACTTCGACTTGACCGTTAGTTTGGGTGTGGTAGGCAGTGGATAGTTTATGCGTAACGCCGTATTTAGTAAGGATTTTTGAAAATTGCGCGTTACAGAGATGGGAACCCCTATCGCTAACGATTGCGCGTGGCGTACCGAATCTAGAAAATAATTTTTTAAAAAACGTGACTACAACTCGGGAGTCGTTCGTAGGAAGAGCTTGGGCCTCAGCCCATCGTGAAACATAATCAACAACAACTAAAATATATTTGTTTCCGAAGCTAGAAGGAAGGGGGCCAACAAAATCAATTCCCCAGAGGTCGAAAATTTCGCACTCTAAGAAATAATTTTGCGGCATTTCATTTTTATTAGAAATATTGCCCGACCGTTGGCAACTATCACACCTGCTCACAAAGGCTTGCGCGTCTTTAAACAGGCTAGGCCAGTAAAAACCCGCGCAAAGCACCTTATGAGCGGTGCGAGCAGCTTGATAGTGCCCACCTGTCGGACCTTCATGCAAATGTTTTAGAATATCAATTCCTTCATCAAAAGAAACACATCTCCTTATCACTTGATCCGCACAAATTTTGAAAAGATGCGGGTCTTCCCAAAAGTAGTTCTTCAGCTCAGAAAAGAATTTCTTCTTCTGCTGAGAGGAGAACTCTTTTGGGAGCACCCGGGCCACTAGATAGTTGGCGATGTGCGCGAACCAAGGAGAAGTAGATGTATTAACTAAAAGCAGCTTCTCATCAGGAAAATAATCATTAAAAGATTTTTCATTTAATTTTTCTATAAAGGGGTTATCTAATCTTGATAAATGGTCGGAGGCCAAGTTCTCGGCTCCTCGCTTATCACGGATCTCTAAGTCAAACTCCTGGAGGAGTAAGACCCAGCGAATCAAGCGAGGCTTGGCATCCATTTTGGCAAGAAGGTACTTGAGGGCCGAGTGGTCCGTAAAAACAATGATTTTTGAAAGTGTAATGTAAGGGCGAAATTTATCAAACGCAAATACTACAGCCAAGAGCTCCTTCTCGGTTGTGGTGTAATTTTCTTGTGCAGATGTGAGGGTTTTACTAGCGTAATAGATGGGGTGGAAGTTCTTAGATATGCGTTGACCTAATACGGCTCCCACCGCAAAACTACTCGCATCGCACATAATCTCGAAAGGAAGGTCCCACACCGGAGCTATCATAATTGGCGCGTTAATTAACTTTTCTTTAATTAATTCAAAGGCAGAAATACAAGAGTCATCAAAAATGAATGGAGCGTCTTTTTCTAAGAGATGGGTGAGGGGCTTAGTGATCTTGGAGAAGTCCTTTATAAAACGACGATAAAAACCAGCGTGGCCTAGGAAACTTCTTATAGCTTTTATGTTTGTAGGTGGCGGCAACTTCTCAATAACTTCTATCTTGGCAACGTCTACCTCAATACCTTTAGCAGAAATTTTATGACCCAAAACTAACCCTTCCCTCACCATAAAATGGCATTTTTCCCAATTTAGGGCAAGGTTAGTTTCTTCGCATCGTTCTAAGACTTTTTCGAGGTTTTCTAAACATCTATCGAAGGTATTGCCGAACACGGAGAAATCGTCCATGAATACCTCCATAATGCTTTCTACGTACTTGTCAAATATTGCGAGCATACATCGTTGGAATGTAGCCGGCGCATTGCATAATCCAAACGGCATTCTTCGGTACGCGAAGGTGCCGAAGGGACAAGTAAACGTAGTTTTCTCTTGGTCCTCGGGAGAGATGGGTATTTGAAAGTACCCCGAGAGGCCATCGAGAAAACAATAAAAGCTATGGCCGGAGAGACGTTCTAAAATCTGGTCGATAAACGGTAGAGGAAAGTGGTCCTTACGGGTGGCGTCATTTAACTTACGGTAATCTATGCACATACGCCAACCCGTCACCGTCCGTGTCGGGATTAATTCATTATTCTCATTACTAACTACGGTTATCCCTCCCTTTTTTGGAACTACCTGAACGGGGCTAACCCACTTACTGTCCGATATAGGGTAGATAATTCCTGCGTCTAATAGTTTCATAACCTCGCCCTTAACTACTTCTTTCATATTCGGGTTTATACGGCGCTGAGGTTGAATAGAGTTACGCGAATTATCTTCCATTAGAATTTTATGTGTACAGAAAGATGGGCTTATGCCCTTGATATTAGAAATTTGCCAAGCAATAGCCCGGCGATGCTTACGTAGAACTAGAAGAAGTTTATCGTTCTGCGTATCCTTGAGGTAGGCCGAAACGATAACTGGTAACTTGGAGTCTTTTTCTAAGAAAGCATACTTTAGGTGTTCGGGAAGTTCTTTAAGTTCTAGGGTAGGGGGTTCTTCATAAGAGGATTTTGAGATTCTTTCTTTTTCGAAAATAATATCTTCATAAACTTTTTTATAAGGAATGTAATAAGGGGTGGGGCTAGCAGCCAAGACGGCTTCTTGTACAGATTCAGTGGTAAGGAAAGAGGAAGAACAAAAATCAGAAAACTCTTTTTCAAACTCAGAAAGACAATAAGAAGATTCATCACTTCCTTGCAGTGATTCTGTTGTAAGAGAAGAGGAGCAAAAAGTAGAAAATTCTTTTTCAAAGTCGGAGAGGCAGTAGGAAGAATCATCACTCACGGCGTCTACGAAAAAACATGAGTCATCGTTCGCTAAGGTGTTCTTCATCGAAGGGGTGATAGGAAATGTGACTTCGTCGTCGCCTACTCGAAGAAAGAGCTTACCATTGCTTACGTCAATGATGGCTCAGGAGGTGGCAAGGAAGGGTCGGCCAAGGATCAGGGGAACCTCGACGTCTTCTTCGATGTCCAAAATGACAAAGTCCACCGGGAAGATGAACTTGTCGACTTTCACTAGAACGTCCTCCACTATTCCTAACGGATACTTGACGGATCTATCGGCTAGCTGGATACTCATACGCGTGGGGTTAAGGCTACCAATCCCTAACTTTTTGAACAACGAAAAGGGCATCAGGTTTATACTTGCGCCTAAGTCAGCTAACGCGTGTTTAACGAAGAGATCACCGAAGACACACGGGATAGAGAAACTACCCGGGTCACTGATTTTCTTCGGCAAACCGTTTGTTAAAACGGCAGAGCACTCGGCGTTAAGCGTGACGTGCGAAAGATTCTCTAACTTCTTCTTGTTTGTGAGGAGGTCTTTAAGATATTTGGCGTATTTCGGCATTTGCGAAATAGCCTCGTGGAAGGGAAGATTAATGTGGATTTGTTTGAAGATTTCTAAGAAGCGGGAGTACTGATCATCTTGACGTTGTCTATTAAGTTCAGAGGGGTATGGAGGAGTTGAATTATTTTTGAAGATGGGTGGTGGAGTGAGATTATTTTCTAAAGTGGGGGTGATTACTTCTTCAGCAGAGGGTGGAAGCGGAGCAGAGCTTTGATTTTTAAAAGCAGAAGCGGAGCTTTGATTTTTAAAAGCAGAAGCGGAGCTTGCCTCGGGCTCTTCACTTACCATACCGGAGACTTGCTTCCCACTCCGAAGAGTTATAGCTTTCGCTTGCTCTCTCGAGTTGGGTTCGGTATTGGAAGGAAGAGACCCTGCGGGTCGCTCAGAAATTATTTTCGCGAGCTGTCCTACCTGATTTTCTAAACTTTTTACCCTTCCGGTTAAAGTTCTTATGGTAGCGTCATTTGTGGTGATATATTTAGAAAGTAATTCCTCCAAGCTCGGAGGTTTTGGGTAATTTTGAAGAAGTGGTGGTGGTGGTGGTGGTTGTGCAGAAAAATCATTTTGCGGAGGTGGGCGCATCGCATTCGATGGATTACTCCATGAAAAGTTCGGGTGATTTCTTAAAGCGGGGTTATAACTATTCGGAAAATTAAAACCAGGCGGATGAAAATTCGCAGCAGAAAAATTATTAAAAGCAGTTCTAGGCAAATTATTAACATAATCTAAATGTTCTGGAGTAGGGGTTGCAGATTCCCATACCTGAGGGGCGGAGGCAGCAGCCATCTCCGTGATTTTTTTGCTTAGGATTTCTACTTGCAGAGCGAGCTGGGAGACGTTGTCCACTTCATAGATACCTGCAGGCTTGTTCGGGCGGGACCTAGGCACATTCCACTGATAAGTGTTCATGGCCATATCCTCAAAAAGCTCAAGAGCGGCTTCCGGGGTCTTATGATTTAAAGTACCGCCAGAAGCTGCGTCTATCATTTGCTTCGTGCTTTGATTTAGCCCGTTATAAAACGTCTGCACTTGTAACCATACAGGCAGCGCGTGATGTGGGCATCGTCTTAATAATTATTTAAATCTCTCCCAGGTTTTGTAAAGGGTTTCAGAGTCTATTTGTCCGAAGGCAGAGATGTCGTTCCTAAGTTTTGCTGTTTTAGCTGGCGGAAAATACTTCGCCAAAAATTTTTCAGTTAATTCATTCCAAGTGGTTATGCTATTTTTCGGAAGTGTGTTAAGCCACTGCTTAGCTTTAGTTCTTAGAGAGAAGGGGAAGAGTCTTAGCCTGATCGCATCATTTGTGACACCATTTATCTTGAAGGTGTCGCAAATTTCAAGAAAGCTAGCTATATGTGCGTTCGGATCTTCATCTTGAAGTCCGTCAAATTGCACATATTGCTGCACCATTTGAATTATGCTAGGCTTTAGTTCAAAGTTATTATTTGCTATAGTAGGACGGACTATACTCGATTCTGTTCCCTCGAGGTTCGGTCGTGCATAATAGGACATAGTCCTTTGAACGGCCTCATCTACGTTGGGTTCTTCCATTCTTAAAGTATTAAATGACTCGGATTCCTCAACCGGCACTTGGATAGTAGGACCTTGAAATCGCGATCTTCTCCGAAGAGTACGCTCAATTTCGTGGTCCAAGTCCAAAATAAACCGACGGACTCCCGCGGGTCATGCACTAAAAGAACAGAAAAGAAGAAGAGAAAGAGAAAAAGGATAAACTAGAAAGAAAAACTAGATTTAGAAAATTAAATTAAATTTTTTTTTCTTTTTGAAATAGATTTTTTTTTATAAATTAACTCCCGAAATTCCCAAGGACTACCCCGTGAAGGGTTCGCAAGGTACTAGACAAGACAGTAGCGCTTAAAGCCCTTTGCCCTTTTCGAGAGAATTAGGTGGCGTAGAAAAATTGTGAGGTTGGTTTCTATTAAGAGCGGTGATAATTTTTTTTGATTTTTTAAAACTTTAAAGAAAAGGGGATGAGAAAGAGAAGAGATAAAATTAATAGGTTCGTGTTTTCAAAATATCAACGGAAGTTGGGTCCCCGGGAACGGCGCCAAAAACTTGGTGCGCGCTAGGGTTCGAAGAAAATAAACGCAACCGAACTAGCAACCCGATGAGGCAAGTATACCTATCTAATTGTAGCAAGGGGACACAAGTGTCGTATTGAAATCCGGGAACTGTTGGCTAAGCTTACTCACACGAACGCTATTATCTTATCGACGGAAAAACTAGGGTTTTAGAAAATCTAAGCGCAATGGAGAAATGAAAGCAAACTAGAAAGAGAACTACCGCAATTAAGTTACGCTATTAACAAAAGAACTATGCTAGAAAGGAAACTACTGCAGTTAATTAAAGAGCACAAGATAGGAGATTACTACTAAAGGAAGAAAATATGAAATGGAAATGCACCCGATCGAGATTCACCTCGGCTAAAGATGATTAAGAAAATGCGATAAAAATCTAAACTTAATAGGATAAGGGTCCTTGACCGTGGAGGTTCCTAAAGCTTGAACACGCTTCTCTCGAAGTCGTGCCCAACTGAGTTTAGGAAGGTCCGACCGACTCTCGTCTAAATCGGAGGCCTAAAACTCGCTTTACGCGGTGAACCCCACTATTGGATTTTACTCCAATCCGGGAGATTTGGACGTCTGCCTCTCTCGAGGGGTGCGTACAACTCCCTTTACTCTTGAATGCTCACTTCGTTCTTTCGGCCTCTCGGCTAGCCCAGAATGAAAGCAAAGGCGGAGAGTATATATCGAAAATATACCCCCAACCCGTGATTAATCAAGAGTAATTCAAGGCCCTAACCTAAAAAGAAAAGATTGATTAAAACATCATAACATAATCGCTCTAACATCGGATCATCAAGATCGAGTACAAGGAGGATTAGTTAATCATAATGGAGTGGAGGGGGGAGATGAGTAGAAAAACATAAGAAGAACACAAGCTAAGGGAAGAACAATTTTATTAATGAAAAAGGGCAAGTTACACTAATGAAAATAAAATTACAAGTGCATGAAAATTAAACCCTATTCTAGCCCTACATTAAGCACTAAGCAAGAAGAAAATTACATTAAAAGCTAGCACAAACTAAGATTAAACTAGGGTTAACCAAAAAGTACAAAGAGAGGGGGAGAGAGAGAGAGAGAAAGCATGAAAAAGGATCAAGAAACAAAGGGGCAGCACCTCCCCCACTCAACCAAAGCTTGCTTAAATGGGGAGGAGGGGGGCTCAATTTATAGAAAATTTCTCGGGTTGGTCACGCCCTCCGACACGCCCTAGGGGGGGCGTGTCAGGGGGCGTGATAGGTACGGATTTGACCTCGGGCTCTGGATTCTGGCGGGAGGGATGATTGCTTCGGTACGTCGGTGGTCACGCCCTAGGTCACGCCCGTGACAGGGGGGCGTGACAGGCATGTCATGTCCAAATCATTGGTCGGAAATCCGTCAGTCGCCGAAAAAGGAAGGTGTCACGCCCATGTCACGGGCGTGACATGGGGCGTGACAGTACTATTTGCGTGCTGAGGCGGAAGGGCATTTAATGCGGCGGCAGCTTTGCGGCAGAGGGCGACACGCCCCTGGTCACGCCTTGTGACACGCCCAGGGAGGGAGTGACAGGGGGCGTGACAGCGGTTTTGACCGTTTTCTGTCCCATCCAACAGGTGTCCTCGGGATCGGGTGACACGCCCTAGGTCACGCCCAGGGAGGGCGTGACAGGGGGGCGTGACAGGCCATTTTGGCAATTTTTCTGAAAACCTGCAAAAAGACAGGAAAAAGTTAGTGGCAATAAAATTTACATAAAAAGGATAAAAATAAACTAATAATAGACATAATTTGTACAATATAAAATATAAAATACGATAATAGTTTAGGCTACAAAACGTATTATCAGGTGACCAGGAGTGGTGCTGGGCCGTTAGAACGTCCAGTTTCTGAGGCAAGAAGCGCACCAAATGATGCGCGGGCAACACCTCCTGAGGCTGAGACCATTCGATTGGTAGGTGAAGATGTTTTTGCGATGATTAACACGCAGCCTGCGAGACAGGTATAGCAGCCTGCCCCTGCTTTGGAGCAAGTACCGCTCCAAGCGGCAGAGCCAAGGACAGTGGAGCAGGTGGTATTAGAGCAAGTGTTTCCTATTAGAGCAATTGAGAAGCAGCTTAAGAATGTGATGGGCTTCAATCCTCCAGTGTTCTCGGGGACGGGAACCCCAACTCAAGCAGAGGATTGGCTCTCCAGAATTAAGAGAGAGCTAATAGCTACTGAGACTAAAGAGTGGCAGAAGACCACAATTGCCACGTTCTTTCTGGATGGTGACGCAAGACTATGGTGGGAGGGCTTAGAGCTATATCATTTGAAGGGTAGGCAGTTGACTGACGTCTTGATGGAGGAGTTTTTGTGATTGTTCTTGGCTCGATACCTCCCCTCAACTTAGAGGATAGCAATGGAAAATGAGTTCTAAAAGCTAGTGCAAGGTGAGAGCAGGGTGGATGACTATCTCCACGAGTTTACTCAGTTAGGTTGGTATACAAGCGGTAACTTCACTGATGAGGAGCGCAATACCAGCCGATTCTATGTAGGTCTAAGGGATGACTTGAGACTACTAGTATCAGGGCTGATGATGCAAGGTTTCCTGACCTTGGTCAACACAGCCCGGTCTTTAGAGAAAGACATGAAGAATGTTCAGGCAAAGAAGGACTCTAGTGATAGGAAGTCAGAGTTCAAGGTGCTGACTTCAAAGTCTGGTTTTCGAATATGGAATAAGAAGGCTAGGACGTCGGGTCCAGCCCCTTCTTAAAGTGCCTCGGGGCCAACTACCAACCGAACCCCGGGCGCTTATTTTACTTGTAGGAAGACGCTACATTTCGCCCGTAACTGTTGGAGCGGACGTCCAAAGTCCGAGAGGAAGCAGGGAGCAACCAATGAAGAAAAGGGCAAGGCGGCGGAGTCAACCGCATCCCATTATGCTCCGACTCAATCAAGAGTCTATAATCTGGGCCAGCAGGAGGCATCAAACAAGCGGATGTAGTGACAAGTACAATTTAATTTATAGCAAGTTAGCTTTAAATATTGTTACCAAGTGCTTGTTAGCTTATTACTGTTTGTATTAGATTTGTTTTGATTTGCGATAGTCCGGCAAGAGCACTATTCGATACGGGAGATTCACACTCCTTTTTATCTTAAGGTTTCATATCGCGCATCGGAGTCCCTTCTTCAATGGCGAAGGAAAAATTGGATGTGTTGCTGCTGAATGGGTGTTGTATGCGTGCGGACAGAGTTTGTGTTGTAAGGGTTCATATTGGAAGTCAGGAGTTCGACTTACTAGCGTCATTGCTGCCGCTAGTAGAGTTCAACGTTATCTTCAGTATGGACTTTCTTTCGGAGCAGAAAGTGTTTATTGATTGCAAGCGCAAAGAGGTCAAGCTAGGTGTTGGGCGGGAGACAACGTTTGCGGGATTGAAGGGGTCGAGCAAGACGTTGATCTCTGCTCTTCAGGTGGTGAAGGTGGTTCATGCTGGAACAGAGCTATTCTTCACATTAGTGGAGGCTGTAAAGCCTAAGTCCACTTTGGATGGTATCCTAGTGGTCTGCGAGTACCCCGACGTGTTTCTGAACTATCTTCCTAGAGCCCCACCACAGCGAGAGATCGATTTCACCATCGAGCTAGTGCATGGTGCCTAACCTGTGTCACACTCTCCTTATAGGTTGGCTCCTAAGGAGATGGCGCAGCTAAAGGTTCAACTAAAGGAGTTGATGGAGCAAGGTTATGTGCATCCAAGTTCGTTTCCTTGGAGCGCACTAGTCCTCTTTGTTAAGAAGAAGGACGAAAGTTTGCGGCTGTGTATCCACTACAGAGAACTGAACAAGTTAACGGAAAAGAACAAATACCCAATCCCACGGATTGATAATCTTTTCGATCAGTTAGTCGGGTCGTCGGTATAATCAAAATTGGATCTGAATTCCGGGTACTATCAGCTGAGGATAAGGGAGATTGATATCCCAAAGACAGCGTTCAACACAAGGTATGGGCATTTCGAGTTTACGGTCATGCCGTTCGGGTTGACTAATGCGCCATCCGTATTCATGGATCTGATGAACAGAACGTTCAGGGAGTACCTAGACCGTTTTGTGATCGTCTTTATTGTCGACATATTAGTGTACTCGCAGTGCGAAGAAGATCACTTCAAGCATCTGCATCTGGTTTTGGAGACACTGAGGAGGAACAAACTACATGCAAAGTTCTCTAAGTGCGAGTTTTGGTTATCCTAAGTGGAGTTCCTTGGTCACATAGTCAGTGGTGAAGGGATTGCGATAGATCCAGCGAATATTGTTGTGATACGAGAGTGGCCTGTGTTGTCTTCGGTAACGGAAGTCCGAAGTTTTTTGCGGCTTACCGGCTATAAATGGTGCTTCGTGGAGAACTTCTCGCGGATAGCGTTACCTCTCACGACGTTGACAAGGAAAGATCAGAAGTTTATATAGACACAAGAGTGCGCGCAAGCGTTCGAAGAGTTGAAGAGTCGGTTGACCATGGCACGAGTGCTAAGTTCGCCGAGTGGGACCGAAGGCTTTAAGATCTACAACGAGGCCTCAGGCAGTGGTTTGGGCTGCATGCTGCAGCAGCATGGTAGTGTTATTGTGTATGGCTCGCGTCAGCTGAAATTGCATGAAAGGAATTAACCGGTCCACGACTTGGAGTTAGCGGCCGTGAATTTTGCGCTAAAGCTGCGGAGGCACTATTTGTACTGTGTAATGGTCGATATTTATACCGACCACGAGAGCCTGAAATACCTGCTGGATAAGAAGGATCTAAACATGAGACAGAGGAGATGGATGGAGTTCCTGGAGGACTATACGTTCAAAATTCTTTATGTGACCGGGAAAGGCAATACAGTTACGAATGCGTTGAGTCACAGGGATCCCACAAAAGCCAACTGGTTGTCGATTCATGATGAGCGGTTGATTCTGGAGTTTGAGGCGTTAGACATCTGTTGTGTTGACCAGCATACTAGCGCCAAAGCGTTATTGAACGAGACGGAAGTTCAGTATGATCTGGCTGATCGGATTCGAAAGGCTATAGATTTGGATAACAGCATGAAGGAAATCATGGATGCAGCTTCAGATGGGTCAAATTCCCAATTTACAGTTGAAGATGGACTACTAAGGAAGGACAATCGTTTGTGCATCCCAAACGTGTGTAATTTGCGGGTGGAGTTGATGAACGAGGCTCATCATACCAAGTACTCAATTCACCCAAGGAGCACGAAGATGTACCGAGATCTAAAGGAGTTATTCTAGTGGTCAAAACTCAAGAAGGATGTGTCATTATTCGTGGCTAAATGTCAGACTTGCGCCTTAGTGAATGTATAGTGCCAAAAGCTGGGGGGTTTCTGGAAATCTTTGCCTATTCTGGAGTGGAAGTTCAACGACTTTTCGATGGACTTTGTGCATGGATTTTGAAGGTCATAGAAGGGAAACGACGGCATCTGGGTGATCGTAGATCGGTTAACAAAGGTGTCACACTTAAATCCGTATAGGAAGGATGATTCAGTGGAGAAACTGGCGAAGCTGTATGTGGATAACATAGTCAGACTGTACGGTGTGCCCCGAAGAATCGTGAGCGATAGAGATGGGTGTTTTACGTCCAATGACTGGAGGTTGGTGCAGTAAATGCTGGGGACTAAGTTGAAGTTCATCACAGCCATCCATCCACAAACGGATGGGCAGAGTGAGAGGGTCAATAGGACGATGGAGGACATGCTTATAATGTGCGTTCTGGACTTCGGAAAGCAGTGGTAAGACCATCTATATTTTGTTGAGTTTGCGTACAATAATAGCTACCAAGAGAGCATACAAATGGCGCCCTTCGAAGCCTTATATGGTTGAAAGTGTCACACACCGTTGTCGTAGAAAGAAACGGGTGAGGCAAGGTTGTACAAAAAGCAAGAGGCGAAAAACACTACTTTATTGGTGCGAACCATTCGGGAGCGTTTGCTGATTGCTCAGGATAGACAAGCTAAATACTACAATGCCAAGCACCAGAATGTGGAGTTCGCGGTTGGCGATTGGGTGTATCTGAAGATAAATCCGTTCTAGGGTGTTTCACGGGTACGACGCTTGAAGAAGCTGAGCCCGAGATACCTTGGACCATTTGAGATCCTAGGGAGGATCATTGAAGTGGCTTACCCTCTGAAGCTATCAGTGGAGTTAAGTTGTCTACATGACGTATTTCACATTTCAATGTTGCGGAAGACGGTGCTAGAGCCTTCGCAGGTGATCGCAGTTAATCAAGTACCGGTGGATGAATGGTTGACAACTAGGGTCAAGCCCGTTTGTATTGAGGACTCTAAAGTCAAGCGACTTCGTAACAAGGAGATCAGAATGGTCAAGGTCCGTTGGGACAATTGCGGTCATGAGGAGCTCTCTAGGGAACGAGAGCAGACCATTCTTGATGAGTACCCAGATTTATTTTACTCAGGTACCGCTTTTGGTTTTTGTTTTCTTTTTCTTTGGTAATTTCGTGGACGAAATTTTTTTAAGAGGGAGAGAGTTGTAATGCCCCGAAGCTCAAAAGATTAACGGGTGGCATATTGAGCAAGGTCTAGGATTTGGTAGAGTTGACACGGCCTGGGACATGGGCTTGTCCCAGGGGAATGTCGTGCTCGGGTTCGGCGCTGGTCGCATGGACGATGATATTACAGTCAACGGTCGTCGGGGAGGGGGGGTGATCACGGCCTGGGACACGGGTGTGTCCCAGGTCGTGTCAGTCACTCAAAGCCTTTCACTTAACGATCTTGAGAGAGGATGCATAGCCTGAGCCCAGGCGTGTTTGGGTCCGACATGGGCGTGTGAAATTCGAAACGGGTTTGTCGAATACCCATGTCCTACTCGGGTTGTTTGATGAGTTGTGCTAAGGCAGAAACACGTCCTGGGACACGGGCGTCTCCCAGGGCGTGTCTAGCATACGACATGTAACATATGCGTGTCACATGGCCGTGTCGTTCTCTGGACGTTTTGGACCTGTGTCATTGGAGGAACACGCCCAGGTACACGGGCATGTACTAGGTGATACGGGCATGTCAAGCCTGACACGGGCGTTTCGACTGCCCGTGTTCTTTTTGGGACGCGACGGTTTCGATGACGAATGAGTGACATGGCCTTGGACACGAGCGTGTCACAAGCCTTGTTTGGCCCAGGAAGTTTATTTTCTGGGCGCATCGTGGTCGTTCATTTCCTTATTTTGGGATCCGATGGTTCAGGCTTTTCCCACCTTAGGGTTAAGGCCGGTTTTGAGGTAAGAAACCCTCACTTTTCCTTTGGCTATCTCTTTCAAACTTCTAGAGAGATGGGAGAGCAAGGAAGAAGGAGGGAAGATCGGGTTGCCGGAGGAGATTCGGAGCGCCAAATCGCAAACCGCGCCCGAATCCTCGGAGGAAAAATCATCACGGTGCTATTCATCTGTGTAGTTTTCCATGGCGCCAAAGATAAATGCTAGTGCAACTATTCTCTTCTTGAGCATGTGAAGCTCCTCTTCTTTTGCATGGGAAAACCCTCTCTCGCGAGTGTGCGGTGAGTTTGCGGTATTCCTTGGGGTCTATATGTAAAGTCACCCTTGCTTAGAGTACGGAATCGTAGTATGGACATAGACATGGTGCGTGAAGCCTACCCGGACAAGTTGGTCTTGATCGGTGATGTTCCATTGCATAAATAGCCGGAGAAGACTCTGTGCCATTGATTGTTTTCGGGTTTCTACGTGGTAGATTGCAGCATAGATCCTTGGGGATTAACCCCAAGGCGCACCGAGAAAACTGGGCAGAAATGCATTTCTGCCATCTTGGTGGCCTGGGAGCCAACCTTGAACATAAATGGGTTATGTGCTTGTTTGATCGAATTTTGGGATCCGGTAGAAACTTGGATTGCGCGTACGTCTTAAAGTGACAATGCAGTGTGAGCAACAGACAAGTGGAAACGGACCAGGGCTATGTGGTTTGGTGTCAGATACCTTAAAAAGGGACTGTCCATTGGCATAGTCATGGTAGTCTTAGGCTTAGACCGGAAAGACAAAAAATTCTAACGAGATTTGCTGTCTAAGGGATGGTGTTGAGACCACGGTTATGACCGAGTTAACCGAGTTAGTTCCCCTAGAGCACGGGGTCTGTGGTCGTATGATCCTACACCTGTGATGATGTGCTTGTTCACTTTATTACTTGCTATGCTAACAAGTACAGGGAAGAAGCTTTGCCGCCCCGAGTTTGGGGGCGGACTTGTTATAATTTGGTCAGCTTTAGCTGACCGTTATTCTTATTTTCCACCATTGGGGTGATTTGTGCGTGCAGGTGATGCGATGTCGAACGGCAAATAGCGGGCTAAAGCCCAAGTTGCTGAGCCGCCCCTCGAAGGCCTCGTTTGTTTTCTTATTTAAATCATGTGTGGCCGGCCTGCGAGCCGAAGTTTGTAAAACACTATATATTTAAGTGAACTGTTGTAAGGCCATAAGGCTCACTCTCTTTGGTACTTTGTATTTCATTCCTATTTAGTTGCTAGTGGACATTCTTGCTTGTTGGTTAAGTTCTTATTATTGCAACTTAATAAATTGCTTCCGCTAGATGCTCTGTATAGGACGTGTGTATTAGTTGAATTGTTTAATTAAGTAACCCACCGGTCTGTCCGTGGTATATGACGCCGGGCTCCGGCCGGACCTACTGCTATATGCTATGTGACAGATAGGTGTGCTACACTTAGTCCAAGGCACAAAGCTCAGCACTGACTAGGGAGGGGAAAGATTTCTAGTTCTTCCGAGTAAGAGGTGGGACCTACAAGCTAAAGGACACAGTCTGTTTCTAGTTCCCAAGAATCACATCAAGGAAGGAATTCAGGAAGAGTAGGTGTGAGCTACAACTCTAAATCTAAACTCTAGGTGAAGTCGGGTTTCTGGCTTCAACAGTTAGGACTGATTCTCTGGTAATGGCTTCAAAAGTACTTAGAAACTTCGAGATGAAGGAAGGAGTAGAAATAGTTAACTAAAACCCGACAAGTTATTTTTGGTAAAATAATAGTCCCTCCAGAAGGAGTAGAAATAGTCAACCATCCCCGGGATATAAACGACCTCGATATTCCCCACCAGAATATCCTGTATTACTTGTGATAGGTGCACTTGTCTCCTTCGTGCCGCACGGGATCCGAACCAAGCACGCTTATCGTCTGAATCGAGAGTCGGGCCTCGCGCGCATCATGTTTTTGCCGTCGTTGCTAGGGAGGCTTTCGTGTTGCAATTTTGAATTCCGGAGTGTATTACTTTTACCTATTTTCTAAAAACTAAAAATAAAAACTTTATTTTAAAACCAAAAAAATGTTTATTATTTAGTTTATATTTTTTGGTATATGACCCGTGGACAACCTTCGAAGTCTAAAAATTTGGATTTTGATCCTCAGATCGAACTCTCACTTGCGTGTATTCAATCTCAACGCCAAAATTCCTTTTTGGATCCCGAAGAATCTCTCAGAGAACCTTCTATCATAGTTATGGCCGACCATAAACTTTCCCAAGCGGTCGAGTGTACTATGTCTTATTACACCCGGCCTAAACTAGATGATACTGGGTCTAGCATTGTTCACCCTATGGTGGCTAATAATAATTTTTAAATAAATTCGAGTGTCATTCAAATGATACAAAATGCCATGCAGTTCGATGGACTGACGGAAGGGGATCCGAATGTTCACTTAACTAATTTTTTAAAAATATGTTACACCTTTAAGATTAATGGCATCACCGATGACCCCATTCACTTGCGCTTATTTTCTTTTTCCCTCAAATCCAAAGCCAAGGCATGGTTGAATTCCCTCCCGCGAGGATGTATCACCACTTGGGTCAAGCTTGCGGAACGGTTCTTAACGAAGTATTTTCTGCCCGTAAAAACTACAAAATTGCGGGCAGATATTTCTTCGTTTGTGCAAAACGATCCCGAGTCACTATTTGAGCCTTGGGAGAGGTTTAAAGAATTCCTCCGCAAGTGTCCGCACCATGCGTTGCTAGTATGGCTGTAGGTCCAGATCTTTTATAATTGCCTTAACTATCAGACGTGTCAAATGATTGACGCGGCTGCCGGGGGAACTTTAAATAATAAAAAACCCGAGGCTGCCCAAGCGCTTATCGATGAAATGGCTATGAATGCCTACTAGTGGAACTTTCCGCGGGGATGCGCTAAGCAAGCGACCACCCATTTTGTAGTCTATATTACTGCTCTCTTAACCCTTCAAGTTGATTGGTTAACAAAGAAAGTGGTAGAGATGTCTAATACCTCCTCCACTCCGCCTTGTTTTATTCCCCCTAACCTCTGCATGGCAAAAGAGTTCGTATGCTTCATGGGAAATTTGGGTCATCCTTCCTTCAACTCTAACAGCAACCCTTATAGTAATAGCTATAATCCGGGTTGGAGGAATCACCCCAATTTCTCTTGGAGTAGTGAGAATAATGCGCAGCGCCAACATAACTCTTTTGTGCCCGCATTTTTACCGCCTCCTCCTCCGAAACCTTCTCTAGTTAAGGAAATTTTTTATAAATACATAACATTCATCGAGTCAAATATCCGGAACATCACCGGATCGCTAAAAAACCTTGCACTACAGGTCGGACAGCTGGCGAGAATGATGTCCGAGCGTGCGCTCGGGGCACTACCGGGGAACACAGAGCCCAACCCTTGGGAGAACGCCAATGCTATAACCCTCCGGAGCGGTAAGGAGGTGGTCGATCCAAAACAGATCGATCCGCAGCTACATATTTCTCCTCCGACCCCTCTTCCCCCTTCTTTGATTATGCCTACTTAAATGATTTTAAACAAAAAAATTATTTTAAATAAGGCCTTGCCGTATCCACATAAGTTAGATAGTGAGCATAAGGATGCACAATACAATAAAATTATTTTACTATTTAAACAGATTCACATTAATTTTCCCTTCTGCTAGGCAATCTCGCAGATTCCTAAGTATGCGAAATATTTTGAAGAACTTCTTTCTAATAAACAAAAATTAGAAAATATTTCGCATATCTCTCTCAATGCAGACTGCACAGAGGCTCTTACTAATAAATTGCCCCAAAAAAAACGACCCGGGACAGTTTTCTATCCTGTACGTTTTTTGCAATATATTAGTAAAATACGCTCTAGCAGATTTAGGCACGAGCATTAATTTGATGTCGTTGTCGCTCTTTAAAAAATTAGGTTTGGGCACTCTGGCCCCTACTAATATTCGTATCCAATTTGCATATTGCTCGGTTAAGTTCCCCATTAAAGTAGTGGAGGATGACCTTGTCTGAGTTACAAGTTTATCTTTCCTACAGACTTCGTCATCTTGGACCTCGAGGAGGACACTGATGTACCAATTATACTCAGTCTCCCTTTTCTCGCCACCTTCCGCGCATTAATCGATGTGAGTAATGGTCGTCTCCATCTTCAGGCGAGAGATGATGAGGTTACTTTCTCTATTAATTCCTCGATGGAGGACTCATCATGGAGCGATGATTTTTGTTATAATTTAGATATTTTTTTTGGAGATCGTTCTTTTCCTGTTTTCGAGTCAATTTTTATTAACGACGATATTTTTGTGCTCGAAAATTTTACTTGCGTAGAGGATAAATCTATAAGTTTTCCTTTCGAACCCATTGGTTCAAAAGACATTAGAATTAAAACCGCGTTAGAAGAACCGCCAATCCTAGGCCTCAAACCCCTACCAAAATCTCTAATATATTCTTTTTGGGAAAAAATGATACCCTTCCCGTTATCATTTCATCGCATTTGAGCGATTCAGAGTCTTCTGATTTATTAGAAGTTTCTCTTAAACATCGCCACGCAATTGCGTGGCCAAATTTCTGATCTTAAGGGGATTAACCCCTCTTTTTGCACCCATAAGATTTTCCTAACAGATAATTCCCGCAAAACTATTCAGCCGCAGCGATGTCTTAACCCAAACATGAAAAACGTCGTTAAAGCCGAAATAATTAAATTATTAGATGCGGGTATTTTTTATCCTATTTCAGATAGTGCTTTGGTTAGTCCTATTCATGTCGTGCCCAAGAAGGGCGGTCTAACTGTAGTGCTAAATTAGCACAATGAACTCGTCCCAACTCGTACTGTTATGGGTAGACGGGTGTGCATCGATTATAGGAAACTTAATGATGCCACCCGTAAAGACCATTTCCCACCATCATTTTTATACAAAAATTCTGGATCGTTTATCCTATCATCCATATTAATACTTTCTTGATGGTTTGTCAGGGTTTTTCCAAATCCCCATTTCCCATGATGACCAAGAGAAAACAACTTTTACGTGCCCGTTTGGCACCTTCGCCTATCGAAGAATGCGATTTGGCCTATGCAATGTGACGGCTAATTCCAAAGATGTATGCTGGCGATCTTTGGCGAGCTGGTAGGAGACATCATAGAAGTCTTTATGTATGACTTCTCTATGTTCGGATGCTCATTCCCTGCTTCTATTTGTAATCTAGATCACGTCTTCCAGCGATGCGAGGTCACGCATCTCGTTTTGAATTGTGAAAAGTGTAACTTTATGGTTTGAGAAGGTTTGGTTCTTGTCCATAAGATTTTGTCTAAGGGGATGGAGGTAGATAAGGCAAAGATAGAAATTATAGAAATACTTCCCCCGCATTCCAACGTAAAATCTATTAGGAGTTTCTTAGGCCACGCGGGCCTTTATAGGCGCTTTATTCAAGACTTTTCAAAGATAACAAAGTCTCTTACTCGTCTCCTATAAAAGGAATCATGTTTTTTCTTTATTAGCGAATGCGAGTCCACATTTAATTTTATAAAACAAAAATTTATAAATTCGCCCTTTTTAGTGGCGCCCTATTGTGCCCTTCCGTTCGAGATTATGTGTGACGCTAGTGATATTGCCGTAGGTGCCGTTCTTGGCCAACGTATAAACAAATACTTCCACCCTATCTATTACGTTAGTAATACGCTCACTTCTGCACAAGGTAATTACACGATAACGGAAAAGGAACTCTTAGCCGTCATTTTCACATTAGATAAGTTTCGCTCGTATATAACGCTATCTAAAGTTATCGTATTTACCGACCAATCTGCCTTATAATATTTATTATCTAAAACAACGACAAGCCCCACCGTCTTCGATGGGTTCTCCTTCTACAGGAATTTGATTTGGAGATCCGAGATAAGAACGGCGCGAAAAATCTAGCCGCCGATCACCTCTCCCGTTTAGAAAATCCGGGTGCGGAAGCCCTCGTCGAATCTGACATAAATGACAGATTCCCCGAGGAACGCCTCCTATCCATAAATACCATTTCATCTTCCTCGCCTTGGTTCGCAGATTTTCCAAACTATTTAGTTGCCCGGGTGCTCCCAAAAGACTTTCCAAGCTAGCAAAATAAGAAATTTTTTTGACTTAAAAAATTTCTTTTGGGAGGACCCTTTTCTTTTTTGTATATGCATGGAACAAGCGTTCCGACGATGCTTTGCGGGTGCTGAGTGCACATAAATACTTAGGCACTGACACGAGGGTCTGTCTGATGGGCATTATCAAGCTAACTGCACGACACGGAAGGCACCAGAGCAAGGCTTCTTTTGGCCCACTCTCTTCAAAGATGCGCATAATTTTGTGTGCTACTACGAAAGCTGCCAGCGGTCGGGTAACATCTCTCATCATGACGAGATGCCTCGAAATTTAATTTTAGAGTGTGAAGTCTTCGATTTATGGGGCATCGATTTTGTTGGCCCCCCAACCTCCTTATTTTAAAAATATTTATATTTTAGTGGCGGTCGACTACGTATCAAGGTGGGAGGAATCGCAAGCTCTCCCCACCAATGATGCGCGAGTCGTCGTTACCTTTCTTAAAAAAATTATTTTCTCGCTTCGGCACACATCGAGATATTGTGAGCGATAGGGGAACACATTTTTGTAATGGCCAAAAGGCTAAGACGTTAGCTAAATATGGAGTCACACACAAACTTGCAACCCCTACCACCCGCAAATAAGTGGCCAAGTTGTGGTAGTAAATCGAGAGATTAAGTGTATATTAGAATAAACCGTTTCTCTTAATATGAACGATTGGTCCATCAAACTCGACGATGCGTTATGGGTGTATCGTACGACATACAAAAACGCAATTGGTTTTATACCGTTTCGATTAGTCTCTGGCAAAGCATGTCATCTCCCCGTAGAACTAGAGCATTACGCACTTTGGGCTTTAAAACCTGTAAATCTCGACGCTAACTTAGCCGCTCAAAAAAAATACTGCAACTAAACGAACTCAATGAATGATGTGTAAATGCTTACGAGAGCAATAAGTTCTATAAGGAGCGTTCTAAGTTCTATCACGATCGAAAAATTAAGCCCTAAATTTTTTTTATTCGGGCGATCTTGTCCTCCTTTATAATTCACATCTTGGACTTTTTTCAGGTAAACTAAAATCACGTTGGTCTGGCCCCTTCAAATATAAATTGGTTTGGCCATATGGGACAACACTCGTCTCGCACCTAGAAAGAGGTTCGTTTAAAGTAAACAGTCATTGGTTAAAGTTATACATAGTGGGCAATCCAGCGATTGGTATTAACGAAACCATAACCCACCTTGACATTATAAACCTCGCCATAATAGTCAAGTTACACGACTATAAACAAAGTGCTCCTGGGATACACCCCCCCCCCCCCCCCCGTATACCTTTTTTCGTTATTTCCTTATTTTGTTTGCTACTCTTTCTAATAATGAAGGGTTTTTGAATGGGCCTCCCCGAACACGTTCCAGGGAAGTCCCTACCCTCCCTTTTTATTTTTTGTACATATTTCATTTCATTTTTGTTCCATATACTTATATTGCAATATTGGGGACAATATCGGAATTTCGTATGCGGGTCATTTTTGTGCTTTCCTTTCTGCACTTCCATTTTTCGCACTTAATTTTAAAAAAAAAATAAAGAAAATGAAAACAAAAAAAAAACATAAAAAATTTATAAAATGAAAACTCCAAAAACATTTTTGTTTTATCTTCAAAAATTTCAAAAAAATTACAAAACATAAAATCAAAAAAAATGTATTTAGATTTACTTTGTAAATCTTCTTTGTAAATATTTTTTGATAAATATTTTTCTATAAATATTTTTGTAAATTTCCTTTTCTCTTTCCGCTCTTTCTTTCTTCCTCCTCTTTGTAAAAAACTTTTCTCTTTCTCCTCTCTTGTAAATATTTGCTTAAAATTTTTAAAAAAATATAAAAAAAAAATTAGAAAACGAACATAAAATAATTCAAAAATAAAGTATATCTTATTCGCATTTTTATTATGTATATATTAAAAAAATAAACACAAAACCAAAAAAAGATGATAACTTTAAAAAATCCAAAAAATTATAAAACAAATAAATCGAATATTCCATTCTTAACCCTTTTTTCTCTCCAAAAATTTTGTTGCGAGTATATTTATATGTGAATTTCATTAAATCTTTATTTACTATTCATTTATTAATTAGTGTAGAATTATATAGCGGGGTTAAGTTTTAAAGAATATCTTATGTTTTTTTTTCTTAAGATAGGAGACTTGTTTTCCGCACTACTTCTAATTTATCTAAAATAGATGCGCGTGTATTATGTTAGAAAAAAAAACCATGGACTTCAATTATGTCTACTTCATGCTTTTTGAAACAAAGGAATGTTCAATTTATAAAGGTTGCTCTCAAATTTTTTTATTAAAATCTAGTTATCTCTTTGAAAAACCTATCTCCCAATTTTTGATCCTTAAAAGAACCTATGGCAATGGGAATAAGATTTCATTCCATAAACATAGGCATCCAATATTTTAAAAAATATTATATGTTTAGGAGTAAGAGGAAAAAATTCATTACTCATATACATATACATTGGGTTATATGAAGTTGTTAAAAGAATAAATGTTCTGGAAAATAAGATTTCATTTTCCTAAACATCCAAATATAAAAAAATTCATTAAAGGTTAGAGAAAAAATTACCTCACCTCTAAACAAATCCCTCTTCATAAACCAAAACAACCTCCCTAGTCATATTCAATTATTCTAGAATTAATATAAAATCTTTTTGAGAGTATAATTCTTAAATTGCATTATTTCCTGTAAAATTCCTATAAGCTAAAGTTTCAATAATTCCAGTTTATTTTTTGTTAAACTAGCGATTACAATTTCTACTTTCTATTTGATTTATCAAGAAGTCTTTCGGCAAAAAGTTTTCCTCTATTTAAATCATTTTCATAATTCAGGACTTAACTTTTATACCCCGGATGTTTATTTAGTTCTCTCTATTAATTAATTCAAGCGGTAACTAAATTTAGGATTCCTTTTAATTTCTTATAAGTTCATCTCCAACTTTTGCGCTGGAAAAGCAAAAGCTTAAGTATGAGGGTATTTGATAAGTTGTAAATATACGTATTTTTCAGTACTTCTATTAGATCATTTTAGTTTAATTTTCATTATTTTTAGTTATTTTTTTTTAATAAAATGTTTATTTTTTGTAAATAATGTTCAAACATAGCTTTATTTTGTTTTTTAGAATTATTTAAGAAAAAACCAAATTTCTTAAAGTACACGCCCGTGTCACTTATGTCACGCCCTTGACCAAGCATGTTACTTTGATTAATGTGAAAAAAGCATTGTTGGCAAAGAAAAGATGAAGTCATGCCCGTGTCCCGTCCTACATGGTCATGTCCAACCGCTCGACATTCGTCGATTCAAGCTCGACGCTTCCAGCAATCACTCGATGTCGTTGTCATGCCCGTGCCCCCCCCCCCCGACACACCCCTATCCATACACTCGAGGTTCGACGATTAAAGCACGACATTCGTCGATCCAACCTCGATGCTCGATGCCTTCACCATTCATACCTTACTGACACGCCCGTGTCCAACACGTTTCCATTTCTAGAAGCTTCTGGAAATCAGCCAGTGACCAAAATTTCGCTATCTTCAACAAGCCAGCCTGTTATGCCTCCCTTCCACGCCCATGACCAGGGCTTGTCACCTACGAAATTTTGCTTATAAATAGAACTTTTCTGTAATGACAAATGGTTCAAACTTTTGGGCATTTTTTGTTGTTTGTTGGCAACTTCGGTGCACTTCTTGCTATGTAAGGAGAATTTTCTCCCCCTCTCTTTTATGTTTGTTTTATCTTTGTAATCAACTTTTTTCCTTTAATAAAATATTTAGATTTTCTCTCCTCATGTTGTCTTGGATTGTATATGAGTGCCCCACATTTATTCAACTTTTATCCTTTGTTTTTCTATATCTTTCTCCTTAAAATGTGTGTGTGAGTGTATGATTTTGATTTTATGTTGATATATTTCTATGTTTTCATAGTTCTGTTTTACTTCATTTTTGTTCTAGGTTTTCTATCATAGTTATTAGTTGTTATGATAGCTTTTATTTTCTTCTCTCTTTGCTTAGGTTTAGGTTTAGTTTTTTAGTACATTAATTTCATTTTTATAGTTTTATAAAAGTGTTTTCAAAGTGGCTTTCTATCCCTTTCTTTTTTACTTAGTTTTTTTATTCTTGTAAAACTTTTTTTCTTATCAACCTATTTTTCACTTTTAAAATTCCTTTATAAATTTATAAGAATGAAAAAGTTATCGTTTTAATATTTTGAAGCACTTTAATTTTTAGCTTTTATTTCAAAAAACTTTTGCTCTTTTTTATTTTTATTTCATCTTTTTATTGATTTTTTGTATGTTCTAGGAGTAGGAATGCTTTTGTTTTAATTTTTCGATTACTTCATTTTTCTTTTTAAATTATGTGTGTTTGAATGTATGAGATTAGGTTCCACTTTGATCTTTCAACTTCATGTAGAGTGTGTGCATGTATGAGTTAATTTGTATTGCTTTCGTTATCGCTTTCTCAATTTCATGTAGAGTGTGTGTGTGTATGAGATAATTTTTGTTGATTTCTTTCAATTATGTAGAGTGTATGTTTGTGTGCATTTATTTCCCGCCTACTCATTCGAGTAGGACTCGCTTTCATTTCCCACCTACTCGTTTGATTAGGACTTGTAATTTCCCGCCTACTTGTTTGAGTAGGACTTATCATTTCTTACCTACTCGTTTGAGTAGGACTTGTAATTTCCCGCCTACTCGTTTGAGTAGGACTTGTCCTTTCAATTATGTTTACCTTTTGTGTAACTTAGCTTTTTCTTAAATATGGGTTCGATGTGTGTATGAGTTCTTTGATAGCAATTAAAACTTTTAGCCTTTTGTTCCTAATGTTACGTTATTTTAATGACCTCTTTTTATAACCATTTAGCATTTAGCTTTGAACTCGCGCCTCATCAAACTCATAAGCCATCCCCATACCGATGAGTGGCTAATCTTTCTTAGACCTCGACATCGAAGAGCATTGAGACATATGAAATCACTCGAAATATTTGAAGGATCTTTTTCCAACTTTAATTAAAGGGCTTAAGGTTTGCCCTAGGTTTATAATGCGTAGAACCACATATCGATGTGTGGGCTCTATTTCCGTTATCCATATGCTAGCTAGCCGAGAGGTCATGCATATGGACTCATCACCCTTGGGTAAAAAGAGTTGCGTTCATACCCTCGAGAGAGGAGAAGGGTAATTCTACCGGATTGGGTTCCCTACCCAATAGCGGGGTTCTTAGCGTAAAGCGGGCATTAAGAGGAATCCTTCGTTGGATGAAAGTTCGGTAAAATAATCTTAATGTTCAAGTGAGCGATATTCCTAGAGATAGGTGAGCTCATGTTTGTGGAACCTCCACGCCTAAGTTGTCTTTAATTAATTTGAAAACTAAGTTCAATAATTATTAAGAGTCATTTTATTTTTGATCTGATTCGATGCCGAGCGTTAACCCTTCATCGAACTTTTCTTAGTCCTTTTTTACAACTCTCTTTTATAACCGCTTTAGATAACTAAAACCCGACAAGTTATTTTTGTTAAAATAATAGTCCCTCCGGAAGGAGTAGAAATAGTCAACCGGCCCTGGGAAATATACGACCTCGATATTCCCCACCAGAAAATCATGTATTACTTGCGACAGGTGCACTTTCCTCCTTTTTGCGGCGTGGGATCCAGACCCAGCACGCTCATCGTCTAAGTAGAGAGTCAGGCCTCGCGCGCATCACAAGTTTTAATGAGTTCTCTTCAAGTACTCACATTATATTTAAATTTAACCTGCTTTTGACTTATCTTTTGTAGAGATTAGAAGGTGTTCGTGAGTTCTCCTTGGGTACTCGTGTAATATGTTTATTTACTTGCTTTTGACTTTTCTTTTGCAGAGATTAGCAAGTGTTCGCGAGTTCTCTTCATGTACTCGAGTTATATATTTAATTTACGTGCTTTTAATATCTCTTTTGCATAGATTTCCAGATGTTTGCGGGTTCCCCTCAGGTACTCACATTAAATGTTTATTTGCTTGCTTTTGACTTCTCCTTTAGAGAGATGAGTAGGTATTCGTGAGTTCTCTTCAGATACTCTCGTTATATTTTGAAATTGCCATCTTTTGACTTATCTTTTGCAGAGATTAGCAGGTGTTCACGACTTCTCCTCGGGTACTCGTGTTATATGTTTATTAACTTTCCATTGACTTCTCTTTTACAGAGATTAGAACGTATTCGCGAGTTTTATTCAGGTACTCACGTTATATTTTAAATTTACATGCTTTTGACTTATCTTTTGCAGATATTAGCAGATGATCACGAGTTCACCTTAGGTACTTGTATTATATGTTTATTTACCTGCTTTTGACTTTTATTTTGCAGAGATTAGTTGGTGTTCGCGAGTTCTCTTCAGGTACTCGCATTATATTTTAAATTTACCTTCTTTTGTCTTTTCTTTTGTAGAGATTAGCAAATATTCGTGAGTTCACCTCAGGTACTCGCACTATATGTTTATTTACCTGCTTTTGACTTCACTTTTGTAGATATTAGCTAGTGTTCACATATTCTCCTCATATACTAGCATTATATGTTTATTTACCTACTTTTAACTTCTCTTTTACAGAGATTAGCAAATGTTCACGAGTTCCCTTCAGGTACTCGCATTATATTTTAAATTTACATGTTTTTAACGTCTCTTTTGTAGATATTAGCAGGTATTCACGAGTTCTTCTTAGTTACTCGCGTTAATTTTTAAATTAACCTGCTTTTGATTTCTCTTTTTCAAAGATTAGCACGCATTCACGAGTTCACCTCAGGTACTACCGTTATATATTTATTTACCTGCTTTTAGTTCTCTTTAGCATATATTAACAGATGTTCGTGAGCCCACCTCAGGTACTCGCGTTATATGTTTATTTACAAGGTTTTGAATTCACTTTTGCATTGATTAGCAGGTGTTTGTGAGTTTTCCTCGGGTACTAACGTTATATGTTTATTTACCTGCTTTTCACTTCTCTTTTACAGATATTAGCAGGTGTTTGCGACCTTAGGTGTGTTATATGCTAATTAACCTTCTTTTGACTTCTATTTTGTAAATAATAGCAGGTTTTTGCGAGTTCACCATAGGTACTCGAATTATATGGTTATTTACCTGCTTTTAGCTTCTCTTTTGTATAGATGAGCAGGTGTTTGCTTGTTCTCTTATGATATTCTCGTTATATTTTAAATTTACCCACTTTTAACATATCGTTTGCAGAGATTAGCAAGTGTTCGCAAGTTCTCCTCAGATACTCGCATTATATGCTTATTTTCTTTCTTTTGACTTCTCTTTTCAGAGATTAGCAGGTGTTTGCGAGTTCTCTTCAGGTACTCGCGTTATACTTTAAATTTACCTACTTTTGACTTCTCTTTTGCAAAGATTAGCAGTTATTTGAGAGTTTACCTCAGGTACTCGTGTTATATGTTTATTTATCTTCTTTTGGCATTTCTTTTGCTGAGATTAGCAGATGCTTGCGAATTTTCTTTAGGTAATTGCATTATATTTTAAATTTGCCTTATTTTGACTTCTCTTTTGCATAGATTAGGAGATGTTCGTGAGTTCACCTAAGGTACTCACATTATATGTTTATTTACCAGCATTTGACTTCTCTTTTGTTGAGATTAGCAGATGTTCACAAGTTCTCTTCAGGTTCTCGATTTATATTTTAAATTTACCTGGTTTTAACTTCTCTTTTGCATAGATTTGCAGATGTTCATGAGTTTCCCTCAGGTACATATTATATGTTTATTTACCCGCTTTTGACTTCTCTTTTGTAGAGATTAGAATTTACATGAAGAGAACTCATGGTATATTTTAAATTTACCTACGTTTATCTTATCTTTTGCAGAGAATAGCAGGTGTTCGCGAGTTCTCCCCAAGTACTCTTGTTATATATTAATTTACCTACTTTTGACTTCTCTTTTGCAGAGATTAGCAGGTATTCGCGAGTTCCCTTCAGGTACTCACATTATATTTTAAATTTACCTACTTTTGACTTCTCTTTTGCATAGAATAACAGATGTTCACGAGTTCACCTCAGGTACTCCCATTATATGTTTATTTACCTGCTTTTGACTTCTCTTTTGTAGAGATTAGCATGTTTTCGCGAGTTCTCTTCAAGTACTCGAGCTATATTTTAAATTTACCTTCTTTTAACTTCTCTTTTTTATATATTTGCAGATGTTTAGGATTTCCTCTAAGGTACTCGCATTATATGTTAATTTAACTACTTTTGACTTCTCTTTTGTAAAGAATAGCAGGTGTTCACGAGTTCTCTTCAAGTACTCGCGTTATATTTTAAATTTACCTTCTTTTGACTTATCTTTTTGAAAGATTAGCAGGTGTTCGCGAGTTCTCCTCATGTATATGTGTTGTATGTTTATTTACCTGCTTTTGACTTCTCTTTTGCAGAGATTACTAGGTGTTCACGAGTTCTCTTCAAGTACTCGAGTTATATTTTAAATTTACCTTCTTTTAACTTTTCTTTTGCATAGATTTGAAAATGTTCGCGAGTTACCCTCAGGTACTCTCATTATATGTTTATTTAACTGCTTTTAACTTCTCTTTTGTGGAGATTTGAAGGTGTTTATGAGTTCTCTTCAAATACTCGCGTTATATTTGTTGGGTCCAATATACCTAATGTCCCTGATTTGAAGAAGGACTACAAGACAATGGTATACACATATGTGTATTTAATGGTTTCCATAAGTTCTTTATTTATAGGTCATTACTTGTTACAATGATAAGACTGGTTAGGTGGACACAAGGAAATATGCATGAAAGATAGAAATCTATCTTAGTCCACAGGCATTAAGTGAAGGAATTTCACTTAATGCAAGATAACTAGAAGTGTTGAGTAAAATATGGATAGTCAAATCATAACTATTTCTAAGGCAAAAATTTTGTTCAGTCCAAAAGCATTGAGTGAAGGCAGTTCACTCAATGCCCAGAGCCAGAAGCATTGAGTCAAGCTCAAGTAGTCAAAGCATTTGAGAATCAGAGTAGGATTCTGGCTAAGTCCGCAAGAGTTGAGTGAAGACAGTTCTCTCAATGCCTAAAGAAGAAAGCGTCAACAAAACAAAATTCAGTTAAAGCCTTAAAAGTTGAAGACAAAAATTCTATCAAAGTCAGGAAGTGTTTAGTGAATGCAGTTCACTGAACGCCAGATGAATATGTAATTCTACTAAGTACAGAATCATTGAGTGAAGGTTGTTCACTTAACGCCTCAGCAAGATGGGTTGGCCAAGGCATAAAGCATTGAGTGTTGACAACTCTCTCAACGCCTCCATTCAGAAGAGATCAGCTAAGTCCAAATGCATTGAGTGATGAAGGTTCACTCAACGCCTATGAAGTTAGACATCTAAAGTCTATATCAGTTGAGTATTGTCAACTCACTCAAAGCATGATACTGCAGAAAATTTGGCTAAGTGTTTTGGCACTGAGTGATATACCTTCACTCAACGTCTATGATGAATTATCTGTATTTGACTAAGGCTACAAGTGCTGACATCAGCAGAAATTCAAAAGGTTGCAGGAAGTATATAATACACGACAAATGGCGCTGCATGCCTTTTGTACTACATTTAATGAAAATGCAAGATTGCATCTATAAAATCCAATTCGGCCCAAGGCTGAAAGAGCCGTTGGACGGCGGGATAGAAAAGGAATCAGATAACGGAGAAGAAATAAACTTTTGGGAAAGTGCTGAACTTTAACCTCTTCCCCTCAACATTGTTGAAGAGCCAAGAAAATGTGTTCAAACTACTGATGTGAAAGTTCTAGTAAGATAGTTGTTGTCATTCTCATCCTCAATAATATGTATAGAGAGAAATCTCTGAGAAAGAAGGAGCAGCAACCTAGCTGCAGCTACTTCATAAGCTTATGCTGAACATTACTGAAGAACACTTTCTGGAGCTGTGTAGAAGAGTGAACTGAGTTATCTCAGAACAGAAGGTGGAAGACACAAAATATTTCTCTGGTGTCTACACATCATCAATAAACCACTACTCTCTCTGTAGGATGGTTTGACCTGAGTGTAAGCCTAATTTATAAAGTCTGAGTGTAGGATCTTTAAGTAGATCTGAGTGGTAGGATTCAAGTGGTGAATCTAAGGTAGGATCCGGGTTTGGATCTGAGCTGTAGGGTTGTTGGGTTGAGGTAGGAGAGTCATTTTTTTTGAGTGGTAGGGCTATCCTCTTAGCTTGATTTGTAGGACTTAGTGATAAGTCTGAGGTAGGTAGTCTATGGATCACTGAGCTGTAGGAGGTTTGTTGGCTTTGAGTGGTAGGGCTTTATGCATGAGGTAGGTCTTGTAGGATACTGATAGATCCTGAGGGATCTGAGTTGTAAGCTCTTAGGAACCAAGTTTGGAGATATGGCCTTGTCTAACAAACTGATAGAAAGGTGGGAGGGACAGTGGATGTACCCATAATCGGAGGAATAACTATAAAATTCCTGTCTACTGTGTTTGATTATCTTGAAAGCTAACTTAACAAACTAACAACAAACTAAAGCAAAGAAAAAAGTATTAAAAGGCTGAAAAACCTATTCACCTCCCCCCACTCTAGGTGTTTAGCTACTCTTGAAACTCAAGAATTTCAAGTGGTATTAGAGGGAGGTTTTTTAAGGACTTATCAGTCTTATTTGATCTCCAAGAGTAGCATAACCATATCCACATGGGTTCAGGAAAGAACCATAAGGAGTTGGGTTCCATTAAGCTTCCAATTTACAGGAGGGAGAGCTTTGGGATCTGAAAGGAGACGGTTCGACTATTTATGGAAGAATCTGACCAAAGAATCTTTATAACAGTTCAAGAGGAAACTTTCATCCCCATGAAGGTCTCGTCTCTTGATGCAATTGTCCAGACACTTAAGAAACACTCTGAGATGAACAAGGATGAGGTCATATTAGCTACAATGGACAAGAGGGCATAAAACATAATTGTTAGTTCCATTGATGACTCAAATTTTAAGAACCTTGCCCACTATAAAACTTCTAGGAAATGTGGGTGACTTTTATGGTCTATATGGAAGTCAATAAAGTGGTCAGGGATGACAGGACATCCCTATTCAATAAGGAGTATGAGGCCTTCAGGCAGAAGAAGAAAGATAGCATATTTGATTTCTATGAGAACTTTTTTAGAATTTTGAATGAGCTCAGGACCTATGGGAGGGTCTTCTTCCATTATAAGCTTAATTATAAGCTCTTCAGATCACTAACTAGATAATGGGACTCAAAGATCTGTGACGTAAGAGATGTAGCAAAGCTTGCTGATACTCCCCCTCACATACTGTTTGGGAGCTGCTCTCCTATGAGATGCAGCTGTTTGACATGAAGGAGGAGGAGACTATCAGCAAATCCTAGGATAAGGAAAAGTCTGTGGCCATCAAAGCAGAGAGCTCTAATAAGAGAAAGGAGAGGATTGCCTCTCCCCTAAAGAGGCCTGCTGAATAAGTTAGCTCAGAGACAAGCTCATTAGACAATAATATGTCTGATGGAGAGTTTGCTGCCTTATCTACCTAGTTTCAGAAGATGATGAAGAGGAAGTAGTTGAGGATCAGATCTTCCTCCTCCACTCATCATAATAAGGAACACTACAACCATGAGAAGAAACACTCCAAGGGAGACAGGTATGGATCTAAATCTAGTAAACAAGTATCTTATAAAATTATTTGATATTGGTGCAGCAAACCTTGGTATGTTATTATTGACTGCCAAGTCAAGAGAAAAGATTCCGGTGAGAAGAAGCTCATTATCACAAGGGAGATAAGGAAAAGACCTTCATTTCAAAGAATGAGAAGAGCTGTAGTCAGTCTGACTCAGCATCTTCTGAGTCTGAAGAAGAAGAGGCATATACTAGGCTATTTATTACTATTGTAGATGAAGATGATGACTATCCTACTACTAGGATAGGTATCAGGGCCCGTTTATCACATTCAGATTATGACACTGAGAAGGATGAACATGCCAATAGATGCTATAGGCAGATGTCCATGTAAGATGAATAATCCTGTCCGGATCAGCATGGTTCAGACAAGGTACTTTCTCTATCTAGTTCTTCTTCTGAGACTGGCTATGAGACTAGTCCCAATTCAGAAGCATCTTAATCCCATGATAAAGATGAATCTAAATCTATATAAGATGCCACTTAATTGATTGACAAGTATGGTTTCCTTCTGGATGCATTAAAAAGAAGCAAGAAGTTAGCCATGAAGAAAGGTTAGGAGATCACCTCCCTTAGGCTAACTGCTTCTATGTAGTCTAATTCAACATGTTTGCTAGATAGAAAATTGAGGGAAGTAAGCGAACAAAAGAACATTACAATCACCCAGATTGGTACAATCTGCTATAATAACAGGATCGTTATGGATCTTGAAGAGAAACTCCATAAAGAGAAAAGAATTGTGGCTAGTTTCTCTAACCCTAAGTTAGTGTTACCCTTGATAGATTCCTTCACCTCCCAAAAGGAAAAAAGGGATTTGGGAATGAAAGGGAACACTAGAGTTGCCCATCCAAAAGGGAAAGGCAAAGTTCCAATTCAGCCCCTGACATCAAAGCCTCACATCCCTTTAAAGAAAGTGTTATCACTATCAAATAGGTAAGACCAAGAAAGTTTCTATGATCACTGGTTGAATGGTAGATCCACAAGTGTCAATAAAAATTTTCACAGCTTTGGTGGAAGTTATGGCAGGGAGATGAGTGCTTTCAAGGCCCTACATGAGGAAATTTAGATGGCCCATCATGGATCATTTGTCTTTGGTACCCCAACCCCAAAAATCAAGAATTAAGTAGTGGCCTTTTCTTAGGATCTCCCAACACACACTCAGACCAAGGGCAAGTCTATCAGCAATCCTAACGTTGGTATCTCTGAGGCCATAAACAGTATATCTTCTGCAAAGAAGACCACTAATGGTAGAACTCAAGATAATCCAAGCTCTTCTACTAGAAAACTCATCTTCAGTCAAATAGTGGCTAGAAGAAATAAGAACAAGGAAGCTGCTTTTCCTTTTGAATAACTAGTAGCTAACCAATCTAGAAGACCTGCTCAGAAAAGAAGAAACAATATACATGGGTGTTGGTGTTTTGGCAAAGTGGGTAATTTTGCCTTAGATTGCTAGCATAATCTTACTGTGCCCAGAGCTAGTGTTATTCTTCCTGCAAGAAAATGGTATACACATAGTTGTATTTGATGTATGTTTCAATTCATGCATGCAGGTTAGTCTATAAATTGACAGGTGGTCCAAGTGACATTAACAGGTTGACTCAAAGAAGCTGACTGGAAAGGAAAGAAATTGCCTAAGTCCACAGACGTTGAGTGAAGCAAGCTCACTCAACGCCAAATATCAAGGCAGTGACAGTAGAGATAATTGACTAAGTCCACAGGTGTTGAGTGAAGCCAGTTCACCCATTGCCATACAACTAAACGTGCTGAGTGAAGTCAAGACAGTCAAAGCCCAGCAAATTGTAGCGCAGAAGAAATGACTAAGTACAAAAGTGTCAACAAACTTCACAAATATATCAACACCTTTGTTAGAAAAGTATCGAGATCAGAAAGGCACAAGACAGCAGTATCGAGACATGTAAGATATCTCGACACCTTAAAGCTCAGGACAGTATTGTCGAGACAATATAACTGTCTCGACACAATGAAGAACTAAAGTGCAGACTTAAAGATGTCAACACACAGAAGACAATAGTGTCGAGATAATTAAACTATCTCGACACAATGAAGATTTAAAGTAGATGTCTCGACACCTTATAGTTTACAGTCAAAGACCATTAATTATTATTGTGTTGAGACACTGGAACTTCTCAACACTTATTATTCTGAAGTTATACAGAGTCAACACATCTGAGTGACAAGTCAAGTCAGAATTGTCATGTTAGTTATAGTGACTTGACATCTCATCAGAATCAGTTCAAAGGAAAACATGAATTATGATGGCATATGATGATGTCATCAATCGGAAGCTAGCAACGAGTGAAGGCTATAAATAGAGGGGTCGTCTACACAGAATACAATAAATTCATTAATCAATCAATTTACTCAATCTGATTTTTCCTAAGTCAAAGAAGGGAGACAACTCCAAGAAGAAGGAAGACACAGGTCTTCAAGAAAGTCTTCTGATCCTTTCAATAAGTCTGTGAGAGGATTAAGTTGGATCTATTCAACAAGTTCTTCAAAGATTCAAGCATATCATCATCAAGAACAACGAAGATACAGTGAAGTTTCATTTCAGCAAGTCTGGTCATCAACAATTAATCTTATGTTATTGAATTGAAGATTCTGTTTACTCAGATAATTCTACATGTTATTTCCCTATTAAACCTGTAAGATCTCTTTGAGATCTGAGTGTGTAGGAGATTTATTCTCTTAGTTGAAAGCCTGTGTAATAAAGGCTGAGGTAGTGTTCTTGAGCGACCTGAGGTAGGTGATTTGTGCGGGATAAATGAGGTGTAAGACTTATATAGACTGAGGTATGGTTCTTAAGAGACCTGAGGTAGGAGATTGGGTGGATCTCTGAGGTGGACATGTTTGTCCGAGGTGTAGGTTTCTGGAAAGAAATTGAGTTTGTAAGATCTGTTGATCTAAGTTGAAGAGGAGGAGATATAACCATATCTTACATATTTTTAGTGAGGAAGAAGACGGAAAGTGGATGTACCCTAGATAGGGGAACTACAATAAAGCTTTTGTGTACTCTGTGATTGTCTGTGTTGTGATCTGTGAATGTTTATTTTCAAGTATCTGCTGAAATATTAAGTATAAGTTCTAAAGATTTTTAAAGACACCTATTCATCCCCTCCTATTGATGATTAACAACCTATAGATTTATCTTTCAAGTGGTATACGATGGAGGTAATTCAAAGAAAGACCTAACAGTCAGAAAAAGATCCTAAGGGGGGTTGATACATATCAGATCTCATGGCTTCAGAATCTCATAGAGAACTCAGTTCTACGAAGCTTCCTATATGTACAAAGGATAATTTTGTATTTGGAAGCAATGGGTGGGATTATTCATGGAAACATACGATCCAAGAATCATTGTTACAATTCAAGAAGGACCATACATTCCTATGAATGTTTCTATCCTAGATACTAATATGCAAACTCCAAAAACTCTATCTGAAATGACCAAGGATGAGGTGGTTCTAGCCACCATGGATAAAAGGGCACAAAACATAATTGTTAGTGCTATAGACAACTCTACCATTCAGAACTGAGTCCACTATAGAACATCCAAAGAGATGCGGGATACTCTAATAGTCTATATGGAAGGCACTGAGGAAGTAAGATTTGACAGAAAGTCTCCACTTAATCAACAGTATGAGGCTATTAGGCAAGGGAAGACAGATTCTTAGAACTTTGTTATGAGAAGTTCTTAAGAATAGTCAATGATATTAGGAACTATGGAAGGCAATTCTCTAACAATGAGCTCAATGATAAATTTCTGAGATCCCTACACAAAGAATGGGACATAAAGATATGCGTAGTAAGAGAAATTAGTAATCTAAGGAATATGTTACCCCAGGATTTGTTTGGGAAACTATTGTTTCATGAGTTACAGTTAAACTAAAGAAAAGCTGAAGATGAATCTACCAAAAGTTCAAATCAGTCAAGATCCATGGCTTTCATAACATACATATCTAAGAAGACTAAAAGAGAAAGTCCCCCATCACCAAGAAGGGATGAATATATTGTTAGTCCTGGGACTAGTTATTCATCACAAGAATTATCACATTGTGAATTGGCATTGTTCATCAGGAAATTCATGAAGATTATGAGAAGAAGGAAGAAATGGAACAAGAAGACATCATCTGGATCAAGTTCTAGCAAAAACAAAGTCAAACACGGAAACAACTCTGTGGTAATGTATGTGTCAAACTAGAACAAACAAGTTAAGACTAACATTATTTGTTATTACTGTAATAGGCCTGAACATGCCATTACTGACTGTCTAGTAAAGAGAAAGGAGAACAGGAAGTCCAAGGAAAAGAAGTTCTATAAAGATAAGAAGTCAGCAAATTGTCTAATGGCAAAGAAGCCAAAGACTTTATCTGATAGTGATTCAGATTCAACTGAATCACATGAAGAACATGATCACATTGTATTTTCTCTTGTGAAGAGAATTTCATTAGATAAACCATATATAAGGTAAAGAACTACACAACTACATCACTCTGTGATGACTCTGAATATGATATGGAGGTAAACTTAATGGCACTGACTGATAATCATGAAACAAAAATAGTTGACTGTTAGAACACTGAGGTAATCTTTGAAAAAACTATTTGTTCTACAACTTCTGTTTATGAGACTGAGGATGTATAAGACTCATGTAGCCAAAATTTTGATTCACATTAGTCCAACTCTGAGACTGAACTGCAGCAGCTCATAGTAAAGTTTGGAAAACTGTTAGAGGCTTGATGCAAATGTGACGGCAAGTGTACTGGTCGCACAAGTAATTAAAAATTGGTGAATTTCCCCAAGTATCGATCTCTCAAGGAACACAGTAAGGAGCGAGTTAATTTTGAGGAGGACTTGAGATTGAAGTCCTTAGGTCTGAATTAACTAAAGGGGGTTTTGATGGTTACAATAAAAGAAAATAAAACTCTAACAACTACTCATATGCATCACTTCGCCAGGAGGGATGGAAGACTACACGGGCCACTATGCGCCGAATTGAGAGGCGGATGGGCGAGTAGGCAAGCGTAAGAACAAGAATTTGAGGGTCGTAAGCACTTCTTCGCTACGCACGCTTCTAGCAATTGCTAGAACGGAAAGAACGGATTGATGGCAGGCAGATGGATATAAATAGGCGCAACTCAAGTAACTAAAGTGGTAAAATGTAATATGAATCACATAGACATGAAACACAAAACATAAATAACCAAAGTGCACATCATCTACACAGAAATATTCAACAGCACATATACAACAATAAAGGAAGAACAAGGAAAGAGATCTACCGAATCCGAATGCTTGTTGAGGGTTCGCGGAAGGAAATGCCGGATTGTCAATCCGGATCCAAGCACGGTCCTCAACTACGTCTGGGGTAGAGAAGGCTATCACTACCCTCCAATGGACCCGTCTTTTTCGTTTCATGAGCCGGAAGATGGTTGCAAGCTTCCCTTTTCTTGATGGCTATGGCATTGAAGCTTGAAATAGAGCTTAAAATGTAACATCTCATTTCCGGCTAGACCCGTAGGAGTCGGTTGGTCGTGACAAAACCCTAGGAAGCCCAAAAAATTGAAATAATCGACCGAGACTTTGGGTCACGGGTTGGTCACGCCCGTGACCGACCCGTCACGCCCGTGACATAGGGTGTGACCACGTTCGACGATCGTCGATTTCAGTTCGACGGTCGTCAACCCATAATTGGCCACATGGGCCTGTCATGTCCGTGACTCACAATGTCACGCCCGTGACATAGGGCGTGACCACGATCGACGATCGTCGATTTCAGTTCGACAGTCGTCGACCCAGAATGGGCCACACGGGCCTGTCATGCCCGTGACCCACAATGTCACTCCCGTGACATAGGGCGTAACCACGTTCGACGATCGTCGATTTCAGTTCGACGGTTGTCGACCCATAATTGGCCACACGGGCTTGTCACGCCCGTGACCCACAATGTCACGCCCGTGACATAGGGCGTGACCATGTTCGACGATCGTCGATTTCAGTTCGACGGTCGTCGACCCAGAATCGACCACCCGAGACTGTCACGCCCGTGACCCAGGTGTCATGCCCGTGACAACCCTTCGATGATCGTTGATCTGAGTTCGACGATCGTCGATCCCAGAATTGGCTATCCGGGCCTGTCACGCCCGTGACCTATGTGTCACGCTCGTGACCAAGGCCGAAACGTCAGCCAGACTGGAAATTTCGGTAACCGACGTTGTAATCAATTCGGATTATGGGAAGTTACACAAGGAGTATTTATGGGCCGTTTCCTACTTTAATTATTTAAGTAAATAAGGAAATGCTAGTCCAATAGGAAATCGCCACCTGGCAAACATCTCTTCGCTTCCAGCAATTTAATTACCAGCATCATAACCGAAACGTTATTAAGAAGAAATATTAATGGCCATGAATGTTTCAACCTTTCCCCTCCCTCCTCTCTTCCCTTTAAAAAGGCCCCTTAGGCTCAAGGGTGAAGTTTCCCAGCCCTTACCTGAAGTTTCGAGTCTCCTACTGTGCTGTAGAAGAATTCCGATGACGCCACCACCGCGCCATGATAGTCCAACGTCCATCTCGCCGTAAAACCATGAATAAGGTCCTCCTCTACTCTTTCTTCTATGGATAGATCTTAGAAATCATTAGGAGAGATTTCGGGCTCAAAAGAGCCGGATCCGATGAGCGTTTCCATGCTTTTCCGAAATTTGCATGGTGGCGGGTTCGCCGGAAACCGCCTCTCCGGCGGCCGTGCCGCCGCCCGACGGTAGCCCTCACCTCAACAGAGGTGGTGGTGGTGGTGGCCGGCCAGGGAGATGGCTGGATGTCCAGGAAATAGCTTTGGAAAAAGCTACAGGAAACTAAGCTTTCAAGCTTCTGGTTTCGGGCTGTTGAAGAAGATGAACAGTGCCATGAGAATTAAATTCTATTTTTTTTTTAAAAACAATTTCTGAATAAAATTATCTGTCACATTAAATAATTTGGGAAAAATAACTAGAGGCTTCTACAGGAAAAATGGTCAACAAAGAAAATGTAGCCCTTGAAGTCTACTTTACTTGAAAATTGATTTCACTCGATTTGTAGTCCTAGTTAGACAACAGCTCCCTTTTTGGTGAGGTCTGTCCATAGGGCTATCTTGACCTTAGAAAAATTCCCCACCCCAATCCAGTCATCAAAATGACTTGAGATTTTGGGTGTGGCCTAATCTTATCTATATCTAGATGCTGTCCAAAAATTAAGATTTTTGGGAATTGTTTTTATATAGTTTTTAGAAAAATTCTATAATCCTAGCTTAATTTAATTAGACGGCTAAAAGACTTCCAAACCCTCCCAAATTTTGGTGAGTGGTCCACGGGTTTATCATAAGGCTCTGGTAAAAATTTCATCTCATTTGGAGATGTTTTGGTTAGGTTTGTGTCCAACCCTAGGTTGATCCTTATAGGATAATTTAAGATCAAACACCCCTGGGTATTTGAGTGGCCATATCACCTCAACAGAGGCTGATATTTTGGTCTCTGACTTTTTAGAGCATGACACACCCTCCAAGGGAGTTTGGAGTGGTTTGGTGTAGGGTAGCCCTAGAACCCTAGGGTAGGTCCCTTAACGGGATTTGTAGGGTTGTGAAAGTCATGGGGTCAAATGACCTTGGTCTGACTTGAAATTTGGTGGAGAGGACCATAGGGACATTAAAGTTCTCTGGTAAAAATATTAGGGTATTTGGAGACCTTTAGCCCACCTAAAACTCTAACCCTAGTTTAGGTCACCAACCTTAATTTGAATTATTAAGCTATTAACTTAACTACAAATCAAGCAAAAATTTGGGTAGAGTGATTTTATGGTCCAAATATATATAATATAATTTTGTTGAGATTTTTGGATTAATTTATACAGTACTTCATTTACAACTCTAATGGTGCCCTGGATATTTATTTTGATGATTATGGAATTTTTGTTCACTGGAATATTATGAAATCTTGGATTAGGGCATCTTATAGCATATTATATCTTCTGTAATTTTCTTGGAAATTTTGTCTGAATATTTTGGGTACTTTATTCTTTAATGTGCTAAATGTGATATACAGTCAAAAATACAAATAGTGCCCAATTATTGATTGGAAAATTATGAAATTTGATCAGTGGGTGTTTCAAATTATGATAGTCACCTAGTAATTTTCTCTGGAATTTTAGATGGATAAAAACAGTACCTCCTTCATTAAGTTATGAAAATTAGTATCTTACTTTAAAATAAATTCAGAGTTCAAATGACGGAGAAAAATCATGGTACTTGGTTTATGAAGGGTTTAGGTCACTATATAGCTTACATAATTTTCATGGAATTTTTGGATAAATATTTACAGTACTTTCTTCATGACATAGTAAAAGTGGCCGAAAATGGTAAATTAGGAAATATAGGCATAAACATCTCTGAAATTCCTCAAAACTTGGAATTGATGTTTAAGTGTTGGATATGATTTTTACTGATTTTTTGATGATTTATTATTGACTCATTAGTGCACTTTATGTTCATACAAGGGCATTTGGGATCTTAGAATAAATAAATTAAATGCCAAATGAAATAGGAAAATTATTATTTTCTGGATTTAGACTAATTAGGTCATAGTAGACCTCCAGTAAATATTATATGGGATTTGGAAGACAGTTGGGAGTACCACCCCTTGCATACCTCATAAAGATTAGGACGGTTTGCGTAGTAAAACTGCAGAAGCTGAGCTAGAGTGGGTAATGAACTTGGAGATGGAATTTTGATAATTTGCTGGTTTGGATAGGATAAGTTAAATCAAGTTCATTATTGGAGTTAGGATGGGTAGGGGTGAGGTTGACTAGCGATAGGTAGTGTTCGGGTTCGACGGAAGACCGTCCTCCCCGAGAAGAGGAAGAGTCAAAGCCACCCTAGGAATAACCCACTGTAATACGAGAAGGGAATGGGTTAAGGGAACCAATCAAGTATAATAAGTGCCTTGGAAAGGGAGTTTTTGGGATTCACCCCATCATAGTTCCTAGTACCGCTGCGAGCCCTTCACCAGGTAACCCTCGGGAAGTCCAAGGTTAACCTTAAATTTTAGGAATAGAATGATCAAGAGTAACCCGAGTAATAGTTGTACCTCACACCTACACTTGAATACTTGAAGTCCAGGGAGCGGGATGCTCGGGGACTTGGTATATGCTTGGTAGCCTAGAGAGCTGGAGGATCGGTAATATGAGAACTTGTACAAATATAATTGTCATGATTGCATGTGCATAAAAGTGGTGGGTCATCAGTACTAGGCGATCGATCACACCGACAGCGGTACGTTGACTCGGCGAAAAGCCTGGTGTGTACAGCCAGCACAAGTACGCGGATACTCTAGGTTGTGTTCTTCTAGGGGCGTACGGAAGGGCTAGGCCTGGAAGTGTGGTTACCCGCCTAGGAGTGGGGGGCCCGACTCACTGTCTCCGTTTACCACAACGGAGGTTCCTGGGGGTGAAGCTAGCTGCCCGAACAGGGGGAACTAGAGGTCTGTGCGCATAGAGTCGTGTGGGGGTGTTGCACTTGCTTGTGCATTTCATAGCATAATTGTGTGTCATAGCATAAACATGCCACCTAACGTATAAAATGGTATGGGACGTTTTATACGATAGGCCTTGCAAAACGACCCCTTGGTCTATAGGGGTAATCCCTATAAATCAATGGTTATATTACTTGTACTTTCACTTACTTGCCATTCCTTGCTGTTTGACAACCGACACCCCAACGTATAAGTATTATGGGACACTCTATACGATGGGAGCCCTGCAAAAGATCCCTCGGCTTATGCGCTTCCACGCATAAGTTAAGGTTACGTTTCCTACTTTCTGTTTCTATCTTGTTTACTATAGAATTGCTAGCATAGGTCCGCTGTCACCTGTTTATTTGATTTAATCTCCACCTTCATGTCCATCCCTTTCTTCCTCTCTGCTCGGTACCTAGGAGCCATGGGGGAAGGGGTAGGGGATGATAGGGCTTAGTCTTTATGACTAACGGTTTTCGAACCACAACATTTTAGGTGTACCATATGGAAGGGTCACCGCTATTGCAGTTCCTGACAGAGTTGGCCCCACGACCGTGTTATCATTGTCACCAGCCGAGACATACACGGGTCAAATGCCCCTTGATGGGTGGGACCCCACCAGCTCAGCAACCAGGAGGCCGAAGACGTAGACGCAGATGTGGATCGCGAGGCGGCGACGACAGGTCGAAAAGGAAGAAGCACCCAGAGATGGAGTACCAGCAGAGTACAGAGTCGGTGGAGTTGGGCCAGTCCAGCTTGGGTGCTCTCGGTTCAGTGACAGTTACGGTGACGCTTAGTTTTAGTTTTGCTTCCGCGAGTGACTTGTAGTGAGGATTACATGTACTGGGCACAAGCCCCTTTCTATACTCTGATTATTATTATTATTATTATTGTGGACTCTCCCTTCGTGGAGATTTATTTATATACATGTGGTTGTTGTGGACTTGATCTTACTTATTATGCTACTATTCTGCGATCGAAAAAGGGCCGGCAGAATTGGCGTTTTGTAGTGGCGACCTTCCTGTGAGTCGGTGCCACCGCAAAGCGGCAATTTTGGGCTAAGACCCCGGTGCTTTAAAAAAAATGGGGGGGGGGGTCTTACATAAAAGATGATGAAGAAGGCCGATAGGAAACTCCTGCTAAAATATGGCGCTAAAATCTTGCCCGGAGACTCTCCGATGGTGAGGAGGAAGTAGGGCGGCGGAACCCTCGGAGCTGGACGAAAATGGCGGGTGGAAAAAGTGATGTCTCTATCTGGAGAAAAATCTGCGCTTAAATAGAAAAAGATCAGAAAAATGGTCACGCACAGTCCTGCACATGACCGTGTGCTAACCGTGTGTTATTAACTTGCAGATCTGATAACAGAAGAAGATGCGTTGACCCGTGTGTTTTACTCACGCACGGGCGCTTCCTCCCATGCATGAAGGAAATAACACAGGTAAATACAGAGCGCAAAAAAGATGGGAAAATAGTGGAACCGTGCATTTTACTCATGCACGGGCGCTGCCGCCCGTGCATGAACAAATCGCATGATTAACCACAGAATGGTGCCAAAACGAAAGGTACAGGACAACCGTGCGTTTTCTTCACGCACGGTTTGGCCGAAACCGTGCGTTAACCGTGCTTTTCAAATCTTTGAGCTCATCTTGACGAAATGTGTCAAGATCCTCTCGACTAAGTAAAACACATGATTACGAAGAAACCGTGCGCTAAGGAAACGCACGATCGTGCATTTTCAACAAATCAGAATTCCTTCCTTGGGGAAAATGCACCACCTGCACAGTAAAAACCAAACTGGAGCACAAGCTCCCAGCACCAATACATAGCATAAAATGAACAAAAAGAACCATGGGAAGCACCATGTGCTTACCCCCAACAAAAGAATGAGCAATTGCACACACGGGCCTAAAAGTGCACTTCCTATGGAAATAACGATTAGAAGAAATATGAACGATATAAAATTAATAAGTGAAGTGCAAACGCGTGAAAACTAGCCAAGATGAGTCCGAAAAACCCTATATAAATCGGACTCATCAAAGCTCTTGTAAAGAGCAAATAGCTTATCAAAGAACAAGCCATCAAGATTGCATCACTAAGAGGTCTTGAGTACCATCATGAGATAGCTACTGAGCAGATTGACCTTTAAATTTCAAAGTTAGCTAAGTTAACTGATAAGTCAAAATTATAAACTTACTTTTGGACTCATCTAGGCCAGTTTTATCGTTATTGCACTGCACATGAGAGCCATAACTACTTATATTCATTTCTCTGTCCATTTCATGATTAATTGCACCTTAGGCCTGTTTTCAGTATGGTTTCGTTGTTTCTGTACTTCCATTTTTTTCTTGTTGTCTCTCTGTGTCTAGAGAATGTGGTGTGCACTTTTAATGGCCTTTCTGTTTTTACTGCAGGTTCTTGGGTCGCGTGCATGTTCCGGGATCACTCGGGAAATCCCAAACGGTACAAGAATACTGCGCACGATCACTGGACTTACTGCGCACGACCACTGGTCGTGCGCCACTGATCGTGCGCACTACGCTCTCCATTTTCTTGTTTCTGCAAGGGTAATCGCACGACCACTGGACATAGCGTGCATGACCATCGGTCATGCTCCACTTCTCGTGCGCATTTACTTCATTTTTTTGCAGGTCTGTCTTTGCCAAACGCATAATCATTGGATTTAGTGCGCACGACCACCGGTCGTGCGCAACTGATCATGCACATATATGTTGATATTTCTAACCAGTTGCACATTTCTCTGGGGAATTGCGCACGATCAACAGACGACAGTGCGCACGACCACGTTCGTGTGCCACTGATCGTGCGCTCTACTTATTCTACTTCCGTTTTTAAGGCCGTATTCTGTGATTTAGGTCAACGCTCGTCATTTTTTTGATCGGCAGTTGCGCAGGAAGCGCCGTTCTACTCCTCTACAGTTCCTCCACCCATCTACACCCTCCGGGAAGCACTCTCCGGCCATTCGAAGCCATTTTCAACCTTCGGAGAGCTCCTGGCCATCAGCAACAAGCAATAAGAACTTTTAGTGACATTCCTCTGGACAAAAGGAAGAAAATATCAATGGAAAGGAAAGAAGACGGAGAAGAACAAGTGGATTGACAACCCACTTGCATCGGTAGCAACCATGGTCAGAGTCGTGAAGTGGATTAACAACACACCACTCCGTCCAAGAGCCATGGCTACGCCTTCCCTCTTTTGGTTTACTACACCTTTTCTCTTGTGGACTTTACTTTAATCTTGTTATCGAAATCAACGTACTTTTAATTTGTCTATGAATGAAGTATGTTTGGTCAGTTACTTGTTCTGTTGTATTTATGATGCACTCACCTCCACTCGCACCCACTCACTAACGCACTTGAATCCACTCTAGCAAAGGCTAGAGTTTGTGTGTGAAGAGGTATTTACAACCCTCACTCTAGCACTTGCTCTCCGTCCATCCGCGTACCAAAGCACGACATAGCGGCCTGCACTCACTCATCCACCAAGCAAAGCAGTGCTGGCGACCCGCAATAGTTTTATTTCTGTTTTGTAGCGTTAGGAAATCAAAACAAAACCCCCATGTTGTTTATTTTCACTCTTAGTGACGATCTTCAAACAATGTTATCACGTACTCTTCCTGTATTCCCTCGAGATCGATATTTGGGGAAGCTATTACCAATTTATTACTTTACAGCGACTAGTACACTTGTCGTTAGCGCATCAAGTATTTGGTGCTGTTGCCGAGGAGTGCAGGCGTAAGTTATCTGAGTTGTGTTAAGAGAGTTACGAAAGAGTTGTTTGTTTTGATCAGCATAAAGCTAGGCTGGTGGATAATGGATATAGACAAGAAGAAGGTATTGATTTCTATCAAACCTTTTCCCCAATAGCTAGGCTAGAATCCATGAGACTATTCCTTGAACATAATACACACAAGGGATTCAAAGTCTACCAAATGGATGTGAAGTCATCCTTCCTCAATGGTTACATAAGGGAAGAAGTCTATGTTGAGTAGCCATCAGGTTTTGTTATTCCTAACTCTGTTGATTATGTTTATAGGCTTAGGAATGATTTTTAAGGGTCAAAGAAAGCCCCTAGGGCATAATATGAGACCTTGTTTAGCTCTTACATTGAGAACAAGTTCAGAAGGGGAAAGATAGACAAGACTCTATTCTTAAGGGAATCTAAGGGCAAGATCATCCTAGTCCAAATTTATGTATATGACATAATTTTTGGGTCTACTGATGACAACTTTTGCAAAAAGTTTGTAAAACTTTTGCAAGTGAAGTTTTAAATGAGTAATATGGGTGAGCTTAAGTACTTCTAGGGTCTCCAAGTAAGGCAGATTGAAGATGGATTGTTTATCTCATAGTCCAAGTTCGTTTGTGAGTTAAATAAAAAGTTTGGAATGGAGAGTGCCTCCATAATAAAAAATCCCATGGGGTCAAGTATTTCAATAGACAAGGATGAGGTTGGGAAATCTGTTGATAAAACCTTGTATAGAGGCATAATTTGCTCCATCCTATATCTTACTGCTAGTAGGCCAAATATCATGTATATTACCTATGTTTGTGCTAGATATCAGGCTAGCCTAAGGAGTCTCACTATTCTACAGCTAAGAGAATTCTGAGATATCTTAAGGGCACACCAGATATTGTCTTATGGTACAATAGTAATATGGATTTTGAACTAACTGGATATTTAGATGTATACTTTGCAGGATGTAAAGAAGATAGGAAAATCACATTAGGCTCCTATCAGATCTTGGGAGGAATACTTGTGTCTTGGAGTAGCAAAAAGCAGACAAGTGTGGCTATTTAAACAGTTGAGTCAGTGTATATATAAGCCGAAAGTTGATATGCTCAGTTGTTTTGTATCTGACATGAGCTCCAGTACTATAACATAAAAATAAGTAACACACCTATGTACTGTGATTCTACTATTGTAATCCCTATTGCTAGAAATCCTATCTCACACAGCTGGACTACGCATATTGAGATTAGGTATCATTTTATTATAGAGCATGTGGAGAAGGAAGGCATCTTTCTTGAATTTGTCCCTGCAGACAAACAAGTTGCAGAAATCTTCACTAAACTAATATATGAAGCTAAATTCAACACCTTCAAATTTGTATTGGGAATGTTGAATTTAGTCCAACTTCAATAGCACTCTACAATTCATTTTTCTTGTTATTTTGTAGGTAGATCTAATCCCTACAGGACAATGAAGATGAATTTGACTAAGTATGAAAGAATAAAATGAACCTATGAGTTGAGAGCGTTGAGTGCGTCGAGTTCTTCAAAGCATGCTCCCAGTAAGTCTGCTTGAGGGTAAGTGTCCAAATTAAATCCCAACCGTTGATCAAATCTTGATCTTAAAAATAGGTACGCACCTCTCCAATGTCTAAATTCGAAATAACTATAAATAGAAGGATATGTGCATAAGACAAGATACATTGTTCCTTGCCCTTCAATGCCCGATTGTGACGAATCTAAGAAAGGCTTGGAAGATCTTATGCAATTCATAAGAGGAATGACACCGAAATGTTTAGATTTCCTATTCGAGGGATCTGAGATGGTTACAATTGCTTCAAAGATGTGCTTAAAGAGGTTCATTTTGTTCTCCATTTTCTTTAGGTTGCTAACCTAGACTATGTCCTATCTGAGCCCTGCCTGCTGTGGAAAAGAGAAGTTCTGGAGCTGTACAGGAATGCAAAGTTCGACACACCTAACAGTAAGATCAAGACCTTAGTCATTCGCCACAATATTAAGATCAGTCCTAGAAGACTGATCAAGGCATTGCAACTCCCGAAGTTCTCAGTATCTGATGTTAAAGCAGAACTGGAACAGTTCGATATCAAATCAGTACTAAAGTAGTATGGGCTATCTAAACACACAACTGGATCTATTCTAAGGAAGAAACTAAACCTGAAGGGTAAGTTCTTTGCTGATGTGATTGGAAAGTCATTGTTATGCAAGTCCGGCTCACATGGCAAGATTCCAAGAAGACGTTTGAGTTGCTGGAAAGGATTATACTCTCCAAAAGGACTAATTGGGGTGTAGAATAGTGATTTGATGGTGGAGTGTATTGCTGAAACCAACATAGGTAGAATACTATCTCTGTTTCTGCTGAAAAGTGTTCCAGGGATCCTTAAAATATGGTTCGAAACTAAGATTCATCATAGGAAAAGGATGGATTCCAAGATGATTGATAGGTGGGCGAGAGTTCTACAACCTCAACAACAGTCTACTTCAAAGAAGAAGAAGACACCAGTACATGATCTAGAGGAAAGTACATAAAGTAGTTCATCAAAAATAATCTTAGGAAAAGCCTTATGATCCTAATTTGTCTGAGTCTAGTGAAGAGATCGGGAAGGATATGAGTGCACAAGTGTCTATATCCTCTGACCCTACAGTAAGGACTCAGGTAAGTATGACTAAATCTTTAGAAGCTCCAGCAGCTACTGTGGAGATACCTTCTGCTAAAACTGCTCAACAAGTGGCTGAGGATATAGTCACTAAGATATATGCTGTGATGGAGGGGAGGCTTCCTAGTCACAAACTCCAACTGAAGATGCTCCTGAACCTTTGATTGAAGATAAGAAAGATGCCTTTATTCCTTAAAGTGAGGGGGATAATCTTCTGGATCATGTTATGGAGGAGGTATTTGCTGAGAGGGAACAACACCAGATTCCTCAAGAAACAAATCTACTTGCTAAGAATGTGCAAGAAGATTCTTCTTCAAATATGAATGTCGTTGAGGACATTGTAGAGGGTGAGGGGGATCTTCACACTTAACTCCCTACCCAGGGAATTGTTTATGAAATAGATTCATCTACTTATGAGAAAGGGACTAGTGATCCTGAAGTACATGAGAGAGGTCACTCTTCTGAGTCTAGAATGGCAGATTCTGAAGATAGCACTGCTATTAGGAATGAATATACTATTGTATGTTACCAAGGGACCTCCACATGGGATGATGAGTTATCACCCCTCTTTCTAGCCTAGCTGAAAGTGTTACTGGATGATGAAATAAGAATCCTTGATACTTTTGTTGATAATTCAATAAATAATCTCAGAAATTATTTGTCAATAGAGTTAGAATTGATGTGGTTTGAAGTGAATCTGCTGACGTCCCAAACTATCAAATTCTTTATGAGAGCACCCCCTACTATTGACTATACAACAAACAAGTTGGATGACATAAGAAATCTTCAAACCCTAGTAATAGAAAATCAAAAAATCACTACTAGAAACATGTTTGCAGTTCATAATGCTTACAAAGTACTTCGGGAAACACAAACAACCATTCTTATAACTAGGATGGATGCCTGTACTAAACTCCTGGATGATCACATGCTGTAAGTCAAGAACCAGGTTATACTAGGAGTAAATCATCTTGATGTGCAGTTAACTAAGGCCAGTTTATCCCAAATAAAGGAAATTTTTTAAGAATCCAAAAAGGGGGAGAATGAGATAGTAAGGACTAATACAGAGAATATTGTATGGGTGTCAAATGTTATAAGAGGATCCTTTGGTATGAATAACGTTCAGTATGACAACATCCCCATGGTTCCTGAACAAGTTCAATATGCAATGAATCAGGTGCAGATGGCTCATCATGATAATCAGTATCAATATGATGGACAATACTATGATTAGAGTGGAGAACAAACTGCAATTCAACATGGTGCTCTGTATACTGAAGAGGTTGTATAGGGGGCTGAACCATCACAAGCTGTTGTTCCTATATTCAGCCCCACTGTTGAACAAATCTAAAGGTCCAAGCACAAATCTAATGCTGAAGATTAAAAAGAAATCAGATTAAGTAAAAAGAGGTACATAGAACAGATGGAAGCTGGGCTTGACTTTGTGTAACGACTCCACCCATTAAACAACATTTAATAGAAAGTCTCGCCGAGGCCCCACACTATATGCCACAAACAGACGGCGAGGTCACAGGTTAATACCACAAAACCATCGCATCCTAACTCAGAGCATGCTAGCGGAAGATTTTAACAATAAAGATGAACACATACGAGGAATGTCCATTATATATATAAACCACATTTATATATCAACTTCTGAAAGAGTGTACAGAAAATACAACACAAGTTGGCCTTAAGGCCTTACAATTCCTCTTTTCACAGTGTGGATTACATACATCGGCACGCAGGCCGGCCACACATGAACAAAATATAAGAGAAAGTAGCCTTCAAGGTCTAGCAGCAGCAGCATCAGTAGGGACTTCAGACCTTTCACTTCCCAATCGGCTCTCCAGCACCTGCACAGTGACAGCCCACCCAGAAGGTGGTAAACAAGGCAACGGTCAGCATTCAGCTGACCAATTTATAATAATCCTACCCCTTTCCTGGGGCAGTGGCATTCCTTTCCTTTAGGAAGAGAAATGCATAGACAGATGTCACATATACTTTGCTCTCACGCACAAGCAATCCATCACAACCATCAGCCACACGGCCCGACGATTCGTGCACTAAGGACATATTTTGGGTGCACCGGTGAACTAGGGTCAACACCACCGTTTACACGGTATTGAGCATTAAGTCTTACTGGAGCGCAGGCCTAAGACTCTCATTATGCCACTGACGAAAGCTCAATGCCATGATGCTCTCCTGTATAGTTGACATAACGCTGGTACGGATCATCCACCCTCCATTGCTCAAGACCCCTTTCCATCACCGAGTACGGCGTACTCGCGGCTATAACCAAAGGCGTGGGTCGGTTTCGCCTTTTCTGTTCGGCACGAAGCATTATTAAGAGCATTCAGCTCACAATAACCATAAAGTACACAATGAAATTGCTTCACAATGGCCACGCTATTCGCCAAAGACTGGCCTCACAATGACCACACTGCCCATAAAGGACTGGCCGCAGCACAAGCAATACAAGGGTATTTCCTGGAACTCCTCATTCGAGTACTTCCTGGTACTCCCCTTAATAGGCACAACCCATAAACTCCACAAATAACACGTTTATACACGGAGTCTTCTCCGGTGCGCAATATGCAACATCAACAATCCAGACCAACCTGTCCAAATGGGCTTCACACAGGATGCCTATCGCGTACTATACATTTCCGTGTCTAGATGCAGACTCAATCGGGGATAGTAACTATCAACCCATTCACTCACTCATTCCACCTTTTGGTGGAGAGGATTCCATGCTAATGAATAAAGGAAGACTTCACTTGTCCAAGAAGGAATATCGTTACCCTTGACGATCTCTTGGGAGCCATCAAAATTCTAGCCAGTTGGAAAGCACCGCAGTAGCTTTGCCTCCACAGAACTGACCTCGGATCTTGAATCGGAACCCGAGAGCTCCACCGGTGGCTTTAACTTCTCCTCCTTATCTTCCTCCTCTCCCTTATCACTTCTCTTTTAGAAAGAGAATGGCCAAATTATGAATGGCATCTTCATCCCAATCTCTTGCTTTAACCAAGCAAGAAATCATCTGATCCCTTTGATCTAGGATGAAGAAAACGAACAGCTTCAAATTGGTCTCAAAGTACAATATTTGGGTTGACATGGCCTGTGACATGCCCGTGTCACAGGCTGTGTACTCCAAGCAGTACCCGAACCGACTTACCCAGTCCAGAACACGGACTTAGACATGCCCGTGTCAATCACCTGACACGCCTGTATCACATGGTACATGCCTGTGCTCCAGGTCGTGTCCTTCTCAAACACAATTTTGCCATCAACCTGAGCAAGACACACCCTGAGACACGCCCGTGTCCTAGGTCATGTCGCCACTCAACGATAGTTGAGTGTATGGCGTCGAGTTCTCGAGACGACATAAAGAAGGACATGCTCTGAGACACGTTCATGTCCGAGGCCGTGTCGCCCCACTCAATGTACACTCAATACCAAAATCACACTCGATAAAATAGAGTAGGACACGCCCTAGGACTCGCCCGTGTCCCAGACCGTGTCACCCCCCATCTTGGGACTTTTTATTTTGGGGTGTTACAATACTCCCCTACACACAATAAATTCTGTCCCGAAATTTGTACACAACAAGGAAACCTAGCAAATATAATGCTATAACTTCAAAATGTACGTTACAACATAAGAGACGCACGATACAACAACTTAACCAAACAACTCGGGAAACTCAGCGCGCATGGTCTGCTCTCGCTCCCATGTTAGCTCCTCTCGGCAATAGTTGTACCACTAGATCTTACAATCCCAATTGTCTTGTTTCACAACTATTTATCGGCTCGATCCTCGATCTGAATGGGTCTAACCTTCGTTATTAACCCATACTCGACCGGTACACGATCATTCTCCATCACTTGAGTTAGATCCTTGATGGATTTTCGAAGCACTAAGATGTGAAACACATCATGCCAGCCACTCAATTTTGCTGAAAGGGCTAGCTGATAGGCAGCTTCCCCAACTCACTCCACCACCTCAAACGGAACAAGATATCTCAAACTTAGCTTTTTCAAACGCCGAATCCTAAACATGCCTTTGAATGGTTTGATCTTCAAATATACCCAATCGCCCACCGCAAACTCCACGTTCCGGTGCTTGGTGTTGTAGTACTTTGCTTGACAATCTTGAGCTATCAGTAGCCTCTCCCGAATAGAGCGTATCGTCGATGTAGCTTCTTCGACATCCTTACACGGATATACCTTTGATTCTCCTTCTTCCGCCCAAGCTAGCGGTGTACGACATTTCCGACCGTACAAAGCTTCAATATGAGCCATACCGATGCTTGCTTGGTAGCTATTATTGTAGGAAAACTCCACCATATATAGATGATCTTCCCATCTCCTACCAAAATCCAGGGCGCACATTCAGAGCATATCTCCATTGTCATGTTGGTTCTCTCAGTCTGGCCATCCGTTTGGGGATGAAAGGCTATAATAAATTGTAACTTTGTGCCCAACAACTGATGGATTAGACTCCTATCATTTGAAGTAAATTGCCCATCACGATCCCTTACGATGCTACGAGGAATCCTGTGCAATTGTACAATCTACTCCACATAGAGCTTTGCAAAAGTTTCCACTGAATCGTCCCTCTTATTCGGTAGGAAGTGAGCCACTTTTGTCAACCGGTCTATAATCACCCAGATTGAATCATTCCCATGTTGAGATATCGACAACCCATGCATGAAATCCATAGAAATATCATGAAACTTCCATTCCGGGATAGGTAACGACGTCAAGAAACCACCGGGCTTCTTGCATTCTGCTCTCACCAAAGCACAAGTTTGATATTCAGCCATATCGCGAGCTATGTCTCTCTTTAAGCCTGGCCACCAGAATAGCTTCTTCATGTCCTTATACATTTGTGTGCTCCACCGGTGAATTTAGTACATTGCAAAGTGAGCTTCGTACATCAACTCTTCTCTCAACTTACCCATACTTGGGATGCACAACTGGCCATCTTTTCATAGCAATCCATTATCCCAGGATAATTGCCCATCTGACCTATCCTTTGCATAGCTTTGGAGACTCTCATCAAGCTCCGTTGCTCGTCGAACCCTGTTCACAAGGTCATAATGTACCTCCATCTAGTTCAAGCATGCATCGGCTATGGAATTCTTATCAACATAAGAAATCTATAACGCTTCCAACTCGTGGATACGACGCTCATCATGCATCTACAACCAACTTGCCCGTACCGGAGTACTATGACTCAACGCATCAGCGACCATATTTCCCTTCCCAGGAGTATAGTGAATATCAAAGGTGTAGTCCCCAAGGAACTCCATCCACCTTCGTTGTCGAATATTTAGCTATTTTTGGTCCAACAGATACTTTAGGATCTTATGATCTTTATAGATATCCACTTTAACGCCAAAAAGATAGTTTCACCACAATTTAAGCGCAAAGATCACCGCCGCCAACTCAAATTTATGGACGGGATAATTCCACTCATGCACTTTTAATTGGCGTGAGCCATAAGCAATCACTTTACCAAACAACAAAAGAACGCTGCCTAAGCCACTCCCTGAAGCATCACTATAGATCTCATAGCCGTCTATACAACATAGCGATGTCAACACAGGCGTCGTAGTCAAACAACTCTTCAGCTCTTCAAAAGCTCGCGCGTACTCCGGCGTCCAAACAAACTTCTGATCCTTTCTCGTCAACGTGGTAAGAGGCAACGCGATCTGTGAGAATATTTCTATAAACCGCCTGTAGTACCCTACTAAACCAAGGAAACGTCTAACTTCAGCAACTGAGGACAACACCGGCCACTCCTGTATGGCACTTATCTTTGACGGATAAACTCATATGCCCTCTCCACTTTCCACGTGGCCAAGAAAAGCCACCGACGATAACCAAAACTCACACTTTGAGAATTTGGCATAAAGCTTGTTCCTCCGCAAGGTGTGCAACACCATCCACAAATGATTCGCATGATCAACTTCCGACTTAGAGTACACCAATATATCATCAATGAATACGATCACAAAGAGATCCAAGTACTCTCAGAACGTTCGGTGCATTAGATCCATGAATATCGAAGGCGCATTATATAGCCCAAATGGCATTACCGTGAATTCATGACCGTAGCGTGTTCCAAATGCGGTCTTGGGAATGTCACTTTCCCTAATCCTCAACTGGTAATATCCAAATTTCAAATCTAGTTTCGAATAGACGGTTTATCCCACTAGCTGATCAAAAAAGTCATCCATCCGTGGGATCGGATACTTATTTTTATCGGTCAGCATATTCAATTCGCGATAGTCGATACATAACCGCAGACTACCGCCTTTCCTTTTCACAAATAGAATATGCATGCTCCAAGGTGACATAATTGGGCGTATGTATTCCTATTCCTACAATTCTTGTAACAGGACATTTAACTCCGCCACCTCCTTTGGCGCTACGCGATATGGCGAGCGGGCCATAGGTTTCACACCTTGCACCAACTCAATCGTGAAGTCAATCTCCCACTGGGGTTATAAGACCCCATTTTTTTAAAAACATCGGGGTCATAGGCCCAGAACCACCGCTTTACGGTGACATCTTCACGCCCTGAAGGGTCATCACCGCGAAACGCCGATTTTGTCGGCCGATTCGATCATAGAAAAGCAATAAAGGTAGAGTAAACACAAGTAAGGTAAAAACTCTAACCATAAGTCCTCTGTAAAATCACATCAGAGTAATAATATCTCCACGAAGGGAGAGTACACAAAATATAGATGTACTGAAAATAAGAGCTTAAGCCCGATACATCAAATCCTCACAACATAGTCACTCAAGCGGAAGCAAAGTAAAACACTACTAAGTTCAAGGACTCACAGTCCCAGCTATCTGAAATCCTGAGCTAGACTGCCTTATCTCTAAGCGGGCCGACCTCCGGGGTTGCTCCTCCATGTTCGGCTCCACGATCCCCTAAATGATATGGTCCGAAAACCGTTAGTCTATAAGACTAAGCCCTATCATCCCCACCCCTCCCCCCATGGCCCCTAGGCACCGAGCGGAGAGGAAGAAAGGGGAGGACTTGAAGGTGGTGATTAAATAAGAAACAGATGGCAGCGGACCTATACTAAAAATTTTATAGTACATGTGGCAGTAAAGTAAAGTATGAAAAGTAATCTTAACTTATGAGCGGAAATGCATAAGCCAAGAGATCTTCTACAGGGCTCCAATCGTATAAAGTGTCCCATACCAATTTATATGATGGGGTGTCGGTTATTAACAACAATATATATATGAAGAATTTGACCTTAATTTATAAACTTGCCCACACAAGCTTATAGACCAAGGGGTCGTTTTGCAAGTCCTATTATGTAAGCGTCCCATACCACTTACATAATAGGTGACAGGGGTTATATGCAAATGAATATGTTATGACATGAAAGTGGGTATGATACGACCATGCAAGTGCAACTCACCCACCTGACTCTATATACACAGACCTTTAGTTCCCCCTTTCTGGAGCCTCACCTCCCAGGATACCTCCATAGTGGCTGACGGAAGCAGTGGGTTGGGCCTCGCCCACCACTAAACCAGAAAAGCACTGCTGGTCAGACCTATCGTACGCCTCAATGCTTGGTGCACGAAGCGGACTCCTACGTACTCTTGCCGGCTGGCGCAGCGGACTTCTGTTGGCAAAGTGCTAACCACACTTGGCAAGCCAATGTATTAGCGTCGGCGCATCAACCACTAACAATGAGGGCCCACCACCTTATAACTTATGCGCATGCAATATTAATACGTTTTCCACCGAGCCAAAGCTCACCGGGCTAACCTGCTTATCTCCAAAACCCCCAGGGCATCAGCCCTCATGAACCAACCTAGCATTCTGAGACATCAAGACGAGTGAAAGTGAATTCCTAATTTTGCTAGTTGCTTTTTATGGTTTATCACTACTACAGTTTACGTTAGCCCATGACTGCCCCTGGTATACCCCGTGAAGGGTTCTCAAAGGGCACTAGGAACTATGATGGTAGCTGAAGCCCATCGTTCCCTTTCGCAAGGAACTTATTGTTATTGGTTGCTTCCCTTACCCATTCCCATTTCATATTATGCTAGATCTATCCTAGGGTGATTTTGACCTTCCCACTCCACGGGATAAGACGATCTTTCATCGGTCCCGAGCACCAACTACACTTGTCAACACCTCACCTTAATCAACCTATCTTCCAAAGGTGACCCCAATTACTTTTCCAAACCATCGGACTATAGAATTCCCAAACCTTAGGGCTACACACCCACATCAAATATTTTCTATCTTTTTTTTTCTAATCGCAGACCATACTTAGCAATGCGATGCACAAATTAGGTAGCACAACAAATAATCATCCAAATGTTTCAAGATAATTAATGGGGGTCTCTCCTAACCTGAATAGTCTAAACCCAGTAATTTACAATTTTCCTAATTAATCTAGCATTTATTTAATTTTCTTAAAATTCCAAGTGCTACCAATTTGAGCATGAAGTATACAATAAAGTCATGCATGATGCTTAGGAAAATCATGATCAATTCTAGGCTATCCTAAAACTGTAAATCCAGAGTATGACAATTTTTCCAAAAATTTATGGACCATAAAATAATTTTGATAATATATCCTATTTTCCTTTGTTAATGAAGTAAGTGTCGTAAATAATCATCAAAAAATTATGAATTAATTATTCTTGGGCAACTACTATCATACCAGAACAACTGAACAAATTTCATAATTTTTCAACTGATAATTAACTCTAAACAATTTAATGACCATAATAGCCCTTTTAAAAAATTTGTGAATAAAGTACTGAAATAAATCAACTAAAATTTATAATAAAAATCTTGGGCAACCATTTTGACCTAAAATTTCTACTTTCAGAGTTTCATGAGATTTGTTTGAACATAACGATCTTAATAAATCAAATATCACCTAGGGCTAAATCATTCCTAACAAAGGAAGTCCTAAAAATATTACTCTTAAAAATCCAATAAATTTACTAAGGGTTCTGCCTAACCTAAAACCCCTGCTACCTAAGTTTCACACTCTTCAAGGAAGTTATAGTGGCTAACTTTATAAAAAAGTGATTCTACCCTAAAACTAGGGTTAGGGTTTTGAGGGGGTCAAAGGCTTCCAAACAAACTAAAATTTCAAACAGAGGGCCATAGCTACCCTATGATCCCTTCCACCAAGTGTCAAGTCATTCTAAGGTCATTTGACCCCATGACCTTCAAACCCTAGAAATCTCGACAAAGGGGCCTACCCAAGGTCCCTAGGGCTACCCAACCCCAAACCACCCCAAATCTAATAGGAGGGTGTTACAAGCCATATAAAATCAGTGACAAAAAATAGGCCTCTGTTGAGGTGATTGGACCACTTAAACATCAAAAGAGCATTTGGACCAAATTACCCTTATTATAGCAAGACTAGGGTTTGCAAGCTTCCAATTCAAAGCATCTCCAAATGTCATAAAATTATAACTATAGGTTTATAATGACCCCATGCATCATCCACCAAAATTTGGATGAGTTTGGAGTTCATTTGACCCCTAAATTAATTTACCCTAGTGAAATTAATTTATGCACAAAATTATAGAAAAAATGTTCCCAAAAATTTCCATTTTTGGGCAGGGTCTTGATAAGGTCAAGGGTGACTCCCTGCCAAAATTTCAGGTCATTTGGACCAAAGAGGAGGCGTGGGCAGTCATTTCAATTTCTGCCCAACCATATGTATAGACCCCACCAAAATGAGTTCCCTGGTCAAACCAGGAACCCAAATTGGATCAAACTAATTTTGTAGTAAACTAGACTCATCAGGCTACAATTTCTATGTTGACCATTTCCTTTGAAATTGCCTCTAAGTATTTTTAAAAATTAACGATATTAAATATAAAAAGTGTGATAGAATGAAATAAAATGAAATATATAATCCTATAGTTTGAAATCAAACGTGGCACGATTCTTGGCGCGGATCCTGCGGCCCGGGCTCATCGACTACCTCCAGCTAATGATCCTAATTGCGCACGCATGAGCCAACTTCAAACTTCCACAACCGACCATCTGGCCACCTCCCCGGCCAGTCAGCGCCACCAACACCTCCGTTGAGGTAGTGGCTATCGACTGGGGGCGGCGCAGCCGCCGGAGGGGCGGATTCCGGCGGTTCTCCAGGGAAGTTTTTCGGCCCGAAACTATGAAAATCAAGATTTGGTTCGGGCTCAATTGAGACCGAACCATGAATCTAGGCATTCCTATGATCTACCCATGAGACAAGGAGAGGAGGAGGACCTTGCCGGCGGCCTGAAGGCGCGACGATCGTCGTGAAACCATTTCCGATGGTGGCGCCGCTCGACTTCTGCAACAGTATAGTGGGAGGGCTTGAAATCATCAGTAAAAGGCTGGGAAATGTACCTCTTGGGCCACTGGTGGTGTTTAAAGGTTCAGTTGAGGAGGGGAGAGGCCAAAACTTCAATTGCCATTAATGCCATTGAAAGCTTGGGCTCGGGTTTTGGGAAGGGGGCTGAATCAGCCCTTTGGTGGCTGGAAAACGGTTGTAAACTTCTCCCCTTCCCTAGGGGAGTTTAATACAACCATTAAGGGTGGCCTTTGGCCTCCCTTGGCCAGGTTTTACTTGCACCTTCACTCTCTCTTTTTCTCTCTCCTCCAAAACCATGGAAATGGAGCTTCTCTCTCTCTCATATTCACCAGGTTGACTTGGTCAACCTTATGGTCTATTGGCAGACCACACATACACATAATATTCCTAATGAAGCTATATGAGGGGGCTTGAGATTATGCTAGCTCATTTGGGCTAGGTTGACCCAAAGTGGGCTTGGGTTGACTTTGGTCCTTTTTACCTTTAGGGTTGCCCCTAATGGGTCCCTGGTGATCCATTAGTCTTCCCTAAGGCTTAGGTGGGGTAGGACAAAACCTACTGGGCACCTTAAGGGTCATATGACCCTTGGTAAGGGCACTTTTACCACTTTGGGGCTAGAGTTAACTTGGGTCATCTTGGCCCCTAAGACTGAACCCAATGTGTCCTTAGTGACCCTTTGACACCACTTTAGGTCTAGGAAGGCCTGGGCAGGGTTGGTTGGGCACATTTGAGGCAACATTCCCTTAGTTAGGACACCATGCCAAATTTAGGCATTTGGTGGTCATAGGTCAAATTGGACATTTTAGGGCGACTCTAATGGACCCTTAAGGCACTAGTGGACCCTCTAATAGGCTAGTGATGTTGTGGTGGGTTCATGGAGTCCTGGTGAAGCCATAAGGTCAATCCCTAGGTTTGGTGATGAGGTTGTGCCATTGGCAGACCAAAGTGATTCTCACCTTGGCCTTTGATTACCTGCCAATTTTTAAATTCCTAGGATTTTGTCATGACCTAGTCATGACCCAAAACCATTCTTAGGTGTCTAGATGGAAATGGGATGTTACAGGGGTGGTAACCCAGGAAGATCCATAGGAAATACATCAGCAAAATCCAATACAATTGGAACCTCATGCACACTGGCCTTTAGCTCAACAACCTGAACAAGCGTGAAGAATAACTCTGCGCCCTTCCAAACAGCATTGACAACTTGGAGTGCTGACATCAAGGTCACGCTCACTCCTCGCATACCAATGAACTTATTATGAAGCTCGGTATTCTATCCCATTGTGATCTCCTTTGAATTGCAATCAATACAGGCATGATGCTCCGAAAGCCAGTCCATACCAAAGATCACATCAAATTCCGATATCGGTAACACAGATCTACTCAAACCGAAATCCTGACTTCCATTTTTCACAACCACATTGCAGACCCGGTCCGCAAGCATGGCACATCCATTAAGTAATAATCCTTCACCCTATCTTTCATCCCACGACTCGGTACCCCAATTCGCGACACAAAGTCCTTAGACAGAAAAGAATGTGAAGCACCTGTATCAAACAGGGCTCTCGCAGGCTTGGTCCGAATCAGGACAAAGCTTGTAGCACACATATTATGCAAAAGCTACAAACAAAATATGTAATAAAACTAAAGCAAGCAATATCTTCAATCGTACCTGTGACGATGTCACTCTGCTTTATAGCCTCCTGCTGGCAAAATTATAAACTTTGAGTTAGGACTGGGATGAAGAGGACTCTACCTCTTCTTTTCCCTTCTCAGCATAAGACGTGCCCGTATTCTTTTCCCCCTTTGGCTGAGCAACCCTACAATCACGGGCTATATGCCCCACTCTGCCACAAGTAAAGAAAGTATGAGGCTCCTGCCTTGAAGTTTCTCCCGACGCAATAGTCGCAGAAGCTTGCCCAGAAGGCTTGGACCTCTTGCCTCACTCTTCTAGTAGTATGATTTTCCAGTGTGGGGTGCTTTGAAATATGGCTTTGTCACAACCAAGTCCTTTTTCCCTTGCACCCGCTTCATATCCTTTTCCAGTGCACACGCAGTATCCACCAATGCTTGAAACCCTTGGTTCACCGAACAGGAGAGCAGGAACCTCAACTCGTCCCGCAACCCTTCGTAGAACCGGTTGGTTTTCCTTTGTTCATCCGTGAAGATTGACCCCACATACCGTCCCAACCTGGTAAAATCATGCAAGTATGTATCAACACTACTTTCTCTTTGCGTTAGCCATTGGAACTCGTTCCCAATAGCCATGCGTTGTGTCGCTGGCAAGTGCTTTGCCAAGAACATTCGAGAGAACTCCTCCATCGAAACTTGAGTTAATTTCCTGCCTACTAAATTGTGTAACTCAACCTCGTCCCACCATAATCGAGCCTCTCCTTCCAACAAGAAGGTTGCCAAAGTGACCTTCTAATCTTCATCCAACCTGATCGCCGTCAATATACGTTTGACGTGCGATAACCGATTCTCGGCCTGCGTTGGGGGTCCCATGCTTATACTGTAGGTGGATTAAAGCTCATAAACTGCTTTAACTGTCGTTCAGCTGCTCGAGGGTCAATAGTCGCAATAGGTTCTGGCCTTTCAAGTCCCCGTTCTAGCACCACTAGTGGATGTCCTTGCCCAACAGAATTAGATTGAAACATTGCAAAGAGAGCCTCAACAACTAAGCGGATAGTTTCCGCAGATGGAGGAGGTGGAGGCACCTCAGCTGGTGTCGTACTCTCATCAGAATGTTGGGGCTCAGACTGCCAAGCACCACTATGAGTCTCCTATAGGTAGACAAGACACACATTAGCGACCTCACACATGTAATAATAACGAGATAGTAACACACAGGTTCCTCAAATAAGTGTATTTGCATTACTTAGTGGACATTCAAGAGTTCATTAGTGTTAAAGCGATTCGCACAGACACGTGCTCGCCACCCAATAAAAGAATTCGACCACGAATCCGAAAGAGGAAGACCGAGACAAGCTGATACCAAAATGTAATGACTCCAATGGTTAAAAAACATATAATAGAAGGCCCGGTCAGGGCCCCACACTATATGCCACAAACAGACGGCGAGGTCACAAGTTAATACCAAAACACCATCGCATCCTAACTCAGAGCATGCTAGCGGAAGATTTTAACAATAAAGATGAGCTCATACCAGGAATGTCCACTATATATATAAACCACATTTATATATCAACTCATGAAAGAGTGTACAGAAAATACAACACAGTTGGTCTTAAGGTCTTATAGTTCCTCTTTTCATAGTGTGGATTACATACATCGGCGCGCAAGTTGGACACACATGAAAAAAATACAAGAGAAAGCAGCCTTCAAGGGCTAGCAACAGCAGCATCCACAGGGACTTCATCCCTTTCACTTCCCACTCGGCTCTCCAGCACCTGCACAGGGACAGCCCACCCAGAAGTTGGTAAACAAGGCAACAGTCAGCATTCAACTGACCAATTTATAACAATCCTACCCCTCTCCCGGGGCAGTGACATTCCTTCCGTCCAGGCATAGCAATGCATAGACAGATATCACATATATTGTGCTCTCATGCACAAGCAATTCATCATAACCGTCAGCCACACGGCCCGACGATTCGTGTACTCAGGGCACAGTTTTGGTGCACCGGCAAACCGGGGTCAACACCACCGTTTACATGGTATTGAGCATATCGTCTTACTGGCGCGCATGCCTAATGTAATGCCCCGAAACTCAAAATGGTGGCGGGTGGCATTTTGAGCCAAATCTGGGATTTAGTAGTGGTGACACGTCATAGGGTATGGTCGTGTCCCAGGGCGTGTCGTTCGGAGTTGGTCGCGTGGTCGATGATTTTGGAGTCAATGGTCATCGGGGGGTGAACACGGCCTAGGACACGGGCATGTCCCAGGGCGTGTCAGTCACTCAAAGCCTTTCACTCAACGATCATTGAGTGAGGATGCACTACCTGAGCCCATGCGTGTTCGGGTCTGACACGAGTGTGTGAAATTCGACACAAGCATGTCGAAGACCCGTGTCCTCCTCGGGTCATTTCACGAGTTGTGCTAAGGAAACTACACGTCCTGGGACACGGGCGTGTCCCACGGCGTGTCTAGCACACAACATGTGACACGGGCGTGTCGTGCTCTGGTTATTTTGGACCTGTGTCGTTGGAGGAATACGCCCAGCTACACGGGCGTGTACTGGATGACACGATTATGTCAAGCTTGACATGGGCGTGTCGAGTGCCCATATTCTTTTTGGGGCGTGACAATTTCGATGGCGAATGAGTGATACGGCCTTGGACACGGGCGTGTCGCAACCCATGTTCGTTTCCTTGCTTTGGGATCTAATGGCTCAGGGTTGTCCTGGGTAGGTTTTAAAATGTGAATAGGGTTCAAACTTCATTCCATTTTCATGTTCTCTCTCTAAATCCTAGAGAGATTGGAGAGAAAGGAGCTTGGAGTAAGAGGAAGATCCGGTCGCCGGAGGAGATTTGGAGCGCCAAATCATAAACCAAGCCCAGATCTGCGGAGGCAAGATCATCGCGATACTTTTCATCTGCGTAGTTTTCCATGGCGCTTAGGAAAAATGCTCTCTCCAAACTTACGAGGACGAGTCCAACCTTGGTATCTTGACTTAGGCTTCTCGGGGATCGGCCTAGAGAAGTGTCCATAGGTGGATTCATAGTCGTATTCGTTCGTAGGAAAGATAACTTTCTTGAACAAAACTGGTTCCAAGGGAGCTTTCCGTTTTTCTTCAGCTAGAGCCTTCTAGGCAGCCTTATTCTTTCTCTTGGCCTTGTTTCTCTTAGAAGATTTACTAGAAGCACCAATGTGGCCTAAACCAGCACCCTTGGCCTTAGCTGTGAACTCAGTAACTAGTGGAAGAACTGTCTTAGGCTTGGAGAAACTGTCAACAAGTTTCTTCTCAGCCTCGAGTAGTTGTTCCAATTCTTTGATGATCTCATCTTTAAGGTCGAGGTTCTTGAGAGCTTGATTGTATTCCTCCATAGCAACATTGAAGTTCTCTTGAAGAGAGTTAGTCCTAGTGACTTCTTCTCTCAAGCTGCACTCAATAGACTGTAGAGATTTTATCTCTTTGGCTTGAGTTTTCACGACTCTATGACATTTTTCATAAGCCGAGAGTAACTCCTTATACTGTCCTATGAGTTCAGATTCATCCTCAGAGGAATGGCCCTCTTGCTCATTATCATCATCAGATTCAGAGAGAGGAGTGTGAGATTTTACCTCCCCAGTGAACTGGGGGACTTGTTCATCATCAGAGTGAGCCATGAGCCCGAAGTAAGCTTCCTCTACTTCACTCGACTCAGATGAGTCGGAGTCGCTGAGAGTTTTGCTCTTCTTGGCTAATAAGCTCTTCTCTGTCCTCTTCTTCTGGTATGAGGGTTTCTTTTCCTCTCTTCTTCCACCCTCTTTCTTCTTGTGAGGGCAGTCCGCGATGACGTGACCTGGCTGATTACAACAATAACAAATGATGTCAGTTGAAATCTGTTTGTTCTGTTTAGAGTTATACCTGTCATGGCTACTTGAGCCTTTCTTTCGCTGATCACCGTCATGTCGTGATCTTCTGTATGAGGTATCTTTGCCTCTCCATTGCTTTTTCTTATTCAAGAACTTCTTGAACTACCGCGAGAGCAATGAGAACTCTCCTTCAGATAGTTCTAAGCCTGAGGTGCTTGGCTCGGAGCCTTCTTCTTCACTTACTTCTTGAGGAGGTGCTGGTGAGGCAGCTTTGCCCTTCCTTGAACTGTCAGCCTTTAAAGCAACCGACTTCTCTTTTGAGGAAAAGCGACAATTCTCTTCTTCAGCTTTTCTGGAGTTGATCTGTAGTTCATAGGACATTAGCTTGCCAAATAGATTCTGTGGATCTGTCTCTGCTAGTCTGCCAAACTCTCGGATGGCACAGACTTTGTTATCCCATTCCTTGGTGAGAGATCTCAGAAACTTATCATTCAGCTCCCCATTAGTAAAGACTCGGCCAAACATGATGCGCGTAAAATACGGCAAGCGTATCGGTCGCACAAGTAATAAAGTTGGGAGTAAATCCCCGGATGTCGGTCTCTTGAGGAATGCAATTGGCATCGAACGATTTAGACTCTAAAACTATTGTTATGAGACTTAATTGAAATAAACAAAAAGAGAAGGGTGCTTTGGTTGGTGGTTTACGACCGACTACACTAATGTAAACTATGCGGGTCGCAATCACCGCTTCTCAAGGCGAGGTGGATGTAGCGGTCGCGATGCCGTACTTCGGTTGGTGAGTGGACGAAAGTCTAGCGAGTAAGGTGATTAGTGCGGAGTGAAATTGAGTGAAACGAACGTGTGGAGTGGAGCGAGATGGAGCGAGGCGCATCAAAGGATAATTCTCACAAGCACGATGAAACACAAATGATCCAATATAACACTAGAAAGTTATGTTCATTACATGCATAAACAATCCATGCAACAAAAAGAGAGAAAATGCAAAACCACGAGATTGAAGATCCACCGCGGTTGTTGGCCGGAGGTGTGGGTTGTCAATCCGCTTCCAAGCGCAGTCTGAGGAGGGCTTCCGGTACCACCGAGCTGTCATCTCGAGGGCCTGTAATTCCGTTCTCTAGGTATGCTTCTTCTTCTTCCTTGGTGGAAAGCTCGGAGAAGAATGCTTCAATGGCCGGGAGGGTCACCGGAGTATGCGGAATGCTTTGGAATCGCCGGAGAAGGTCCTCCCGATGATGGGTATGAAGGTGGAGGCGAATGGAACTGCTGGAGGGCGAAATGGCGGACTGGCGGAGGTTCCATAATGTGTCTCGCTGCCCTAATTCGTGGAACAGGGCATTTTATAGCTTGCAGAATAAATAGGGCGCACGACCACTGGCGCACGACCAGTGGTCGTGCGCGACCAAGGTCAGCGCCCGTGCGTGAGCAACCTGCAGACCTGCATCAGAAAATCAAAGGTCGCGCACGATCAGCAGCGCACGATCAGTGATCGTGCGAGGTAATGCTGATGATCGTGCGGAAATAGCCAGATAGAACTTTTGTAAAATGGGGTATGACTGCGCACGATCAGCGGCGCACGAGCAGTGGTCGTGCGCGGTATGGCAAGTGATCGTGCGGAAAGTTCAAGACAGAGTTTTCACAAATGAGTCCGGGCTGCGCACGATCAGTGATCGTGCGCTAGGAGGTCGATGGTCGTGCGTGGGTAAAAACGCACGACCACTGACTCCATTGCCAAAAACAGTGAAACGCCTATCCCGAATGCCCTCACGATCCCCAAACCTACAGGAAAACTGCACGGGACATCGATCGCGGCAGACGCAGCAAACAATAATAATCATAACAAGAATGTAAATGCACACAAGCACAGAAATGGGCTAAAAAGGTGCACAGGGCGTGGAATGTCGTAGCTAACCAAAAGGAGTACAAATGACGCTAAAAGATAGTGCAAATCTGAGGAAAAAGGCCAAGATGAGTCCAAAATAAGGTATAAAATAGGGACTCATCACACCCCCAGACTTAACCATTTGCACCTCCCGGGCAAATAATCACCTTGTGGACTCAAAAAATGGCTAGCTGACGTAGTAATTTTAAAATACAGTAGGACGAGAAATCGAGAAACACAAGTGCATAGAAAATATAATAGAAGGAGTTTGTAATCATGCTAAGCAATTTATAATTTTCGACAAACGTAAATAAATACTGTCACTACTCAAAGATTGAATTTCCGGAGAATCGCGCGGTCATGTGTAGGAAGAAAATAGGCAAGTCGGATGGCGGAGCATTGCCAAAGAGCGGGGCTCGTGATCACCTCCAAAGGAATCCACCAATGTCGGGGACCATATGCTTGCCCGTTCACACTTTCTCCACGATGTTGGTTCGACTCGAGCGTAAATCCGTAGGACTTTAGGTGAAGAGTTGTGGCTTGGGTGTAGACATAGGTATGGATGAAAAAGATGAAAACGAAGGCTACGCACAACCCAACGGAGCTCGCACAAATACAGATTTCTCACTAGCAAAATGAATGCGAGTGCACCACACCCCACCCCAAAACAGATATCTCAAAAACAGATTTTCATTTATACTTTTTATTTTCTCTTTTTCGTTTCTTTTTCACAATTTTTGCTTTTATAATTTTTTTCTTTTTCAAATTCTTGAATTTCAGCAAATATAACAAGATGGCGCAAAAAACTTGATGGCAAATCCACATTATTCACAAAACCACCTCCCATATCAATAACCCAACGAGAAAATGCTTGGAACTAGAGCTCGATGCGGGTGTGCGACTAGGATTGGCTTGAGGCATTGGTGAATTGAGTGTGGAGCTGAAACAAAAGGAAGGTAGGCTCAACGGGGCGAGCGAGGGCTATGTTAGGATGGGTGCAAGGCTCAACCGGGCCAAAGTGATGGCCTACGTCACGCTCACGCTCGACTAACCGTGCACCAATGCTTAGAAAGTAGCCTAGGGCAAGTTCTTAGTCACCAAGAAAAGTGATCCGTCCTCCCGACTCGAGCAATACAAAGCTAGCGACGCCTACACACATTCCTACACTACCGAGTGTTTACTCCGGATTCATAGATTTGAGTAGGACAGACAGTATTTACGAGTGCAGAAAAAAATATAAATTGCAAGCATAAAGAAAAACTGAATCTATACGATTTCTACACAACGTGAGCATTCGATTAGGAGCACTGCACGAGTTTCGAACTACTCTAAATAAAAATCCTACGTCAGCACCACCATCTTAAAGTTTACACAAAATAATACATCAACTCGAGCCGCACGCGTGTTCAAGTGCGCGCTCATGTGGGTGCCAAAGTGTGTGCAGCAGGAGTCGAAAATAATGAAGCAAAAAGGAAAACTACTGGCATGCGAAATTAAATGTGCTCGTGGAGGGCACAGGCGGCTCTTCCCCCCAGACTTGAATGAAAAACATAAGCAAGAAAAATAGACATTCAACCAAGGAATGAAATTTGAAGCGAGAGAGAGTATCTATGCTCCAAAGAGGGGAGCATACCAGAAGATTGCGTGATGGTTTGCGGGAGTTGCTGCTTCGCACAAAAGATAAGCTGAACCTGCGAATTAGGCCGAACAACAGAAAATACAAAAATAGAAAACATAAAATAAAAAGCATAAACGAGGGGACCAAAAGGTCCAAGCTTGGGTTGTCTCCCGGATAGCCCTTTTGTTTACCGTCCTTAAGGTGGACCAAATACCTGTATTAGCAGTTGTATACAATGTTTTTGCAGCAAAATAAAATAAAACTCAAAATGTTCCAACAAAAATAACAAGAGCCGCAGCGGAAATGAAGTGGAAGCTGCGGAGAAAATGTAACATCCTCATTCGTCGTCATCACTACCGATCTCCACAGGTGCCGAATGGGGCTTAGAAGCGGTGGGGGAAACACGTGCTGGTGGTGGAGGAATGCTCAGGCCACCTCGCAACGCCTGCTGATAGACCAGGTCTTGCATCCAATACTGAGAGGCCTCAATGTCCGCGAGGCGCTCATGCAGATATGGAACGCCCGGGCCCTGAGCAGCACTGAAGTGAGGGCCTGGCTGGCTATGGGGCATGGTTGGTGGTGGCTGGTGACTGAGAATGTCGCGGCTGTGAACTTCCCGCAGCTCTCCGCCCTCCCATGGCGGATGACTCAGGTGCAACTTCCTCCTCATCATCTGGTCTGGCTCTCCGGGCGTCACCCGGCATCACAATCTCAAAACGGCGATTTGCTCTGCGCCCAACAACACGCAGCAAATGGAAACTGACCATGCTGGCACGAGTGATCAAAGAGGGTGAGGTAACCTGCTCCATCGGGGGTAAGCTATCCCAGACTCCCAAACCCTTCGCGAGGCTGGTGATGTAGTAAGCACCACCAATCGATCCGGCGAGGCTGTACGTGGCCTCGTGATGGAAGAATGTTGCCAACATATACCCCAGGTGAATTGGTTCCTGCTTGAGCATGCTATAAAGACAAACCAAATCTTGCCACCCGACCACATTTTGGCTAAGTGCGCGAGCAGTCAGCGAATGGCTAAGGAGATGTTGATGGTACCGCAAGGCAAGGGATACGATTTTTGTTGACTTGGCCTTCCGAGCCACATATTCCTCGTCGGAGCCGGTGATTTCACGCCAGGCAGTCGCATGGGTGGCACCTTCAGGGAAGCCGGAGCCCAAACCATGCGGTGCCGACTCACATGAGTAAAATCCGGCTCGGACGCCGAGCTCATGGATGGTCAAAGAAATGACCTGTCCCCTCATCCGGAAGGAACATACAACATGTCGATAGCCAGAAGTATCGCATTCCCACTCGAACGTGGAGAGGAACTCCAAAGTGAGTTCTCTAAATCCAAGTTCGCGGCACTCGAAAACGCGGCTCCATTGGTCGAAAGAGTAAAGATGGAGGATCGAATCGGCAAGGGCGCCACCGTCACCAATGGATCGCAATTCCTCCAATCCACAAGACGCTGGGAGAGGAAGGCTTGCATTTCAAAGCGTTATACCTGCGCGTGTGGGCATCCTTCTGAAACGTCCCCATCTTCGCTAGAACTTGAGCCGAAGTGGAGCGCCGGTAGGCATTGACAATCTTGCGGCTGTAGGGAGAAGCCATCGTACACAGAGATCCGGAGTCGCGAGAGGAGAAGAGATCTCCCGGGGAGTTGCCGGAGTAGGAGGAGGAGGAGGGAGATCGGTGAGGATACGGCACACAAACAGGGCCACGGATCGCAGAGCTAGGGCGCACGAACATTGTGGCCCGGTCGGTCCTTTTATAAAAACTGGGCCGACCGCACGATCACTGATCGTGCGAATTAAATAGCGCGCACGATCAGTGATCGTGCGCCTTATAATAAAATCAGCATCAGCCCAAATTTATACCAAGATCGCTCGTGAGACACTGAAGGGCGCAAGGGGAAACCATCGGACACTAGGGATCTACCATGAAAGTGAAGGGATAGATACTACTCTAGAGGGGGGGTGAATAGAGTTATCAAATTTTGCACAGACAAAACTTAATATTCTACCCAACTCCCTTGGAGTGAAGTGCGGAATGAAAAGATTATAGATATTGATTTAACCTTAAAGCCTAACACAAGTGATGTGTACAAACACAAGCTAACTGTAATTACAGTTAAGCTTGGAAAAACCTAATCAGCAACTAGCAACCTAGTTATATCTAATCACAGCCACAATGCAGGAATTAAACAGTGGAATCCAGACGACACAAGGAAATTTATAGTGGTTCCCCAAACAACTTGGGTACGTCCACTCTTCTACCCAAACGGTAGGAATCCACTCAGGTTTTTGATCAGGTGCCCTGCCACCAACAGAATCTGATTCAGGTAGATTCAGAAACCCTTTAGACTTTTGATCAGGTGTCTAAAAACCAAGCACAGGTTTTTGATCAGGTGCCCTGCCACCAAGGGATACTTTTGAAGGGAGTAATAACCTGTACAGGAGGGGGAAGAAGGTTAAGATGTCTTCTCTATTTTATAATAGATTAGAGAAGCACAAAAGCTTGCACTGAGCTAGAATGCTCTAAAGAATCAAGGCTCCCCCTGGCTCAAGAATGTCCAGGTGAAGTCTTGCTTCAGTGAAGAGAAACTCTTCAGAAAGTTCTGAAGGAAAGAGCTACAGGAAGAAAGTAAATAATAAAATCAAAGTTCTTCAAGCAGCTATCTTCTTCTTCTTCTTCAAAGGAACTCTGAGTTGAACTTCCTGAAAGCAGGAGAACTCAGGTGAAGAAGAGATGAAGATCTTAACACTTCTCAGTTAGATGGAGATTGCTGAGAGCAGGAAGCTTGAGCTTGATGAAGGCTTGAGAGCTTGAATGAACACTGGTTGGCTATTAGCTTCTGTTAACTAGCTTGAATCCTTCTTCAAAGGGTTCTTTATATAATCATCAGCAAGCAACGGCTCTCTTCCATTTGAATTATTTGTCTTCTTCTAAGCCTTGAGACCTGGGCTGTAAATATCAAGAAGACAGAAATATCTCTGCAGCAAAACATTCTATAAAGGGAATAAATCACTTTCTAAGAAGCTGCAGGCTTAAATCAGATAACAGAAGGACTAAATAAAGTCACATCAGAAATAATCTCTTTATAGCAAAAGAAGACTTTTCAGTCTAATGGCTATAAAGGGCTGTCAGCAGATAAAGTAAATTAAAATGACAGCTAATAAGACAAACAACTTTATCTTAAAAAGATTTGACTCAGGCAAAAGAGATGGAGCAAATATTGCCTGGTTATATTATCATACAGCTTAAAATACTGTGCCAGAAAATGTATTAATTAATTAAATATAATAAATAAATACAAAATACAAAGGCAGACAGAAAACGTCGAACGACCTTCGAAGATCGTCGAACAACGCACGGAGATCGTCGAGCTATCGGGCAGATAGTCGAACGATCCAGATAGTCGAACTATCGAAAAAGATAGTCGAACTACCCCGGCAGATAGTCGAGCTATCAGGACAGATAGTCGAACTATCAGATAGTCGATCTATCTAGGACAGATAGTCGAGCTATCAAGCGCACAGAGATAGTCGAGCTATCGAGCAGATAGTCGACCTACCTCAGAAAACAGATAGTCGATCTATATAGAAGATAGTCGAACTATCAGAACAAACCAGATAGTCGATCTATCAGCAGATAGTCGAGCTATCAGATAGTCGAACTATCAACCGATAGTCGAACTATCAAAACGAAACAGATAGTCGAACTATCAACAAATAGTCGAACTATCAAAACGAAACAGATAGTCGAACTATCAACAAATAGTCGAACTATCAGCGCAGAACAGATAGTCGAACTATCAACAGATAGTCGAACTATCAGCGCAGAACAGATAGTCGAATTATCAACAGATATTCGAACTATCAGCGCAGAACAGATAGTCGAACTATCAACAGATAGTCGAACTATCAGCGCAAAACAGATAGTCGAACTATCAACAGATAGTCAAACTATCAGCGCAGAACAGATAGTCGAACTAACTGATAGACGATCGTCGATCAGCCGATAGACGATAGTCGAGCGGCGTTCGACTATCGTCGAACGAAAAACCTACTTAACCAAATTCTTAATTTGGAAAAGCGAGGACCCTACAGCTAGACTTCTAACCATTGACCATAGATATTTCTTGGGTCAAGGGGCACAAAGGAGAGGACTAAACTCAAATCAAACTAGGGTACCAACAATCTCCCCTATTTGAGTTAAGTCTCTCAAAATTAAAACAGCTAGCAATAAAACACTAAAAATAAATTCAGCAAATAGTTAACAATAAACTGGCAGATTATCAATCAGATAGACAAATGTAGCACAGCAGTTAATTAAACTATTAAGAATCTTTAGAGTTTGGTAAAGGATCAGAAGAACTAGAAACAAAGGAAATTTTTCTTAGAGGGTCATCTGATTCTTTCTTTGACATCTTCAGGTCCTGAGCACCAATGATCTTCAGTTCTGTAGCTCTGGGGACAACAGCTTCAGGATGTTTTTCCATGTACTTTGACGGATCAAAAATCTCAGGATTTACCTGGAACTTTTCAAATTCTTTCTTTCTGTAGGCTGACATGGTAGTAAAACCAGTCGTATCTTTACCTTCGGCTCTTGCTTTTCTTATTTGGGCTGCTCCTACAAGTTCTTGAAAGCGAGCCATCCTAAAGTTAGGATCGAGCTCAGGATTTTCATATACGGGCTCAGGAGAAGCAGCATCAGCTATTATATCTAGATAAGACATTAGAGAATACTTAGCAGAGAGGTTCTTGCTAGATATCTTAAAACAAAATAGACTATTTACCTTTCGAAATACTTTTCTCAGATTGAACTAGAGTTGGAGATGAAATTCTCTTCTTTGGAGAAGGAGGTAGGGAAAAGGTTGGTCTTTGAGCCACAACCTCCTTCATTTGTCTTTGAGAACCATAAAATGATTTGCCTTGAGAGCTTTGATAACCTTGTCTTGGTTGGGGCTGAACAGACGCAGATTTTCCAAGGAGGCAGTAGGATGAGCTGAAAGGTTCCCAGAGGCTCCTGCACCTGGAGGTGGAGGAGGGGGACCTCTGGAGTCCATCTTGAGACAGGACTGTCATACCTCTTGGTTCTTTTTCTTTCTTTTGCTGATTCTTCGAAAACCACATCCAATGCTTAAAATCCTTGGATTTGGGGTCAATGCCCTTCAAAATGTAATAGGGAGTGTCATTATCCTTATTTGGAGGTGGAGGAGCAGCTTTTCTTTTCTTTGCAGCAGATTTCTTTTTCTTTGATTTTTCAGAAATATCAGAATCATCATCATCATCAGAATGGGATGATGGAGGGTTCTCATAAGGATCATAGGCTTCTGAGACAGCCTTTTCTTTAAGCTTAGAGCAGATTTTTCTCTTTCCTCTTCCATGGCATCCAGAGCCAGAAGGGAGTCTAAATCTAAACCTGGAGAGTCATCCCAGATGGATGACTTTTCAAATTGCAAATCTTTCTCTTTCTCTTTTAAAGATTGAACTCTTAATTCCATGCTGCTCTTGCTTGAGCTTCTTCCAAACTCAGAACAGGAGAGTCAACTTTGACTTCCTCTTTCTCAGACTCATCTTCTTTATTATCTAAGAAGGATTCCAACTCAGGGTCTACTTGAGTAGCAAGAATACATGGGTCAGCCTCAGAAACTACTGCTATGATTTGAGCAGTTAAATCTTCTTTAATAATATCTGTAAAATTATGAATACATATCTGCTAAATAAGCTTGAATCATTCCTTCAAGGTATTCACAAACTATCAAATTAATCGACTCATCAACAAAACGAATGAAAGAGTTACCTTCATATTTAACCATTTCCCATGATTCATTCAGATAAGAAGTTATGATTCCTTCCAGGAATCTAGCAATTATAGGAGTGGTAAGATCTTCTAAGCAGACCTTAACTGCAATCTCAGATAGCAGGATTCCATCTGCTATTTCCTTCTCAGACAAAACTGGAGCTATAACTTTCTCAGCAGGAGCTGTTTCTTCCTGGGCTGGAGCTATCTCTTTCTCAGCTGGATCTATCACTTCCTGGGCAAACATGACAACATCTGGAACTATTTCTTCCTGAGCAGACATAACTGAATCTTTTAAAGCTGGAGGAGAGGCAAGATGATCTGAGGCATCTTCATTGAACATCTCCCCCTGCCTGATTTCAGTGGATACTGAAACCAGGCCCCTAGAGAAAGATGGCTCAGCAGATTTAGTAAGGGATTTGATGGAGGCAGATAAAAGATCAATGGAGGCTGCAAGGGGAGCGATTGCCTCTTCAATCATGGTTTTGATTGAGGGGGTAATCAGCTCCACAATGCGGGAGATAAGCTCTGGAGAGATTTCAAAAGATGAAGGATGAGAGGTGGATGGAGCTGCAGCAGATATGGTAGAGGTGCTGGGATGAGAAATGGCGTGGACAGGGGATCGAGCAGGAGATGGAGCAGGAGAGTTTATTGGGGAATGAATTGGAGAATGAATTGGAGATACAGGAGGAGTAAGAATTCTCTCTGATCCTAACAAATCAAAGCTAGGAGCAGATATCCTAGCCAGATGAGCAGGTAGAGGAGAGGCAGGAGAGACAGAGGAACAACCGTAGTTGTTTCAGGAGCAGCAGAGGAAGAAGGTCGTACCTCAGCAGAAGTTGATGGTACTTCAACTGAGGCAGACGGCAATGTAGAGGAGGAGGAAGGAAGAGCTGAGCCAGCTTCAACAGGTTGAGGAGCGACTGATGCAGTCCTTGTGTCCTCAGATGTAGCTGGAGCAGATTTCACAAACGTCCTCTTCCACTTAGAGAACAAGTGGGGATCCATCTTCTTGCTGGCGTTGATTGTTGTTGCAGTGGAACTCAGCAGCTGGGGATATTTCTCTTTAAGGAAAATTCCAATAACCCTTCCTAGGGTGACTTCCTTCTTACAGTCTTCTTCTGATTAAATCAAACAAACAGCTGCCCAATCTATCCTTTTTCGATTAACAATTGCACACATGAGTGCGAATTGCTGCCTTGTTATATTGTCGTGGGCAGAGTGCTTACCCAGGAGCACTTTTCCGACTACCTCAGCGAGGAACTTGATCTTGAAGGGGAAGTTTACTTTGAGCAGCTTGGTTGGAACGCCCTCAGCATGTCCCAGCTCAACCAGCATTCTTCCAAATTCCTGAGCGTCTTGCTCATAATCCTCTTCACCAATAACTAAACCAAAAACATCAGATAAGACGGCCGGAGTCAGGATAACTTCTTCTCCGCCTATGGTACCAGTCATCGATTCGTCTGTGGAAGACGACGTGAAAGCCCATTCTTTTATTTCTGGAATGTTGATCTTAATCCTTTCAGACATTAACTTCTCTAAACCCTGATCCCTGCAGAGCTGGAGAACTTCCACGATTCCGGCATCGCAACTGCTGAATGCTTCGAAATCCACACTGAATCCTGCATCAAACTTTACGACGGCTAGAACAGATGGGGAGACCGCCATGGATTCGCCGGAGAGGGCTCGAGAAAGCTGGAGAGAACGAAGAAGACGAAACGCCCGGAAATCGCAAGCGGGAAAGCAGAATGCGAAAGGGCACGCTCCGTCGACGATAAAACAAAAGATCTTTTAACCTAGGTCGACTATCGGTTTTATATTGGACCGGAAATAGTCGATCTTATTAAAAAGATACTTGACCCGATAGTCGAACGGCCGTTCGACGATCGGCTCAGAAGCAGAGTAGTCGAACCATCGTTCGGCAATTTCTGGCTTCACACGCAATAAGCTGTCGTCGTTCAGAGATCGACGATGAGCTCAACTTGATCGACGATGGTCGAACGTCGATCGACGATCTTCAAAAAGCTAAGCTATCATTAACCAGAGGTCGACGATAGGCTCAAACCGTTCGACGATCTTCGATCATCGTTCGACGATCTTCAAGCAGATTTCAACAAAGGCAGATATCGTCACACTTAGTCTCGTCCATTATCATGCCTAGTTGAACTAAAAAGAACAGATGCTTCTGTTCATCTAAAGGCTTGGTGAATATATCACCTCTCTGAAACTCAGTGGATATGAACTCAAGACAGATCTTGTTCTTTTCCACACAATCTCTCAGGAAATGGTGCCTAATCTCAATGTGCTTGGTTCTAGAGTGGTGCACTGGATTTTGTACAATAGAAATAGCACTGGTACTATCACACATGATCTTGGTGTTCTGTGAGTACCCATAATCCACAAGCTGGTTTTGAATCCACAGGATCTGTGAACAATAACTGGCAGCTGCTATATATTCAGCCTCTGCAGTTGAAGTTGAGACAGAAGCCTGCTTCTTACAGAACCAAGAGACCAATCTCTCTCCAGGAACTGGCAAGTTCCTGAGGTGCTCTTCCTGTCAACTCTGCAACCAGCATAGTCTGAATCAGAATATCCAATTAATTCAAACTCTGACTCAGCTGGGTACCAAAGTCCTAGATTTGGACATCCTTTTAGGTATCTCAGGATTCTCTTTAGAAGAATCAGATGAGATTCCTTGGGGTTGACCTGGAATCTAGCACAAAGGCATGTAGCAAACATTATATCTGGCCTACTTGCAGTTAGATATAATAGGGAACCAACAATGGCCCTATAATTCTTTTGATCAACTGGCTTGCCGTGATCATCAGAATCAATAACTACATTAGTAGCCATGGGTGTAGGCATTGCTGAAGCATCAGCCATCCCAAATTTCTTTACCAATTCCTTGGCATATTTGGATTGGGAGATGAAGATACCATCAGCATCTTGCTTAACTTGGAGACCAAGAAAGTAAGACAGCACACCCATGCTACTCATCTCAAACTTAGAATGCATCAAGTTGGAAAACTTTTTGCACAGTTTGGGATCAGTGGAGCCAAAAATAATATCATCTACATACACCTGAACTAACAGGATTGTGTCCTTGTGATGCTTGACGAAAAGGGTTCTATCAACTACTCCCCTAGTAAAGTTGTGCTCTAACAGGAAACTAGCTAAGGTCTCATACCAGGCCCTAGGAGCTTGCTTTAGTCCATAAAGAGCTTTCTGCAACTTAAAAACATGAGAAGGCTGAGTTGAAGAAACAAACCCTGGTGGTTGTTCAACAAACACCTCTTCCTTAAGCTCACCATTTAGGAATGCACTTTTGACATCCATTTGGAACACCTTAAACTTCATGAAGGCTGCATAGGCCAAGAAGATCCTTATTGCTTCTAGCCTTGCAACAGGAGCAAAGGTTTGGTCATAGTCTATACCTTCCTCCTGTCTGTAGCCCTGAGCTACAAGCCTAGCTTTATTCCTTACTATTATTCCATTTGCATCTAACTTGTTTCTATACACCCACTTGGTGCCTATGATCAGTTGGCCTTTAGGTCTTGGAACCAAAGTCCAAACTTTACATCTCTCAAATTGATTGAGCTCCTCTTGCATTGCAATGATCCAGTGGGGATCTAGCTCTGCATCTTTAAAGGTGAGGGGCTCAACCTGTGAGAGGAAACAAGCATGCATCACATCCTGTCTTAATTGGTGTCTTGCTTGTACACCAGCTGATATGTCTCCAATCACTTGAGATGTGGGGTGATCTCTAAGTGTGACAATGTCAGCAGGTGGGATGTGATCTTCATCAGCAACAGTTGGGATTAATTCCTCAGGAGGAATTTTATCTACTGTTGGTGGTACAACCAGCTTCAACAGCTTCAGCAATGTCTTCATCACTGTCTGATTCAGTGATCTGAAGAGTTGATAGTTGAAGAATTTCTTGAGGGGCATCAGGTACCTGCAAAGAACTGGAGGAAGGAGAATTTTCCTTCTCCTTGTAAAACATCTGAGACTCATCAAAAGTCACATGCACAGATTCTTCTATCTTACAGGTAGATTTGTTATAAACCCTATAAGCTTTGCTTACTTGGGAATATCCAAGCATGATTCCCATTGAAGCTTTTGCTTCAAATTTTCTAATATATTCTTTATTATTATTATGAATATAAACAATACAGCCAAAAACTCTAAAGTAATTAATTTTTGGTTTCTTTCCTTTAAGCAACTCATAAGGAGTTTTACACTTAAGTTTGTGTATCAAACTTCTATTCAAGACATAGTTAGCTGTACTAACAGCTTCTGCCCAATAGGATAGAGGCATGTTAGCATCTGCCAACAATGTGCTAGCAGCTTCAATTAGTGTTCTATTCTTCCTTTCAACTACCCCATTTTGTTGGGGAGTTCTAGGAGCTGAGAAGCTATGTTTGATACCTTCTCTCTAACAGAATTCTTGCATGAGAAGAGAGTCAAACTCAGTACCATGATCACTTCTGATCAAGGCCACATGAGTAGAGTACTCAGTCTGCACACAAAGTAGAAAGTCTGTAAGGGCTTTGAAGTTATCAGACTTAGTTCTCAAAAAGAAAACCCAACTGAACCTAGAGAAGTCATCTACAATTACTAAAGTGTAATACTTCCCTCCTAAACTCTGTACATTTATTGGGCCAAAGAGGTCCAAATGTAATAAATACAGGATTCTAGGAGAATCACTTTTATTTACAGATTTAAATGAATTCTTGGTTTTGCTTGCTAGCTGACAAGCCTTGCATAGGCTCTCCTTCTTGTAGGGGCAAGAAGGTAAACCTCTAACAAGGTTGTGCTTAGATAACCTAGATATGTTTTTAAGGTTTACATGACTAAGCCTTTTATGCCATAGGGAATTATTATTAAGGGTTACTTCATTAAACAGGCAGATTTCAGATTGAGATGAATTAAAATCTACTAAATAAATATTACCTATTCTAATACCTACTAAAACAACATTATTATTCAAAGTAATATTGCAAGAGAAGTTAGAAAATGAAACCTGGTAGCCAGCATCACATAGCTGGCTGACTGAAATCAGATTATGCTTTAGTCCATTGACATAAGCAACTCTCTTGAATATAACTGCTCCAATGGTGATCTTGCCATAGCCTTCTGTCTGACCACAGCTGGAGTCTCAAAGATAACCTTTGGGCCGAGCTTAGCTTTGAATTTTGACAGTAGATCTTTATTTCCTGTCATATGCTTAGAGCATCCACTATCCAAATACCACTTATTTAGAGTGATTGGATAGGCCTTCACCTGCAAGACAATTATTTAGACAGAGTGGACCCAGGTAACCTTGGGTCCCTTGTTTTTCACATAAGAAAAACTGGAAATATAAGAGAATGCAGGCTGAGGGTGATAGCCTAGTGGGTGAGATCTCCTAGGTGGGATTCTCCATGCTGATGATGGGTCAACAAACCTAGGGTTTCTATTCTCATTTAGGTTTCTATGGAATGGATTATGATTTTGAAAATCATATTGAAATCGTCGATCGACGTTCGACGATGGGCGCTCAGATCGTCGAGCTTCGTTCGACCATGGAGCATCCGATCGTCGAGCGGCGTTCGACGCTCTTTGCATTTCTTTGAAAAACTTCTTTCTCTTTTCTCTCTTAGCTTTATTTAGGGTTTTATTTACAAGGTTTACTTGCTCAGTGTTCTTCTTTCCACTAGCTGAAATGAAGTTCACTGGAGTTGAAAGATTATTTTTAAGAAGGACTGGGGGTTCACTGGGAGAAGCTCCTAAGCCTAGTTTATCATTACCTGACCTAGTGTTAGTCATGCTGGTAATTTCTAACAGCTTAAGGCTTCTACCATTAAGGGATTCTTCTAATCTCTTAGACTTAGCTAATTCTATTTTAAGAAATTTAATTTCTTCACTACAAGTAGTGAGATCTTTCTTTAACCTAATGGTTTCAGAGGCTATTGATTCTGAGTCAGCTAACCTATTTCTAAGTTCTTTTATTTCTTTTTCGAACTAATTAAATCTAAACATAAAGATTTAAATTCTATCTTAAATTCTCTGAAGTAAAGTCATAAGAAGAAAGTACCTCATCTTCTGTAGGCATCTCTTCATCAGAATCAGAACTCTTTGCAAACAGAGTGGTTGCTGCAGGCATCTATTGCCATTAGGCAAACTTCTTTTGCCTTCTTCTCTTCCTCATCTTCACTGGAGCTTGATGAGGAGGATTCTTCATCAGAATCACTCCAGGTTTCAGCAATGAAACCTCTCTCCTTCTTCTTGTTCTTGTAGGAGGATGGCTTGGAGTGCTTCCTGTGTTGTTCTTTGTCTTTTCCCTTTTCTTGTTCTTCTCCTCTGGACACTCTGGCAAAATGTGTCCAGGCTTCCTGCAACCATAGCAAATAATTTCTTTAGCAGGAGAGCGATCATACCTTGGTTTGTCTTCATAGCGTGAAGACTTCTTTCTGAACTCTTTCTTCCCATCTTGAGAAACCTTTTGCAAACAATGCCATAAGTTCCTCATTAGATTGGCTGCCTTCAGAAACATCTGCAGCCTTAAGAGCTAGAGATTGCTCTTTTCTTGTTGGAGTGGGGGTCTTGGCTTCAGCTTCTGCTTCTCTGTCTTCAGCACTTGCTCAAAAGACTTGAGCTTGCCGAGGAGGGCTTCAGTTGAGATCTCATTAGTACTTCTGGCTTCTTTGATGGGCCAGATTCTTAGATCCCATGTGCTAGGGAAGCACATAAGAATCTTATCATTGACCTCTGTCATGATATGTCCTTGTCCAGGGTCCTCAGCTCATTGATGATTGAGCTGAGCCTGGTGTACATAGCCTTCAACTGATTCAGCATCAGTTTTTCTTGAAGTTCTCATACTGTGAGATAAGGTTGGACCTTCTGTCCTTCCTTTCATCAGCTGAACCAGCTATAATCTGGTTCAGTGGTCCCACATGGCTTTTGCTGAGGAGCAGTCAGCCACCTTCTGGAACACCTCATCAGACATTGTCTGAGCCAGTATGTTCATTGCCTTGGCATCTGCAATTTTGGCCTTCTTGTATTCATCATTGTAGTCTGGAGGAGGCACTGCACTCATATCAGATGATGAGGCAGTGGCAGCAGCAGGTGCTCTTGGGGGACCTGACAAAATAGAAGCAAAGATGCTTTCATCAATAGAGTTAATATATAATTTAATCCTTGCCTTCCAGATGCCAAACTTGCTAAGTTGCATGCTGGGGTCTGGTGCACAGAATAATCTTAGAGGGCCATGATAGTGAATATCTATAAGCTCTTGGTATCTATCAGGATCTTGTGGACTTAGGGTTAGCCCTATACAGTCAGTCATCCCTCCCTATGGTACCAATG